>JAPDVR010000019.1:37934939-38534939 GCA_026230005.1 Gila orcuttii | reverse complement strand
GCATTTATTAAAGTGCAAATGAGACATAAACAGGTTTTGTTTTCTCTAAGGCTTTTCCAAAATTAAATCTCAACAAGAGACAGATTCATGCTCCGAGACAAACATGAGAGGTAGCATTTACATTGTCGCTAGGGGTAGACACAGAAAATGAAGAGAAATTAATGACTCTGTCAGGACAGCTTTTTAATTTAGACAACTTAGAACTACAATACAATGTAATATTGAAATAATTATTCAACCCCACACCACAAGAGTGTGATTTTACTTTTGAAACATGGCAGAAAAAGGCATTTTGGACAAATGTTTTCCAGTGAATAAAAGTATGAGTTGGTGTGCTGTTTATACTTCTGTTCCATAATTCTCCTGTTGCTTTAAAAGAATCCATGCTGTTGGGCTATTTTTTTTCATGAAAAATATCATTACATTTAAAAAAAAAAAAAAAAAAAAAAAAGTTTTAAATTATGTGGTATCTGTTGTAAATATGTAGCAATATTATTAACGTAATTTTGATATGGGATATGAATCTTGGGGGGTGGAAATGAAAATCAATAATCAAAGTGCCTGTGTATACAGTAGTGTGTCAGTGCAGGATTTTAAAAAAGCCCTCTTGATATGCTTTGACAGATACAATTTTCTTTCCTTTGTTTTCAGTTGAAGCAAGAAGTTTGTGTGGAACATATTGAATAACTTGGCCTATTTTAATAAAATAACCTGCAGTCCGGGGGGCCGGTGTCCTGCAGACTTTAGTACCAATCCCAATTTAACCAACCTGTGCATAATTTGTAAGTAATTAGGCTTGTTTGAGATGCCTCACATTGAAAATAATATGAAATAAATAATGTAATATGTGCATTTAAGAAGGACAGACACCACTTCTCATACAAGACGGGCATAGCAGGATTCATGTTTATGTGATGATTTGCTCTTATTGAATCGTGGTTGTATCTCTCTATTAGTGTAACTTGATCTAAGTGCTGCATTTAATACTATCAACCACAACATTCTTTTGAATAGACTAAAAAAATATGTTGGCATTAGTGGAATTGCACTGGTATGGTTCAAATCATACTTATCTGACCATTACCTGTAAATGAAGAGATGTCATATCGATCACAAGTTCAGTATGGAGTACCACAAGGCTCAGTACTAGGACCGTTGCTGTTCGCTCTGTACATGCTACCCTTAGGAGATATCATTAGGAAGCATGGCATTAGTTTTCACTGTTATGCTGATGATTCTCAGCTCTATATTTCTTTGCGCCCTGTCGAAACATACCAATTCATAAAATGAATGGAATGCATAGTTGATCATGAAAAATGTGATGATTTTGAATTGTGTGGTATCTGTTTTAAATATGTTGCAATATTATTAACATGAGTTTTAAAATCATCCTGTGTGTATTCAGTAGTGTGTCAGTGCAGGATTTAAAAAAAAGCCCTCTTGATATATATAGATTGCTTATATAAGAAATTTCACATGCAAAATCCAGGAATTTCAAATAGGAATCCACTTGTTCGGGAGATTTCCGTTTTCAGTCATGTTCAAGTTGGTAATGCTAATTCACTGAATGACCAACAGAAAGCTGCTTGGTTTAAAAGTGACTTTGGTGTGAGCTGTGCTTTATACATCACTACATTATTGACAATGGACAATGGATCTTTTTTGCCTGTGAAATTTTGCTGAAATGTCTCTAATGTGACCATATACCTTTAGAGTCAGTATCCATGCGAAATCCTTGGTGGTTGAGTGGCTGTTTTGTCACATCTAAAAGTGTCACTGTTGGGATGCTTTAGTTTCTACTCTCATATTCTCAGGTCCACACCAGTGTGTGTTTCGAATAGGGCAAACCACGGGAGACTGTTTTGCTTGCTGCCAATTCCACACAAAAACACTCAAACATGTAGTATCAAAGCTTGTTCAGAGGCTGTTCAGGTCAGATATTTTATTGTATTTTTCCCAGCACAGCGCAGAGAGAGACGTATCACAGAACAAAAAGCATAAATCACCACATTGAACTCCGGATATGAGAAAGTTGATAGATTTCTGGAGCACCAACCCGCTGTCTGTATTAGTTTCTATCACATCTGACAACTACATGCTCACTGAAGAGGATATCTCATGTGTAAAAGATGTTTTCAAGGCGTTGAAGCTGAAGATGCTCACTGTCAGAGGAGGCCATCACCACAATGTATTTAATTGCTCCATAACATGCTCAACTCATCCAGGTCCCAAATAACTACACTGATCAGACATCAGGAGATAAAGGTCATCACTGAGGATCTCAGGAAAAGTTGCAGTGCAGGAGACGAGTCTTCTTTACAGCTGCTGCTTTTGACCAGCATTTACTGTATAAAATGACTGTTTTGTGTTTCCAAAGAGGAGAGAGATGTAAGAGTGGTTTCTAAGGCTGAATCAGTTTTTACTTTATTAATGTTAAGAAAGTGTATCTTTAATGCAGATTTAAATCTGTCACTCCGTCATTACGATATAATGAAATAATGCAAGGCTTTTGTGTGATTATTAGACCTCATTATTCACTCATCCACTCATTTCAACTAATGAAATTCTGATGAATATCTTGGGTACTGTTTTCAGTATAAGTGAATGAGGACTGCAGCTTACAAAAATTTGTTCTAAGAAATGTTTCCTAATGTTCATATTAAGTTATGAAAACGTTATTTCAGAATTTTCACTGAACGTTCAAAACCTACATTTTTCTAAATGTTCTAAAAAAATGTTTTTCTTGGTTTCTTGGCTATGCAAATGTTAAAGGCACATTGTGTAGTAATGTCTCCCATCTAGCGGTGAAATTGTATAATACATTCAAACGAATTGTGCTCTCCAGCGCCTCGCTTTTTCAAATGCGTGTTGCATCTACGGTAGCTGTTATGTACCAAAAAGCTATGACAGGATGTCTTCTAACAGCACTTCGTCGAGTTTTCCTTCGGGTGAACAGGTTTGTTATTTCAAACAAGCTGCAACTTGACACAACGAACAAACGAATGTTACAGTATGAATAATAACAGTGCAATGCAGCCTTTTAAACTTGCCGGGGCCGTGAAGCGCCTCTCATTGCTCTGCTCCTCCGTTTCTGCTGCTTTCAGTCACGTGACGCTGGCTCTGAACGAAAACGCGTTGTGAAAACGCGTTGGCCTAGTACTTTTTGACCCTCTCTGCTATTATAGTTTTCCAAGATGGCGGAACGACATGGAAGCCTCCGTGGACCTACCCGTCACATGTATATAAAGATAATAAATTCTTCGTTTACGAGGATAAATCAGATAATTGGCAGAGGTATTTGTACACCATTGAGGACATATTTATGAATAAAAATAATGATTTTAGATAATAAAATACCTAAAAAACTACACATAGTCCCTTTAAGGAAACATTTCATGTGATCATTTTGCAAACATTATGGGATACATTTGAATGTTCTTTGAACATTTTCAGAAAAAAAATACCTTCCATGAACAATAAATAATGTTGTAGTGCTAACGATTTGAAAACATTATTAAAGACCAGAAACTTTGAACAAACATTATATTAATGTTCCTGGAAGAATGATTGTTCATAACTTTGAGAGAACCTGGTCAGTGTCACATACGCTCTCCATCTTCCCATCTTTAACAGTCCAGTCAGTCATCTAGTGAAAAACTACATTTCCCAGCATCCCTCCTGTTCATCACCTGCACTCTCTCAGCCATCACCCACACCTGTTCCCCATCAGCACTCTCATCTGCACCAGGATAATAGCACACACCTCACATGCTGCCTCCCAATTTGCGCCTATCCATCCAAAATAGTATTTGAAATTAGAATTAGTTTGTCCCAAATCATACTAGGTTGAAATGAGTATCCCAGAGATGGACTACGGTTTCCGGTCAGAATCCGAAGTGCAGGTCCGTGCACACTCTAACGGCTGATATTGCCCACAACCCATTGTACGTTCGATGAGGATTGGATTAGAACTACAAAAACTAATAAAAAGTGTTAAAAAACTACAAGCATGGCAGATGTGCGACAGTTAAGTGGAGAGGTTTAGAGAAAGTGTTTAGAGTGATTAACAACCAGTATCTAACCTGATGAAAATATATTTATTCAATGTTATCCACATTATATTTCATCTGCAACAGCATTGTGAACTTTTATAGAGATGCGTTTTGTCATTAACTTTTAAATGGATCATTATGGAAACACATGAGGAGAGTCTCTGCATGAAAGACCCAAGACTGGCAGATCAACGTGCTACAACATCTCTCTCTGAAAATAGGAAATATTATTAAATTGAATGTGGAGGATTTTAACTGTGACAAGATGATTGACAGGGCAGTTTAAACAGTGACAGAATACATGTAACTAAGCGGTCCGTTAAAGATGCAATTATGACGAAGTAGTGTATGCCCCAAAACTTGTCTACTCCTCTGCTACACACTCAATGTATTATTCTTCACAAAAACAGTACATACTTTTAGGGCATGGTATATAGGTGAATTGGGACGCAGCAACGGTCACTCTTTGTCTGATCTCAACTACGGACTACTATTTACCAGCTCTACTTACCTATTGGATCTCCTAGTGATTCTCCAGTGATCTCTTGTAAGATGCTCTTTGGAATATTATAGATCTTATATATCTTATATACATATTATATATCTGTCTACTCATCATAATCCTGTGAAGAGGTGAAGAAGTGTGTGCTCTCTCTACTATCGTTGCTCCACTGTCACCCTGGTAAAGGAAACGAGACTCAGTTAGTTCATATTCCTCTGCTCACCATTATTCTGACTGTGCCATTAGAGGTTTATCCATGACACTGAATGTTAGCCTAAACGGTGGTCCTACATCGTACACTGAGAGAGGTTTAAAGATGGCCGTTGTCACTTTCTTGCGACCAAAGATAGCCTGCGATAATTTTCTGACAGTGTCAGAAATTTTGCATGATCATCTCACAGTGTGTTTGCTGCTATGACCTACATCTACTAACAAGCCAATAAAAATGCATCATGAAATGGTGTATTGATCAACTCGACATGTCTCTAAAACTTCGAACTATTACCTCAAGCTTCATTTACAAAACTGGCATGCCATGTTGGCCTCTCTTCCCTAGCCATGACCGTGTCCATATCCGTGTCCATATATATTTTTTTTCAGCGCACATAAAAACCACAATTGCCAAAGTGCAATTCATCTCGCTCTATTTATTTACCACTAGCACTTGCTGATGACGTTACAAACTTGCGTCGTAACCTACGATTCAATAGGTGTCATCATCATACAGTCTACATGCATGTCGTACACAAGTTTATCTGATTCATGTCGTACAGTGTGAATTGTAATGATCTTATACAGGTCCTTCTCAAAAAATTAGCATATTGTGATAAAGTTCATTATTTTCCATAATGTAATGATAAACATTTAGCTTTCATATATGTTAGATTCATTGCACACCAACTGAAATATTTCCGGTCTTTTATTGTTTTAATACTGATGATTTTGGCATACAGCTCATGAAAACCCCAAATTCCTATCTCAAAGAATTAGCATATCATGAAAAGGTTCTCTAAACGAGCTATTAACCTAATCATCTGAATCAACTAATTAACTCTAAACACCTGCAAAAGATTCCTGAGGCTTTTAAAAACTCCCAGCCTGTTTCATTACTCAAAACCGCAATCATGGGTAAGACTGCCGACCTGACTGCTGTCCAGAAGGCCATCATTGACACCCTCAAGCAAGAGGGTAAGACACAGAAAGAAATTGCGGCGTGGCACGGAGGCAATCAGCCTGTGGCACTGCTGAGGTGTTATGGAGGCCCAGGATGCGTCGATAGCGGCCTTAAGCTCATCCAGAGTGTTGGGTCTTGCGTCTCTCAACTTTCTCTTCACAATATCCCACAGATTCTCTATGGGGTTCAGGTCAGGAGAGTTGGCAGGCCAATTGAGCACAGTAATACCATGGTCAGTAAACCATTTACCAGTGGTTTTGGCACTGTGAGCAGGTGCCAGGTCGTGCTGAAAAATGAAATCTTCATCTCCATAAAGCTTTTCAGAAGATGGAAGCATGAAGTGCTCCAAAATCTCCTGATAGCTAGCTGCATTTACCCTGCCCTTGATAAAACACAGTGGACCAACACCAGCAGCTGACATGGCACCCCAGACCATCACTGACTGTGGGTACTCCAGTGCTGCTTCTCTGTAGCCCAGGTCAGGCACTTCTGCCGCTGTTTCTGGTTCAAAAGTGGCTTGACCTGGGGAATGCGGCACCTGTAGCCCATTTCCTGCACACGCCTGTGCACGGTGGCTCTGGATGTTTCTACTCCAGACTCAGTCCACTGCTTCCAGGTCCCCAAGGTCTGGAATCGGTCCTTCTCCACAATCTTCCTCAGGGTCCGGTCACCTCTTCTCGTTGTGCAGCGTTTTTTGCCACACTTTTTCCTTCCCACAGACTTCCCACTGAGGTGCCTTGATACAGCACTCTGGGAACAGCCTATTTGTGCAGAAATTTATTTTTGTGTCTTACCCTCTTGCTTGAGGATGTCAATGATGGCCTTCTGGACAGCAGTCAGGTCGGCAGTCTTACCCATGATTGCGGTTTTGAGTAATGAAACAGGCTGGGAGTTTTTAAAAGCCTCAGGAATCTTTTGCAGGTGTTTAGAGTCAATTAGTTGATTCAGATGATTAGGTTAATAGCTCGTTTAGAGACCCTTTTCATGATATGCTAATTTTTTTAGATAGGAATTTTGGGTTTTCATGAGCTGTATGCCAAAATCATCAGTATTAAAACAATAAAAGACCTGAAATATTTCAGTTGGTGTGCAATGAATCTAAAATATATGAAAGTTTAATTTTTATCATTACATTATGGAAAATAATTAACTTTATCACAATATGCTAATTTTTTTAGAAGGACCTGTATTATTGCTGAAATCGCACAGTCTGTAGCAGGCATTAGATGTTCCAAAACGACGAAAAGCACCATTAATATAGCATGTAACAGTGATCCATGTGACTTGGCCTTTCGTTTACACAACAAAAGTGTTTTGGATGCCTGAAAACGCAAACTTTTTAAAAAGGGTTTCAAAGTGCAAGTTTTTGAAAACGGTCTCAGTGTAAACAACAAAAATGCGAATCTCTGAAGACAATGATGTCATGCACATGCGTAAGCCTATTACGTGTTCAGTCTATAATGTTTCATCGCCATCTAACGGTCTGGCAGCAGAATACAGCGGTTTTAGTCGTTTTCATGGATCCATGTGAATGGAGATCGTTTTGACTATTGGCTTATAATCCGATATGCTTGATCGGATCACGGTGATTGCATTTAACATGCAAGTGTAAACGCAGCCCACTCGGAAAACTCAAAGGAAAAACATCTCTGTTTAAACGTACCCTAAGTCATCTTAAGCCATACGATACCTTTGTGTGATGAACAGCCCCATGTGTAAGTTAATATTTACAACATTATTTTTAGAGTAAATTTTAGTTTAAAGGACAGTACCGGCCAAAAATTAAACTAGGGGTAAATAACAGATGGGTACCGAGTCGACCGTTCTCTGGGATGCGTTTTCATGATTTTTCATGATTTCTCAACCAGTCGAACCACGAACGCTGTGCTACGTGAGCTGAACTGTGACTATCGACCAGCACGTAGCACAGCGTTCGTGGTTCGACTGGTCGAGACTGTTTTCAAAAGATGGCTCCTGCCTATATACGCAAAGTGTACTGTCTTTATAAAGTATCTTCTTATTAAACTGTCTGTACACTTACAAAGTTCTCAATGCTTCGGTTTGCAGGTAGAGACCCTCATTATGCTAGCGTGTTAGTGTGGGGCTATTTTGAGCCTTGTTAGTGGTATTAACTAGTGATTTTTATTTTTACTTATTCGATGCTCCATACACTAGTGTTATAAGCTAATCTGTGGTTAAACTAAAACTAACGTTAAAACGGGGTACATTCGATTATCATGAAAACGCATCCCAGAGAACATTCGACTCGGTACCCATGTGTTATTTAGCCCTAGGTTCATTTTTGGCCGGAATTGTCCTTTAAGTTGTTTCTCACCCTAAGCTATTGTCTGACTTAAGAAGGCTTGGAATATAGTATGCAAATTGTAATATGGTACTTTCCCATTCTTTTTAAAACTAGAGTGTCAGTGTCAATTTACTGTAATTTGTATTCCACCGAAGAGAAAAAAGCCATACCGATTTAGAATGAGACAAGAGTCAGTAAATGACCGAATTTTCAACTTATCCTTAAAGACAATGTCTTTCTGCTCCCAAAAGGAGGGCTTCCACTTTTCCAAAAAAATCTGCTTGGCCATAACCTTTTGTGATCCAGTGCATTTATCAGCCTGTGCCAGAGCTGTGAAGGAAATGGTCAAATAGTGAAGTGTGCGACTCTCTCGTTCTGAAGACCCCCTTCATCTGGCTCGTCACGCGGTGACATTTCCTTTGTTCTCCAAATTGGCCCAGAGATATTTTTGCAGTCCTGGAACCAGTGTTTCTGCTGAGAGAATGTGCCTTGAGCTTATTCATGAATCATTATGAATTTCCAAAGGGGCACTTTGTTAATAATACAAAGGATTACATTTTCATTTTTATGTACAAAGATCCATAAGAAGAAAAAGTGGATGCATTGAGATTCGTTTTAAGGAAAGGTTTTGCTTCAGAATGAAAACAATTTGAGGTGCCTAAACATTCACTGAATATAGGAGATATTTCAGTTATAGAGAGGCTCAGCCGCCTGCAGATTATGGGATGTTTTTTTTTTTTACAGTACATGTTCACTGGCATGAATAGGCAGCTTGCATAGGGTTTTTTGAGATTGACAGAAAAGCACAGCGAGAGTGTCATAAGTTAGAAATGAAAAAGTCAGTCAGTCGTTAAAATGAGACGTCTCAAAAATGTCACAGTGACGTTTTAAAATCTGAAAATGTCTTCCACACCAGCAGACTTATATTCAGACTGCTCCTTGTCCAGTATAATCCAAGTATAGTAAAAGCTATATAAAAGCTAAAAAACGATTATGCATTAGAAATTGAGCAGGGGTGCTTTTCCCAAAGCCAACTGTATGTTCGCAATTACCTTCGTTACCAATATATTAAATGTTTCAAATAAAAGCCCCATTGGTGTTTATAGGCTGTTGAAAAATATTCCTTTTGACCAAATTCTAAGCTAGCTATCAGTGAACGTTCTCAGAACTTTGACTGTTATGAGCAAATGTTCTTCTATAAACATTAATAGAATGTTTAGTTTTTGAGTCTAATGTTCTCAAAGTGTTAAGAGAAAAACGTTATTTGTAGTACATCATTCATAGAACTTTTTTTTTTTCTCTAAAACATTTGACTTAGTTTAGTTTGTCTGACATTTTTTAAATATTACTACTTGTTTTAGAATGTTCAGAAAACATTCTAAAGTAACATTCCTATAATGTTTGGAAAATGATAACATGGAATGTTCCCTTAAAGGGATAGTTCACCCAAAAATGAAAATTCTGTCAGTAATTACCCTCCCTCATGTTGTTCAACCCCGTAAGACCTTCTTTCATCTTCGGAACACGAATTAAGATATTTTTGATTAAATCTGAGAGCTGGATCACTCCTCCATAGACTTCTAAGGGATTGAAACTTGCCGGCCTCGAAAAGTTATTAAAGATATCGTTAAAATAGTCCAAGTGACTACAGTGGCTCAATCTTAAGTTTATCAAGCGACGAGAATACTTTTTGTGTGCAAAAAACAAACAAAAAAAAAACTTTATTTCAACTATTCATTTCCTTCTCTGTGGGCCTCTAGTCAGTTAACTTAGTATGATTGCGTAGAGCTACGTCACACGTAGGCTCACTATTGGCCGACGCTGGTCATGTGTGTGATGCGTGTGACGTACAACACAGAAGCGCTGCGCTGTTACACTAGTGAACTGACTCGAGGCCCACAGAGAAGGAAGTGAATAGTTGAAATAAAGGCGTTATTTTTTAATTTTTTTTTTTGCGCACAAAAAGTATTCTCGTCGCTTGATAAACTTAAGATTGAGCCACTGTCACTAGTCAATAGTCACTTTGACTATTTTAACGATGTCTTTTATGACTTTTCGGGGCTGGCAAGTTTCAATCCCTCAAGAAGCCTATGGAGGAGTGATCCAGCTCTCAGATTTAATCAAAAATATCTTAATTCGTGTTCCGAAGATGAACAAAGGTCTTACGGGGTTGAACAACATGAGGGAGAGTAATTACTGACAGAATTTTCATTTTTGGGTGAACTAACCCTTTAAGTTACACTTAACCCAATAAACATTTTTAAAAATGGATGTAGCCCAGAGAACATTCTTCATGAACATGTTCAGAGAACATTCAGAATTAACGAATAATGTTTCCATAACTAAATTGGAAGGTTAGCAAAACATTCTTTGTACATATTTTTGTTAGTTGGAATTTCCCTTGATGGATTATGGCAGCCTCTGTAACAAAAAGAGTGAAATGTGAATTATTAATAATTCCTTTAATAGTACATTTTTTAAAAGTTGATAAAACAGTTCCGTCTTAATTGACTCTTTACCCAATATCTCTGTGTAATGTATTTTCATGCTTAATAGTTTATTGTTTAGCAACATGCTAACATTATTCAAATGAAATACTACAATAGTTACATGACTCGGACATATTATTTAGGATGCTGCCTATATAGGCAATTGTGATGGGTAGAAAGTGGTGACTAAGGGAACTATTGTACTCTATCAATGTCACTTTTCAGGGTGGAGGTTAAAGTAAGATTGAAGTGGAATTGAATCAAGTTAACCCTCCATCTGATATCGGACCACATCTGATAAAGAGGGCAATTATGCTGTCACAATCAAGGGGAGTTGAAGGCAGAAACAGAGAAAAAGTTTGATAAGATCCTCAAGTAAAGCTCTAACCCTACTGGCACAGAGAAAATCACACTAAACTATAAAATGAGAATGCTTAATAGCTTTCACCCAAGGTCACACCGGTATTTTCTGCAGGAATAGGATCTGTTATCTACTGTAGGTTTGGGTTTGTGCAAAGGGTAGTATAAGTGTAGTCTGTGGTTTATTCGCTTGACATTTTCATCCTGATTATAAAGGTGCACTTTTATTTTCTGTTTATTTTTGTTCAATAAATATACTGTCATCAAAACATGTACATTTCAAAAATACAGGAACAAAATGATTTAGAAAAAAGTAAAGATTCTGAAAGCATTGAATGAATAGCTTTAGAGTAGTAACAATAAATATGATATTTTATTATAGCTATGATATGATTAATATCACATTTTTAAATAATTATAAAAATGGTGATTATTTCTAAGGTGGAGACCAAACTTAATATATGATAATTACCAGCAGAATCTAACCATGTCATGTCAACAAATGGGAATGTCAGCCAGCTGTTTATTATCATGTTAATTATTGCGTCTTTAGCCCCGACAGCAGGGACGCCTTTACCCCAAATACCATACTTTTACATATTCCTCTGTTATTGAAAAACTGTTGCTTTAATTACAACAAAAATGAAAAACATTAACAAGACCTTTGTCTCAAAATATAGTAAATTTGATCAATTCTTATTTACATAAATCTACAACATTTTAAAAAACATTAAATATTGATCAAATTAGCGCAGAATCAACGTTGCTGTCGGCGTCTCATCAAGGATCTGACAAATTTCCACGTGCATTATCAAATGCCCGATTTTTTGTGCCATCTAGTGGTTTAAAAGAGACTAAAGTCAAATGCGCCTTTTACCCCATGTGAACCTTTACACGCGACGCGCCGCCTCAACACGTGATAAAAGTTATTTTCCCTCTTTTCCATGTTAAAGGTGCTCTAAGCCAGTGGTTCTCAACTCCAGTCCTCGGGACCCACTGCTCTGCACATTTTGTATGTCTCCTTATGTAACACACCTGATTCAGATCATCAGCTCGTTAGGAGAGACTCTATGATCTGAACTGTGTGTGTCAGATAAGAAAGACATACAAAATGTGCAGAGCAGTGGGTCCCGAGGACTGGAGTTGAGAACCACTGCTCTAAGCGATGTCACGCGTTTTTTAGGCCAAAACATTCTTTGTCACATACAGCAAACATCTCCTCACTATCCGCTAGCTGCCTGTCCCCTGAACACACTGTAAAAATGACACCCCAGGCTCCACACACGCAACAAAAACAAACTGTAGCAACCCGCTCCACGAAACATAACAAACTGTTCCAGCCAATAACCGACAAGAAGGAGAAGTGTCCCGATATGGCGCTGACACCTTGGGACTTGAGTCTGCACAGTTGTGATCTCGGGACCAGACCTACGCAGTAGTGAGCAGGAAGTAAAGCCGTAATCAACGCCCCGCCCTCACTCTCGCTGAATCAATCGCAATCATGACGTCACTGCACCGCTTTTATAGCATCTAATAACTAACTAAAACAACTTATTTTAAAAACAAACACTTGAAATTACATGAACATGATAAAAACTACAGTAAATGAGAGAAACTATCTTTGGAAAAAAGATATGTGAAGTGTAATTTAATTGTTTAGTTGGTCTCATTATAGTTGAATAACATGGAGAGGCGGGGTTTATGACCTATACTCGGACCGGTCACCGGGGGGCGATCAAGACACTTTGGCTTCTCTTTTCAGGGCTTGTGCGGCACGCTTGGTGTGGACAGACAAATTATTTGTTGCATCGCATTATCTTAACCAACCATTATCGTCTGGTTAGGACATGGTGTTAGCCCCGTTGTACCCTACTGTGAATTTGGACATACTACTCGGCTCACATAGGCCTACTGTTTTTCACCTATAGTAGGGAAGTATTCGATTTCAGATGCCGCCACTGTTTTGCTGGGGTATATAAAAGTGATCTTGGACTTTATATAGACAGCGATTGGTGTAGATTCAGCATCAGACAAAATCGTTTGCTTATCACGGATGTAGCTAGACTTGGTCTAAAAGCCAAAATAACAGACAAATAAACAACCCAGAAAAAAGGAAGGTTATAGATGGAGGACGCAGTCTTTGAAACTAGACGTGCCTTATTTAGATCATCCACACCTGATTCAGATCATCATCTGCTCAGTTCTATGAACTGAACTGTGTGTGTCAGATAAGAGAGATGGTCTCCAGGGCCCAAACTGAAAACCCCTGCCCTAAGGGATCCCTTTTTTAAAGGACATCAGCTGTTTCTAGGCCACCCATATAACTATTCATATCAAGTGTGTCCAACAAACAGAGTATTTGTCCAAATGTATTCATTTCTTTTGGTGTAAAACGTTTTCAAAGTAGAAAAAGAAAATCGCAGAGTTTACCCTGATCATACAGTAAAGTAATAATCCTTCATGCTTAAAGTTGGCATGAAAAGTTGCGATAATCTTTTCTTCCTTATTGTGATGTAGCCTATATTAGAGTGAAACGGATTCTGGAACAAGAAAAAAAATGTGGCGGGGCTTGATTCTGTCCATTGGGAATTGATTGGATGGTTGTGGTTTGCTATTGGTGGATCTCATGTGAGTGACAGGTTATAGCCCCGCCCTCGTCATCAGAGAAGAGAAGCTGCAAGAGGGAGGGGAAGTTATTCTGATTCAAGATTATGAGGGCACATTAATTAAAAAAATAGAAAATAATTATGTGCACGGATAAATCATTTATAATAAATACTGGAATATTCCATGAAAAATAAGAATTGTCAATTTTGATTTCATAATGACTTTAAGGAATGTGCTGAACCCTCATCTGCCTATGTACTCTAATTCATGAAATATTAGGGCTGTGTTTGCTATTTTGTGTTGTTGTTCGTTTTTTTGCGCATGTTGAATAATGCATGCAGTTCTGCTCCACTTTTTAAAAAGCACTAAAAACTATTTAAAAAGGCTGACAGAGTAGTGTTCACCCTCATAAAAAGTTTGCTGTGTGTGAATGCTGAAATCATCATGTTTGACTTCCCTATCAAGATTTAAAATGTGCAAAACAACATTACTCAATGTTACTGCTACTGTTAAAACTGATGTTACAGGATATAGTCGTGAATAGCTTGTTACCAATATTTTCTACTCTGTTCTCTGGGTAAAGACCAGAAAATTTGTATTTTCTGTTAGGGTCATGGAGAGAAGTGAAAAAGAAGATGCTGAAATGCAAATTAGGATTGCAACATAAACTGAATAATCAAATTGACCAATCAGGTTCAACAGTATTTTAGTGAAAACTCACTTGGTGATTTGACCAATAGTAATATAATATTTGCCTCAGCATTTGATCTATGTGTTAGGCTGGTAAATCACACTTAAAAAATAAATTTTGACCAACTTTTCAACTTACTGTCATGAAATAAGTAAAGGAAAGAGTTAGGAAGACTGAAGTACAGAGAGATCAGGGGGTCATTTACAGAAAGGACAAATAAAAGAAGTCACAAGGGGCAAACAGAGAAAAACGGACTGGAAGTAACTGATGCAGGACTGACAATTGGGAACAGACAGTACAAGACTGACTGACTGTAAAATGTGAAAAGATAGGGAGTTTAAATAGAAAAGAAACCAAGCAGGGTAAATGAAGGTTGGCATGGTGAAGCAAATTAACTAATAACCATATAACAAAAGGATGGTGTTCCTGATGTCAATAATCACACAACAGTGGAAAAACGGCTACAGGTCAAGCAACTGAATAGGCCTACAATTCTTTCTCTCTTGAAAATAAAAAGCGCTGAATTACACATTCAATCTGTTGGTAAGACAGTTATTACCCAATAAAAGTGAGCAAGTCATAGTGATAACTCACTTTTAATGGGTTAGTTCACCTAAAATGCCCTTCTTTCTTTTTTGGACCACAAAAGGAGAAATAAATAGTAAAAAAGTCCCACACGTCACATTCTTATAATGGCAGTAAATAGCGACCAGCATCAAGCTTTAAAAAAAGATGCAAAAGTATCACAGAATCGTCCCATGCTGCAACACGTGTCTCATACATGGTTTGGTGAAAAATAAACTGAAATTTGGTGCATTGTGTAATATTTAGGAGGATTTGTTGACACAAATGCAATATCATATACATAACTATGTTTTCAGTGGTGTATATGAACCTTACTTAATGAACCCTTATATTTGTATTACTATAGAATGAGCCATTTCTATCTACACACACCGCGGGTGTCCTTACATCGACATGTTTCTACAGTAGCCCTGAATGGACAAACACAATTCGTCACTATGTTGTTCTTAGTGCAAAGAAGCAAGCTAAAGTCAGCGAATAAAACACTGACTCAACAATGAACAAGTAACAATAATATTCGCAATAACATATCGTTTTACTGAATAATTAAGTAAACCTAATTTCTTAATTTATTTTTGTAAAGAAACCTCATTGCTTAACTTGCTACTCTCTGCTGTCTCAGACGATGACATCACTTCCTGTCGGACACCGTAACTTCTGTTTGGTGCGATGCACAACCTCACCACTAGATGCCACTAAAAATTACACACTGCACTTTTAACGGAAATCCTGACCTTGGCCGTTGGTGTTCTGTGCTCGGCTGCACTTCATTAGACTCTATTAGCGCCACATTTCACTGCAACTTTCCAAGATAAACATTTTCAAGAAATCAAGATGAATAAAAACACTAGGCTAAATATTATCCATGTACTTTTTTCCCCTTTTTTCTCATTCTGTGATACTTTTGTATATTTTTCACTGCCATTTTATGGACGACCACAAACTTTTTTTTTTTTTAATTATCCTTTTGTCTTCCGAAAAAGAAAGAAGGGCATATGGCATTGAAAACCAGGGTGAGTAAATAATGACTTAATTTTCATTATAGGGTGAACTAATGTAACTATAGTCCACTGGAGGCAAGTTAAAGTGAACCCATGTGTAGATTACATGAATCCAAAAACATGAACAAATACAAGAAACAGAGACTTTCAAGACTTGACTATGAAACAAACTCACCTCACCTAAAACTAGACAAAGACGATGGGAACATAAGGGCTAATTATACACATGGACTGATAACTAAACAAGGAACACCTGAACACAATGAAGCAATAAACCATTGAGGAAACCACATGACTAAACCAACCAATGAGAACACAACACGTGAACCAAGGAAGGCAAATAGGTGTGTTGGACATTGGCTGTGACTGGATGTAACCGATCGGAGAGAGTTGTGTGTGTAGGAGCTGAAAACAGAGACGTGAAGTCCGACACTTTCTGCTTCCCGTAGTGAAGCTCACGTGGTGTTTGCATACTGAAATAAATGTAATATTTTTATACATAATGTATATATAATATTCAAACCCTGCAGGTGATTGTTGTCATGCGGTGGATTCGGACAATCGTGGAACACTTGTTTTGCCATCAGAGCTCGTGCAGTCGCTCTGGCCGAGTCCTCCTGCTCTCGAATCACTCTTGCGTACTTTGGTGGCATACGTCACAGTCACATGGCGTCGGCGCTGTCTCAAGTCGGACACAATTTTTAACTGGCATGCACTGCTTCAATGAAGTCGAACATGTCTAATTACAAAATAAAAGACATTCAAGCATGAGCATGAACAAAACCCAAAACCTAACGTGACATGAACCCTTTAAATGCAATTCTCTCTTGTCAGATTCAGTGACCTCTACATGGAATCTCTTCAGTACCTATTTATCTTTCAACTTTTACATACAGTATCAGCAAACTTACAGTTTCTAACCTTGAGCCCCTGGAGCAACTAAAGTAATAGACCTTACCAAACTACAGTTACCAAAAACTGTCAGAATGAGTAAGGAGTAATTTACACAGGACGTGCTCTTGCATTCAGAGAAACCCAGTGTAATGGATCTGACTTCAGGGGTCTTCTGATGCCTATTTTAAAATTTGGACTCATTTTAACTTGACACCTAGCTTAAAAAAGATGTGACGTGTGTACAGTGGAGAGGTCTGCATTTGGCACAATTTTTTAATTGTTGTTTGAGTTGCTGAGGATGGGAGAGAAGATAATAAATTATTTGAGGGACTCGAAAAAAATATATAGTAATAATAATAAAATTAAAAGTTACTCAAATGTATTTATGTTTCAAGGTACCTGCTGTGACAATGCAATAAAGTAGGGTCAGAAGCGTTATGTGGGAACTGGTAAAAATAGCCTATGACACCACAGTGAGACAGAATCTTAAACGGGACTAAAAAATCAGAGTAGATCTAAACATAAAAGTTGTGGGTTGGAATTGGGAAGAAATATAACTTATTTTTAGCAGCAGTGGGACTGAAAAATCAATCCGATGCAGATCTCTACTGTGTGGGCTACATCAGTCTGAATGTGTACATAAGCCGAAAATTAAAAAAGAATGCAGATGGAATGGAAGAATGTGTGTTTCAGTTGCAAAAGGGATTGCAGTGGACCGTACGTCAGTCACACACTTCTGGTCAATGATATTGTCTTCTAAAACCACTTCCGGTATAATGCCTTATAAATCATGCCTAATGGTTAGAGAGTCAGACTGGTAACCCGAAGGTCACGGGTTCGATTCTCAGTAATGGCAGGAAATGACTGAGGTGCCCTTGAGCAAGACACCCCCCAGGTGTGTGTGTGTGTGTGTGTGTGTGCGTGTGTGTGCGTGCGTGCGTGTGTGTGTGTGTGTGTGTGTGTGTGTGTGTGTGTGTGTGTGTGTGTGTGTGTGTGTGTGTGTGTGTGTGTGTGTGTGTGTGTGTGTGTGTGTGCTAACTTGGATGGGTTAAATGCAGAGGACAAATTCCATCACTTTTATTAAGTTTATGAATCATTATATTGATATGATATTATTACTTTATCTCATTACAACTCATGAAAATATTTATTTTTTATTTAGTAAAATATTTGGTCCCACTTTATATTAAGTGGCTTTAAGTACTATGTACTTACATTGAAACTAATAATTTGATACAATGGACTTATTGTGTACATACATGTTTTTACATTGTAATTATATTTTTAAAATACCTGCATGTAATTACAGCTGTAATTAATGTATGTAGTTAAATTTGTAATTACACAGTTGACCCTTCCCTTACACCTTAACCCAGCCTTAAACCGACCCATACCACCACACCTGACCCTAACCTTACCCGTATCACACACACCTGACCCTAACCTTACCCGTATCACACACACCTGACCCTAACCTTACCCGTATCACATACACCTGACCTAACCTTACCCGTATCACACACACCTGACCCTAACCTTACCCGTATCACACACACCTGACCCTAACCTTACCCGTATCACACACACCTGACCCTAACCTTACCCGTATCACACACACCTGACCCTAACCTTACCCGTATCACACCTCAACAGTAGCACAAGTGTTTTACAATACAACTTGAAGACAATAAGTACACTGTACATATTTTTCAATGTAAGTACATAATACTTAAAGCTACTTAATATAAAGTGGGACCAAATATTTTTGTATTTAGGGAGTGGCTAGAGCAATAGGAGCAGTCTCAGTTAATATAGGCCTTTGTGAAGAGACAGCTAGTATCTTAAGAAACAGCTTTACTTTCTGTCATCTTTGTGTAGGACATTTATGTTTCACCTCCCGTCAAGCTAGTGGTGTGATCACAGCCGTGACTAAAGCATACTAGATCGTTTCCATTATAATTAATGAAGCAGAGCAAGTGTTTGACTGTGGCTTTGTTGACTATTATGGATGCAATCTAGTGTTGTGTTGAGTTACAGCAGGGACTGTGACAAGATAGAAGGGAAACAAAAAGGTTTATTGTGAAACTAAGGATTTTCAACAATTACTTGAGTTTCTCTCAGGATGGGAGATAAAATGACCAGTGACGAGCCAATTTGATCCAGTTTGTCTCAGGTAATTGTACACTGTTTGAGTGACAATGATTCAACAACAACAAATGAACTGCTCGAGACTTGCTGTAAATGTTGCTGAAAATATCCCAGCAGGCTAAACCCAACTATAAAGAAACAATAACCCAGCATGCAATTAAGTTGATGATGATTTTTAAAAAATCGATTAACAACCCTAGTCTATTGTAAACACGACTCAGCACATATGGAGTAAACTCTAGTAGTGCTAGAAAATGTGTTCTCGCATTTTAATTTGTTGTCGTACAACGCAGCCTTACAGAATCATAAGCTTTTATGATGTGCAGCATCATTTAACAGATGTTTTATTGGCTAAATGATAAATTAATTGTGTCTTTTTTTGGGCAGAAATAGGCCATGCATGTTGTGCTCTGTCAAATATAAAGAAGGAATAAATCTATTCAAGAATGTCACACAGATTGACATTTTGAAATAATAATAATTTCTTAATTATTAAAAAAAAATTATTAAAAAACACTCTTTTTATACAATGCTTCATTCACATAATGTCTGTCTTATTTACAGTGTTGTGCAAGTTACTTCCAAACTGTAATACATTATAGATTACTTGTTACTGTTATTTAAAAGTAATTCTTTACCTTACAATATTACTGTCTCAGAATTGTAATGCGTTACATTACTCCTGTATTACTTTTGAGTTACTTTCACCAAAATACCTACAGAAGTAGAACTTAACATTATAAAATGACAAAATGTACTACAAAGCATTTTATATCGGAAGGCGATATAATGACTGTGGGCAATCCAGGCTACTAACAACATAGCATATAATAGGCAAAGTGAAGGCTCAAGACAATACAAGAAAGAATGACAGACAGAATCACAAATGATCCAAGTCTTTAAAAGTATGGTAGAGGTAAAGTGATTTTCTGGCAAAATCTGGGAATAGCTTGGGTCTATTCATATTAGACATGCCATGACAAGATGCACACTTGCTCTTTTCTTATTGTTGCCATTATTATATTCTCTTTGAATTCAAGAGGTTCACAATACAAAACTGTCATGCACAAAGTGCGCATGATGAACATAGCTTATGCTTTCTCTGGAAGTATAAAGTGCAATTGGAGGACCAGTTGAGGACTATTGTAATGCGTTACTCCCAAAACTGCTTATTTATTAAACCGTAAAGATGCAGGAACCTGTCATTTGTTTTTAGGAGCACAGAGGAGCAATTAAAACCAGAAGTAGAGCAGAAAAAGAGAAATAAACTCTTTTATGTGTCAAAAAACATGAAATGGGATATTACTGCAATTAAAAATTCTCTATAAACACAGCTGGAGTTTAGGTTCACATTTAAGTAGTTGTTTTCTGGCTGACTCTCTTACCTTACATCAGGCAGAAACTGTTTAAAGTAAAATAGGATGCTCTACTTTGCGTTGTGCCTGACAGCACACCTTAATAATAAACTAAAAAGTAATAAGTTCGTCTTCATCCTGACTTGTTTGGGGAACATTCGCTCTACTTTTTTACATTACATAATGCTTCTCCTTCACTCTCATGCGTGAAAGCAGTCCTGCCCACTGAGAGCCATGCAGAAATATTGACCTTGCTATAAATCTCTTCCATAATGTGCTCTTTTAGATGGACAGAAATGCAGATTCAAACTGTCATATTTGTTTTTTTTTATAAATTTTGTGATTCATACACAGAATGACACTTCTATATGGTTCACATGGTGTAATTCAACAGATGTACAGGAGAAGCTGGCTTTCTGCTGCTTGAAAATGGTGTTTTTTGAGGAGACAGCTGATCGAGCAATTCATTTGCAGCTCTGACTACACTGCAGTCACTCACACTCATGTTCAAGGTTAAGTCATTGCTACTGTCATGCCACATTGTACCCAATATTTACTGCAGCCAAGCCAATATTCACATCTGCATTTGTAGCATGGCAAAATCATTTGCAAATGGATGAGGCTTTAACTGGAAGTTTGTCAACCGTACATTAAAAGCCCATTTTAAAAGAGTCTTATCTAGCGAAACGATAGGTCATTTAAAAAAAAAAAAATATATATATATATTAGGGGTGTAACGATACACGTATTCGTATTGAACCGTTCGGTACGAGGCTTTCGGTTCGGTTTTCGGTACGCATTTTTGAACCGAACGGTTCGTTGGACCATTTTTCCTGCCGACCAAAACTTCGTTATTTCAAATGTAGGCGCGTCGCGCGTGGCAAGCGCGCTCATAATGTGAGAGACGCTGGCGTGACCACAACATTGCCCAACATCAAATGGCAAATGTAATGTAAGCGGAACGAAACTGAGCTACTCGTTTATTGTGTGGTTGACGGACCGTTTATCAGTCTGGGCCAATGCAGCGCGAGCCGATATTATTCAAGCAGCACTGTTACTACACAGCGCTGAGACATCCAGTAAAGAAAGCATTTGACTTCGCCACTTAAATAATAACATCGCTGCGAGATCTAGTGAGAAACATTCGCATTTCTCCGTTATTAACGGATCAAACAGCGCTGACGTGGAAACCAGGAAGAAACATTGTGCCATGAATGAACTATCAGTGTCCACAGATCAGCAATATTCACCATGGATTTACTTTAGTAACACTACTAACTGTAACCATGGAAGTTTGGCAGGAATAGTAGGCTATAATGCTTTCAAGTAACATCACGTCGGTTTTATTTTGACATTATGAATACAATTGCCCTCAAATGTTAATCTGAACTAAAATAAACCTACTACAATATTACATTTAATTTTGTCCAAGGAGCTGTTTTGTTTTATATGCTCCTAAGAAAAGTCAAGTATAGCTCCATCATTGCTCAAAGTTAAAAAATATCATACTTTATGATGTTAGTTTTAATAAAAATATAATAAAAAAAATTAAATCAAGGAAATTTCTCTGGCATTTCTTTCTTTTTGCTGTATCGGAAACGTACCGTACCGAACCGAACCGTGACACCAGTGTATCGTATTGAACCGAACCGTGAATTTTGTGAACCGTTACACCCCTAATATATATACTTTTTAACAACAAATGTTCGGATTGAGCTGATCTGCAACGCGCCAGGAACTACGTCATCACGTTGAAAGGTCACGCTCGATGTCGCCGGCGGAAGTACCGCCACACTGTTTACAAAGCGACCAATGCAATTTCAACTATCCTCCTTCGCACGGTCGAGTGGGCGGTACTTCCGCTGGCACCGGCGACATGGACAGTGACCTTTCAACGTGATGACGTAGTTCCCGGCGCGTTGCAGATCCGAACAATTGTAGTTAAAAAGTATATATATATACATATATAGATATATTTTTTTTTTAATGACCTATCGTTTCGCTAGATAAGACTCTCTGCGATCGTGCACAGCCGTTTCAAGCACTTCAAGGACCTTTGAAACTGCATTGATTTGGACTTCAAAACGCTGAAGTCATTGAAGTCCATTATTCGAAGAAAAATCCAGAAATGTTTTCCTCAAAAAACTTAATTTATCTCCCACTGAGGAAAGAAAGTCATGGAAATCTTGGATGGCATTGGGGTGAGTAAATTATTTGGAAATTTTCATTTTGAGGTGAACTAATCCTTTAACTTTGAAACAGACTATATCTAGTCGGTATAAATATAAGTTATGAACCAATCCAACCAGGTACGACAACATGCAAACTGACTAAAGTATTTGAAAATCTGACAAAAAGACAAGGTGCACTTTAATGATGGAAAGAACTACAATCCCATGAAGCATCGCAAATGACATATAATAACAATGGATAAATGTACTATTGATAAAAAACTAAAAAACTATTGATTTAAATTTGTTGATTATGTAAATGAAAATTTATCGTAAAATATGTATACACAAATAAAGCATTTGAGAGAGCGGGTAGACAGACTCTTTTACATCATTCATAATGCTGCATGGGACTGGGTTTGTACTAAAGAGGGTTTTTTTGGTGTGATTTGCTTGTTTCGATTTACTGATTGGTGGATATGTTTTTAGGAATTCCACTGACGTCTTCAACAAACGCATATACCATCGATTTACAACCCTGTAGCTCACAGTAGTTCAATCTTCAATGTTTTATAAGTTCTTGTAAAAAATCAATTCCCCTTTGGAGAAAATGAATGAGATTTTCACTTCCGGGACTTGACTGTTGCGCTGCAGGAGATCAGTGTGCAAGACAACTTCACTTGTTCTGTTTCACTTTACATATCCATTATTGTGTTGTGATTTTAAATGTTTATCAAAAATATCCTGGCTCACATTATCCAGCTAACACAAGGATATACTGCATTTTACGGATACTGTTATTCATTAGGATTCGTAATTAGTTTTGAAGTTCGTTTTGTAGTCATGTCCCATATCTGTCCAAATTTAGCTTTGGACACATCCCTAATTCATATCATATCATACCCTAAATGTTTCTATTTTAAAGTATTCAGTGAATTAATTGATAGAATACAAATATTTGATGTGATTTGAGATGATAAATATATTGTTCAGTCAGTCTCGAGTTCGTTCATGTGTTCCACTCCCCAGTCCTCAGGTCAACTTACACCTAATGCTGGCTTCACACTGCCACAAAAAAATTCTGTCGAGCTAATTATCGTAACGAACTTCAAACCGACTTTTTACACATGTACAGTTAAGATTTACAATGTTTTTGTTGTATTGAATTGATCATAGAGTTGTATAAAACAAGACTTTCAGCCTAATTATGTGGAGGTGTTGTATAGTCACTATTGAGCTCTGTACAGATAAATTATGTTCAATGTTTCATACTTGTTTAGTCTGTTGCTTTTTCCCTTTTTTTGTGACTGACACACCCAGTTTTAATAGTTCTTTTATATGTTCTCAACATTTGTTTATGCAACAATGGAAATTCTATTAATTTTTATCTAATTAATTAACTTTTATCTAGGCAGTGGATTGTGGGATTGACAGTGAATTGGAGAAAGCATTGAGAGCACCTGAAAGTGTCAAAAAGTTGAGAAATGCTCTACTTTATTTAAATGAGGAGCAGAAAACGGCGGGCAGCAGCAAGTAGCTGTGAGATTTGAGTAGTGACAGCTTGAAATATATATACAGATTGTGCTGGAGTTTATGCTGGATTTAATGCACAGCACAAATCATATTGTTTTCATACGGGATACTTTGCAGTTGTTACATGTACAGTATTGCAGTTTGAACTCAGGGGGTTACAAAAGCTTATTACACTGTATCTTAACTTTAAAGCCCCCCTGTAGGCAATAATTTTATCCCTTAAAACTAATCTTTGATCGCCATAATGACATTTTTAACCGGTTTTACCTTGAAAAAAAAATCTTAATGTCTTAAAATAGCTTGAATTTAACTCTACACCCTTGCCTCATTTAATATACGCTGTATGCAAATGAGCCCCGCCTCCACTCACTCACTCAGCTCAGAGATCCACTCGTTGACGATCACACGTTGATCTGATTAGATACAAGGTAGTTTGTGACGTCAGAAACACCAGCGATTTCAAAGCGTGTTTTTGAGACTGTCTTTGGTTCACATCAGTTTTAAGGAGAAAATACTCAGCAATGCTGTCGACTTATGAATTTACACATGGTTTGTCTTAAAGCATATTAAAACACCACATAGACATATAAACAACATTAAAAGCTGGATTTTCACCACAGGGGGACTTTTAAGCATTCAAGCATTCAGAAACAAAGCTTACATCTTTTTAACAGCAATCATATAGGACGATTGTATTGACGGTGCACTGGAAAAAAACGATTACATGCATTTGCTAATAGCAACACCCCAAAGGGGTGGTGTTGTAGCGTTTTGAGCAACAGTCTAAACACACTGTTTCCAATGTTTTATGCAAACCGTGCTCTGCTTCAGACTGCCTGTGTAAAAGTCCCTTAAACTGACCTCTAAAACAACCCAAGCACCTCTGGTCCTTTGGAATCAGTCGCTCATCTCTGCTCCGGCTTTTGGGATCTCCATGTGTGAGGATGATTCTTGAAATAATAAATTAGCCAATTAGTTAGGCCTCTGTAATTACACCAAGCTATTTTTATCATCTGTAGATTTCTTCTCTGAACATTAGCTTCAGATTCAAACTCTGTTGACAGTCATGAAACATGACATACCAAACATAAATCATAAAGTATGTGCCGACGATTTTTCTTAAACCTAATAGCTCAACAGACGATAGTGTGGCTTCTTTGTAATTAATACTTGTCTGGTAAACAGCATGCAATGAGCAGTATTACTGTAATTAGCTGTCTTTACAGCTGCTATAAACAACACTTCATCTTCACTCCAGTAATACATGTGTGCAACTCAGAGTAGTAGTTTACTAAATTATATTAATTGACAAAATTGCCCTCCAACCCAAATGTCATCCACAGCTGAGAGGATTTTTAGCATTTCTGTATTCACAGCTCTTCTCCCAATGGATTTCCTTTGATTGTAAGAAACTGCTCAAACTGATTAGAAAAGAAACCCGGGATATGCAGTTGTGCGTCCTCCTTTAAACTGCGGACAGATTTGCATTTAGAGATCAGGGCAACACTGTAAGAGACTACAATGCCATAAGTTTGACCATGACTGTCATTAATCACGACAGGCTGAATTATGTTGTAGATGCTTATAGAGGAACAGTGCTGGAAAGCGGTCAACTATCAGTCTCCGCAACAAAGCGCAGAAATGCCTCTGGGGAAAAGGAGGGATGAGGATATATTTGCAAATGTACAGTATTTCACAAGTCTTTCTCTGGGGCCTTAGTTTTTTCTGATTATTAACAAGACATACTCAGTCTGTCCATCACAGACGGTGTTATTTCAAGACCTAGAAATACATTTTCATACATTATTCACACACTTGTAGTGGACTGATTCTTCAGAGTTGGGACAAAATAGGTAAATAGGAAAGTAAAAACTCTTGCACTTTAAAACTGAATAAGAGAAGAAAGATAGTCATGTAGGCAAAATGTAGGCAAGAACAGTGAAAAAAAAGATAAATAAGTTAAAATAACTGATCACCTCCCAAAATAATGGACAGATTAAGTAAAGTGGTAAACAATTCCATAGACCATAAATCAGTATTTTAGATAAATATATTTATATCAGGCTCTCAAAAAACATGTCGACCATGATTTGAAAAAATATCTTTTCTTAAGGTTTTTCTTGAGGAAAACGTCATAGTTAATAGTGAGAATTGGACCCTGGTTTTAAAGTGTGACGGTTAATGAATTATTTATCATTTTCTAGATCATTTTTAAGAAGGTCTTGTTAGTAGCCGGCAACACCAGAAAAAATGCTACTACATTTAAGACATGATCTGTCAATTCAGTCAATCATCCATCAATAAGGACGGTTGATATGACCAAAATCACTGTATGAATAAATATTTCTGATTTCACAATCTTTCATGATATCAAAAGTTCAGATAACAATTTCATAATTCTTGACACTTTCGATATCACGGCAAAAATTAATGTAAGTAAAAAGGTCTCAAGCTTATGGAAGACAAACAAACAATGAGTAATAAAAACAAAGAAACTAATTAAAAGCCATACGAAAGGAAAAACAATTATAATAGTACAAAAATACAAATGAAATAAACAGTGCTTGAAGTTTTTCTGGTATCCATCTATCAGAAATAAAAAAATACTAAAGAAACTGAATTAAGGGATCAAATATAAAAAATCGCTGCAATCTTCACTGTATGGCTTGAATATACATCAATTCTAATTGAATCTACAAAAGTTATTAAGCCGAAACAGTGATTTTTCTTTTGTTGATTGGTTAAAAACTAATGTTAACTAATGAAACCTTATTGGAAAGTGTTATAATATACTGACACACATCAGATTTTCTTTCTATGCTTACATTCACTTAAAGTCAACATTAAATTAAAATTCACCATATTTTTTGGTAACACTTTATTTTGATGGTCCCTTTTGAACATTCTGTTGACTATAAGTAACTTTGTAACTACATGTCAACTAACTCTCATTAGAGTATTAGTAAACTGTCTGTGTAATATCTGCAAACACTTTATTGTGATGCTCCTCCAACAGACACTATAAGTAACTTTTTTTTATAAGTAACTTTTCAACTACATGTCAACTTATTCTAATTCTAACCCTACCAGTCTACTAATACTCTACTAATACTCTAATGAGAGTTAGTAGACATGTAGGTGCAATGTTACTTATAGACAACAGAATGTGTTAAAGGGACCATCAAAATAAAGTGAAACCTATTTTTTAAATGCACGTTATAGATCTTATTGTGAGCAATTCATTCATAAATATGTTTATTTTTATTTATTTTTATTATGTTTTTACTTTGTAATGTTAAATCAAACTTTTTAGGTTAAAATGACTTCATTTAGTCCACTTTAGCCTTAGTCCTGCAGAAAGACGGAGCAAGTGTGTGTATAGTTCAGTTGAATGATAAAAATTACCCTACAAACTTGTTGCTGTCAATCAGTATGTATGAAGCTAACGGTCTGCTGAAATAACAATATTAACGATAACATGAAAGAGGGGCGTGTGATTATCTGTCTAAAAGGTGAGTTTATTACTCTAGCAACAGTGTAGGCTCCCAGCGTGGTTTGTTTCATAATCTGGTTGGCAGAAAGTAAAGTGATATAAGATAAAGATCCCCCAGAAGGTCACTGTGTGATTCGCACCCTGCATACAAAACTGGCATTTTGACTTTTTTTGTATCTATTTGACCGCCTTAGTGCAATAAGCAGTGAAAAAGAATTCAATAGTCAGATGTTGTGTGAGCGGGAGCTTTATAAGGATGCACTGCACATGGGCGTGTGTGTGTGTGTGTGTGTGTGTGTGCAGTGCGCAAATAAGAAAGTGAGTTTCACTTTTCTATAATCGTTTGAATCTTTAAACTGATAAGGCTTTGAAAACGCATGCAACTTTTGTGACGGTGCAGCACTGCACGGTCACACAAGCAGAACCATAATAGAGACGATAATCCAATCTCTACACTGTAAATGTTTTTAAAAAACTAGATATTTCCTTTAAAAAATTATGGTAACAATATTACACATGATATTTTGGAGTAGTTTTTAAGCCTTGATTTCTTTCATGGAATCTACTTGAATAAATCATGTAAAATCCCCTAAACTATTTAGTCTATGTCACAATGAATTTAATATTTTTAGTATAAAATGCTTTTTTATTTTAAGTTGACTTTCAAAAGTGTGTGAATAAGAGTGAATGGAAACGTCCTGTTTATATTTGATTTATGTTGTATAATTAAAAGACTGTATGCTGCTAGCACAGATACAAACTTGTTACTGCACTAGCATTATAGCAAATATATTGCTCTATGAACAAAGCAATATACTTCAGAGTATTAATACATGCAGTTATTCACAACCTAACCATAAGCCATACTCTTCTGCACAATGGTAATGATCAAAACTTCAACATAATAGAAACTCTTTCAAATGTCAAACATATGAACATTAAAAATTAATAGATGTTCCCCTTTACTCAAAAACACATAATATAACACTTAATTTCAATATTTACTCTCCATTTCCATTCATGTGCAAAGTATGCTGGGAACTATAATAGTGTCTCTAAATAAAACTGCACAATTTAACTAATTCTCTTAAAATAAATAGGTAGCCATTTTTCCTTAATTTTATCAGCTTAATCGGTTCATCAATTCAAGCCTCTGTAAAAGGCAAGTTTACTAAAAAAAAAAATAGGAAAATGTATCTTTTGGTTTTATTAGTGAAATGTTCTCAATATTTTCTATTGAACACTGAACCACAATTTTCGTAATAAAATATACACAAGATTTTTAATTATCACTTTAATTTTTAAAAGACCCATGATCCATTTTTTACAGTGTATCGGTTGACAAATTTCTACCAGTTAATTGTATCTACTGGCATTTCGCCCACCCCTGGAAGTGGCAGCCATGTTTAAATGTGGGAGTGAATCCACTAAATCAGGGGTGACCAATCCTTCCAGCAGAATTAAATACACAGGAACCTGCTAATCAAGGTCCTTGGGATCACTAGAATCTGGGAAAATCCACTGGAAAATGACCCTCCAGGAGCAGGATTGGACACTCCTGCACTAAATCATCTAACTGTGTGAACCGAAAAAAATTAAAGAACCCATCCCTGCTGAACAAAAGCTGCTTGGCTGGTTTTAGCTGGTTTAAGATGGTCAAGCTGGTGTTCAGCTGGTCTCCCATCCTGACCAGCGAAAGAATTGGTCCAACACTAGTGCGAAGACAGGGAGATGAAACAGAGAGAGACCGATAGTCTTACCTCAGCGCTCCAGATGCTGATATTAATTGAATAGGCTGAGAAAGTTCAGGATCAGGGACCAGCTGACATGATCCTACCGTGGTATTTTTACTACTTCTATTTCTGGACTGAAGAACATCTGAAAGAAGCTGCAGGAATCCCTCATTAGTCTGAAGACTGTGGTGAAGCCATAGAAATGGATTACAGCAGTTCCTGGATCAACTTGGATGTCCATGGACTAACTATCTGCAGTACTAACTATCTGCAGTACTAACTAACTGCAGTACTAACTATCTGCAGTACTAACTATCTGCAGTACTAACTATCTGCAGTACTAACTAACTGCAGTACTAACTATCTGCAGTACTAACTATCTGCAGTACTAACTATCTGCAGTACAAACTATCTGCAGTACTAACTAACTGCAGTACTAACTATCTGCAGTACTAACTAACTGCAGTACTAACTATCTGCAGTACTAACTATCTGCAGTACTAACTATCTGCAGTACTAACTAACTGCAGTACTAACTATCTGCAGTACTAACTATCTGCAGTACTAACTATCTGCAGTACTAACTATCTGCAGTACTAACTAACTGCAGTACTAACTAACTGCAGTACTAACTATCTGCAGTACTAACTAACTGCAGTACTAACTATCTGCAGTACTAACTATCTGCAGTACTAACTATCTGCAGTACTAACTATCTGCAGTACTAACTAACTGCAGTACTAACTATCTGCAGTACTAACTAACTGCAGTACTAACTATCTGCAGTACTAACTAACTGCAGTACTAACTAACTGCAGTACTAACTATCTGCAGTACTAACTATCTGCAGTACTAACTATCTGCAGTACTAACTAACTGCAGTACTAACTATCTGCAGTACTAACTAACTGCAGTACTAACTATCTGCAGTACTAACTATCTGCAGTACTAACTATCTGCAGTACTAACTATCTGCAGTACTAACTATCTGCAGTACTAACTAACTGCAGTACTAACTATCTGCAGTACTAACTAACTGCAGTACTAACTATCTGCAGTACTAACTAACTGCAGTACTAACTAACTGCAGTACTAACTATCTGCAGTACTAACTATCTGCAGTACTAACTATCTGCAGTACTAACTAACTGCAGTACTAACTATCTGCAGTACTAACTAACTGCAGTACTAACTATCTGCAGTACTAACTATCTGCAGTACTAACTATCTGCAGTACTAACTATCTGCAGTACTAACTATCTGCAGTACTAACTATCTGCAGTACTAACTATCTGCAGTACTAACTAACTGCAGTACTAACTATCTGCAGTACTAACTATCTGCAGTACTAACTAACTGCAGTACTAACTATCTGCAGTACTAACTAACTGCAGTACTAACTATCTGCAGTACTAACTATCTGCAGTACTAACTATCTGCAGTACTAACTAACTGCAGTACTAACTATCTGCAGTACTAACTATCTGCAGTACTAACTATCTGCAGTACTAACTATCTGCAGTACTAACTAACTGCAGTACTAACTAACTGCAGTACTAACTATCTGCAGTACTAACTATCTGCAGTACTAACTATCTGCAGTACTAACTAACTGCAGTACTAACTATCTGCAGTACTAACTAACTGCAGTACTAACTATCTGCAGTACTAACTATCTGCAGTACTAACTATCTGCAGTACTAACTATCTGCAGTACTAACTAACTGCAGTACTAACTATCTGCAGTACTAACTATCTGCAGTACTAACTATCTGCAGTACTAACTATCTGCAGTACTAACTAACTGCAGTACTAACTATCTGCAGTACTAACTATCTGCAGTACTAACTAACTGCTGTACTAACTATCTGCAGTACTAACTAACTGCAGTACTAACTATCTGCAGTACTAACTATCTGCAGTACTAACTATCTGCAGTACTAACTAACTGCAGTACTAACTATCTGCAGTACTAACTATCTGCAGTACTAACTATCTGCAGTACTAACTAACTGCAGTACTAACTATCTGCAGTACTAACTATCTGCAGTACTAACTATCTGCAGTACTAACTATCTGCAGTACTAACTAACTGCAGTACTAACTATCTGCAGTACTAACTATCTGCAGTACTAACTAACTGCAGTACTAACTAACTGCAGTACTAACTATCTGCAGTACTAACTATCTGCAGTACTAACTAACTGCAGTACTAACTATCTGCAGTACTAACTAACTGCAGTACTAACTAACTGCAGATTGCACAGTACATAGGCCTATAGTATTTTTTTAAAAAGTAGCATGTGGTGCATTTATTTAATAAAGTAATATGCTATGTTGTTTTTACATAATCTCAGTACATTTAATTCAGCGGAATCAAGTCATTGATTTGCAATTTTTATCCAGTGTTTTTGCATGAAAGCTTTTTACGTACACCTTTAGGTTGATATTGTTTTAGGTTAATTTTTTTTTTTTGCCATTAGAGAAATTTTGAGTCCCTCTTAGTGAAAAGGTGTGAGTTTTGTTTCAGTTTTGGTCATGGCCACTTCAACCTCCATGTAATATCAATTAGCACATATAGTGACTTTTATTTCACAGAATTCAGGGTTTCTGGTGCATGCACTTTTTTCTTGAGCAGATAAATGTCTTCGGACAGGCAGGAGTGCTGTCGCGTGTTGTCATCTCTGACATTTGCTCTGATGAGAATGAGAGTGCAAACAGTGCTAAATGTCATCAGAAGTGCACCACATGGCCTGACATGAAAGACAGGAAAATCTCACATGCAATCTGTTCCTCTTCCTTCAGAGCCGAAGCATCACAGCAGGCAGAAATTCCCGAAGGCTTTGAGATCTCCAAGGAATTGTAAGGGGTGTTGCAAATGCCAGTTCTGTGACAGATGTTTGATATTCAGGGCTAATTTTCAGTGCATTAAACTGGGATTAGAATGTAACATGCAGCACAAATTAGAAAAACCTTTGAAAGATAACTTTGTTCCTCCTTAATACATCTTTCTGTAGAATAGAAGTCTTAATATTGCTGCATTCCGGGAAAGTTCATGAGTCAAAAGTGTGATATGGTGTCCATTCAAGAGATTTTAGTTGGACATATTTCTTTTATCTAGATTCAATAATGCTGCGTTGAGGTCACTGACGTCATTGATAATAAAACAGCATTGTTTTTTATGTGTGTAGCAACTAAATGGATCTGAACGTGGGCTAGACAGTTTCAGAGGATTTTCAGCAACCAGTCTGTGTCTGTTCCTCACAAAAAGCTATTATATGTCTTCATAATACTGCATCGTATTAATATAACAGCATACAAAAAATATATAAATAACAGCAAACTGTTATGGGTGGCAAGGGTGCCGTAAGATAACCAGAGGCCACTGGGCTACAACATTACAGTAGGCCCCCTTACCCTGGATTAAAATGTTATTTTAGCTTCTTGTCAATTATTTATTATGTCGATAATTAAACGTTTACAACACGGTGTATACTGCGTAACAAAATGGGTCAAATACAGAAGCATAAATATGAGGAAACCCAATGGCCAAATCCCCTTAATCATCCACAGTGGGTAAAATTAGATATTATAGTTCTGATGTGCAGCAAAAGTTCACAAAATAGAAAGTAGCTGTAAGAAAATAGCTAAAGCATTGTAAATTCCCATGGTAAAACTTTACAATAAGGTTCATTAGTTAACATTACTACCTTAGTTAACATCAAATAAGAATGAACAATACTTCTACAGTATTTATTAATCTTAGTTAATATTAATTTCAGCATTTACTAATACATTATTAAAATCAAAGGTTGTATTTGTTAACATTAGTTAATGCACTGTGAAATAACATGGACAAACAATGAACAGCTGTATTTTTATTAACTAACGTTAACAAAGATAAACTAATACGGTAACAAATGTATTGATCATTGTTAGTTCGTGTTAGTTAATACATTAACTAATGTTAACTAATAAACCTTTTTGTAAAGTGTTACCATTCCCATTTCCACCATCAGGGCAATAATTAGGAAGTTCCAATCTAGTGGAGTTGTTATAAATCTGCCTGCACCTTGTCCACATGTATAGGTCTTTTAATATTTCACAAGAAATAATACAGTAGTATTACTCCATTGTCACTGTTTGGTTACAGGAGGATGAAATAAAGTACTGGGTTAAAGTGCAACAGTCTTTTCTTTATTACACAAACAAAATAAAACAAAACACTCATAGAATAGTTAACTAGAGACATGGGAACTGAACAACCTAATAAGATGAATCACAAGACTTATCATAATACGAGAACGGACCAATAACTAAACAAAATACAGTGAACAGAACAACCTAATAAGATGAATTCAACACTGTGTATGCTGTGTAACAATATGGGTCAAATATAGGTGACTGTAAATTCGCTCTGTGCCAGTAAGTGACGCTATGGAACAGCAGAACTATAGCGGTATGCTGTTACGCCGACAACCCTGTAAACAAACCAGCACTGCGCTTATAAACACTACATTATTAGGCATTATACGGAGGTAAGATGAAAAGAAAATGCCTTAAACTTTCCTGGTCGAAATGGGATGAGGTATGATATAAACACCATAAATTAAACATAAAGTTGTCATAATTCATCAGCAGTAGATCAAAGCAATTGCGTGGCATAAATGTGGGCTATTCGATGATTGCAAACTGCTCTAAAAGTGTGGGTATGTAGAACGCGCAACAGCACAGAGTTTTAACTTTGAAACATGCTGTGCTCAATGTATTTAATTAGGCTAAATCATAGTCTTTTAAACTTTATTTATCAGGTTAAGCAATATCACGATTCCCATTTTTCCATCAACATATTTAAGACCTCCTGAAATTAAATTAAAACTTTAAAGAAGCAATGGAAGACAGAGACTCAAAATAAAACCTTCAGATGACACGCAGATTATATTCATGCCTTCGTAAATTACTGAACCTGCATTTAGCGCAGAGCCGCTCTCTCACGCTGTATGATGTTACAGAAAACTAGCTTTCCAGTCCAGGCTTCGCCAAAAATGCAGTTTTGAGTCCTGGAAATGTATGGGTGTGTGTGTCAGGGTTTTGTCACTTCTGTCTAGTCTATTTCTTGGTTTTGTGACAGAGCCCTGACATTCCTGTTTTGTCTTGTGCTGTGTTGCACACAGCTTGTGTTTAACACTAGCCGTGTGCTTTCATGTTGTCTCGTTTTGTGTGAGCACATGGCTGGTGATTTGTTTTACTGGCCATGTGCTTGTGTTTTAGGCATGTTTGGTGTGAGCACATGGGTTTTCATCTATGTTTCCTTGTGCCATGTGCTCTCATGTCGATTGTCTAGCCCCTCCCATCTTGTTACCTGATTATTGATTAATTTGCCCCACCTGTCCTCCCTTGTTACCTCCTTTGTTTGCTCTCCCTATTTATTCACCTTGTGTTTGCAGTCCTGTGCATGAAAGCACACAGCTAGTGTTAAACACAAGCTGTGTGCTACACAATACAAGACAAAACAGGAGTGTCAGGGCTCTGTCACAAAACCAAGAATTAGACTAGACAGATATGACAGAACCCTGACAGTGTGAGTTTGTTTATAGAATGCAGTTGTCACTGCTGTAAACTCCCATATATAAAAATCGTAAAAAATGTAAATATTTTCGTGCAGCTAGTAGGCCCCTCCCTAATGTAGACCCCTGGGCTTCAGCCCATGAAAGCCTGTGCATTAATGTGCCCTTGCGAGTGCATGTGTAGATTATCCAACAAGAGAGGTGCATGACACAGAGCGAACAATTACATATTTTTTTTATAAACACCAGGAGCAATAGAGCACTATTGACAGGCCGGCCACTTGACCAGTTTTTAGAGGAGTTCCTGATGTATTACCATCTGGTAAATTGGAGCACCCACATGCTTAAGACCTTTTTTCTGCGATGGACTGGATGACGAACTGTATCAGTTCCGGTCTCACGGTAGATGCAGTTCGTCATTGCAAGAATATATGAACTATGTTCTCTGGCTGAATGGTTCAGATTTCATTTTTGAGGAAATCTCCAGGTCCGTTCTAGAGATGGAAATTCCTGAGTCAGTTCCAGTGAGTGAAATTCCCAAGTCTGTTCCAGAGACTAAAATTCTTGAGTCCGTTCCAGAGACTGAAATTTCATAAACATTCCACTCCAGAAGAAGCAGTTCCAGAGCCCACTCCAAACAAATGGTAAATGGTAAATGGACTGCATTTATATAGCGCTTTAACAGACCAATGGCCACCAAAGCGCTTTACATATTGCCTCACATTCACCCATTCATTCACTCATTCATACACCGACGGCTGTCAAAGCAGTTCCAGAGCCCGCTCCAAACAAAGCAGTTCCAGAGCCCGCTCCAAACAAAGCAGTTCCAGAGCCCGCTCCAAACAAAGCAGTTCCAGATCCCGCTCCAGAGGAAGCTGTTTCTGAGTCGCCTCTTCCTGTCTGTTGTGATCAAAGAGGTGGTAATTTCCCTATATGTTACTGCTGCTATGTGTGTCTGGGCCACATTCACTCTAGCTGCTCAGCACAGTCCTGAGTCCACAGTACTGTATGTAAAACAATTTTATAGGGAACTGAATCAAAAGAGTAAACACAACTACAAGCCAAGTATACTTAGAATACTTAATTATACTTTAAGTATATCTCGATCAAAAGATTGAGTACAAGTATAAGGCAAATATACCTGGACTTTTCTGTCAGTGTAAGTCAAGTATACTTAAGTGTAATTTTAAGTATATTTCTGAGAAATACATAAAAAGTAGACTGAAAGTACCCTTTCTTATTTTTATCATTTAAAAGTATAATAATAGCACACTTTAATAAACTTATTTTTTTTGTAAGGGACAGCTGGTAGTTAGCTCAGCAGTTAATGTACTGTAGAAATCTACTGATAAGAACATCTCAGTTTCACTCTCTCTCTGAGATAAAATTACTGAAGTAATATTAGATAATAGCAATATAACAACAGCGCAGCAGTAGCACAGCTGTCAGATGTGGTCTCACCTGGGTTTGTGTGGGCTGAGTTAAGAATCAGAATCAGAATCAGAATCAATTTTATTGCCAAGTAGTGTTGTGCACATACAAAGAATTTGCTTTGGTAATAAGGTGTTACTGAGGCTGCTATAATCAGCGCCAACTTGAGAAAAATACAGCATGACATGAGGAGAGGTGAGGAGAAAAAAAGGCGACCCCCAGACTATGCTCCTGTAAGGAGAACAGTCTGGGAACAGGAAAAAAACACCTCAGCAACATTAGCACATAAACAGTACACTCTACAAACAAGACATTGCAACACGGTTGGGAGTGGGGGATGGAGGTAGTCCAGCCCAGGCAAGCAGCATCCGGTCCTGCAGCCATTATGCCGCTGGTCACAGACCCGCCTGTCAGACTGGGGGTACGAAGCGGCGAAGGCGTGGGATGGGGTGTGGGGCAGGTGCATATCTGTGTATATGTAAGTTCATGTGTGTGTAGGCCTGGAGAGAGTCGCTAAGCCAGCACCATAATCTAGGAGCCTCAGTCCGCAGGATTGTCATAGCGATACACAGCAAGTTGCCATGGAGACAACCTTGATCATGTCCCAGGCAGAGTCAACAATCACCAGGTGTCTGTGGAGACGGGGAAGGAACGCAAGAGCGGCTCACTGCAGTGCTCTTCCAGGAGAGTTGTTGTTCCAGCAGCGGCCTTGGCCAAGGCCAGTGCTGGTAGTGGGGTGCTGAAACAGATAAGATTGTGATTGTTTGGTCTTGGGGCGAGTAGCCGTATTCAATTTATACAGGCTATTCTCCTGGTCCATTTTGGTCTCTGAAACGATCCATTTGCCTTTGCAAAGCTGTGAGCTCCAAAGCTCCATGATGTTATCCATATTGTGGTTCATAGACCCAGTCTGAGTGCTGACAGCTCTGCCCACCGCTTCAATCATGACGGGCAGCCTTGTGGGGCTTTGGACAGCTGTCACCGTCTTCTTAATTCCTCGATAAACCAGGGCAATGCCTAATCCAATCAGCAGAAGACCTGTTATCATGGTGCCGAATAGGTAGATATCTTCAATGTCCTCCACGGAAAGAGCCGCCAGACACACGACCCGTCACCTCTCCCACGCGTCCATCGTGTAGCCAGCTGCGAACGTTCCGGCAGGGCAGTCAGGTTCCCCCGAACCCAAGCTTCTCGTCGAGAAGATGGTGTCAATTGCGTTGAGAGACCAGTTGATCAAATCCATAATTTCTTGGTTTTGGAGAGCAGTGTAGCGAGAGTCTCTCAAAGTACAAGACATTAGACGTGACGAGAGAAGCAAAGCAGGAGAGGTAAGGGGAGGGAGAGGGAGAGAAAATGCGACCGCCTTCGTTGAGAGCCAAGAGGGAAGATTTCCACTCTTCCACTTTTTCTCTGTCACATTTAGCCTGAAATGTGCCGTAGTTGCATTTCTATTGTTGACACTAAACTATGTCAGGTAAGTGCAGATTCAGGAAACTCACAAAACTTTGAGAAATCCACCAGCTATGACTCCTCATCCACTTTGAAAAGCACACTTGCCAACTGCAGTCTTGCAACTGGAGCTAGTGGCTTCGATTTTACATTCACAGTTTACAACCTATTTTACTTCTGCCATATTTCAAGTAAAACAGAATTTTCATGACAAAAAAAAGTTGGGAGAAACTTTGATTGAGTTGTAAAACTATGACAGTAAGTATTTATTAGGTCTTCTCCACAGATAAATGTAAATTTGAGATCACATCTGCTTTCGTTCCAACTATAGACTGAATGTCTCATGCAGCTAGGTCAAATCTGTGGCCTAGTTGAAATAAGCTACATTTGACATACTGTAGCAAACCCACTTCCATATGCAAGCAATGTTTTTTATGTGAAAAAATAATAAGACAAATCATGAAATTAAAGCTAGCTCTGAGAATGTCAGAGATGACATAGATAAAACCATTTTGGGTCCCCCAAATAACCTATAAGTGAACAGCTCTTAAAAGAACCATTTTTTTCTTGGTGTGTAGAACATTTTAGTAATCTGAAGAACCTTTTCCACGATAAAGAACCTTTAGTGCAATGCAACATTCAATGAATGTTGAAGGTTCTTCATGGAACCATAGATGCCAATAAAGAACCTTTATTTTTAAGATAGTTGCAGTTGATATTCTGATATTCAGCTACATGCAGACTGTTGAATCAGTCATTGTCGAAAAATCCATTAAAGTGTAGGATATTTTTTCAATGTAGTTTTCAGATCAATTGACCTTGTCCTGGGTGTAGGAATTCAACATCCTAGCTTTTGTTGCTATTCTATCTGCCAACAGCCTCCATTTATTACAATCTTACACTATTCCAATTTGCCTGTCGGTTGAAGTCCATAATTTTGATGTACCAGGCAATTATATAAATGTGATAGGAATTGATCTGATCCTTGCTGAAATGCTCAGCATAGTTGGTCACAAGAATATATTGTCTTTTGGAAGCTGAAGCCCATGATACCTGGAGCGATTTGTAGTAAATCAGCAAATTGCAAATTACTCAATCAGTGAGTGAAGTTATTGTTATATAGTTTTCAGTTGCTGTTTTTCTTTGACCTAGTTGTCCCATGTTTTCATTGATTCATCCCATTGACCTGTGCCTTGTTAATGATCTCGTTAGCTCACTGTTTCCCCGTGTATTTAATCCCTCAGTTTCTGTCAGTTCCTTGTCCTGTATTGTTTATTGTTTATGTTGAGTGTTTGTTCTATTCTGTATCTTCAAGTTATCTCCTGCGTGTTTTCCTTGTTTAGAAATACATTTAAAAGACTATTTTGTTTACTTTCTCGTCGTGCGCTTCACTACAGCCACCCTTCCATGACAGGATACAGGACCCAACAAGGACTCAAATATGGAGCTGGCAGAGAGAAGAAAGACTGGCTGAGGATCATCTCCTCTTCCCCCTCCATCGTGACGGCCAGCCACTTGACTAGTTTGTAGAGGAGTTCCTGATGTATTACCATCTGATAAATTGGAGTACCCACATGCTTAAGGCCCTTTTTTCTGCGATAGACTGGATGACGAACTGTATCAGCTCCTGTCTCCCGGTAGATGCAGTTCGTCATTGCAAGAATATATGAACTATGTTCTCTGGCTGAATGGTTCAGATTTCATTATTGAGGAAATCCCCAGGTCCATTCTAGATATGGAAATTCTCGAGTCTGTCCCAGAGACAGAAATCCCAGAGTCTGTTTCAGAGACTAAAATTCCTGAGTCTGTTCCAGACATTGCATTTCCAGAGTCTGTCCCAGAGACTGAAATCCCAGAGTCCTTTCCAGAGATTGAAATTCTTGAGTCCGTTCCAGAGACTGAAAGTTCATAAACATTCCACTCCAGAAGAAGCAGTTCCAGAGCTCGCTCCAAACAAAGCAGTTCCAGAGCCCGCTACAGAGGAAGCTGTTCCTAAGTCGCCTCTTCCTGTCTGTTGTGATCAAAGAGGTGGTAATTTCCCTATATGTTACTGCTGCTATGTGTGTATGGGCCACACACACATTCACTCTAGCTGCTGAGCACAGTCCTGAGTCCACTCCAGCATATGAATCCACTCCAGGGTCCACTTCAGCCCATGAGTCCGCTCCAGCCAATAAGCCCTCTCCACAGTCCGCTCCAGCTCCACAGCTCGAGCCCGCTCCAGCCCCAAAGCTTGGCCAGGAGGCAGCTCGAGCCTCAGAGCTGAGCCCAGTTAAAGCAGTACTGTCCTTGATGGGTTCTACCATCTTAGGGGAAAGGGCGGCATACACCACTGTAGCTCCTTCCAAGACAATTTGCTATACATCCCCGGCCATAGTGGCTGAGCCTGGCTGTCTTCTTGCACTACCAGCGCCTCCCTGGCTCCCTGTGCTACCAGAATCTCCCTGGCTCCCTGAGCTACCGGCACCTCCCTGGCTCCCTGTATTGCCGGTGGCACCTTGGAGGATCCCTAGCCTACCGGCACTGACCGTGACCTACCACCCTCCTATACATTTCTTTACATCCCCGACCATAGTGTCCGAGCCTGGCTGGCTTCTTGCACCAGCGGTGCCTCCCTGTTTCCCTGAGCTACCTGAACTTGGCTCCTTGAACTACTGGCGCCTCCCTGGTTCCCTGTGCGTCAATCACATACGGGCCAGAAAACTTCACCTGTAGGGCTGATCCAGGGACAGGGAGCAAAACCAGGACCATGTCTCTCTGGTTGAAAGAACATGAAACACACAGTGCAAACGTTCAAGAAATGAGCTAATATAGTCCAAGATATTAATGGCATCACTTGATTTACAGCCCATCATTTTCTCTTTCGATAATTTCTGTGGCCCTCTCACGGTATGGCCGAAAACTAGTTCAGCAGGAGTAAAGCCAAACGATTCCTGCTGAGTCTCACGCACAGCAAACAATAATAGGGGTAAACCCTCATCCCATTCTTTTTCTGATTGAGCACAAAATGTACACAACATTGACTTTAGGGTTTGGTGAAACCGTTCTAACGTGCCCTGCGACTCTGGATGTTACGCGCTAGAAACTTCATGTTTTATATTGAGCTGTGACAACACTTGTTTGAATAACCGAGACATAAAATTTGTGCCCTGATCAGTCTGCACCACTTTTGGTAAGCCAAAGGTTAAAAAGAATTTAGTTAAAGCTTGCAAAACTCCCTTGGTTTTTAGAGTGCGTTAAGGCACAGCTTCCGGAAAACGGGTGTTAGAGCACATCATAGTTAATGTGAATTTATGCCTGGACTTAGTCCGTGGCAATGGACCAACACAATCTAAAATCATCCGCTCAAATGGCTCACCAATAACAGGAATGGGGCAAAGGGGCGCTGGAGAAATCAATTGGTTTGGCTTACCCACAATCTGGCAGGTATGGCATGACCGACAGTATTTCACAACATCTGATCTTAAACCGGGCCAGAAGAAATGACTTAAGATACGGTGGTATGTTTTTGTAACGCCCAAATGACCTGAGAAACTGTGATCGTGGGCTAACATCAACACATGCGAGCGAAATTGAGCGGGCACAACTATCTGATAAACTGGATCAGCAACCCGTCATCCCAAAAGCAACAGGTCTTTTAAAAATATCTTCGTTCTTCACAACGGCAGCTCTGCAACGAGCCAGAGAATTATCATATTTTTGCACGTTTGCTAGTGTGATTCTATCAATAGTCGAATTCAGATCAATTTCAGCACTAGGTATGGTGGACAGCGACTCAGAGTGTGTACACTCTACTTCCACAGGGAATTCCTGACAAACGTCAGCGCTGTCAGAGAAAGCTACAAAGCTCTGAAAGTTCAACCACATCACTTTATTTACGTGACTGCGCTCGCGTAACCACGCATGCAGGAAATACGGAAGTTAAGTTCTAAACATTCCGTGGGTCAGAAAGTGGATCTTTAATTTTTTCAGGAAACGGCAGTACCTTTCCGCCTGCGAGATCATTACCGAGAATCAAATCAATCCCTTTAATAGGTAGTTGCGGACGAACAGCAATCTTAACAAGATCAGAAACAAGGTCAGATTGAATGTTTACACAGTGTAAAGTAACTCTGACCTAATTGAATTCCTTGAACCAGCACGTCGGAACCACAATACAAATCCTTAGAAAACGGTAAAATATTGCCAAGCACAAATGTTTGGGCTGACCCGGTATCTCGGAGAATGCGAATGGGGACTTTAACACTATCTTGTCCATTAAGAAAAGCTGTCCCCCTAGACACAAACGGGCCATATCCAGAATCAATTCCATGCCCGTTTAAACCAACTGGCGAACTCGTAACGCATACAAATCCAACACTCTTCGGCGCCTGACTCTTCTGACTATTTGGAGACTGATTTTTCTTTTTTAGAGATGGACAACCAGCAATGAGGTGGCCAGGCTCATGACAATAAAAACTTCTGTTCTTCTGACTCACGTGAGTCACCCTGAACTCTTTTCAGACTGGGAGAATTGACAACGCACAGACGAAACGAAAACATTTTTATGAGTCAATACGAATTCGTCAGCTGAAACAGCGGCATGCACGAGCATTTTTACTTTTTTCTCATTCAGATATGCAACAGTCTTGTCCGGTAATGTGGTTTTAAATTCTTCCAATAACATAAACTCGCGAAGTTGCTCAAAATTATTTACCTTGCTGGACTGATTTCCCTTTTCATGGGCAAACTCAACAAATTTCTGATTGGCGGCTTTTAAATGACCATGGAATTTTTGACGGTATGCTTCGGGAACAAGCTTGTATGCCCTAAGAACCAAGGCCTTCAAAACATCATAATCTAAACTCTCTTCAATAGACAAAGCAGCACAGACTTATTGAGCTTTACCAGTCAGTATACAGCAGACCTGCCAACCTGTACGCATTTTGCGTAGGGGATACGCGTTTTGACCTCAAAGTACGCTGGTACGATTTGTCACTCTAAACTACGCAAAAACCTGGTGACGCGCCTCTGTGCACGCGCAGTCCTCAAATCAAGCAAGAGCAAAAGAAGAAGAGTTCGACCAATCATAGCGCTGAGTTCATTCCCCAACTAGCAAGGGAGGAAGATTGACAGATGCGTAAGACCTATCATTTAAAAGAGAATGAAAATCGACACCAATAAAGTAATCCCGCTCGATCCCTCTTCCGCCGTCTGACTGAGTTCGTCAGCGAGGACAGTACAGTAGTCACAGTACTTCTGACTCCTGAAGGTAAACGGGCTGGGGTGGATGTGGAAAGTTGAAATATTGTATTGAGTTAACTAAATCTGGATTCGATAAAATACTCCGTAATTCATCATGGTCACTCAGATAACAGGAAAACATCATTCATCCATGCAAATTATAAAATGCTTAACAGTAAATCTGAATAAAATTTAAATCGCTATGGCTTAGTGATTATGACAGTTCTGTGATTTGTGGATTACTGATAAAACGCGAGTCTGGAGAAACAGGCGTTTATTTATTCATTCTCAGTGTTGAGAAACGTAGCCTGCATGTGTTACGTTATTGCGTTAATAATAACTAAACTAATGTTACATATTTATTTTGTATGAAAACTAGCGCGTTAGTTACTTATGGATTAAAAAGTACGTTGTATCAGTGCTGCGCGAGCTCTCACAAACACTGACGCGCGCACGCAGAGAGAGAGAAGATGATTGTAAAATGAAAATTGACGGGCTAAGTTTAAATTTAGTTCTTGGTTGTGTTTTTTTTTTCTGACAAAATGTCAGAAACCATTTTGTTTGATCCATCCGTGTTTTTTAAATTCGTTAAATGACGGACGTTTTACTGTCAACACAGCCCTCAGTATATGTCGGATTCATCTAACTTATTGTCTACTTGATATTCTCTTTAGAATAAGTGGTTTGTTTTGCTATTATTGGACTCCTGTCTATTCATTGTCAACTATTTTCTATAAATATGTTTGTATTGGCTAACGTTTATTCAGCTAATGCGTGTCCTGTTTAAAATGTGCAAATGCAAAGACACCACGTCTCAAATAAAAGCCTTTTTCTTTCCTGTGAGATTTAGTATCATATTTGGATATTGGAATAATAAATTATGTAGCCTATCTTATGTTCCGATGTTAGTGATTTTTTTATTTACTGTTTTCTAGGGGTTTCTTAATTTTAGACTATTGACCAGCACACATTATATACAATGCAATATTAATAATGAATAATTTTTTTACCCCCCCCCCCCCCATAGTACTCAAAAAATAATGTCAAGGTTGGCAGGTCTGTATACACTGTAGCAAGAGTGACCAAATCTCTCTTGGCCACTGCAAAACGACAGCGATTCGCTCAAATGCACTGAAGTAAGAATCAATCTCAGTTTCTCGAAACGAAGGAACTAAACGAATCTGCCTGATATCAAATTCCAGATACTGATATCAAATTCACCCGTACTTGGAGAATGTGGAACAGGAGAAATAACAGAAGGAACACTGGGGACAGACGCCATAGGAGGTTGTGACACACTCACCGGCACAGTCGAAATGCGGCGTGCCTCAAGTTCATACTTCCTAACGCGCAGAAGCTGCATATCATGTTCTTGTGGCTTATCTTACAAATCAAGCTCTTTAAGTCGCATACCCAATTTAAGGTATGTTGTGTTCAGAGGACTATCAGTGGATTTGGCTCCACCGTTGGAATTTGAACTGCCTCCGCTCCTAACCTGTCCGTTGCATAAGCAGCATCGACATCCCGTACAACCGGTTCAACTTTCAACACTGTCATGATTCTGCCCTCGTGTCCTTGATTTTCTCTAGTCTTGAGGTACGATCATGACAGACCCATGTTTTGTGTGCAAGCACATGGTCTTTTGTTTGGGCCATGTGCTTGTGTTGTCTCGTTACATACCCCGTCCCCTTGTTATCCTCGTCTTGTCATTATTGTCTAGTTAGTTTCACCTGTTCTTGTCATTAGTGTCTCCCTATATTATCCCCTTGTGTTTGCTGTCCTGTGTCGGTTCATTGTGATTCTTACCTGCGTGTCACCTTACTTGTATGATTCCTTGTGAGTATCCTGTCGTGTGTGTTGTCTAGAGAAGGTTCTACTGTTTGTTTTTCGTCTAGTAATCAGTCAAGTCTTAGTCTAAGTTTAGTCTCTCCTAGTCTTGTCTGTTTTGCCCCCTCGTGGGTTTTGTTTTCCTGTTTTTGTTCCAATAAACCTTGTGTTCATTTTACACTGTCTGCATTTGGGTTCATCTCCTTGCATCATCATAACAAACACCCCATCCAACACCAAATTCTCCTGTACCACATCTCATATTGCCTGTTTAGTGGTCACTTTAGATATAGATATATCATAATCTGCAACAAGAATTAAGTCCGATTTACAGCATGATTTTAAAGCCTCTCCCGTAGGAGACTGTTTAAAAGCCTCAATACTAAACTCCATAATTATACTTTGTATAATAGTAAAAATCAGACAATAAAATAAATACTCACCAGCAAGGCAAATCATAGGCCTCCTGAAATAACGAGACAAGGAAACTTGTTGAAACGGACGAGCCCCCATTTTATTACGTCCGCTAGGGGTAAGATGCAATAAATGTAAAAAAAAAAGTACGACAGGCTTCCAGCAGGCCGTCAGATCAAAACAACCAAATGGCGAATACCAAAGAAGGCAAATACAATAAATTATAATATAAATTTATTGTGAATCACAAAAGTAAATAACAATAAATCAGTTAGGATTCGTTAGAAGGACCCATGGCCCAAACGAAAATGATATAACAATAGAGTAGAATTAACAAAAATGAATAGAGAAATAAATCAATAGAGTGGTTTTCTCGTCAGAGAGACCCAAGGCCCAAAATAACAAACAAAACCCAATCTAATGAAATTAAACAGCAACGTAATTAACCTAACAGAAAAAAAGAAAATTAACTACAATAAAGCTTTCCTAACTACGCTCATCAAAAACACAGAATAAATAAGTTCCAAACAAATGAACAGGTCTCTCCTACATTACCACATTCTAAATAAAATACACAACCAAAAGAAACACGAAAAGACTATTTTGATCTGGCGACTTGCAGGAAGTCTGAGCCATTGCGACCGACCCAAAGCCACAAACGTCTCCTCTGACAAGCTGAGGAGGAGTTTTTAAAAGGACCGCCAGCTGATCATCCATTTACCGCTGGCAGGAGGTAGCACTGTTATCAAATCAGCGATGATCTGAAACTCAAAGAAAGCATCAAAAAGCATACACCGATAGACAGTGGCGGCTCCTGCAAAATCTCTCAGGGGGGGCAAATGTTTCAGATCAACTTTATCGCATGCTGACTTTTTAATAGATTTAACTTTAGGTTTTGAGATGTGCAGGAATCAACTTAAAACAGGTTTTCTTTCATTTCCTGAAAAGTAACAGTTTTGGACATACAAGGCTTCCGTCCGACAGCGATGATTTGTGTGTGTGTGTGTGTGTGTTGTTACGTTAATTAACATTTTTACCAAAATTCAAGCTCAAATGGAGTTTGACAAGGGTTTTTGGCCAGTAAATGCATTTTAAATCCACTCAGATAGTTTCTTTTATTAAAGATTCCACTAGGTGGCGACAAATAATATTGTTGACTGAATCGTTGACGTGTAGGAGAAAGATTGTGTTGGTGTTCGAATGGAATGTACAAATTTCAAAATACAATGCTAGGAGTAAAAAAGACTGCTACCATCCTTTCCTAAACTGATTGTAAAAACAAAGTGAGATTTTCCAACACTCGAGTATTTAAATGGTCAGCAATTAATACCTCTTTAGACAGCCTGTGCTTGTCGTCTTCTCCCAAGGCCCTCCTAGATCTTGTTGTTCCTGTTGCTACTTGCTCCTGCTCCTGAAATGAGCTCTGGTTCCTGAACATCTGACTCTGGTCCTGATTACTACGACGGTTGAATGGTATTTCTTTTAATGACACGATAGAATTAACTGCGTTCGCCATGACGGTTGTTCAAGTTCAACTAGCCTCAACTCGCGAGATGTCCCAACAGTCTCTCTCACTCTCGTTCTCTTTTTTATTTTTAATTTTTTTAATCACATTTGATAAAGATATTAAAGTAGTGTTTCATTTTTTCTTGTTGTTCAAATTCAAAATTGTTTTCAAATATTATTTGTCACTTAATCTTAAAGATTTTTAATAGTGTATGTTTGTTCCCACCAATCGCTGCACAAGTTAAGGATACGTATGATGACGTAAGAACGTTAGTGCGAGCCCTCCCGGAACCCATAGAGAATGCATTGCAGTGCTTGCAGTTTGAAAAAAAAACATCTTTGAATGTAAGTCTATGGGAACACTACTCCACAGAACGTGACATGACGCTGATTGGATTATATCCAGAGGTACAGTGACGGCTAGCGTAACTGTGTGGTGAATGAGATTGTGAATGTGATTGAAAAAGTCCCTTTCACACTTTGGTGGTGCGTCGCCCAATCGCCCTAATGAAGAAACCACCCCTGCCGATAGATATTATAAAGACACAAAGAAAAATACACATAACGTAACACCCACATCTGCAGCTTCACTGGAATGGAATGCAAATGGAGATGGACTCAAGTTGAGTTAGCTTAGAGGGAGACATTCAGGACATTTTGAGTGACACTCAGTTTGATTATTGCCAAGTTGTCTATCTTGGGAGCAGATTTCTCTTGGGAACTATGCTGAGAACCAGATCTTCCAAAGTGCCACTCACAGTCCACATGCACTGTGATTAAATCAGCCCCCTTCCACTCATTCCCACAGTGGCCTGTCCAACATACCCAGTTCCAGAGGCACTGTAGCCAGGCTTGGCTTCACACGTATCAGCAGCGTGCTCAGGTCTAGGCTGACAGCTGGGCCCTGTGATCCGCTTGAGTAACTCCCAGACGTCAGGAGCACATTTTTCTTGAGAACTGTACAATACCTTTTTAATAAAGTAATGATTAGGGTTAAATAAGAATCCCTACTCATGTCTGACTTATCATCCTATCAATTACGCTAATTGCTGCTGTTATGGAACCTAAATGAGAGCCTTGTCGCAAGCTGCCTGCCCTTATTCTGAAAGCCTACTGTAGTAGTTCACAGCTGTCCAACTTATTGTATTACTGCCAGTGTTTTTTAGGGTGATCAGAAGTCCCAGTTTTCTGGGAGTTGATCACCTTAAGTTTAGTATATGATCATGTATGTGTTTGTTTCTTTTTGGTTTTCAAGTGCTTTTTGTCTCTGTCATCAGTTATGTGTTAGTTTTGATTTATGCTCATGTTGTTTCCTAAGTAATCATTACGAGTCGTGAACACAATGATTACAATATATGGAAAATTGTGCATTGGTGCATGTTGATTCAGAGTTTGCATCATCTGAAGTTCTCGCAGGAGTTGGAGTGTCTTCACAGGTGTTGGGTCATCTGAAGTCTTCGTAAGAGGCTGGATCCAGACTGAAGCTGACGTACTCTTTAGTTACCTCAGGATGGGCATCCCGAGATAAAACAAAAGCAAATGGAAAATAACTAGCGTTGCTGCTGTTCATAACATTTCAAGCAAAATATAACCATGTGCATTTGATCTGATATAACTGGAGCACAAGGTAATGAGATATGTTATGTGAATGTGAGATGGCAGAGATGGATTAAAGGCAGAGATGTGCCTTTAATCCAGATTTAAACTGGTAGAGTGAGTCTGAGCCCTGAACATTATCAGGAAGGCAGGAAGGTTGTTCTTTCAGAGAGAAAAGGTTTTCTTTCCAATCAAGCCATACTTGTTGAGTTATTTTTCTAATTGTACTGTCAAGAACTCTTACATTTAACATGCTAAGTGAGGCCTGTAGAGTCTGAGATGTAGCTCTTGGGTATTTTGCACTGTCTGACCTCAGGGTAAATTTGCTGCCTTGAATGTTATCCACTTGTGAATTATCTGAATAATCTGTATGATGGACTTCAAATTGCTTGGAAATGGCATTGTAACCCTTCCTAGAGTGATGGGCAGCAACAATTGCTTCTCTAAGATTGCTAAAATTGCTGATGTCTTTCTTCCTTGGCATTGTGTTAACACACCTGAATGCTTCAGACCAGCAAACTGCCAAAACTTATGCTTTTATAGAGCTGGTCACACTTGCTGACGATCAATTAATCAAATGCATTTAATTAGCAGCGACTGACTGCTACTTACCATTTTAATTCCTATGGAAGCAGCAAGGGTGTATATAGTTTGTCACACATGGCTTCTCCATTTGACCTAATTTTTTTGTTAAATAAACCATGACACGGTGTAATATGTCATGTGTTGTTGTTCATCTGAGGTTTACCTAATTTTAAGACTTGCCAAGGACCAGATTATTTCTTTATTATGTCCTGATACGTAAAAACACAGAATTCAAAAGGGTGTACTTTCTTTTTCACATGACTATTAAATTTTTAACTACAGTAAATTGATTTATTGAACAGTCTTGGATGTGTGTGTTTGTGGTCTACAGAAGGAACAAATAAAGATAAATAATAAATAAAAAAAATCAGTTAACGTGTATGTCACATTGCACTCACAATGACACTCAGCAAGGAAATCAGTAAACATAATACAAATATATGGTTGATATAATTGTCAGTATTCTTAATCACAATTAAATTAACAATAATTCAGTAATACAATTAATAAATCACTGATATAAACAAGTACATGAAACCATTAACCATAATCCGAATAGTGGACGTTATCGAGCACTCATTCAATCCTATAATGCACCGCAATAACATGTGTACAACTGATGTATGCTAAATGGCTAGAGAATACCCATAATGCACTGTGAAAGTCACGCATTCAATAAATTTCAGCGTCTGACCATAAGACGCAGCTGAATCATCTATCTATCCTTTTTGCAAACCGCTGGTCTAATGTGGCTACAGCATAATATCATACAGGTTTAACTTCCTTCTTAATTGATTTTTAAATTGTTAAATTAAGGTTTATACATGCTAGTTACCATGACAGAGTTCAAGATAAATCTTTTCATTACTACTGGAGCTGACAATTTTACAAAAAAATTATTAAACAGCAAGCACAAACTTTGCAAAAGCGGTAGACCTTCCAGCACACTCAGTGTCCGAATTCACTCTCTTGTTTTCATTCACTTCTTCAATTGGACAATATTAGTGGACTAATGTAGAGAATAGTGTACAAGGGTATAGTAGTGATTTCAAACACAGCCCAATGTAGACTGTAATATCTCTCTCTCTCTCTCTCTCTCTTGTTTTTTGTTGTCGCCACCTACTGTACCGGTGTGTGCAACATCATTTTCATTATGTACTTTAGTTTATTGAAAGAAAAAAATAACCTAAATTATACTATTTATATTTTGGACTCTAACCATGTGTCTTTAAGAAGTGTAGTGACTGCCTTACTACTTTCTCATCTGTCCCTAAAATCCCAGTTGATCTCTAGCTCATATATTTTATCTTGCAATATATTCCTCTCTGAATTATCTTTTTTACATCTCATTTTATAACATGCTCAACTTTTTCAGTGACGTTACAAACATCACATTTATCTGATATGCATTTTCCCATTTTAAAAAGGGTTCATTTAAGGCCCTGTTTACACGAGAACACCTGCGGGTGAAAACGTAAAAATATTTTATCAGATGTGCCTTTCATTTACACGGCGACGGCGTTTTGGGGGCTTAAAAACACAAAAAATTGAAACCACCCTCCAGAGTGGAAATCTTAAAAACACTCCACCGTCGCGTTCCCGTCTAAAGGGTAAAAATGCAAATCTGCTCACGGTGGCTCTCGTCACGTACGCGTTCACGTCACAGACATGCGCCAGTACAGGAAAATAACAACCAACATGTCGGATTATTTCCATACGTCGGACCTTCAAGTGGCCCTAGCAGCTCTGACAAACGTACCAGAGTCTTTTTGCTGTTCGCTTCACCATGTTTTGATTTCGCGCTACTAGAGAGAAGTAGAAAGAAGTTTGTACGCAGGCGCGCGGACTTGGTGTTGTTGTGTGGCAGTGCTTCACATTGCCACCTAGCCGCCTGGAGTGCATACTACATCGAATTTCACACACTTTTGCGTCACCATATGCACGCAGATTTCCACCCCATAACGCTCGTCTAAACGCAGAATAAAAAGTGATAACGCAACGCCACTTTTGCGTTTTCTCTTTAGATCGTTTCCGTGTAAACATTGCCTTAGTCTGGTTTGTCCTAGCCTTAACCTTGAGAAAACCACTTCTTCTCTTCTGTAATTTCCTTTAAAAGCCTTCACCTTTATCGAATTCTGTGTATTGTAATAACGTCTCCCTTTGCTATCTGTGTCCCATTTTAATCTGCCATAAGTCTCCCACTGCTGTTCCTATTATTGATTTGACCTCACCTTTTCCAAAGGGAACTTTCATTATTTCTTTATCCGTTCATTTCAATGTAGCCTTTGCAATCTTATCTGCTTTCTCATTGCCCTCCACACCAACACGAGCTGGAAGCCAACAAAACTTTACAATAATTCAAATTTTTTGTATTCTCAACAATATCATTGATATTTCCTTCAATAAATCATCTCTTTTTATTTCCTTGCATTCAGACTACTAAGAGTTTTATATAGTTTAATCATTAGTCCTTCTCTCCACATTGAATCCCTTTTCAAGCCCTTTTCAATATCAAAATACACTATAATCATAACCTCTTTTGTGCTATAATAGCCTTTTCTGCCTCTTTTCAGTAAGGCATCTATTGTAGTTCCTTTGTGAAAGCCATTTTGATGTGCGCTAATCATCCTCTTTGTTCTAAATAATATGACAATCTGCGAACTATTACCTTTTCCACCCATTTACACAAGTGAGATGTTAATGCTATAGGCCTGCAATTTCCTGCATTATCTGGGTTTTTGCCAGGCTTAATAAAAGGTAATATCTGGGCACTTTTACTCCATATCTTATTAAATAAACTTTCAATACTTTGTCAGACAATTGTTTGAACATTTCATAGCATACTAATTGGTCTTGTCCTGGAGCCATATACCCACTTTTCTCTAAAGCCATTTTCAACTCATGTAGTGTGGAGTCCATGTCAAGAGAATAATTTTCACTATGCTTTTTCTTTAATATTTCTGGAAATTTCCTTATAATGTCCTCTTTCCATTGTTTGTGCATTTTATCTTAGTGACTTCCATTATGTATGCTTGCAAACTTCTTGTCCAAACGATCTGCTTACATCCAATTTTATTTCTCTACTAATAGAGGAGCAGAATTTTCTCGTTTAATTACAACGTAATTATTTTCCGTGCCATAGCTCTCTTTCTTTGATAGTCATTCAAATTCTCTTGACTCAATTCCTTCCTTAAAATTCTAAAATATCTATTTCTTTCTTTTATATATTTTCTACATTCATCGTTCCACCATGGAACCATTTCCCTTTTTTCATTCATTGTGCTTTTAGGAATGCATGCTGATCCAGCACTAATAATCATGTGAAAATCACTGCTTCTGCACAGTTGTCTACACCACCCTCCATCAATATTGTTTCAGTGGACTCTTTATTCATGCATTACTTTTCATTCACATAAATTACTCATATTTCCTGAGACCAAAGTAAGGTCTATGAAACTGAGTTTCTTGTAACATCCACTTTAGTGCCACTTCCATCATTAAGACTCCAGACAAGTGATCTTTCATCCATTAGTTCTTCAACCATTTCTCCATTTATATCTACGTGATCAATTCCCTATAGATTTGTATGGGAGTTAAAGCCACACCACATTTCTCTTCTATCAACACTTTCTAAAATCCCTTTGAAATATTTGCAATTGATAGCTTCTTACAAGGATTGTAAAAATGTATTACTTTTCTGGGTAACACTTTAGAATACTGTTCCATCGTTAATGAATAACTACACAGGAACAAATGAGAAACGCAATATTAACATTCTAGTAACTGCTATTAACTAACAAGAAACTAACTAGTAACTAATATGTGATGTTGAGTGGTTCAGAAACAACAGAGAGCAGGATATAAATGCAGTTAGATAATATTTATTAACTAAATTAAATCCAAGTATATAAGATGAATGCAAAAACAGAAAATTCTGAAATAAAGGGAAAACAGGGTAATTCCTGACAAAGGCAAGGTAAGCAAAACTGAACTAAACACACAAACATACAACCATAAAGGAAAACACCAGACAAGGAACAAACAAGACACATCTGGGAACAATCAAGAACGAATCAACAAGAAAAACTGCAAAACAGGAATTGACATAAAAGTCCACACAAGACCAGGGAAAAACAAGACAGGAATCATGACAATATCACTGAGTGAGGTAATTCACTATTAAATAATCTCTTTTTCTTATCTCCAGGGGGCGACACTAAGAACTACTATATACAGATTCATAATTAATGAGATTAATGCACTATGTATAATTAATTCTAAAGTAAAGATCATGGTAACCTACTTCTAATGACTCAAATATTACGAAATCCTGTAGGAAGGAATTGGAACAGTATTCTAAAGTCAGTGGTGTAAAATATTAGTTACTGTACTTAGGTATTATTTTGGCAACTAATTTCAAAGATATACGCAACTTTTACTCTCTACTTGACTAAATTTTTAAATTAATATGTACTCTGTACTCCAATACATTTGTAATGAGAGTAGCACTTTATTGTACAGTCCTGTCCCCCATGTGGATACTATGTACTTATTATAGTAATTACAATAACTGGGTAATAACTCGGTACTAACCCTGAACCTACCCAACCTAACCTTAACCCATGTAGTTACCTTATTTTTGTCACGGGTGGTTGCAGGAAGATGAGGATATATTTCCAACACGAAGGTTTAATGGTAATTATACAGGACAGCAGACCAGACAGCAACACACACTAAATTCAACAGAGATCGGACAAAGACTGACTGAACAGTCGGAACTTAATTGCAAACACAGATGACACTGATTAACGGAACACAGGTGATACAGATGAACTAATGATGAAAGTGAAGATGACACGTGACATGTGAATACAAGCAGACAAGTCCAAATGAAAACAAACTAAACCAAACACAACTGTGACAGAACACCCCTCCCCTCAAGGCGGCTTAACGAGAGAGATGAAGGTGGGGAGGTGGGGGTTTGGGAGGAGGAAGAGGAGCAGGCGGAGGGCTGGCGACAGGAGAGGGCGAAGGGCTGGAGAAGTCAGGCAGATTACAAGGAGAAGAAGAGGGTCCAGGCAGAAGGGAGGTGTATTTAGCAGGAAGACTCGTGACCCATGGTGGAGCCGATGGAGGGAGGAGCCATGGAGGTTGAAGGGCAGAAGGTTCCAGGGCAATGACGGACTGAGGCGGAACCGATGGGGGAGGATGACAGGGAGGAGACGGAAGTTCGCCGGGCCATGGTGGAGCAGAGGGTTCAGAGGGAAATGGGGAAGCCGCTGGCTTGGGCGACTGAGGTGTAGACGGGGACACAGAAGGGCGCGGTGGAGACAGAGGGTCTGAGGACCAAGGAGGAGCAGAAGGGAGTGAGGAGTCCAATGAAGTCGGGAGGGACAAATGGATGGGGCGTAGCCAGAGGAGTTCAGTCCAGAGGTGATGGAAGATCGACGAGCGACCAAGGCGGATCCGGGGGACGAGGGAGCCTGGTGGAACTGGTAAACTGATGGGCCATGGCGGAAATGAAGGAGGTAGGAGCCAAGGGTGAGCCAGTGGACTGATGGGCCGATGAGGAATCCTGGACGCGGTGGTTGGAGTCGAATCCAGGGCATCCACTGTCCATGATGGTGCTGAGGACTGGAAGCCCCTCAGTGAGCCTATCATTCCACTGGTGTCTTGAGGGTGAGTGACGGGGCTAACAGGAGGCAGAGGAGATGAGGATGATGGCTGGATGTTGAGAGGTGGCGGGAGAGGGAGTTTGGGTGGGAATTCAGGAACAGACTCAGGAGTAGCAGCGGCCATCTCCGCTGAGAGCTCGGGCGGCGAGGCGGCAGCCATCTTTGGAGGGTGGTCTTTGGAAGGGTGGTCTCGACGGGATGAGACTCTGGAAGGGTGGTCTCGACGGGACGAGGCTCTGGATCGGGCGTGGCGGCCGCCATCTTGGCCGGAGATGAGGGCTCAGACATGGCGTGAAGTTCAAGCTGGACAGGCATGACTTGAAGAAGCTCAGGCTTGACAGGCATGACGTGAATAAGCTCAGGCTTGACAGGCATGACGTTAAGATATTCAGGTGGTGCAGTGATTTTGAAGGCTGCTGGTGATGGTGGTGGTTTTCTGGATCGGGACGTGATGCTCACCAAACACCTGCCGATGGCTTCCCTCCAGTTCAGTCCATCGGTGTTTGGGAGGTCGGTGGCTTGTGGAAATTGGGCCCGATCCAGAAAAGCAGCTTGAGGGTTTCATCGTCGAGGGGGCTAGTGACGGCTCGACGAACAAAGTTCTCCGCGAAGGAAAAAAATTACGTGCTCTCTTGAGCAATGGCGACAAATATAGCCCTGTCGTCCACATGGGTTGGTCTGATCTTCTGTCACGGGTGGTTGCAGGAAGGCAGACGAAGACGGGGATATATTTCCAACACGAAGGTTTAATGGTAATTATACAGGACAGCAGAACAGACAGCAACACACACTAAATACAATGGAGATCGGACAAAGACTGACTGAACAGACAGATGATGATTAACTAAACACAGGTGATACAGCTGAACTGATGATGACATTGAAGATGACACGTGACATGTGAATACAAGAAGACAAGTCCAAATGAAAACAAACTAACCCAAACACAACTGTGACAATATTAACCAGTATTTTCTTAGGTAAGTACATTACATGTAAGTGCACATACTGTAAAATAAAGTGCAACCATAACGAATAATGCAATTACACATAATGGGTGTGTCTCAATCAGTAGTTCAGTAGTCAGGGCACTGATCAGGGAGTCGTCCATTTTAAGGGCTGCCTCAATCGCAACATCCTTTCAGGGCACTGAAACATTCGCTCCCTAAAAAGTCCAACAATGCACTGTGAAAACCAGGGAGCATCGATGCTCACTAGATGTTCCCTTAACTGAAGTTCTGAAGCGCGAAACTTAAATCATGTGAGCCAAAGCACTACACATAACGACACGCGATAGATTTTTTTTAAAAATACAAACTATTATTTTAGTATATTTCAGCATAAACATACATCGCCAGACAGGTATTGAATATAATCTTCCCTTTTTTTCTAATATATTTAATCTCCAATAACTCTCTCACTGCCTCAATAATTGTCTTTTTCTCTGTTGCTGCATTGCCACATTCCCAATCTTACAGATGAAAACTACAAAACTGTTCTCATCCATAATCAGTGTATCCTCATTCATCTTTTTGGTCCATGGGTTTATTTCTGTTTGCTTATGACTTATTGTGTGAGATGGGATTTCTATTGAATGTTTTCTTGCAGACTGTCTTGAGTTAGAAACCACATGAGTATCACAGAATCTGGCTAGATCAATTTCCTTCATCTTTAAATAAAAAACTGCAGCGTAGTGCTGCACGATTAATCATATCGCAATCGCGACGTCAAGCCTATGCGATTAGATGACGCAAAATGCTGGGATTTTATATGAAATAAACAAATTAGGGCTGTTAACGCAATTAATGCAGCATCTGTTATTTTTTGTCATCCTTTGGCTAGTGTTACATGATCCCACTCTTATTCATGCAAATGCTTTTAAACCATTCATGCGCGACAAGTCAAAAGAGAGCGCACTGCCTGTGAATGTCCTGACTGTGACTCACAGAAAGACGCACGCCAGTATCATGCGCATGCAGACCGCGCCAGATTACCTTTCTCTTTCGCGCTTGAACGAACAATAACATACACAATTATGCCAAAATGTCGTTTTGTCGAGTATCTTTATAACATATGAGCAGTCTTATGATGGACGTAAAGAGTTTTGAGAGAATAAGGTGCTTGTGAGATCCGCGTCTCTGTCAGCAGCGGCTGCTCTTAAAGGGCCAGCAGCCATTAAAGCTTCCTATTAGTAAAGTTAATCAAAGAAAAAAGGGAACAGCGAAAATTACTCAATGTTCTTGACTAAAGAACTTTGTAGCTTTAATAAGGATTAGTCTATATTTAATTTATAATTTATGCAGCGCAGACTAATTGATAACTTCATTCAATTTTTGTATATGGCCTACCTGTTAGATAGGAAGGGCACAGGTAAATATGACATTTATTATGGGTTTATGTGAAGATTGTTTGAAGTTCACTTAAATTAAAAGCTGTTATATTTTTTTAAGCCTAATAAATGTAAAAAAAAAAAGGATTAGTCTATATTTAATTTATAATTTATGCAGCGCAGACTAATTGATAACTTCATTCAATTTTTGTATATGGCCTACCTGTTAGATAGGAAGGGCACAGGTAAATATGACATTTATTATGGGTTTATGTGAAGATTGTTTGAAGTTCACTTAAATTAAAAGCTGTTATATTTTTTTAAGCCTAATAAATGTAAAAAAAAAATGTATAGCTTTCAATTGTAGTGATGGAATCACTGTAATGTTGGATGGCTATAATTAATGTTTAAAAGGTGTGGGGGGGGGGGGGTCTGAGGTCTGTTTGAGGTTTGTTTGAGGTCTGTTTGAGGTCTGTTTGAGGTCTGTTTGAGGTCTCTTTGAGGTCTGTTTGAGGTCTGTTTGAGGTCGTTTTGAGGTCTCTTTGAGGTCTGTTTGAGGTCTCTTTGAGGTCTCTTTGAGGTCTGTTTGAGGTCTCTTTGAGGTCTGTTTGAGGTCTGTTTGAGGTCTCTTTGAGGTCTGTTTGAGGTCTGTTTAAAGTCTCTTTGAGGTTTGTTTGAGGTCTGTTTGAGGTCTCTTTGAGGTCTGTTTGAGGTCTCTTTGAGGTCTGTTTGAGGTCTCTTTGAGGTCTGTTTGAGGTCTGTTTGAGGTCTCTTTGAGGTCTGTTTGAGGTCTCTTTGAGGTCTGTTTGAGGTCTCTTTGAGGTCTGTTTGAGGTCTCTTTGAGGTCTCTTTGAGGTCTGTTTGAGGTCTCTTTGAGGTCTGTTTGAGGTCTCTTTGAGGTCTGTTTGAGGTCTGTTTGAGGTCTCTTTGAGGTCTTTTTGAGGTCTCTTTGAGGTCTGTTTGAGGTCTGTTTGAGGTCTCTTTGAGGTCTGTTTGAGGTCTCTTTGAGGTCTGTTTGAGGTCTCTTTGAGGTCTGTTTGAGGTCTCTTTGAGGTCTCTTTGAGGTCTGTTTGAGGTCTCTTTGAGGTCTGTTTGAGGTCTCTTTGAGGTCTGTTTGAGGTCTCTTTGAGGTCTGTTTGAGGTCTCTTTGAGGTCTGTTTGAGGTCTCTTTGAGGTCTGTTTGAGGTCTGTTTGAGGTCTCTTTGAGGTCTGTTTGAGGTCTGTTTGAGGTCTCTTTGAGGTCTGTTTGAGGTCTGTTTGAGGTCTGTTTGAGGTCTCTTTGAGATCTGTTTGAGGTCTGTTTGAGGTCTCTTTGAGGTCTGTTTGAGGTCTCTTTGAGGTCTGTTTGAGGTCTCTTTGAGGTCTGTTTGAGGTCTGTTTGAGGTCTGTTTGAGGTCTGTTTGAGGTCTCTTTGAGGTATGTTTGAGGTCTCTTTAAGGTCTCTTTGAGGTCTTTTTGAAGTCTGTTTGAGGTCTCTTTGAGGTCTGTTTGAGGTCTCTTTGAGGTCTGTTTGAGGTCTCTTTGAGGTCTGTTCGAGGTCTCTTTGAGGTCTCTTTGAGGTCTGTTTGAGGTCTGTTTGAGGTCTGTTTGAGGTTTCTTTGAGGTCTGTTTGAAGTCTCTTTGAGGTCTCTTTGAGGTCTGTTTGAGGTCTGTTTGAGGTCTGTTTGAGGTCTCTTTGAGATCTGTTTGAGGTCTGTTTGAGGTCTCTTTGAGGTCTCTTTGAGGTCTGTTTGAGGTCTCTTTGAGGTCTGTTTGCTCCAAAACAAAGACTGTGTGTTTTGCCATGACAGGCTGTTGAGAAACAGTCTGAACACCTTGTAGGACTTATGCTATTTAACACAAGAACCCAACAGAGTTATTATACTGATTTGTGTTTGTTTGTGTGTATTCAAGCGGCCCCCGTTCAACAGACATGTTTTATGTGATCTTCTGAGCATCCTGGCAGTATGTCTCTGTGGCAGCATGTCAGGAAGCCAATGTGAGGCAGCGAGAGATAGAGCAAGACAGCGAGAGACGGGGAGAGAGGGATTCCCACCCTCCCACACATCCGTCTGTCTCAGTGTATCACAGTGCACAATATTGGCAGTTATTATTACAGAAAAGCTATATTTGTATCCTCAAGTGCTTAAAAGTAGTCAAACAGAATAATTGTATAAACAATATCCTGTAGCCAGTCTAAGAAGTCTAGAATCTCCACTGCATGCTGTAGAGAAAAAGCATAGTTTTTCCCAATGTGAATGCCCAGTGTTTAAAGGTTAAAATTCCCAGAAGTTATGGCCCTTTCCTCTCTGTCCCCATTTACTGTACCATTGCTCAGACAAATAGATTGTCACTACCTAAACTCACACCATTGCTTAAGTCAGAGGTTGACAAGTCAGCTGTTCAAAAATGTTCAATGTTTAAGAATGTCACAGAAACACAGTCAGCATTTTTATATGCACACCAGCATGATGGTTATAGAGAGAAAGCTGCATGCATGTTTACATTCACTGTGTTTGAGACATACCCTCAAAGCTTGTATGCATTATACACATCCCATTTCACACTGTCCAAACTCTAGTTCACTTATCATGCTCTCATCATCCGGCTTCACGAATATGAAGGATATTCTGTGAACATGCCAAATGACTGAAATAAAAAGTGCCCCAAAAGCATTCTGTTTGGCTGAACAAACATTATGACACTTTTTATATTACTGTTTACAGAGATCAGGGCTGTGTCACGGTCTGGTGAGGTTTTGATCAGCAGACATGACGAAGATGATGAAATTTAAAAAGTTCTTTATTAACAAACTAAAATAAATCAGAATACAGACACAGGCAGAAGATTAAATGAACCAAACTTCACTCACACGATGAGAACCTTCAAATGAACAGAGAACAGAGGAACTTAAATACACAACGATAATGAAGTGCTGACAGGAGTGCTAGTTAATGAATGTCAATAACAACAGATTAGTGGCGTGAAACTAGAACAAAGGAAGCCGGTACTGAAGAGAAACAAACTAAGAGTCCATGAAAATAAAACTAAAGAGTATAATTGTGACAGGCTGTCACAGAGATCTCAAGACAGTTTTTTCAGTGATATTTTTAAAGGGAGTAGAATCATTTTCTGCATACAATTGCATAAAAATCATGGTTTCACTTTATTTTGATGTTCCCTTTAACACTTTCTGTTGATAAGTAGCCTAAGTAACATTGTACTTGCATGTCTACTAACTCTCAGTAGAGTGTTAATAAAGTATTAATAGACTGGTAGGGTAAGAATAAGTTGTTGCAAAGTTACAGAATGTTTAAAGGGGATCATCAAAATAAGGTGTTACCAAAATCATTTACAGCACCTTTAATCATGAACATAGCTTGACATTTAGACCATGATACTGGGTATTCAGGTTTCTAAGTTTCACATTCATGCACCCTGATAAACATGAACAAATAACGTGCTTGTCTCGCACTTGCGAATCAGTCACACTTATACCTAGATGAATGTACCATCCAGCTTGTCCTAAAATCACTTTTTGGACCATATAGCTGTAAATTGGATATTCCTTTAATACATTTTCTGCCACAGATTTCCCCCCCAAACTGAAAGAAATACATGGCATGACATTTTTGTGTGACTGTATAAGGATGTGAACATTTTTATAGGCAAGCACTGTTTAATTTATAATTGGTCATTTGTTGCTAAATATTTGGCCAAGACCGCCTAGTTCCACATTGTATAACTTTGGTACTGCAATAAGGGATAGCCTCCCAAAAGTGTCTTTAAAGAGACAATACAAGGTAAATGCAGTTTGAAAAGCCCAAGAAACATACTACAGCATTTTGTTGGATGAAAATATCCTACCTACTCAAGAGTTATGAGCCTTATCTTTCAATCTGCAAAAGACCCATATTCTTTTCTGGTGTCACTGTCACTGGAAGTATATTCAGGCTGCTGTTGTCTCAAATGTGAAGAGATCAGAAAATGTTGGATTATTTTTATTATTGTTTATTTATTTATACATATTAACCATTTAAAGTTTATTTAATTACTCACATTACTTATTCTGGAGTTGAAAACGAAATTATTTTTTGTTAAGTAAAATCTTTCAAACACCATCTTCAGTATTCTAGCGAATTATTCACAAACTGAATTATGCAAAGCCAAAATCTGTGCTGAATTCAATTTGCACAGCAGAATTCCCAATCTGGTAAATTGGTTGTGAGTAAGGGTGTAACAATATATCATGACACAATATATCACAATACAAAAATGCAACAATATTTATCGTGGATAGTGACAATATATATTGTGTATAGTTCAGCCAAAAAAATTTCAAGTTTTCAGAGTTTTAGTGCCAGTACTACATTAAACTACTATAATGTTGAATATAATGTATAGCCTAATAATGCAATGGGGGAATATTTGTGTGTCCTGATAATGCCAAATGTCTTGTTACCAGTAAAAAGTGGCATACATTATTTTAATGATATCTAGTCAGTGAAAGAGATCAAGCATATTCGTCTTAAATAATTCTGTATTTTCAGCTTCAGAATCATGAATATTGTTATTCTGGTGTCTCTATTGTCCTGTGCGTTGGGTTTCCAGCACCAAGTCCAAGCATATTCATTTACACAAACAATGTAATATCAAATTTAGCATTTTAATCAACAGTAAAAAAAATTGTTAACCTTTTTATCATATGTCTTTGAGTATCACAATAATATCGTATTGTGAGTTCAGTATTGTGATATGTATCAATCGTGACCCCCCTAGGGTAACACTTTATAATAACTGCAGGCTATTAATCATCAGTTAAGCATGAGTAAACAGTTAATTCATCATTTATAAAGCATTAATAGACATTAATAAGCAGTTTATAAATACAGATATAAATGCTTTTTTCTTGATTTATAAGCATATATATATAATGTGTTTAATAATTGTATTTTCATACTTTGTTAATGATTAATTAAAGGGGTCATGACATGAGAAACCAAATTTGCATTGATCTTTTGGTATATAAGAGATCTATGTACTATTAAAACTTCCTGCAAGTTTCATAGCTTAAGACGTCCTCCCCATTATAAACGAAGCATTTATTTAATCAAGCTCTAAATACAGCTCGTTCTAGATCCATGGTATGAAGTGACGTCACGGTGCGAAGTGACGTACCAGTCGTTTGCATATGACCGCCTCCAGCGCAAGACAACTACGCCTCATTTCGCATCATCGCATGCGTTGTCGTGCAGCGAGTGGGGCCCTGTCCCAAATGGCACGTTCCGGACTTGTGGACTTCCTCAGAGTCCACACTTCGGTGACGTCATGTAGTGCAGACCTATAGGGCCCTTTGCCAGTGGTGGCCTTATGCATTCGGGGGCCCGATTCAATAACGAATATGGGGCCCTACTCATATTAAACATAATAGAGCAGAAAAAGCAAGGATCCCTGTTGGTTTGCATCAATGGTATATTATTTTATTACATGCACTTTCAGCTTCATGAACAGGCAGCTCAACATAGAAATCATCCAAGCTTATTTGATTAAAACTATATACAATTATACAGCGTTTTACGTTGGAATAAGCCTCGCCCTTTCACGGACAACTCATTTGATTAGCGCAGTATATTTTCAGCTGTCTGGGCTGACAAAAAATAAACAGCTCAAACATCCACTCAAATTAAATTATTAACAAAAGCAAAGAAGAAAACGTGTCTGACTGACACTGAACCGAACATAAATACAATGATGGGCTCCGCGTCCGTGGACAGCTGAACTTACCGGATGGCGGGAGTAGATTTCACCTGAGCCCTTTTTAGAAATCCACCCTTCTGTGTTTGAGTGCTGAGAATGCCCTGATAAGTTCATCTTTGTCCAGCGATTTTGTCATCTCGCCTGGACCAAAGAAAGACCATTTTAACTTAACGGCAAAAAAGGCAAATTTATAAACAAATAAACTACCGGTATTATGCTTCAGATCGCTTAAGCCGTTCTCGGGGGAGGTAAACGTCGCCATGGTAACCGCGAGTTCGACCAATCAGAGACCTCAGTGTTATGCTTAGGATTGTGGGTAGTGTAGTATTTCCATAGACAGTAAAAGAGTATTTCTCCAGAAGATCGCAAATAAAACAAGTTTTTCTTAAAACAATGTTGATTTTATACTGACTTGTGGTTTTTTATAGGAGCAGAAACTTTCGTTTCACAATCTCGTAGCTTGTGACCAGTCTACCTCTGATGGTTTAGACATTATGGCTGAAAATCAATATCCTATGGAGAAAATGAATGGGATTTTTGCCGGTGTTTTGGGGGCCCCCTTAGAGGGCGGGGCCCGTCGACAATTTAAGTCGACGAGACTTAAAGTCCACATGAAGTGCGCCATTTGGGACAGGGCCTGGGTCTGTTTACAAGATGACTGCGATGCCACGCAGATGTGCTGTTCCTGTTTGAGTCTTTGAATACGCTGCCGAACGATCCAGACGTCAGGAAAAACAGTCGGATGCAGTTTATTTGCAGCATATGCAGCCCGCCAAAGCTTAATTTGAACGGTGAGTGATCAGATGAGTGTGACAGGGCATGTTACTTAAGAACGAGCAGAGAGAGAGAGAGAGAGAGAGCCCCGGCCGCGCGCGCGCCTTCAAACTCTCTCTCTCTCTCTCTCTCTCTCTCTCTCTCTCTCTCCCTCCCTCGGGCATTTGAATCAAAATCAATTGAGAATTGACACGATGGTAAAAGATCGCAAGACCGAAGTTTCACGTGGTGGAGCATTGTGTAATCTACAGCTGCGTTCAAAACAGCATATTTCCCTACTATTTAGTATGGGAAAAAGAGTAGGCGAGCAAAAAAGTATGTATGAATCCAAAAGAGTAGGCGAGAATTATCTGGGTGACGTACTAATTATCGCGAGATTCGGACTTAAGTGCGTTCGAATATGCCTACTTTCCTACTATATAGTAGGCGAAAACAGTACGTGAAAGAAGCAGTACGTTCGAAACATCAGTATTCATAAAAGTGCAGGCGAAAAGTTCCCGGATGGCTTACTGCTTCCGGTCCGATTTTTGAGTGCTGTCCGATGCGTACTCTTCTATCCCAGGAGGCCACGCGAGAGGATACGTCATTATCAAACATCACGGAGATCAGCGACGCCGGGGGTTTTCAAATGTGAGTAAACACGGTTCCTTATGTGTTAAACTACTATAGAGTAAACGCTTTAACTGTTGAAGGTGTAAAGTAGTTAGACAGTAGTATAGTTGTGATTTTGCTGTAAAAACATGTTTTGTATAGCTAGCTAACAGGTGAGCTCTAAGCACACGTAACGTCTCTAAAGTGGATTTACATAACCATATACATCTTAAACACGCTTATTTAAAATGTCTATTTACATCTCAAAGGAAAATATTGTAAGTATTGACATATTGCAGATGAGCACATCACAACATGAAAAAGACATCTGAGTGATGTATGTGTGGCATTATTAGGATAACGTTAATTCACTGTTGTCAACACTGTTGACATTAGACAAATGTGCTGTAAATAAGGTAAATAAACAAATCTATAAAGTAACTAAACATGTTTTTATTCAGACTGGTGTGAGCACTGAGGATGAGGAGCCCAGAGCTGAATCCTGGAAACGGCGCCATGGATGAGACGCACCATCACTCCACCGGCCCTTATCGCCTCAGATTGTGAAGCGCAGCGCAGCAACAAGCTCCGGCACGAAGGCACGGTCACCTCTGGTGAATTCATCAGAATAAAGCCGCAGAATGGGAACCGCTGTGTTGAGATGGCAGTAGGATGTGGGCTTCAGCGCCTGTAAATACATTGAATAAAGATTTGTTTCATGTGCATGCATTTGTTTATTGTGTGATGGTTACTTTTATTTGTTCTTTTACTCATTTATTCTTGTTTCTTATTGTTGTCAGTATATAAAATATAATTATTTAATGTATGCATTAATTCATTGCTTGACTGACAATTGAGATGTTCACGTTTATTCATGCATAACTCATATGACAAAACAAATTACATTTTGCTTGTTTTATTAAATTATATCATTTTTAGTATATATAAAAAAGTAATATAATTAAGTATTGGTCAGCATTTAATATTATTTTGTTTAAGTTTTGGGGTGGGCTAACAATGCAATTCATTCTGAGGTAATATTCATTTTTAAGGAGCGATACTTACATTTTTCGAGTATAAAGTCAACAGTTTTCTCCAAAGGAGATCTTCGAGCAGCGGCCCGTCTTCTTGTGCAGACATTACAAACGCAGAGGAAAACTGTTCTAGGTTGTGCTGTCGAGTTACTGATGTTATGAAGTGTTAGTGCACCTGTCGCTCATATCATTTAAACTTATAAACTTATTACATAAAGATCATGGAAAGATACTAGTTGCATCTAACAATGAACAATCATAATGACAAAACAGAAAACATAAAGATCATTGGTTTGTGTAGGCTACATCATAATATGATATTTATACACAGGAAAAAATAACAATAACAAGGCTAAATATCTTTAAATAGTTCATAATACATTAAAAAATAGTCTTGTTGTTATAAGTCTGAGGGATGAAACGAGAGGTAAATTCATCAAGAAAAGAGGAAAACTTAAAGTAGAAACTTTTTGGGTATAAAATAAAGAAATTAACAACATATTCAAGAGATGACGATTTTGGGGTTTCTTAAAAAAAATCGTTATAAGGAACTGTGGGTCACATTAGTAGGGTTTAAAATATAACAACTTAAATCAACCCTAAATGTATTCACAAAATAAATTGGCAGCTGTTTCTTCAACAATACCACAAAATGAGCAAGTTTCATCAATATCAAGATATTTACAGATAGATGAATTAAACGTGTCGTTCATCTTTTAAGTTGTTACGCGTCGTAGGTCACATGATAACGTCAACATGGCGGATGATGTCCGGATCGCTTTCATACTCAACGAGAATTGGCTATAAAGTACCTACTCTTTTAGAGCTCGTTAAGTAAGTACTCATTGAAATTAAGTACCTACTCATTGAGTATGCGGTTTGGAACGCAGCCTACGTGTGATACAAAATGATAAACGTTAATAATTTATGCATAAGCAGCACTGACGTTAGCCAATCATAACAGTGGGCGTTAACACTGAACTCTTAAAGGGGAAACACCTCCAAAACAGACTGTTTGAATCAGAGGTGAGAAACAGGGTGGGAAAAGGTCATAAATCACTATATTTTTTAAGTTTTTTTGTACAAAAAACTATAGTAATACTATAATTGCACCTAAGGGAACATAATAAAACAAAACAAAAAACCATGTCATGACCCCTTTAATAATTTCTAAATGAAGTAAAGCATTATTTACAAACCAGTTATTTAAGAGTTGTCAGTGGTTCATAAGATCACTTAGAAAGTGTAAGTAAATGGAGTAAATTCAGGTAGTTATAAAGCGTTTAGTAGTGGTCAGTTAACTATTTTTGTGAGCTAAAGTGAGGACTATTCATGCCTTGTAAAGCATTTATAAAGGAGATTTAAAGACTCAGTTATCTTCTAAACAGAAAAATTAAACAAACACAACACCATGATACAGAACATAGAAATATTTAACAGCCTTTAAATCTCCTTTATAAATGCTTTACAAGGCATGAATAGTCCTCACTTTAGCTCACAAAAATAGTTAACTGACCACTACTAAATGCTTTATAACTACCCGAATTAACCCTGAATTACAGTATAAATACATGTCAATAAAGCATTTATTAACACACTAAGTAACTATTACTATATGTCTGAATAATAAGATGTATGAATGTACATTTAAATAGTTTATTAATCATTTACTTACACTTTCTAAGTAATCTTATGAACCACTGACATCTCTTAAATAACTGGTTTATAAATAATGCAATACTTCATTTAGAAATGATAAAAATGAAAAATGATCATTAATAAAGTATGAAAAAACAATTATTAAACACATTATAGATATGCTTTTGAATCAAGAATAAAGCATTTATAGCTGTATTTATAAACTGCTTATTAATGTCTATTAATGCTTTATAAATGATGAATTAACGGTTTACTTATGCTTAACTAATGATTAATAGCGTGCAGTTATTATAAAGTGTTACCGAATCATTTGATGAATATCTGCTGCCAGCACAAATAGAAAATGTACTCAAACATCTCTTTTAAATTAAATTCCATTTACTGACATTTTGAAAAGTGAAAAAGTATGGTTACCCATACTCGTATTTGTCCACTGCATTTAAACCATCCAAGTTAGTGCACACACTACTATATACATTAAACTTATCTAAGCTGTCCAACATTTGCACATTATTCTGCCTAGACATTTCACTCACGGTAAATGTGTTCACATGTGTTATTAATGTAAAGTAGACTCACAAACAGCAATCTGCTTAAAGACATAATGCATAAATAATGATGTCCTTGTTGACCATGTAGTGCAATTATTCACAGTGAAGGGTGAAAAAATTATATAATGGATATAATAACTGGTTGACCTTATGGCTGCATAACATCCACCAAGCATTTTATGTAGAGTACTTGCACAAAAGACCTGCAAAAGTGTTGTTGCTTTTTTCTGCACCATTCCTTTAAAAAAAACTTGTTTAGTTGCAGAAGTATTCTTGGAATTAATTAATCAGTCGTGCCAAAGCATCTCAATCACGTTGAATCAGGACTCTGATTGTGCCACTCAAGAATTGTGTTGTTGTTGTTGTTGTTGTTTTTCTTTTAAAGCATTTTTATTGTGATTGATTTATTTCTGTTTTTGGCTCACAGTCTTGTTGTATCACCCAACCGCTGCTGAGTTTCAATTGACAGAAAATTCCTGCAATGTGTCCTGATCAACTTGAAAATTAATTTTTCTGTCAATGACAGCAAGCTGAGGCAACAAACAGCCCAAATCATGACGGCTCTTCCACTATTATTATTATTATTCCACTATACTGCCTTTTCCCCCACACTGAGCATTTTGTGTTTTATTTCCAGACACATATGTCCAGAAAATATTTTGCCAGTAGCAGTTGCTGTTTTTCACACAGGATGTTCAGCTGTATTTTTTTTTTTTTGAGGTCATGTTTTCCTCCTTGATGTTCTCCCATGAACATCATTCTTGTTCAGTGGTTTGCGTGTCACAGACATGTTAGCACATTCCATAGACATTCGGTCTTTAACTCACATGCTTCGTCCGAAACCGCATGCTGTATAGTAGGTACTACATTTGGCCGACAGTTAAAAAAGTATATTCTATATAGCAATGGCAGCTGGTGATAATTATTTTTGGGGGGGCGGGGCGAAAATAGATACCAATAAATTTCTGAGAGATTTTTGAGGTCTCTTACCCCGTTGTTGTCCAAACTTCAGTGCCGACACTTTGAAATAAAAGACAGGGAAAGCAAAAAAGGGCATTGCTAACATCACGTCCAGCCAGCCAACTCCGTTTCTCATGTAACCGGAATGAGTAGACTATGCCTTTAAATGGGCAGATGACGTAATGAGCCGGCTGCTTAAAGTCTCGCGGGCGTTAAGGAAAGGAGTCTTTCTCGCTCTCATTCTACGTTCAAGGAGTGAGTTTGTTTTTTTTCCTCTGCTGGCGCGTGGAAGGAGTTGAACCATTGAGCTCGATAAAGATCTTTCCTGCACCAACGATTGTTCTGAGAGCATAGTGGGTGTGCCATGTCTGCTGGGCTTTGGCCACCTGATGTGAGTGAACGATTGAGTTCGTTTGTTTATTTTAAATTGTTAAACTTAACAAAATGTGTATTTTTTTAGGAGCATTAATACTTTGCCGAGTTGCCGATTGCGTTACAACACGGTTGCTTTCATTGAGAATTATATGCATCGTAATCCTCCATTAAGTGAGCCGTAGCGTATCAACAACGTGAGTATTTCTATATGATTGTTTTTAAATGTATAAGGGCGTATGCGTAATAAACTAAATGGGTTGTGATTTCAGGTCAAACCCTTGCTTAGCTTTGGCCACCTGATGTGAGTGAACGACTGAGTTCGTTTGTTTATCTTAAATTGTTAAACTTAATAAAATGTGTATTTTTAGGAGTATTAATACTTTGCCGGCCGCGTTACAACACGCCTGCTCTCATTAAGACTTATCGTAATCATCCAGTAAGTGAGCCGTAGCGTATCAAGAACGTGAGTATTTTATATGATTGTTTTTAAATGCATAAAGTTGTATGCTTAATAAACTAAATGGGTTTTGATTTCAGGTCAAACCCTTTTCTTGGCAAGCGGCTGCCGTTTCTTTCCCTCACCAAAACTTGGAATTTGACTACTTTACATTTTGTTGTTCTAATTTAATTTTTGTGGTCTTTGTTATTTTCAAAGGTTGCTCGTCTTATCTAGGAATTGATTACTTTGTATTTTTCATTTATTTGTTATACTTTAAGTTTTTGTGGTAGTTATGATTCCTTTCTGAAATCTGTTTGTCGAACTATCACTTTATGGGAGGTCTTGTTGGGTTGTGTTTGTGTTATGGTTGATTTATTTTTATTTTGATTTGTGCTGTGCTTTGATAATTTCCTCCCATGGGGTGTCTTTCCCATTTCATGATTTCCGATTGATTTGTGCTACCTTGAGTGTTATTCTTATTTCTTTTGTTTTTTATTTAAATTATGAGTGGTTTTCTTTAACTGTATTTCTTTAATTTGAGTTTGATTGGTTTTGAGCATTGTTGTTATTTCTTTTGTTGGGTTTTTTTTGAGTAACATTGTTGTCAACCAAGTCACACCAGTTATAGGAGAAGGAAGGTGGTTGTCATTTAATAAAATAACAACATTTTGTACTCTGGCTTCTGGATCATTTAATTGAACCGCCTGTGTAGAATAAAAAGATCATTGTTAGGTTCCCCCAGCCCAGATTTTGGGGGTGGCGTAGTCCATTTGGTCGACAATATAAGAGCCTAAGGTTACACTTGGCGTATAGTCGGCAGGGTATTTAATGAAGCCTTAGTGCAAACGGTTGTATTGTTCTAAAGTGTGTATGTCGAGGGGTGGGGAAGGAAACGGTGGTTGCAAATAGACCGAGAATTTCATTTTGGGGATTCTCATCTATTGTCAGTGTCTTCTGGGCTGCTTTTGGGTGTATGTTACAGATCGCCATGGAGGAACAACTTAAAGCCTTGACTGAATTAGTACAACAATTACAGACAGACAACCAGCAACTTCGGCAAGAACTCGTAAGGAGGCCTGTTGAGGTTGTTGATGAGGCTCAATCTGCTAGTCCTAGACGTGATGTTGGTGCCCGTCCATCTGCTAACATTCCGGTATCTGAACGTTATGTTTATGTTCCACGTGAAAGAAAGTGTCCCAGGTTTTCTGGCAGGAGGTCTATTGATTTGTTGACAGTAGAAGACTGGGTTGAAGAAGTGCATAGGTCCTTGATAGTTCGTCCAGTCCCCGTGGCTGAGAAAGTTTTGTTCGTCTATGACCTTTTAGACGGAGAAGCTAAGGCTGAAGTAAAGTTTCACCCCTCTAGTGATAGGGATGACCCCGAAAAAATATTTACAATCTTGCTTGATATGTATGGCTGTTCTCAGTCTTTGGTTGGTTTGCAGAAGCAGTTCTTTCAACATCGCCAGCTGGAGGGAGAGTCGCTTCGTGAATACTCGCACGCCCTTATGGCTCTAATGGAGGCAATGAAACGTAAAAACTTGACAGGTATTTGTAACTCAGACCACACGTTACGTGATCAGTTTATTGAACATATGCGTGATAATACCCTTCGTAGGGAGCTGAAACGACAGGTGCGGTTAAATGCTGAGATGCCATTCCTAGAGGTTCGTGCTGAGGCTATTCGGTGGGCAGATGAGGGAGACACCCCTAGTGGAAGACCTCGAGCTCATTCTTGCGCTGCAGACGTTCAGGTGGTGGGTACATATGGGTCAAATCGATTCCCTTCAGAATCCACCAACGAATTGGGCGAGCTTAAAGATGTTCTCCGTAAACAACAGGCACAGCTAGATGCTATTTTGAAGCACTTGAGTATAAATCCATCAAATCCTGTAGTAGGTGTTGTTAGTTCCCGGCCGGGTTCTGCCCGTTTCCAAGCTGATGGTAGGCCGATCTGCATGCGTTGCAATAAAGCTGGTCATATTGCAAGGTTTTGCAGATCCGACCTAGCAGGCATGCAAGTGAGTGCGAGAGAGGGGGTAGGAATTGGTCGGGGACAGTCATCCCATTTGCAGGGTCAGGCGGGTGGACAGGAAACCCCAGTGCAGCCGGGAAACTAGCACCCTCTGGTGTTGGGAGCTTGGCACCAGGGGGGGGGGGGGGGGGGGGTTTCGGGCTCTAAAGGGGTAGTTGAGGAAGATTTGGTCCAACTTATTGGGCAGTGCCCTGTAGTGGAAGTTTGTTTTGGGGGGGTGAAAACTCCCTGCTTATTGGACACTGGATCTATGGTGTCAATGGTCACGGAGAGCTTCTTTGAGTCTGCATTTCCATTGCACATCAGGGAAGGTTTGAAACCTTGTAGCTGGTTACGGTTGAAGGCTGCCAATGGGCTGGACATCCCCTATTGTGGCTACTTGGAGCTGGAAGTTGAGGTTTTGGGGAAATTTCTCCCTAAAATGGGGATTCTGATTATGAGGGATCCACTAGATCCTCTTGTACGTCAACAAAAGCTTGCAGTCCCAGGTCTTTTGGGCATGAATGTTTTAAATTGTTCTTATCAAGAGCTTTTCTGTCAACACGAAGAGCGGTTATTTTCCTCCCTCACAGTGAAGCAAGCAGGAAAGGAGTGGAAGCAGGCCCTTTTGGAGTGCCAAAGTTTAGCTCTTGCTACTGAGTCGGGGTTCCTGGGGAGGGCTGTTGTAAGGGCAGGATCGGCTATACGAGTGCCAGCGGGTTCCCTTCAATGGGTCCCTATAAATGGTTGTCAAGGTATGGCACGGGTTATTACTTCTGTATTCCTGGAGCCCCCAATAGGTGAGGAAGGTGTACTACCTGCGAATCTCCTCATCTCAAAGTGTTTATTACCAGTGGAACAGGGCGTAGTTCATGTTCCCGTGGTAAATTTGGGAGAGAAGAACCAATGGCTTAGGCCAAAAACTTTTTTAGGCCAGCTGCATATGGTCAATCTGCAGTCAGCTCTGGAACCTGAGTTGGAGGAGAGTGTGAATAGTCAGGATGTGGTGAGTTGTAATCAGGTCATGGAGGCAGGTGGCAGGCCATCTGTGGATTTCAACGAGGCGTCATGGTCTTCCTTATCCACTGTACAGTCTCAACAGGCTAAAAGCCTCCTGACCAGGTTTAGCTCCGTGTTTAGTAAAAAAGAGGGTGACCTGGGGTGTACTCACCTAGTCCAACATGAGATTCCATTGTTGGACAATGTTCCTGTTCGGCAGCGTTATCGTCGTTTACCCCCCTCTCAGTATGAGCAAGTCAAAACTCATATTAGTGAGCTGCTTGAACAGGGTGTAGTTCGGCCTAGTTGTAGTCCCTACTCATCACCCATTGTTATAGTGCAAAAAAAGGACGGGAGTATCCGTCTTTGCGTTGATTATCGCCAACTCAATGCAAAAACTCGGAAGGATGCTTACCCACTTCCAAGGATTGAGGAATCGCTTGATGCACTAACTGGTGCTGAGTGGTTTTCTACTCTTGACTTGGCGAGTGGGTACAACCAAGTTCCAGTGACTGAACGGGATAAGGAGAAAACTGCTTTCTGCACTCCTTTTGGCCTCTTTGAATACAACCGAATGCCTTTTGGTTTGTGCAATGCACCCAGTACTTTCCAGAGGCTTATGGAGAGGATTTTTGGTGATCAACGTTTCCAGTCCCCTGTTATATTTGGATGACATCGTCATTTTTTCCGGTTCTTTTGACCAACATCTTCAGCGGTTGGAAATGGTTTTGGGCCGTCTTCAACAAAACAATCTGAAATTGAAGTTCCAAAAATGCCATTTTTTTCAAAAAAGGGTCAAGTATCTGGGTCACATAATTTCCTCCCAGGGAGTGTCCACTGACCCAGAAAAAATCAGCGTGGTAGCTAATTGGAAGCGACCCAGTAATCTTTTGGAGTTACGCTCCTTTCTGGGTTTTGCATCCTACTACAGAAGGTTTGTTGAGGGTTTTGCTCAATTAGCAGCACCTCTACACAGATTAGTAGGGGAACTCCAAGGTAAGGGAAAGAAGCGGGGTTCAGGCACAAATACTCCGCTTGAAGGACGATGGACAGAAGTTGTGGAGAATGCTTTTTCGGCTTTGAAGAAGTCACTGGTAGAGGCCCCAGTTTTAGGCTATGCCGATTTCACTAAACCATTCGTGTTAGAGATAGATGCTAGTCAGGTTGGTATTGGTGCCGTATTGTCCCAAGAACAGGAGGGTCTGCGGAGGCCCATCGCTTACGCCAGTCGGGGCTTGCGCCCTGCAGAAAGAAATATGTCAAACTACAGTTCAATGAAACTGGAGCTCTTGGCCCTCAAGTGGGCCGTCTCCGAGAAGTTTCGTGAATACTTGCTGGGTGTCAAGTTTGTGGTGTTCACAGATAATAATCCTTTAAGTTGGTGGGCATCACAGTTGGCGTTGTTTGATTTTGAGCTGAAATATCGCCCTGGTACAGCCAATCGCAATGCGGATGCACTCTCCCGCCTGCCTGTGAAGCCAGCTCTGGAAAAGGTCAGGGAAATTGTTTCTGGTATAACTTTGCCCGATGAACTTTCATTAGCTCAGTGTTCAAATTCTGCTTCGAGTTGTACTTTGGTTTCAGAAATAGCGACTCTGCCCTCTCGCGAGAAGGCAGATATGCAAGCTCTTCAGGCGGCAGATATTCATATTGCTGCATTCCTGAGATATTGGCAAAGAGGAGTGGTTCCCACTCGCTACGAAAGGGCTAAGGAGTCTAAGGAAGTAATGGAGCTTGTTCGCCAGTGGAAACGTGTCCGACAGGTAGATGGAGTCCTGTATAGGGAAGTCTTCTTGGCTCCAGGAAAGGTTAGAGCGCTTCAGGTTTTATTGCCTGGGGTTCTAAGGAGGGAAGTGTTGGAGGTCCTTCATGACCACCATGGGCACCAAGGTATTGAGAGGACAACAGCCTTGGTGAGGGAAAGATGTTTCTGGCCTAATTTGCGCCATGATGTTGAGCAATGGTGTATCAAATGCGAGCGTTGTGTGGTTGCTAAAGCTTTACGCCCTAAAGTCCGCACAACTATGGGGCATTTGATGGCTTCAAAGCCATTAGAAATTCTTGCAATTGACTTTACACTTTTGGAGAGGGCAAGTAACGGATGCGAGAATGTGCTTGTAGTTACCGACGTGTTTTCGAAATTTACCCAAGCTTACCCAACTCGGGATCAAAAAGCGAGTACGGTGGTCCGCATCCTGACAGAGAGGTGGTTCTACGTTTATGGGGTGCCAAAACGGATCCATTCGGATCAAGGGCGTAATTTTGAAGGAGAATTGCTCAAACAACTGTGCCACCTTTATGGGGTTCAGAAGAGTAGGACGACAGCATATCATCCTGAGGGAAACGGGCAGTGCGAAAGGTTTAATCGCACTTTGCATGACCTATTACGTACTTTGCCCATTGAAAAGAAAAGAGTATGGCCACAGTCCTTACCCCAGTTACTCTTTGCTTATAATACCTGCGCTCATCAATCCACTGGCTACTCCCCTTATGAACTTATGTTTGGCCAGAAGCCAAAGCTTCCCGTGGATGCCCTTTTAGGGATGGAGGAAGGAGGTACTCCAGTGACTGCCCAAGATTGGGTGGTGAGTCATCGGAACCATTTGGCTTCTGTATATGTTAAGGCTAGGGAACAGCTGGGAGTGGCAGCAGCCCAGCGCGCACGCCACCATCCAGAGTCTGTGCCTATTTTGCCAGCTGGTACGTTGGTTTTGTGTAAGAATCATTTCCCAGGCCGGCATAAGATCCAAGATGTGTGGGGCGCCAATGTGTATGAGGTAGTAGAGTGTTTGGATATGGTAGGCACTGTGTATAAAGTAAGACAGCAAGATACAATGGCGCACGTGAAGAATGTCCACCGCTCGGATTTGCGAGAGCTTCCTGATGGATATGTACCTTTGGATAAAGTCGAGAGTGAGGTAAATACCCCCCCTCTGGCCGGATCGCTGCCAGAGTATGGCGATCAGAGACCAATGGCTGAGGAAGAGGAAATGTCAGAGGAAGAGACGGTGGTTCTATATGTAGCCCAGGATGGAGGTCCAGCAGCAGTTGTTAGGGAGGGTTTGGGTGAGCCGGAGTTGGACCAGTGTTTATCCGAAGCCATTGATCCCCCAGATTTCCAGTGCCCAGTCGAGCAGGTACTTGATTCACTGGGCACCCTGGAGCAAGCTTCTGGCTCCCCCGATCACCTAGAACGAGAATCCGAGCCGGAACGGGCAGAACTTTGGTTACGCCGGTCGGTTAGAACAAGGGCCGGCCAGCATTCAAATTTATTCAATCTACCTAGGTCGGTACAATCATCTGAAGATCAGGTGCCTTCAAATTCCGCATCAGTAAGTTCCCTTTATGTTCCTTTTAGATCTTGGCATTAGAATGGTAATGATGGGGTTAAATGTGTCACCGGGACGGCGACCTTTGAAAGAGGGGGTGGATGTAACCGGAATGAGTAGACTATGCCTTTAAATGGGCAGATGACGTAATGAGCCGGCTGCTTAAAGTCTCGCGGGCGTTAAGGAAAGGAGTCTTTCTCGCTCTCATTCTACGTTCAAGGAGTGAGTTTGTTTTTTTTCCTCTGCTGGCGCGTGGAAGGAGTTGAACCATTGAGCTCGATAAAGATCTTTCCTGCACCAACGATTGTTCTGAGAGCATAGTGAGTGTGCCATGTCTGCTGGGCTTTGGCCACCTGATGTGAGTGAACGATTGAGTTCGTTTGTTTATTTTAAATTGTTAAACTTAACAAAATGTGTATTTTTTTAGGAGCATTAATACTTTGCCGAGTTGCCGATTGCGTTACAACACGGTTGCTTTCATTGAGAATTATATGCATCGTAATCCTCCATTAAGTGAGCCGTAGCGTATCAACAACGTGAGTATTTCTATATGATTGTTTTTAAATGTATAAGGGCGTATGCGTAATAAACTAAATGGGTTGTGATTTCAGGTCAAACCCTTGCTTAGCTTTGGCCACCTGATGTGAGTGAACGACTGAGTTCGTTTGTTTATCTTAAATTGTTAAACTTAATAAAATGTGTATTTTTCGGAGTATTAATACTTTGCTGAGTTGCCGGCCGCGTTACAACACGCCTGCTCTCATTAAGACTTATCGTAATCATCCAGTAAGTGAGCCGTAGCGTATCAAGAACGTGAGTATTTTATTTGATTGTTTTTAAATGCATAAAGTTGTATGCTTAATAAACTAAATGGGTTTTGATTTCAGGTCAAACCCTTTTCTTGGCAAGCGGCCGCCGTTTCTTTCCCTCACCAAAACTTGGAATTTTACTACTTTACATTTTGTTGTTCTAATTTAATTTTTGTGGTCTTTGTTATTTTCAAAGGTTGCTCGTCTTATCTAGGAATTGATTACTTTGTATTTTTCATTTATTTGTTATACTTTAAGTTTTTGTGATAGTTATGATTCCTTTCTGAAATCTGTTTGTCGAACTATCACTTTATGGGAGGTCTTGTTGGGTTGTGTTTGTGTTATGGTTGATTTATTTTTATTTTGATTTGTGCTGTGCTTTGATAATTTCCTCCCATGGGGTGTCTTTCCCATTTCATGATTTCCGATTGATTTGTGCTACCTTGAGTGTTATTCTTATTTCTTTTGTTTTTTATTTAAATTATGAGTGGTTTTCTTTAACTGTATTTCTTTAATTTGAGTTTGATTGGTTTTGAGCATTGTTGTTATTTCTTTTGTTGGTTTTTTTTTGAGTAACATTGTTGTCAACCAAGTCACACCAGTTATAGGAGAAGGAAGGTGGTTGTCATTTAATAAAATAACAACATTTTGTACTCTGGCTTCTGGATCATTTAATTGAACCGCCTGTGTAGAATAAAAAGATCATTGTTAGGGTCCCCCAGCCCAGATTTTGGGGGTGGCGTAGTCCATTTGGTCGACAATATAAGAGCCTAAGGTTACACTCATAACACGCGCGGGTGAGCTCCGGGTGAAGCTCGTCCTCTGGCACTGGCTGCTGCTGGAATTGTAAATCGGGTTGGTTCGGTCCGAGATCCTTTATTGTTTTTTTTTTCTTCCAGCGAACGCCTTGAGAAAGGTTTTTTTTGTAAATCAATGACAGAATTTGGTTTAACTGCTGCCATTATCTCTACGGTTTTGTCGGAGTCGCCTGCGCACTCGCATTAGTTGCCAACAGAGACAATTTTTATAGAGACATGCCACTTCCTCAATCCTCAATACAACTATATAGGGGAAACCCGTAACACCAAAGATGGCGGTTGTATGCACATGTCCCGCCCCTCCTGCTGGAAAGCCAATCGTCTGCTTTTAACAGTCAAGCCGGGAAACATTTAAGCCTATTGTCTGGTTTCACTGACGCATGCGCACAGTTGAGGTTTGCGACAGCGGAAAATACGTTACTGTTTGAAAAGGCAAATTAGTTCAAATCTCCTGGAATCTAGAGCGAGCGAGCAAGAGCGCGCACATACTGTGCTTCAAACCTTGTAGCACGCTTACGGCAGAGAGGGAGAGAACCCTTGCGCATGCATAGTAAAAGTATAACTTGTGAGGAAAAGGGCATTTTAAACCTTATTTTGGGGCAGTCATCAAACTTTTTCAGTGATTTTTATCATATTTTACTGCTGTTTCTATGCATGCAGTTTTAATGTCCCGGTGACCAGTGAAAGTGCAGTTCTGACTCTCTGCTCATTCATTTAGATAGGAGCCTGGTCTTATTAGTCCAAAATAGCTAGGCGTTGCCAAGATGGCGGTCAAGTGGCATGACTTGCCTAAAAGGACTTTTGTGAATGACAGGTGACGAGAACCAATCAGATTGGATAAAATAACATGTATCCAATTCTGATTCGCCAGGGATTCCATACAGCGTCAGTTGCATTGCTTCACTTCAATTTCCAAATCCTCTCCTGTGGCCTTATGGGATAGTAAAGTGTCCAGTGGTTGCGAATCTCACCGGAAGTAGTAGGTCATCCAGGTCATTTTCGCCTACTGTTTTATGAATACTATCGCAGAGCAGTTCTTGTGAATAGCAAACTCAAAATGTCTGAGTTTGTTTAAAATATAAATATAGTGCAGAGTGGCTCTTACAAACACCTCCAATTTCGGCTCATTGCTTAAGGGTAGTTTAATTCTGACTCTAATTATCTTTTAGACAAGTCATTAGCCTATAGAATGACATTTTTTCCTGTTTTAACTGTACTGTACTGTACTATACTGCATGACAAATTAATTAAACACAGTATCCAGTAACAAGTAATTCTGAATTCATGCTGCCTGAATAATATTTCCCTCTTCAGTGCTTCTGTTCTCCCAGAGGATTATGGCTTCTCATTTTATATCTTGAAGCTAAAACAAAACAAAGCTAAGGAAAGAAAGCCCAGTCTGTCATCTTTTACTGTGTGGCTATGAAAGGATGAATAATTTCTGTTCACCTCATAATGCCTGCCACATCAGTTATTTATATATTTATTGTAATCTGAAGATATTGAAGCGCTCTTATCTAGTTTGAATGAGAAGGCAACAAATCTTTAAAGGCTGAGAAATACATAATATTATTAATATTATTATTGCCCAGTGTGTGTATATGTGGATATCCTGGAATAAAAGGTTACACTCTAAAAATTGCGGGGTTGTTTTAACCAAACTTTGGGTCAAATATGGACAAACCCAGCCGTTGGGTTAATTTTTACATTACATTTTTAACCCAACATTTGGGTTTGTCCATATTTGACCCAAAATTGGATTAAAACAACCCAGCATTTTTTAGAGTGTAAACAAAGGCATATGTTAAACCTAAGACAAGTCCCAGTGTCACAGTCAGCATATTTGCAGAGATACTGTACGTAATAATCTCTTCAGAAGTGAGTTTGTGGCTTACATGCTTTGACTATTATCAAAATCCTAATTACAGGCGAGACTATCAGTATGTAGAAATATTTTCAAAATGTTGTCCTCAAAGACAAATACCAAAATAAGCTCTATTGCTAAACATTTTCTAAATTGTCATATATGTTTTATTTAATTTTGTTTAAATTAAGGGCTGTTCACACATGATGCTCTCTTGCATTGCGCCTGCAGAACCCATAACCAAAAAAAAAAAAAAATCCAATTTCCAAAACCAGTTTAAATAAAGTGAACAACTGAGCAAGTAAAGGCACAATATATTTGTATGTTTTCTCTGTGCTCTTGTTTGTTATAATTTGCAGCGAGTCTAAAACCTGTATGCTGTTCTATGGATAATGGTTTGGATATTTTACATGTACATTTATGTATTAGGCAGATGTTTTTATCCAAAGCACCTTGCATTGAATTTAAGGTAAACCTTTAATCAATCAGTGTATGCATTCCCTGGGAATATTCAGATTTCTAATTCATTATCCACTATAAGTATAAGTGTAGTAAACTGCCTGCTACAAACCAGTGTGTTTATGGTTATGACCACAAATAAAAAGAATACGATGACAAATATCAGTTTGCAATATCAAGCAGGATAATGGACTGTTTTTGTGCAGCTAAAATACTCTAACTGGAAGTGTCTGACACTGAAAGCCAAGTTAAACATGCATGTGTCCACTCTTATGTTAAAAATAAAGTAAATAAGGCTTGGGTACTTTATCTTCCACTGTTGGTCCTTCCTTTGTGACGACCATTGAAACCCACTCGACCATGCTAAACCACTCACTTTATGTCCAACACACTTTATGTTGAAATGTGTACGGCAGGGTTCCTCAAATCCAAGCCTTAAACCCTGATCAAACTCAGCTGCAGGTCATTTTATAGTAAAGCTTTATAGTAAAACTGAAGGCAGTGTACGGTCTCATCCTCTCTTTTTCTGTCTAGGTTCACAGAGTTCCTGGAGCCCTTTGAAAGAGTTATCCAACCTGAAGAACTATGGCTTTACAAGAACCCTCTGGTGGAATCAGACCACATCCCGAAGAGAGTCATGTTTGTAAGTGCACATCATTCAGCACAAATATTACGGCAAATTGAATCATGCTTTCCAGTAAGGCTGGATTGCTTTAACTCCTCTGAACACATTTTAACATGATGCATGATTGTTCATTAAGTTTCCAGACTGCATTCATATTACTGCTGAAGAAGAGCTTCAGAGACACACTAGGCACATTTTCATTATTTCACACTGATTTCATAATAGTTTGATGGGTTCAATATGATATGAACACTGCTGAGGAAGTGCATGGCTTTAATTCCGTTTACTAACAGTGTTTAGTGGCTTACTCTCACATATTATTACAAAAAGCAATAATCATATTCATAAAAACATCCAATGCAGTCATTACATGAGTCTTGCTATTATCTCCAGGAGTCTGCCTATTTTCCTTACTGGACCACTTGTGTTGGTGTATTTTAATGGTGCGTTAAAAGTCATTATCAAATTATTTTCAATATCATTTGTCATTCATTACAACACATAAAAAAAGGAACGGTTTATATATTACAATGCCACACCAACAGATGTTTCCACCACACATTATTATAGAAAAGAGTCATGTGCAACTATCATATACAGATACATACAGGAGACCCAAAATACATAATTATCTTTAACAAAACAATAATTAAATGAAAAATTAAATTCAACAATAATCAACATTTTTTTCCAAATGGTTTAATTAATATTTTAATTGAATATTTTCTTGGTTTAGAAAAGGGCATTTTGCAGAAAACTAGTGCCTTTAGTCAAACTATATTGTAAGTTATTGTATATTGTAAATTATATTGTATATTGTATCTGTATATAAACTATATCTGTAATATCAGTACTGTAGATAACTTACAGTAAAAAGATGGCTCAGTAATAATAGTATAGAATAGTAAATAGTAAAGAAGTCCAATAGTAATGCAAAAAAGCATTAACACGCACAGATGGTTTCCCTCTCAATTTGTCTAACATTTAAGAAAAAGGATTTTAGTAAAAAGATACGGAAATATATATATATATATAAAATGCTCCAAAAATTCATATTCTACCTTCAGATGAGAAATGGGGAAATTTTCAGACTAAAGATATTTAAACTCATATATTACCCATATTCACTGATGTTTCATTTTTCAAGTACTTATTGTAAAGAGCCACGAATCTGTGGATTTAACATTTACAGGCATGATCTCACCCTCTCATTTTCTTCAAATCCAGAAATTTTCACAAAAGCATCTAAGAGTTTGAGCTGTTTTGTGTGGGAGGTAGTTGGAGGGTGTACACTATACGAGCTTTTATAACCTCGAGATATAAAGACATTCATGAAGTGGCAGGAAAAAAAAACTTTGATTTCATCTAACCCATTATATGCTTTTGGATAGAAAAACAGCTTATTTTCTTTTCCTTTTACCATAATCATGTCGGCTTTGTGAAATAGGATGCAGCAAAGGGATATTGTGTTCATTTTTCTTTACAGGCAATTTCATTCCTCACCCCGTTGGCTGTGATATTCGTGGTGAAGATTATACAGAGGACAGACAAGACAGAAATTAAAGAGGCTTGTTTAGGTGAGTACCCAAACCATGCCAAAGATATAGTCAACAAAGTCAGTGACTAATGTACATCATTCAAATCTGTACAAAATGAATGTTTCTACCATTATTAAACATGAAAAGTGACTTTTATACTGCATGAGTGATTGTGACATATAACCGAGTGAAACCACTTCTGGAACAAGAAAAAATATAGGGTGAGACTTGATTTTGTCCGTGGGGAATTGATTGGATGGTTTGATGGTTGTGGTTTGCTATTGGTGGATCTCATGTGAGTGACAGGTTGTCCCGCCCTCGTGCCAGTAAACATGTCATCAGAGAAGAGATGTCACTGCAAGAAGGAGAGGAAGTTATTTTGATTAAACATTTCAAGGGCACATGAATTTAAGAAAAAATTAATCATGTGCACTGATAATTCTATCCATCAATTAATAATAATTACTGCAATATTCCATAAAAAATTATAATCGTCAATTTTGAATTCATGGTGACTTTAAGACAATATGCAGGCTTTTTTTTTTTATCTCAAATCAATATTTCATGTACACATAATTATTTATTTAGTGAGTTGCCATTACCCTGTAATACGTTGTCTTATATTCAAGTATGCTTTCCTCTGCTTTCCATCTTGGTCCTGATAACTGTATGGCTGTATATTCTTCCTTACTTAATGATTATTCATAGTGAACCAACTCTGTTTCCTAGCCTGTCATCAGTAATTCCTCATTTTGTTGAGAATGAATATTAGATTAATTTGCTCCTTTTAAAACAAGGGACAGGACCTTTATGGAAGGTATTTCCTAACATTGTACAATAATCACACTACTTACATGATAATAGTCATATTATGAGAAAATTTTGCTTCATAGTACGATACAAAAAACTTGATGTACTGTACTATGAAACTATGAGATTCAAAGCTTTCTCCCAGGCTGCAAAAACGGTTCTTAAACATGATGCCCACAATGCCTATTGGACAATCATAAACTCGATCAGCCCAGTCAAATAATTTGTTTATTGCATGTTCCACATGTAATCACTGTGCTTTTTTATAAAGGCCTATTTAAATTGATTTCATACACTCTGCCCTATAATTCAGGAAACACACCATGTTTTTTTATCATGCCCCAAATTCCCATCTAAAATCCCACATTCTGCAGAGAGTATACAAAAATCAACACTATGGGACTTACATTACACATTTAACATTTAATACGGTTTGCCTTAAGCCTCAACGAGCAGCCTGGGAATGCAAGTTTTTTTGTATTTTTTTTTATTATTATTTGTTTTGTGCAGGGCCAACACACACTTTTCTACTCTACAGAATTTGATCCTTCGCGCCGCAAAACAATCATTCTACCATTACCTGCTTGAAACAGCAGATTCTCGTAAAGGGTTTGTTCCCTCTAATGTGAAAAGTAATTTCAACCCAAATAAATTCTCAGAACTACTCTTTTCCATACAATGAAAATAAACACATCTTTACTGTCAGTCACAAACTATAACAAAAAAATACCGAAAGAGCACCATTAAAGCAAATCATGAAAGCCTCTCCTTTACTGTAGTTCTCAAATTTCATTCAATCTTACTGAAATATCAGCTTCAACACACGTCGAACCAGGTTTGACGTCAGTGATTCCAGATGCCACTGACTCCACGTGTGTTGTGACTGACTGTGGCAGTTTGAAATCACTTTTTCAATGTGATTTGAGAGCGAGATTTTGAATGAATAATACTTAAATCTGTCTGTTTCTCACACAAAGCTATTGTATGACTTCAGAAGACTTATGCAGCACAAAAGTCATTTTTATTTAAGTCTGTAAAACCTAAAATGTTGCTAACGTATTTTTTATGGTAAATTTCTGGCTTTTTTTCCACAGCTGCCGTTTTTTTACCGTGAATTTAACAGATTTTTTTTTTTACAGTGTATTATAATAATCTCTCTTGCCTTCACACATGTGATTATGTATTTTACAGATACTTTATGGAATAGTCCAAACTGAACTGAGAATGTTAAATGTCGAATGAGTGAACAAAGCCATTAAAAGAAATCTGTACAAATCCATTTAAAAAGTCTTCAGAAGAAGAAAAAATTCAATGATCATGTGCTTTTCTACTAAGATGACTGTTTTAAATTGCACAATTACAAAAGAGCCAGGAGGACATAAAACTGATTTCATTACGGAAAGACAAACAGGACCACAATGTGATCTTTCAGATTTGAAGTGTTCAAAAAACGTAATGAAGTAATGACAATGAACATTTAGTCTCAGGTGGTAAAGTACTTGTGTTCAGGGTCATGCAAGTTATGCAAGCGGACTTGGGCAAGTTATTTCTTCCCTTCATTTCAAACATGTCAGAGATTGTAATGAAGTGTCTTAGATGGTGTATTGTGAGAAGACTGTTCAAACAGGTGACAGAGGTGAATCAGAATAGAGGCTCTCACTGCTAATGATGTTTCATTTGTAGAGGAGCTTTCACAACGTTGTCCCCCTCAAGCTTAAGCATTGAAAAAAAGGTGCAAAACAGTCCAACTAACTGTAACTGTTAACTAAAAGTAACAAATCAGTGACAGTAAAACATAACAGTCATTCAGTTCACTTAAGAACTGCAGTGTGAATACAGGCACATTTTCTGTTTGTTCATACCAAGCGTGCCGCACAAGCCCTGAAAAGTGAAGCCAAAGCGTCTCGATCGCCCCCCGGTGACCGGTCCTAGTATAGGTCATAAACCCCGTCTCCCCATGTTATTCAACAGGATGTGAGACCAACTAAACAATTAAATTACACAACATATCCAAAGATAGTTTCTGTAATTTACTGTAGTTTTTATCACGCTGATTTAATTTCAAGTGTTTGTTTTTAAAATAAGTTTGTTTTTAGTTAGTTATTTGATGCTATAAAAACGGTGCTGTGACGTCATGATTGACAGGTTCTCTAAGCAAAGCACCAACGGACTTCGGGATCTTCGGAGGACTGAGGAGATTGTATTTACTTTATTTTAACAAGCCTCTTGTCGTACTGCAATCAACAGACTTCAAAATTGGAGCAGAACGGAGGAACAGAGCAGACCACTTAAATAGGCGGGGCGTTGATTTCGCGGCTTTACTTCCTGCTCACTACTGCGCAGGTCTGGTCCCGAGATCGCAACTGCGCAGACTCAAGTCCCAAGATGTCAGCGCCATATCGGGACTCTGACAGCTTCACGTCTCACCAATGGAAGAGAGCGAAGAGGCGTCGTCTATCTTTTTTTACGGTCTATGGTTCATACACTACAAGCTGTTTAGCTTGCACCAATTAGTAAATTCCTAAAAGAAACCTAATGTTATTTTGTACGGAAACTGAACTGTCTCCTACACCTCAGAAAGGTACTGTGGTTGTCCAATAGGTGTTTATGAAGGTGTTACATTAAACTTGTCAAGCAGTTTTTTGATTACTTGAATGGAAATCAGGGCTCTCAAGTTTTATCAAAAGTTTAGAGTGAGATTTAGGGGAGGAGCCACCCAAATATTTGCAGCAGCGGTCCCTCGACCCAACCAAATTCGCTTCAATTTTTGCTAGCAGTTCAATTTTGCCTATTGTTCATTATTGACCAGCACAAATGGAAATTATAACAATTGTTAAATCTGATAAAAAGACAAATTCATCCAAATAAAATAAATAGTTATATTTAAAAAATACAAATTTATTGAAAAATAAAAATAAATTTGACCCCAAACAAGCCAACTGAACATCAGTGCTCAATGTACATAACATTGTGTCATAACAACTTGCCCTGAGCATGTATGTCAAGACCCAAACCGGTCATCTTTACAGGGGTCATCGGATGCCCATTTTCCACAAGTTGGTATGATTCTTTTGGGTCTTCATGTAAAGTTTGTAACATACTTTGGTTAAAATTTCTCAATGGTTGTGTAAAACAACACCCTTTTTACCTCTTCAAAAACAGCTCTGTTCACAGTGACCCGTTTCGGGTGCATGTCTCTTTAAATGATAATGAGCAACAACTTTTTGGCTTTTTGAGGATTAAAAAAAAGTGAATGGATTTTTTTCATTGCATGGTGATTGTGTCCACACACTGCAAATACACATTTATTTGCAAATACCATATAAAAGTGTATTTTGCATCCGATGACCCCTTTAAAAGCAGTTTTTGAATGCATCAAAAATAATTTAGCACGAATTTGGCTATACTCCTCAACATCAGCTCTCACTGTCTTTGATCACAGGCAAGAGATATCGTCCAGGAATCGTAAAATCAAAATGCTAAAAAAAATAAATAAATAAAAATGAAGATGTCCGCAAACCGCATTCATCAGATCGTGCTCTTTCAACTTCCACTCTGTGTGTGCGTGTGTTGTTTAGTAACGAACGTGCTTGCAGCGGGAACACATAATTTACCCGGAAACAACTAATTCTAATATCTGATTGGCTGGTAGCTAGCATTTAAGTCTGTATAACTCGAGACAGATGCTATGAACTCGGCAGAGAACTTCCCTCTGTTTGCCTGCGCCTCGTCCATTAATTGTATAGCGGGACAAAGTTCCCTTACTCCTCAGCGTGAGAAATACAAGGTGTGGCGTGTGAGCGTGTGAACGGGTTGAAATGCGTGTGTCTCACGCCCAATGCGTGAGACTTAAGAGCCCTGGGAAATTATTCAACATTGCTGCCCTAATAGTTGAAAAAGACCCCATACAATCATAGAGTTTGCAAGTCATTAGAGGCTCTATATGCTTATATTCAAGTTGACCTTACACTTTTACCAAATTTACATTAGTGCCATATCATAATGCAAAGCCTACAAGTTAATAAATAAAAACAGTTATTATAATAACATAATTTTTTCAATTTGGCTTTTAATGGTTCTAAGGTTTTGGAAATAAATGATCAAGTCAGCATTAAGAATCATAAAATGATCAATGTTATCAAATGGCTCATTGGTCTTGGTTAGACCTGGTTATGTCAGTGCATATAATGTAATACAATACGCATTTTATGCTTTGATTCGAGTCTGAACTGCACAGTGCTTTAACATAACCCTCATCCCTTCAACATTTTTTGCTTCAAGCGGATGAACAGAGATACAGACAGCAAAAGTAAAATTAGGATGGTAGAATATAACACAGGAAGCTTCTCAGAATTATTTTTTCCCACAATTAATTTTCAATGGACTGTGTGACTGTGTGTGGATATCACCACAGGAAGTGCTGGTTATGTCGCTTATGCCAGGTAAAGGATTATTTAGGCCTTTAGGCCTAAAATAGTTTAATATTGCTTGTATTAATTCTTAATGCTTTTGAATTATGGCTTGTCTATTCATGACCAGTTAACGATAGAGGATGAATGGGCTAATAAACTTTATGTATAGAAACATAGTACTCTCATAGTGCTCTCTCCCACTGATCACCCCCTTCTTTTTACTACACTTTTTACTACTTTAAGTTTGCGTTTAATGTAAAAATTACAACCTATGCAATGCCACTGAAAACCAAAGTGATACATTTCAGAGAAATATGTCAGGGTCTGGTTCCCTAAGAGGGAACGAGACGCTGCGTTGAGACGCGGTGGGAACGCCCTGCGTGATTGCATCGTGAAGCAAGTGTATAATCAGTCCACTGGAGAGACGAGACGTCATGGGCGGGTGACGTCATCGACCAGGAAACTATAAAGCACACCTGAAAACAGACCGCGACAGCTTCTGATAAGCCTGAAGCAAGTCGATCAGGGCATGCAGGAAGTATGGCAGGAAAACGCAGCGTCTCGTTCCCTCTCAAGGAACCAGGGTTACATACGTAACCTGAGACGTTCCCTTTCAAGGGAACTCGAGCTGCGTTGAGACGCGGTGGGAACCCTATACCCACTACGCCATAATGAGAAATGCCCGTTCTGTGTGAAGTCCTTGCGCACACTAAGAAGCAAGCAGCCTAGCCCCGAGAGTGGAGAGGTCTAGGTCATAAAATCTGACAAATGTATGTGGTGAGGACCAGCCTGCCGCATTACAAATGTCCTGAAGGAAAACATCCAAAATTAAAGCCTAGAGGCAGCCATACTCCTTGTAGAATGGACCTGAACAGCCATTGGTGAAGGCTGTCCGGTCGCTTCATAAGCAAGTGAGATAGCCTCAACTACCCACTTGCTCATTATCTGTTTAGATGCAGGGCAAACCATCTTAAGTTACCCGAAGCAGACAAATAATTGTTCTGATATACGCCACTGAGCAGCTCTGTGGACATACGCATCCAAAGCCCGGACAGGGCATAACAGATTAAGTTTTTCCTGATCTGGGGTATTAAAGGTGGAGGACAGAAGGCCTGGAGCACAAATGACCCGCACATTTAGTAGGGAACTAAGGTTCTTCCACATGACCAAGGCACGAAGGCATAGCCGCGTGACCTTAATCATGCGAAAATGGATTTCCCCTCGGAGAAAACCCCTGGGTCCTGAGCCACTACTGCAGGGGTCTCATGTACAGAAGGCCAGAAGTGACTACGTTGGACGCAACTGCCATGAGCCCCAACCAAAGACCTTTCACTGAGCGGCCACTCATGACCGCCCCCCATCCTGTGAGGGAAGCATCCGTCGATAGCGTGACGCGTCGACAAGAAGCCCCCAGCACTGGGCCCTGGGCGAGGAACCAAGGTTTCTTCAACATGACCGAGGCACGAAGGCATAGCCGCGTGACCTTGATCATGCGAAAATGGATTTCCCCTCGGAGAAAACCCCTGGGTCCTGAGCCACTACTGCAGGGGTCTCATGTACAGAAGGCCAGAAGTGACTACGTTGGACGCAACTGCCATGAGCCCCAACCAAAGACCTTTCACTGAGCGGTCACTCATGACCGCCCCCCATCCTGTGAGGGAAGCATCCGTCGATAGCGTGACGCGTCGACAAGAAGCCCCCAGCACTGGGCCCTGGGCGAGGAACCAAGGTTTCTTCAACATGACCGAGGCACGAAGGCATAGCCGCGTGACCTTGATCATGCGAAAACGGATTTCCCCTCGGAGAAAACCCCTTGGTCCCGAGCCACCACTGCAGGGGTCTCATGTACAGAAGGCCAAAAGTAACTACGTTGGACGCAACTACCATGAGCCCCAACAGTCTCAGAGACTGTTTTGAAGTGAATGACTGACCTAGTTTACATTCTTTACGGCTGAGAATCGCAGAAATATGTGCAGGAGACAGACGTGCTTGCATGTTGTCGAATCCCATATTACACCTAGAAAAGTGGTCCTCTGAGCTGGGAGGAGTACACTTCTTGGTGTTGAGCCGCAACCCCAACCTCCTTATGCGGGACAGAACGACATCTCGATGTTGAACTGCCAAAAGCTCGGACTGAGCTAAAATCAACCAATCGTCGATATAATTTAATACGCGAATGCCCTGGAATCTCAGAGGAACCAGAGCTGCATCCAAGCATATTGTAAAGGTGCGGGGTGATAACCTAGGCCGAATGGAAGAACCCGATACTGGTATGCTTTCGCCCCTGAAAGCAAACCTCAAGAACCTCCTGTGATGAGGATGGATAGATAAGTAAGCGTCCTTTAAGTCTATTGTGACAAGTCCTCGGACTGAGTCTGTGACACAATCATATTTAGCGTAAGCATACTTTGAACTTAAGATTCTGAAACCTGCTGTTCAAACGACGCAGGTCTAGAGTAGGACGCAACCCCTCATCCTCTTTCGGAACAATGAAGTAATGGCTGTAAAACCCTGACTGTCTGCCGGGAGGAGGAACCCCTTCTACAGCTCCTTTTGCAGAAGTGTCAGTACTTCCTGCTCCATAACCAAAGCCTGCTCGGGTCCACCACAGTGGGGAGGACCCCTAGAAATCTGGGCAGACAAGAACCGAATGCTGAACCCTTTCCTATAGTGTGCAGGACCTACTGAGAAATATGTGGCAGTAGTTTCCACGCTGCCAGAAATTCTACTAGGGGAACCAGTCTCTCAAGACTGGCCTCTGGATTTGGTTGAACAGTCACTACGGTGCCCTGAAGCGGCGAACCGGCAGGGAACAACCGAACTGACCATTCTACGACCCTCCTCGGAGGGCGCCGAGGAGAAATGATTTCTCAAAACCATCCCTACCCCGGAGGGGACCACCCTTAGAAGCCTGATAGCCTCGGCATCAGGGTTTCCTCTTTGTCCAAGCTATTTTAGAGATAAAACAGTCCTCAGATCTTGCATATCTCTAACTGGCTAGACTGCTACCGCCACCCAGGTCCCCCTCGATTGTGGAGGAGCCCAAATGGCGATGCTCGTTTTGCACTCTGTGCTGCGAGGAGCTTAGTAGACCGAGACTGCTCCCACCCAGCAGTCTCAGGAACATTAGATTGGTGAGGAAGAAACCTCTGGAACGCCGCTGAATGGTTTATTTCTTAGTTTTTTTGAAAGCGGAGCATCCAGAAGAACAGACATAATTTTATCTTATTTTTCTTTATTTTTAAATCAGAAAAATGTATATATATATATATATATATATATATATATATATATATATATATATATATATATATATATATATATATATATATATCACTCCGTGGCCACCAGCAGGAAAACAACCGAACTGGCCATGCTGCGACCCTCCTCAGAGAGTCGCCCCCCAGAGGACGCAGAGGAGAAACGATTTCTCGAAACCGTGAGAGAAAGCTCGCAAGCGTCTCTTTAACCCGAGGCACTGTCATACCATGATACTTAATACCCATAGCATTACTATAGTTAGACGTTTGGGCATTAAACACATAAAATAGAAACCGGCTTATTCCACGATCTCGACACCTCAGTGTGGAGATAGGGAAAAAATGGCAGTCCCTGACGAGGAGGCTGAGATACAGAGTTTTTCTGTTTTTAGATATATTTCATCTAATAAACTCTTTTTATTTTCACTCTCATAATGTTCAGCTGGCCAGTAAATATTTAACTAGCAACAGCACTAGATAAACCTCCTTTTAAAGCTCCTCTTTATTCAACAGAGTTATGAGCTGACTTATTTATTTATTTATTGAAAACTCAAACATCTGCCTTTTTCTTAATATCTTTATTTGTTTTGTTCTCTTTTTTTAAACAAAACACTAACAATACCAATTCCTCGGAACTGGAAATCGCTAGCACTGGATCTGGCAGGTGAAAGCTGAGAAAGGGCGGGGCCCGTCCCAACCCCTGCTGTCAGATCCGTTTGCGAACCCCAAAATGATTTCTCAAAATGCCGTGCCTCGGCAACAGCGGGACCCGCGCGGGGAGCGCGAACCGAACCGTCCTCTTCGAAGAACGCCCGGCGGGAGCGGAGCGTCCTCACGGACATCTTCTCGCAATGCTCACAGTCAGCCCCCTCGAGAACTGACTGTAGCATGCTCCACTCCCAAATAGTAACAAAAAGGAGGGAAGAAGTAGCACCGGGAAACAAAATCAAAACAGCCGGCGGCATGGTGCACCAGAAAGTCCGGTGGACGTCGGAGATGGATTCGGTTAAAAACAAACTACAAACTATCGCCACTGCATCCTCTTCGTCCGCAATGATTGTTTACTCTGAAGTCACGTTTGATCTCGAGGGATTTTGCAATATTTTCCGTCTGACCTTGGAATGCTCGGGAGTCAAATCGGTTCGTGTGTGATGTGTTGATTTTGCCGTGTGGCTGCGCACCACACACGGTACGACCAAAACTGTTAGACCCATGATTTTTTATCGCCGTGTGTGGGGTCTCTCAGGTTTGGAAAATCGGCCGACAATTTTAAAATCGTCCCGTGTGAACCAGGCTTTAGACAACGAATCAGCACAGGACTGAAAACACAAGGAGAATAAATAGGGAAGCAAACAAAAGAGGGTAGCGAGGGAGGACAGGTGGGGCAAATGAAACAATAATCAGGTAACAAGATGCGAGGGACTAGACCAGGCATCACCAACCCTGCTCCTGGAGAGCTACTGTCCTGCAGACTTCAGTTCCAACCCTGTTCCAACACACATGCATGTAATTATCAAGTAACCCTGAACAGCTTGATTAGCTGGTCCAGGTGTGTTTGATTGGGGTTGGAGCTAAAATCTGCAGGACAGTAGCTCTCCAGGAGCAGGGTTGGTGACCCCTGGACTAGACAATCGACAGGAGAGCACATGGCACAAGTAAACATACATGGCAAGCCATGTGCTCACACCAAACATGACTAAAAGACAAGCACATGGCCAGTAAAACAAATCACAAGCCATGTGCTCACACAAAACATGACTAAAACACAAGCACATGGCCAGTAACCAATCACAAGCCTAAGCACAAAACGAGACATGAACAATCTAATGAGAGCACTCATAACCCACGTGTTCACACAAAACATGATAACATGAAAGCACACAGCTAGTGTAAAACACAAGCTGTGTGCTACACAGTAGACAAAACAGGAGTGTCAGGGCTCTTTCACAAAACCAAGAAATAGACTAGACAGAAGTGACAGAATCCTGACAAAAAATATAAATATCTTAGGGTTACATATGTAACCCGGTTCCCTGACAGGGAACAAGACACTGCAATATGGTGTTGATGCTAAAGAATTAGAATTAGAATTAGCCTTTATTGTCATTGAATCGGGATACAACAAAAATTCAGAGACTGCTTAGCGGTGCTGCAATACAAACACACATATAAACAACATTCACATTCCATTTATAACCCTAATTGCAGCAGTTAAGCCAAAAAAGTGCAAGTTAAAGGTTTCAAACAAATATGATCGATCGTCGCTGTCACGTACGTGTCACGTCTGCACCATGACACCATGGCCCTAGAGGACCAGGATGCATGAGGGAGAACCTGAGTGGACAGTATGTCATTTCTTGAAGCGTGAATAGGTCCACCTCCACCTGGCCAAACACCCTCCATATCTGCTCCACCCTGCCCTGACAGGATGTCTGACCCCAGGTGTTGATGCCCAGTAATGTAAACTGCTCTCTTAGAGAAAGCTGCTTTCTCTAAGCCCCCAGGAGGATCTGGTCCGCCAGTTTGAAAAGGGGGCACAACCTCAGCCCCCCCGATGATTTAAATACAATTCCACGGTTTCACTTTATTTTGATGGTCCCTTTAACACATTCTGTTGTCTATAAGTAACATTGCTCCAACATGCCTACTAAGTATTAGTAGAGTATTAGTAGACTGGTAGGGTTAGGGTTAGAATAAGTTGACATGTAGTTGCGAAGTTGCTTATAGTCAGTAGAGTGTTTGTTGGAGGAGCATCACGATAAAGAGTTAGCAGATGCAGACTGTACACTAATACTCTAATGAGAGTTAGTTGACATGTAGTTGCAAAGTTGTTTATAGTCAACAGAATGTTCAAAAGGGACCATCAAAATAAGGTGTTACCAATTCCACCGATGTGTTGTCTGTACGGACAAGCACATGATCATGTAGGTCTGGTAGGAAGTGTTTCCAAGCTAGAAAGACTGTGTATATATAAACTGTGTACTGTGCTAGACTATCTGGGACTTGTCACAGCACTTACATTTTGTTACTATTTGGTTGGTGTAACTGTTTCTATTGTTCTTATTTGTAAGTCGCTTTGGACAAAAGCATCTGCTAAATGGTTAAATGTAAATCTAGTTTTTAACAGGCATCAATCATGAAGACAACTGTTGCTGTTTAGGACATAATATAGTGGATTGTTTAAGGCTGATATCAGATTAGAAAGGTCACTTAACTGTGAATGCTGTCTAACAGAGTCATTATTAATCTGCCTGTCTGTTTTCTCTATTTTGCAGCGGTATCTCTCGCTCTAGCTTTGAACGGGGTCTTCACAAATACCATCAAGTTGATAGTTGGCAGGTAATGTAAAAACATGATTTCTGTATCATTTCCATAAGAATTGTATACCACTTTAAAGGAATGTTCTAGGATGATTAACAACTGGAATCACTGAAAGGTTTTTAGTCTCATCTTTAAGTATTCTTTACAAAATAAAACAAAAAAGCTACAGTCACAGCTACAGTAATGCACTTACAATGGAAGTAAACAAGGCCAAGTGATACATTTTAAAATACACACTGGAGGAGTGAACAAAAACAGACACAGGGGTGCAGAATGCAAACAAATGTTGATTAGATTGGCATAGTTAGGAAACAATGGTGGACTTCTCATGTTTCGTATCATAGGTTCTTTCAGTCTTTCAGTCAGTAGCTGATGCTATGTGGAACACACTTCAGGTATTACAATTGTCTAGAATCACAGCAATTTACTGGCTGATGGTGCTTGCACCACCCATCGAGGCACACGTCACCTGTATCTCAAAAGAATATACTCGCGACATCACTCCTCAGATTTCTTTTCTTCGGGAAATGGTTGATCTGACCTGTGTAGTGAGTCGTTATCTTCCTATTCTCACCTTAGAGAATAATTTTCAGACAACCTTCTTTGAGCGTTTCATTACAAATGATGACACATATGATGTGTGTGTGAAGTACTTGCTCAAGCATAACTTAACTGCCTATATGACTGTCGATTTAACTTCTTTCTGAGGAAAAAGTACATTCTGTGACTTCTGCTCAATGTATCTTGCTGGGTTCTACAAACTATACAACATGTTTAAACCAATTTCAACGTAGTTTGTCTCGCTTCAACAGAGTGCTTTCCACGACTGTTGTCCAGTACTAAAGGAAAACTCCAGTACTCAGGCAGGAAATACTTTCTCTTTTGGAGACAGGAACCATAGAGGAAGGGCCTCCTTCCCAGGTAGAGTCTGGCATTTACAGCTGATATTTTCTTAATTCTGCTGGGCCAGCTCCAAATTAAACTGTTTCAGTGGTGGATCAACGATTCACTTGGGTAACCCCAAGTTGGCATTCTTACCACAGAGTTATTCAAGTTACTTGCAAGGGATTTTGTACTCTACTACTTTGAACACGACACTGGTTTTTGACGCAGGATGTCTGGCTAGGTGCAGTCTTTGATCACAAGACGATCAAGACGGATGCCTCTTTGGTAGGCTGGGACATGGTCTATCAAGGCTGTCAGGCCTACTGAGTCTGAGACGGCGCCCATCTCTGTTGTTGGTTTTTCTGACATTGAAAAAAATCCTTCTGGACTGTCGGACTGCCCCGTGTTGATCAGAATGGACAAGATGTCAGTGACCTCTTATCTGAATCAGCCAGGGGGAATGCATTCTCACTCCCTGTAAAAGTTAGCGAGGCACGTTCTACTCTGGGCATATAACAAGTTTCTGTCTGTCAGGGGGGGTTCATGTTCCAGATCGGCTGAAGCTGGGAGCAGACTTGGGGCGTGTGTCCACCAAAGCATTTTTTCCTAAGGCCAGAAATTTGTTTAAATAGTTTTCAATGCCTGGCAGGACAAATATCACAGTGACCAATTGTCACATCCTGATTGCAAATGGAACAAAATCATCCAAAAGCAGAGCAAGTACAGTACTTTACAAGTTTTAATTTTTATAATCAGAAGCAAACTATCTGCAAAATCAGATACTAGTACAGGCCAATTCACACTGCACTGACCAACAGTGAAAACGACAGATGCCAACAGACTCTGTCCGGGGTAACACACTGATCTGACAAAACCCTACAAAACTATTTAAGGCACAGTTTGAGGACCATAAGTGGAGGTTACACCCTTAAGTAGTAAGTGTGAGTAAGTAAGCAGAGGTTTGATAAGGAAAAGATGTTTCTGTTTGACCTTTTGGTTCTGGCCTCTGTACGAAGATCTCTGATTGGTTCTGGCCTTTCTTCTGAGATAACTGAAACCATTTTGAATTCTAGACCTTCCTCTTTGAAGCATCTTTATTCTTATAATTCACGGCTCTTTGTGTCGTGGTGCAGGGAGTGGGAGTTGCACGAGCATGTCTTTTAGAGGCATAGGTGACATCAATAGGTGCATTTACATGGTGCATTGAATTCCAATTTTAATTGGTTTAAAAGTCCAAAATGAATGAAAATGTTCCATGTAAACACCTCAATTGTAATAAAAACTGATTGAAATTTAATCTAAAATTCTCTGTTCACTCATCATCTGTGAAGTGGTGCAGAACAACGTTGTCCCACAAGTGCTTGCTTCGGACTCTCATCTGTAGCCACCTTGTTTTGGGTGTGGTAATGGGCGTTTTTATTCCTTGATCAATATAAGCATCATTGCATAAAGCTTTGCGCGCTCATCGTCTCCTAATTAGGACCCAAAATAGATAAATATTTGGTTTGCTTTTTAAAACAAAGAAAAGAAACAATGGGTGGAGCTTGACGTAAAGCTCCCCCTGTCTGGACCTAATCAGTGAATCTAGAAGGTCCAACCACACCCTAGCCCTAACCTTAACCCTATCCCTGAAACTAAATTAGGTTAAGCTCCATCCCTTAGATCCAAAGAGGTGGACCCATTTGATTCATTTGACTCTGTAGTGAGTTCCACTAGCAATACATTGGCGTGATTCTATACAGGCTTCAGATAACCATCACACCTGGAGGGTGTTCCCCATAGCACCAGCTACTGATGCAGCATCTAGTTCCCGTCTCAGGGAAGCAAGGTCACACTGAGATGTTCTGTTGCTGGAGGATGGTGCAAGCTCTCCTAGCGTCTTGGGCTCTAGGTAGGGAAACACTGTGGCTGGATGGCCAGTAGGCCTAGAACAGAATAGCATAAAAATATACAAAAAATACAAAACATGGATAATTGCAATTTTTGTACATATAAGTGATGTTTATTCTGTAGTTCAGCGGTTTGGAAACCTAAGTTCCACCTAAATAAATACAGTGATTTAATAACTCGATAACAGATCATTCATCACTAGATATGATTATTGTGCTAGATAGACCCATTTCTTTGCCTGTGATTTTCAAGCAATCCTGAAGAACTTGATTGGCGGGTTCAGGTGAGTTTGGTGCTAAACTCTGTGGAACAGTGGGTCCCCATGAGCAGGGTTGAAGACCTCTGTTTTATAAAGATCTATTAGGACAGGGGTGCAAAACTCAATTCCTGGAGGGCCACAGCCCTGCAGAGTTGAGGTGCTTTCATGCCATGTCGTAATTACCATAATTTCCAGATTCTTGCTTGTAAAAAGCATTCACATCCTTGTAGAACTTGTCATTTCAGCTTCTAAACTGGTCATTTTCTGAGAGTTCAAACTTGTACCACATGACCGCTGTACCAACTGCTATGTGTGTTGAAGTCTGCAGGGCTATGGCCCTCTAGGAACTGAGTTTTGCACCCCTTTATTATGATATTTGTGCTTTTATTTGTAATCATGCTCTTACCATTGGCTGAGATCTCTGATGTTGATCTTTATCTCAGGCCAAGGCCAGACTACTTCCACCGCTGTTTCCCTGATGGCCAAATGAATGCCAAGATGCTGTGTACTGGAGAGCTAGACCTAGTAACTGAGGGTCGAAAGAGTTTTCCCAGCAGCCATTCCTCCTGTAAGTGCCAATGCGTAAGCTTAACACATTGCTTGATCTGCATTAGTTATACAAATAATTTATTTGGCTAAACTTTCAAACTTGTATAGGGGAGAGCATTGTCAGTTGTAACAGGCAACAGGTGCTCCAATCAGAACCAAGTTACAGTGATGCAAACAGACATTTTGCACATTCTCATTCTCGATATGGTGGCCGATTTATTGTGCATCCCTAATGCATATTTCAATCATAACTCTCCTAATAATTTTTATGAATATGATAATGTATTTAGTCTTGGCGGAGTAGAGTATTGACTTGCTACACAGATATGGTGCTGCTGCATAAATAGGCTAGGGGGACCACGATCAAACAAACCAAATGTGGGACGATTATAAGTTTGTGTGGGACAATGTGGGACATGTTACAACACTAAAACATAACCTGAAACTGTTATATAAAGTTTATCTAACTTAATAAAAACATTTGTATTCTGCCTTTCAGCTGATAAAAATTCTTTGTTCTTTAGTCCCTTCCAGAAAACACAATTACATCACAATGTAACATAACATGTCTTTATTTTACATGACATTTAAATTCAACATCACTGAGTCCAAAGGCAGCAGCATCATGCAGATCACTATTTATGAAACAGTTCTGACCAAGTCCAACTAAAATCCAACAAAATAAATAATGAACAAATAAAATATAAACCAACATGAATTTAGATCATTGACAGTCTTATATATTAAGAATATTTTAAACCAAAAACTTTCATATTTTTTAGAAAGGATGTGAATTAAAACAACAACAGCACAAGTTGATAAATTCTGTTTAATTTAAAATTTAATTTACCGAATTATCCATTTGTTTTCTGACAGAAACACATGGAACGAATCACCGCTCCACATTTTGATTGACAGCCGTCACAACCCACTAGTGTCCGTGTTTACTCCTGTCCTTTAACCATTGGATAGGATTTAAAAACAGCTGTTGTATTTGTACTTCTGACGAAGCGCTGTTAAATATAGGTGAAAAACTACACCGCAAAAAAAATAAATAAAATGCTTTCTTAAAAAGGCAAAAGAATGCATGCACGTTTTCTTAATATGATATTCAAAAACCAACAGACTGATGAAAATGCAGGACATTTTCTCAATATGCGACGTGCGGGACAAGGGGTGAAAAAGCTGTGCGGTACAACGCAAAGCGGGACGGGTGCTCACCCTAAAATAGGCACACATAAATTCCTCAACAAGACAAAAAAACAAAGGAGATGATACAAATACAGGCTGATATGCAATCATGCTGCTATATATAAAACATGCTTCTGTATTGATAGAAATATATAAATCCTTTCAACAGACACATCAGAAAGACAACAGAACACTACAGCAGATCTATCGCCAAGATCCCTGTGCTTGGGTCTGCTTTGCTGAATTGCTTAAAATCTAGAGGCTATCTGGGCTAACAAAGCACAAAGATATTTAACTAGTGACTTGCAAGTGAGCAGTGTGTACCTGGGTACCATAACCACCTTAGGTTTGTTAACTATTGGCCCAAACCAGGTATGTGTGCCTGAGCCAATAAGGCTCAAACTTATCTAGTTAGAACGTGCACTATGTGTTACTGTAACAAATAAAATCACTTTGTAAAGAAATGGAAGAATATTGTCTTGTAAAATGACTCATTTTCATATAAACCATGGTCTCATGCAAGTTATGTTTGCTGTATCCTCTTTACTGTTGCTGCGTTACTGTCACGGATTGTCCTGGTATAATACTTACGAACATGAACATGAACATGAACATGAAGATAATTAGGCAAGGCAAGTTTATTTATATAGCACATTTCATACACAATGGTTATTTAAAGTGCTTTACATAGAAGGAATAATTAGACAGTCTTTAATAAATCCGCTGGGTAATCCACAGAGTAAGAGTAGCGAAACACACATCCAACATAGACAAGACCCGACAACAATGAACAGAATCAAGGGAACTTAAATACAAACAAGGATGATTAGACACACACACCTGAACTGAATGATGAAATCAAATCTGTGACCATGACAATAAACAAGCCAAGGAGAAACGATGCAAATGAAAAACAGGTCCGTGTCGAAAGTGGTGCGATGTCCGACCCAGGTGGAGCAGAAGGTCCGAGGGATCGATGGCAAGGCCGAATGCCTGATGTCCTTGTTGGAGATGAGGAGTGGAGCATTTAAAAATAAACACTTTTTGTCATACCATAAAAATAACCTGTAGCCCATCTGAATAATATAACAATTAGGCTATCCATCTCATAGTGAAAACCATGTTGCCTAGCAAAATTTCATTAACAGTAAAAGTGAAATCTTATTGTAGTTTTGAAATCTGGTTTCCGTCTTACGTTTCAAAATCACATACGGGGAAGTTTGGTCCCGTCAGCGAGGCATGCGAACATGACAGTCACGCAGGTCTTAGACGGTTAGCCTTTCTTTGAATGTATGCATTTTTAAGATTGTCTTTTTGTGCTCGCGATCTTCTAACGTTACACTCTGGCACACCATATTTTTTTGGCACACTCGTCTTATGTGTATTTGGCACCGCCTGCTTATTGTTGCGGGTGTATTTTTGAAATGTAAAAGTCTAGACCCCAAATATAAGAAAAAACCCATTTTTCAGATGTATTTCTAAGAAAAAAACATTGTCTTATATTCAGAACAATATGGTATTAGTAACTTGTATTAATGATTTTTCAGCCATTTTGACTAAAATCATCTAAAAATGGCCTCCATTAGCCAACTCATTGTTGCATTTGGTTGGATTTGTACTGCATGAACAATCTCACTGCTTTGTCTTGCTAGCTCATGCCAATGCCTATTTCATTTTAATGGGCTCTCATTCAGGCAACATTTAGTCACTGTTTCCTCTAGCAACAACGTTGCCTTCCTTCTGCTGATACTATTATTGTTGCCATTGTTGTTAAATGCAAAATGCATGCTCTCTCGCTAAGATTGATTATAAACTTAATTAACTTATTTTGCATCATACACAAACTTGTAAAACATCAAACATGATTTTGAACGTGTATGTTTATGAATTGATAAATGCAGATCCGGCAGGATGGTTTAGTGATTTGGAATAATGAAAAGACTGTTAACTAAACCGAAGAGGCTGAATTTCAGAGGAATACTGCAGGGCTGCGTCTAATTGAGCGCCTGCCCCTTTAATTGGGCACGTTTTAAAAGCTCCTATCCCGGTGCCACCCGGAGGGAACCAATTCAACAACCGAAACGCAATTTCTACCGAGGGGGAATTCAACACCACCACCCCATATCCCCACCCCCAGGAACTGGCTTTTGCCCCTGTCCCCTCAGAAGTCTGTGCACGGCACAGTCTATAGACCACAAAGCAACACGATTGTGATGTCTCAGCAGATCGAGCTTAATTTACCCCCACGCCACACAGCTCTAGTGTATGATATTGGAGTTGACATTTAACCACATTTCATACTTGTAGCTACCTTAAGCTGACTGTTTTTTACTCATTTTGTATAATCATTTTCATTTGTGTATTTTTTTTACATTTTATATTTAACATAAATATAATTTAACATTTGTTTATATTTAATTTTTATAACAGCCCCAGCATGCTTACAGGCCAATAGAATGGTGCATAAACAAATGTATAATGAAAAACCTGTAAATATTATATTAGCTCCAATGCTGATTCCAAGTGATAGCTTTATATTGAAACACATTGCAATGGTTCCACAAGTAATGGGTACTCGTGTAACATCAGCAATGATTTACATCCGAGTGAACAAGACAGAGGGAAGGGCGCCAAAAAAAATAGACTTAAAGGGGAACTTGGCAACTATTTCAACTTAATAAAACCGTTTAGAAATCATTTGGATGATTAAATAACCTGTTATTTTGAAAATAACAGCTCCCGCTCCCCCCAGCGTTCCCAGGTGGAAAACCAACCTTGCAACATGGGGATTAACGTCCCGGTAAGTTGGAAATAGGAAGTCTCGTGAGAAGCGAGAACGAGCGAGAAACACGAACTGCTTTACAGCAATTCGACATAAACACACACACCGCCCTCAATGTGTGTGATGTATTACCCACCTCGGTAGACACAGCTCCACACGATAAAGTTGGCCGGCTCCGATAATAACAAATGCACATGAGCAGCGGTAGAAAGGGGGAGGAGGGGCCGCAAGTCAGTTTTTTACGACAGTGTTGTGAAATATACGCCTCACACCTGTAGGGGGAGCTCGCTGAGAAAACATGCGACAACAAAAGTGAAAATCAGCGAAGAAATAGCTAGAGTTGTCAAGTTGCCCTTTGAAAGCAGCCCAGCCAGTTGCATAAACTGCTAAGACTAGTCTTACAAGTTAGTCATCACGTTTTTTCTTGAAGACTGTTCACAACTGTTTTAAGTCAGTTACATAAAAATAGAGATTGGTCTAATTTGATGCTAAAAAGTAAGACTGATTTCCCCTCGACTACACGCTAGTTGGTCGTACTAGTATTTAAGTTAGAGTCTTAACATGATGGCTATGTTTATGCAACTGGCGCCAGGATTGGCCTACAGCGAACACTAAACCAGATTATTTAAATGTTCAGAATCAGCAGAGGCCAATCAGCGTGCCATGCAGTATGTGGTAATGGTGTGATTGCTTGCTGATTGCATGTAAAGCTCCTACAGTATCAGCCAGCACCATCAGGATATGAAAAGTGATTAGATATTGAACAACACACAGCAACGTCAACTGACTTTTAAAGGTAATTGCATCAAGTGACAACAACATCTGCTGTCAAGGACACTGAATGCATCTACAAAAGTGGTTCCAAACCCTTGTCCAAAAAAATGTTAAAGAAAGCTTAAAGAAAGAAGAATAAACGTTACTATGAGAGCCCAACACTGGTATGTATAGGCCTGTAAAAATACTTAGAAACTGTTCAGAGTGGTTGCATAGAAGAACAAAGGAAGAAAACGATGAAGGAAAAGTTGTTTTATAGTCTACTTTTGAGGTTTGTGCGTGTGGATTAGAGTTGGTGAATTTATTAAGCTGAAAGACTCTTTGGTCTCGGATGTTATGGCGCCTTGGCACTTACTGCAGGCACAATCATTCTTTATTTCATCGTGTAGAGAGCAAATGCTTGTAAATAAGTGCATTTATTCCATATTAGGACAGTGACAGGCCAACAAATTTAAACAGAAACTCCAAAGTCTGACTTTGTAATGCATACTTTTTTTTAGCATTCCCCCAAGCCCTTGACTTGACTAACAGAAGATTAACACTTTCGAAAGTCATTTTCAGTTGCTTTTGTCAAGATAGCAAACTGACGTGAGAAGCAAAAGACTTTTGTTATTGCCCCTCCTATTCATCAAAAGCAAAAATGAAGCCTGTCTAATTAAGACTCAAGTTTACCCTGGTGCAGTTTTATCAACATTTTAATTTATTCCCTTTAAATCCTATAATGAATGAATGAATAAATGAATGAAATGAATCCTGAAAATTGCTTTTTGCATAGAAAAATAGATCCAAGGCAATCGAGATGCATCAGTGTTGTTCTTTGCTATGTTTGTTATGTTATGTTTTATTATTTAATAAAATTTGTAAGTGTGGTCCAAAGACTTACTGAGATTAAGAATCTCTTTTACAAAAGCATCCTGACTCAGATCCCATTCTTTAAATTAAATCAGGTTGATATGAGGCTAATAACAACTTAATGTAATACCATTGACATTAGCTGAGTAATTATGATAAAGTAAAACACCATTATGATTAAAGAATGTTTTGCAAAGACAAGTAATTTGTAAGGTTTACCCTCTTTAAATTGAATATATAAAGCAAACTGTTAGCTGAAATATACACAAAATTAATATAAAGAGTGAAATATGAGTGAATGGTTTATCTGTCAAGCAGGTTCATGTAAAAGTTATTTTTGTTATTATTTCAATAGGGTCACAACACATTTTCTTTTAAGAATCATCATTCTTTTAATTCATTTTTAATATTAAAATAAAGTGATGTCTGCAACAAGATGGCTTGTCATCATTTGTTAGCTTTATTTTATTATTCATTGAGTCAATCAATATAGACTAAAAACATTTCAATCCCTGAGTAATGTTTTTTTTCATGAATGTAGCAGGGTTATTTATACAGTATATTCCATCATGAAGTACAGAAAGCTATTGTAATTTGTTATTTAACATAATAAAAAATGTGTAACTGACAAAAAAAAAACTTTACGAGTGAGTTGGCTACCATATCTATAAATAAAGACTTTAGATTAAATAAAATTGCGGTCAAAAGTTTATCATAAATGCAAAAATCCTCCTGTGGATACTGGTTTTATGACCCCACCAATGTCAAAATGTTGCAGAAGTGCAAGCATCGCTACATGACTTCCTCGAGCTGGACTTTATGGCAGAGGGGCCAGATGGAGGCCTCTCCTCAGTAAAGACATTTGCACACACACAAAAAGCACCTAAATGACTCTCACACCGTCAGAAACTAGATTTAACCTCAATTCAAAGCATCACGTCTGGAGGAAATCAGGCACTGCTCATATGGTACAATCCCTGCTGTGAAGCACAGAGGTGTAGCATCATGCTGTTCCCTATAGGGAATGAGGGACTGGTCAAAGTAAAGGAAAGATGAACACAGCAAAATACTCAAATCTCAAATTTATTAGCAGGGATTCACATATTGCTGAATTAATATGTATGAAGACCATTTATTGCATTTGCCTAATTTTTTATTTGTGGATATCCATGCTATGTCATAACTGTTTAAATCTGATGGGAGAACCAAGATATCTTAATTAACGTTTACATGGGTGAACGCATTTTAGCATTTTAGCATTTTTTGGCTTTTTAGCAATTGCCCAAAACTTGCACCTGATAATTTCTGTGCACTAATTGAACGTATACTGTATTGTGTTGCATACAGAGGATTTGAACATTATTTTCTAGTGCTTTTCATCTACTGTAAGATCGCTTTACAATAGTAAAATAAAAGTAATTGGGTAGGTAAAACATTAAGGTTTGTGTCTAATGAGAAATTACTGTTGACTATAAGTAATGTTGCACCAACATTTTTCAACTATTCGTCGAGTATTAGTAAACTGTTAGGGTCAGTATAATAAGGGTTAGGCTAGGGTTAGAAATAAGTTGACATGTAGTTGTAAAGTTACGTATAGTCAACAGAATGTCCATCATTCTGGACCATCAAAATAAAGTGTTACCAAATTGAAGTCCACAAAAAATTATATAATCCATATATATAAATGTTTGCTGGTCCAATATGAAAAATATAGGCAAAAAAATGTCTTTGCATTGAAAGATCCAATTTTGCCTTCAAGCTCTAATTTCACTTCCAAGAGTGAGAATAATTTGATTATGTTGAGGCGAAGAAATGAGGTTTCCAACATATATTTGCAGCCAAGATATTCTCTTAATTTCATTTTCTTCTCCAAAAGTTTATTTGGTAACCTTAATTTTGAGCCTACAAGAAAAATCCAACTGCTCTTTGATGATCCGACTATCTCATTAGTTTCCTGTTTATTCTTGCAGGAATTCACATATTGCTGCATTAATATGTATGAAGAACAGTAATTGTGTTTGCTCTAATTTTTATTTGTGTATATCAGTGAAACGTTGAAACTATTTAAATCTGATGGGAGAACCAGGATATTTAACTACGTTTGCAGTGGTGACTGGCAAGAACAGATGCCCACTGACAACAAGAATCTCATCTAAACAAACCCTGTATTAATTACTTTATTTTTTTTGTATGAAGATTATGAGATTTTTTCCCCACGTGGGTAATTTTTGTTAATGAGCGCTGTAGGCCTACATTTAGGGTTGTAACTTGAGAATGATGCCTACTTGGATGAAAAAAGGGATTGATCTTTTGAGATTTTAAAATGTTGATATTATACCAATTTCTGTATTTTAATTTTAAACAAGAAAAGACATCTAATCCCACAAAATGTCTCAAAATTCCTCAAATACTTTGCTAATACATACATATGTTTTGGTAACACTTTAAAATAAGGGTATATTAATAATGATTTATTAATACCTGAATTAATACTTACTTTAACATGAACTAATGATTAGTGAAGCCATGACTAATCAAGAACGAATAAAGAGCTAACCTGTCATATGGTTTCATGCGTGAATAATGACAACCATAACTACATGATAATTAATGCATTAATTAACATTTAGGGGGAAACTAAAGTAAACTAAACAGTCTCTTTAAGAATAAACAAGAAGTACTCTGACTTTGAATTAAAATTTATTTAATTAATTAATTTAAAAAATGTAAAATTCTGCCATCTGCGGTTTCATTATAACGATGGCACATTAGTTCACCATTATTTACATGGATCCTTGTTATCAAATGTAGAAAATACTAAATACACTAATAACTCATCAATAATTTGGTACTCTGTTTTACAAGATTATTTCAAACTTCAAACTCAAACCTACTCTGGCTTATACCCAGCTATACAAAAGCTATATATATATAGGTGAAACCTAAAATTAAAAATGATTTGTTCCCAAAATAAATACCTAAACAGGAAACATATTCACTACAGTTAGTGGAACATTTGCTAGGTACCACTTACAGTTCATAACTATCAAACAACATAAATCCATAGTCAGTATCATTCTTGATTAGTTAATGTGTTCACTAATCATTAGTTCATGTTAAAGTGTTAATTCATGATTATTCATGTACCCTTATTATAAAGTGTTACAAATATTTTTGTTCTGTGGTTTTCTTTATTTAGAGTGAGTTTAATATTTTATTCAGTATAATAAGCATCTGCAGGCAACTGCGTCTTCAATTATAACAAAAGTCTAATAAAAGCAAAAGGCTGTCATTTCCACTTATAACTTAATTACTAAACTTGTAGTCTTGCCAGGAGGCTAAGTGTAAGGTAATGGGTCCCATCTGGCCAAACACTCACTTTGCTTCTTAGAGCTGCATCACTTTTGATAAAGCTGTCTGCATTTATCAGCAAACCCCTGTAATCTTTGAGACTTTGAGGCTTGAGAATAGTATCAGCAGAAAGTGGACAGATCAGTGACCACCAGTAGTGCAATTACGTCTGCATTTTCTTCAAGCTTCATCTCTCCGGAAAGCAGGCTCTTTCTCTTTCTTCGCACCCCCTTTTTGTATTGGATCTTTTGATGAAGATGAATGATTAATCTGGTGCTAATGTGTTTCCTTTGTGTGCAACAAAAGAATGTCGATCTTCCAGTGGTCTTCTGTGGTTCAGTTGCCCTGTTTTAGTTTACACTCTATAGTAACAGGTGTCTACCCTAATGTACAGCCGTTGTTTGCTATCTTTTTTTTACCCAACTAGTCTATTATGTGCTGGCACGTAGATAGGTTTGAATACTAAAAATCCTGTTTATGAGGAATAAAATTTTCGGTCCCACTTTATATTAAGTGGCCCTAATACCTGTGAACTTACATGGTTACTAGATATGTATTTAGTATGTAACTACAGTGTAAATACACATTGGTATATAGTATTTACAACTGTAATATTTGTGTAACTACACATATGTAACAACCCACGGAAAGGTATGTGTAAGTACAAATGTGTAACAGGACATTGGTAACAACACTTTTTCCACTACAGTAAGTACACATGTGTAACAGGCATTATGTAACTACATTTTGTAACAACAATATGTATTCACACAAGTTGTTCCACTTCCACACGCAGTCTTCCATACTGTAGTTACCAGTTAAGAACACACTGAAACCATGATGATTCCTATGTGTATACCATGTATTTACTATATGACCGGCAGGACTTATGATGAATTACAGCTAAAGTTTTCCCTTGTGGTACCAGTGTACTTACATGGTAACTCCTCAGGAACTCTGCACTTGATACAATGTGTTAAACTGTCATAACTTACTGTGTATTATGCAAAACCCAAACCTCTGTGCAACTGTACTAACATTGTCAGAGATGTATAGTAACGAAGTAGAACTACTTCACTACTGTACTTAAGTATTAAAAGGCTGTATCTGTACTCTACTAGAGTATTATTTTTTTCTCCTACTTCCACTTTTACTTCAGTACATTTTTTTGATGAGTTTAATACTTTTACTCCGATACATTTTTTTTGTGCTGCATCGTTACTCGTTACAATTATAAAAATGTTACGAATCATTCCAAACCAACATAATCACTGCCAGAGCGGTAGATGGCTCTGTCACTGGGTTTGATGAAGCTGGCTCATCATTGAGCGAGTCAAGCGATCAGGAAGACCGCGCGCGCTCCCGTTCTGCCTCTGCTCTGCTGCCTGCCTCCATTGAACACCCAGGGCTCTCAAGTTTTATCAAAAGTTTAGAGTGAGATTTAGGGGAGGAGCCACCCAAATATTTGCAGCAGCGGTCCCTCGACCCAACCAAATTCGCTTCAATTTTTGCTAGCAGTTCAATTTTGCCTATTGTTCATAATTGACCGGCACAAATGGAAATTATAACAATTGTTAAATCTGATAAAAAGACAAATTCATCCAAATAAAATAAATAGTTATATTTAAAAAATACAAATTTATTGAAAAATACAAATAAATTTGACCCCAAACAAGCCAACTGAACATCAGTGCTCAATGTACATAACATTGTGTCATAACAACTTGCCCTGAGCATGTATGTCAAGACCCAAACCGGTCATCTTTACAGGGGTCATCGGATGCCCATTTTCCACAAGTTGGTATGATTCTTTTGGGTCTTCATGTAAAGTTTGTAACATACTTTGGTTAAAATTTCTCAATGGTTGTGTAAAACAACACCCTTTTTACCTCTTCAAAAACAGCTCTGTTCACAGTGACCCGTTTCGGGTGCATGTCTCTTTAAATGATAATGAGCAACAACTTTTTGGCTTTTTGAGGATTAAAAAAAAGTGAATGGATTTTTTTCATTGCATGGTGATTGTGTCCACACACTGCAAAGACACATTTATTTGCAAATACCATATAAAAGTGTATTTTGCATCCGATGACCCCTTTAAAAGCAGTTTTTGAATGCATCAAAAATAATTTAGCACGAATTTGGCTATACTCCTCAACATCAGCTCTCACTGTCTTTGATCACAGGCAAGAGATATCGTCCAGGAATCGTAAAATCAAAATGCTAAAAAAAATAAAAAAAATAAATGAAGATGTCCACAAACCGCATTCATCAGATCGTGCTCTTTCAACTTCCACTCCATGTGTGCGCGTGTTGTCTAGTAACAAACGTGCTTGCAGCGGGAACACATAATTTACGCGGAAACAACTAATTCTAATTTCTGATTGGCTGGCAAATAGCATATTACTCTGTATAACTCGAGACAGATGCTATGAACTCGGCAGAGAACTTCCCTCTGTTTGCCTGCGCCTCGTCCATTAATTGTATAGCGGGACAAGTTCCCTTACTCCTCAGCGTGAGAAATACAAGGTGTGGCGTGTGAGCGTGTGAACGGGTTGAAATGCGTGTGTTTCACGCCCAATGCGTGAGACTTGAGAGCCCTGAACACCTGACATTTGTTAGTTTGTTTCGAGATGGAAGAACCAGAAACACCATTCAACTTCGAGTGATCGTGGCGGTGAGGAAAGAGACCCATCAGAGTGCATTTGTCAGAGTGAAAGACAATTCATATAGAATGTGCGAGGACGCCGACGCACTGAATCGTTCTTTGTTTTTAATAGTTACTATTAGATTTAATGTTATTATCTTGACAATACATCATTAAAAAAATATTAGACTCAAGTTTCAGTATTTGACCACTATTTTATTCTGAGAAACTTATAGTGACAGTTATTTCTTAATTTGTGTCAGGTGTTATATAATGACAAAATTAGTCGATATCTTTAATATGAATTATGAGCGTCAGCCGGTCCCATTAAAGCGCTTGACCAAACAACGTCCCTCAGGCTTTTAGCTCGTGCAGTTTTTGACAAATATTGATAGATTTTCATAGGTTTACGTCAGATTTCTATAGAGAGGAAAAATATTTATTGAATTTATATCCAAAATGGGCCGATGTAATCATTATGAGCGCTGGATACTCTGATATACTGTGTTTTCAATCCATACTGGCAGCCTGAGGGCACCCTGTGCACATTTAGTCCATATATGGAACACATGAAGAAGAGCCATATCATGTGACATTCCAGGAACTCCCTGACATAAACAAAGCTTTCAGATATGGCTGTAACATGCAGATAAATACCCAATAAGCTGTGGAGAAAAAAGGCACAAGCAGGGAAGAGAAGGGTGAGATGCTTTACTACATAATACAATACTTTTACTTTCAGTACTTGAGTAGTAAATTAAAAAGAAAACTACTTGCAATACTTAATTAAAATCTTTTTTGAAAACTTTAGTACTTCCACTTAAGTATGGTGCTTAAAGAGCACTTCAACTTCTACTCAAGTAACTTTTTGGATAGAGCACTTGTACTTTTACTCAAGTCTGCATCTCTAGTACTTTATACATCTCTGAACATTGTACTAACATGGTAACTCCTCAGGAACTGTCCACTTAATATAAAGTGTAAAACGGTCATAACTTACTGTGTATTATGCAAAACCCAAACCTCTGTGCAACTGTACTAACAGTGTACTTACATGGTAACTCCTCAGGAACTGTCCACTTAATATAAAGTGTCATTGTTGTGTACCACAGTAAATGCAAAACACAAGGTTACGTAGTGGATAGTAAACTCTGCAATATAAATGTTATAGTTATGCTTTGATAGATTCTGGGATATTACGGCATAGCACTTTTAAAGATTTACTCTTTATTTTAGATTTTTTGATTTGACATTGTGGTGACCTATTTGCCTTTACAGTAAATTACAGTGTTCTGTAAACAATAAACAAGAATAGCCTACACTTTAAAACCTTAAAAATACCTTGTTTAATCGTTTAACCATTTTGTAGTATTTAGTTTATTTACCGTGAGACAAAAAAAAGCGTTTTCTCCAATAAAACACAACATAAATTCACAAAAAAACATCAATTGTATTAGCCTGATGTAATCCAAATCTTTAGAATCCATACGTTGTTTGCAAGAAACAGATCCAAATTCAGCCCTTTATGATCTTCATTTCCATTTCTCAGCAGCGACCGCCAACGTCAAATCCCGCGCTCAGGCGCGCTGGTGATGAATTCAAATAAAAAAAAATGTGCCTTCAAGAAGCGTTACGAAATGTTTTACGGCCGTGATATCAAACGCTCATTGGCTCTTGCCTGCTTCGGCACAGATTGCGACATGCCGTGTTTCAGTCGGTGTAGTACATTTGAAATGGAGAAGCGCGCGCGTCTCCAGCGAACCGAAACCGGATTAACATTTTCATGGATTAATAATTTATATTCTGATCTGTACCTCATACACAACTATTATAATACTGCCAGAGAGGACTGCGGCTGCAACGCATCATCATGTGAACGACTTTTGGTACCGGTTTTGACATTTTCGCAATAAACAAATTATTGTGAAATTTATAACGTTACTTGTCTGTTTGTTATGTTTTTATTTTCTTCATAAGTGTAAAGTTAGCCTACGTAGTTTTAAGGAATGGTTATGGGTAGGTTTAGGGGTAGGAGTAGGATTAGTGGCTCAAAATATATTTTAATGCTATTGTTAATAAAACTATGAGACAGAGGTGGGACCAAGTCATTGTTTTGCAAGTCACAAGTAAGTCTCGAGTCTTTGCATTCAAGTCCCAAGTCAAGACAGACAAGTCCCAAGTCAAGTCCCGAGTCAAGACAGGCAAGTCCAAGTCAAGTTGCAAGTCCTCGAGTTTAAGCTTCAAGTCTTAAACAAGTCATTAGTGCTTTTTGCACAAATTAGTGTCTCAGTGTTAATTACTATAGAAAAATTAAATGTATATAATTTATATCAGGAAGGCTTTTAAAATATGTTCATGACTTGTTTAATTTCATATTTATTGCGATAAAATTTTCACTAAGGGCACCCATCTATCTCAGTTCAATTTAGGGATTTTTTTTGCGTGTGACAAAAAAAGGAAAAGGCAGTGAAAAAAATATTTTATTGCTAACCCAGTAACAAAGGCAAAATCATTTAATAGAAATAACTGCTACACATTTTGTATGTGTGTGAGAGAGAATGTGGCAATGCAAATTTAAAAATAAAAGTAACTGTTCATTAAGAAAAAATAAATCGTGATTTGCTACACATTAAGTTTAAAATATTGAGTCCCTGGTTAAATTATTTTGTTAACGCGACAGTAGAACATTCCTATTTCCACGGCGACGTATCAAGCGTCACGTGACACTTTTTGGGGCTACGTGCCTGTCATTTAGCCTACAAAACATAAATCCATCCATTTCTCCCGAAAGACATGAAACTGAGTGGCTGGTGAACAAGGAGAAGACTTTATAGTTACCTATAGGCTTAAATGTGCGTTTGTTGTGAAAAAAAAAAAACATGTCTCAAAATTATATTTGAAAGGTTTAGTAGCCTATTTATTTCCGCTAACTTAGACATCAGTTTGTTTGCTTTTTCTCAAATTATAAATGATTCGCTTGTACTTGTGTATTTAAATGCCTGAAAAAGAAAAGAAAAAAAACATTATTTGGTTGAAAACTGTCTGAACGTGTGATAAATGACAACTGACAAGCGCTGCTGAACGCACTCTATCACGCGCTCTCTGGCTCAGTGCCAAACGTGCGAAAGCAGAGCTAATCAGCGCTGTGATCATGCGTCAATGATACAGTGATATACTACAGTGATTATTACAACTCTGATCTGTGGTTTTAGAAGGTAGGTCAAGTCTTTCCAAGTCAGAGGGCTCAAGTCCGAGTAAAGTCGCGAGTCATTGTTGTCTAAGTCTAAGTCGAGTCGCAAGTCATCTTTGATTACGTCAAGTCGAGTCGCAAGTCATCAAATTTGGGACTCGAGTCCAAGTCAAGTCCAAGTCATGCGACTCGAGTCCACAACCCTGCTATGAGAGGTTTGGGTTTGCTGAGATGGTCTCTGTTATGACCGTTTTACACTTTATATTAAGTGGACAGTTCCTGAGGAGTTACCATGTTAGTACACTGTTAGTACAGTTGCACAGAGGTTTGGGTTTTGCATAATACACAGTAAGTTATAACCATTTTACACTTTATATTAAGTGGACAGTTCCTGAGGAGTTGCCATGTAAGTACACTGTTAGTACAGTTGCACAGAGGTTTGGGTTTTGCATAATACACAGTAAGTTATGACAGTTTAACACATTGTATCAAGTGCAGAGTTCCTGAGGAGTTACCATGTAAGTACACTGGTACCACAAGGGAAAACTTTAGCTGTAATTCATCATAAGTCCTGCCGGTCATATAGTAAATACATGGTATACACATAGGAATCATCATGGTTTCAGTGTGTTCTTAACTGGTAACTACAGTATGGAAGACTGCGTGTGGAAGTGGAACAACTTGTGTGAATACATATTGTTGTTACAAAATGTAGTTACATAATGCCTGTTACACATGTGTACTTACTGTAGTGGAAAAAGTGTTGTTACCAATGTCCTGTTACACATTTGTACTTACACATACCTTTCCGTGGGTTGTTACATATGTGTAGTTACACAAATATTACAGTTGTAAATACTATGTACCAATGTGTATTTACAATGTAGTGACATACTAAGTACATATCTAGTAACCATATAAGTTCACAGGTATTAGGGCCACTTAATATAAAGTGGGACCAAATTTGCTTCCATCTTTGGTATAAAAGAGTTCTCTGGATGTAGGATAGTTATTATTCCTAACGACCAGCAGCTGTTGCACAAATCCCTGTAAATATTTTTTTTAATAATAATTATAACTAAGGGTTTTTCTTAGCTTAAGGGGTTTGTGCAACTGGGCCCCGATGAACCAATACAACTGATGCGATCTTCAACTGGATGGAACTGGATTAAATATTTTGAATGTTCCGATCCCAATCTGACTTCTGACCGTAATGCTGTCTGAATCATAATTATGTATTGTTTGTTTGTTGGCCAGAGGACAACTGGACCCCCGACTGAGCCTGGCTTCTGCCAAGTTTTTTTTTCCTCCATTCTGTCACCTGATGGAGTTTGGGTTCCTTGCCATTGTCGCCTCTGGCTTGCTTAGTCGGGACACTTAATATTATTATCTAATATATATCTAATATAAGATCTGCCTGTATTGACACCATTGTATGAGAACTGATCTGAGCTGGACAATGACATCACTGTTTTCTCCAGAGCGGCTGTATATAGAAATGAACTAAATTAAATTTAAAACTAATTATTTTTACAATGGAAATGAATCAACACTGAACTTACTTAAGCTGGAAAATGACACTATTTTCTTCTAGATCTGTTGTACAGCCATGTTGCTTGTTGCGTATTTTCCTGTTCACTGTAAAGCTGCTTTGAAACAATCTGCATTGTTAAAAGCGCTATATAAATAAAGGTGACTTGATGCAGTTTGGCCCATATTTGCAATCATGAAAAAAAAATAGATATTGTTAAATGCCAAGAATTAGTCTTAATAATTTAATAAAACAAAATCATCAGGAGATCATACAAATATGCAGAAAACTAAAAACCACACATGGTGTCAACAAGAACCGACAAGAGACTGAACTAAACAGGGGGTATATATACACAGGACTAAACGAGTAAGTTAACAATAGGCTACTATGGTAACCGATAGGCACACACTAGTCAACTAAGGAAGACAGGAACTGAGAGCAAAAAACGAATCCAAAACAGAACATAACCGTGACAGTTGTCTCCCCCTCCCAGAAGGCGTGTCCTCATGCCATACCTGAATATCATGTGGAGTGACAGAGGGAGGGAGGGGGCTTTGGAGGATGACGAGAGGTTGGCAAAGGGTTATACACAGGAGATGATGGCAGGAGAAACCAGGGAGAAGAAGAAGGTGGGAGGAGCCAGAGTGGAGACAGGAGGATGATCCAAAGCCCAGCCAGGATAGAGGCCCATGGGGGAACTGATGGTGGGAGGAGACAGAGTGGAGTCAGACGTCCGAACACCCGCAGTCGAGCCAGGACAGTTGGTGACCCAGGTGGAGCCAAGGAGCCATAGAGACAGGGCAACACCGATGGTCCTGGAGGCTGAGGCAGAGCCATAACAACGAGGGTCCGAGGTGGAGGAGGGGTGCCAGAGGACTGAGGTGGAGCTGGTGTGACCGAGCACCAAGGTGGACCCAGAAAGAAGGCAGAGTCTGACAAAGCCCAAGGGGTGGAGGGATGAAGTGCAACTGAAGGCCTGGAAGTCCGTAGCGCTGCAGAGCAATGATTGACCAAGGTAGAGCCAGAGGGACAAGGGAGTCTGGTGGAGCTGTAAGGAAGATGGTCCCAGGTGGAGCAGAGTGAGGTAGGAGCCAAGGTAGAGCCGGAGGGACTAGAGGGTCTGGTGGAGCTGTAAGGAAGATGGTCCCAGGTGGAGCAGAGTGAGGTAGGAGCCAAGGTGGAGCCGACTGGTCGATGGGCAGAGAGGCTCGGTAGCTGGGGGTGGAGGCAGGGGATTCCTTAGCCAAGACCAGAAGACCCAAGGCAGATCCACGCAGCAGAGTGGAGTCGACAATGGGGAAGCTGAGGGACTAAAGGGAGCCAGCGGCGGCAGGGCCGAAGGACTGGCTGTCTTTGGTAGAGGAGGTGGGAGAGGGAAGCTGGGTGGGATCACAGGAGACACAGGAGACTTGGAGCTGGGCGGGACCAGTAGAGGAGGCAGAACATAAGAGTTGAATGGAACCAGGGTGTCCATAATATCACTTAAGCTTGTTGGGAGCAAATTTACCTCAAGGCTAAGGCATTGTTGGGGCCCGACTTCACACAGTCTAACTCCACCTGCTCTTACTCTTGCACCTGGTCAGAAATTGCAACTAGCCCGGGCTCCAGGATGAGTATGGCTTCAGCTCTGGCTACGAAGTGACATTCTCCATCCACGGAAGGTCCTTGGTGGGTTTTGGCTCTGGTTTCCCAAATGAGGGATCAGTAGGACAGGAGTGGACTGGGAGGGCTGCGACTGAATGACATTGTCTTTTACTTCTCCAACCATGAAGGATGAGCCACTCAGCCATAGAGCGTAGTCGACGTACTGTGCCAGGATGCAAGATGTTTCTCCACCGGGCATCAGACGGATTAGATGGTTATTCAGCCCACTCCAAAAGTATACCTTGAGCGTGCCATCGTTCCAGGACACCAGGTGGGAGTTCTTCAGGAAATCCTCAACGTAATCTTCCAGGGAGTGGCCAGCTTTAGTAATGGCGAGTAATAATTCCTCGGGGGAGTGGGCTGAATCATCCATAACAAGCTCATAACAAGGGTCGGTTCTTCTGTAATGGCATGGTTCAATCAAACGAAGGAGAATTTCAAATTCAAACAATCTTTTAACAATAAACCAAAATACTCAGGAGATCATACAAATATATAGAAGAACAAAAAAACACACGTAGTGTCAACAAGAACCGACAAGAGACTGAACTAAACAGGGGGTAAATATACACAGGACTAAACAAGTAAGTTAACAAAGGGCAGGTGGACACAATTGGCTACTATGGTAACTATAGGCACACACTAGGAAACTAGGTCAACTAAAGAAGACAGAAAATTAACACAGGAACGGGGAGCACAAAACTAAGCCAAAACAGAACATAACCATGACATCAGTGTTTTTATTTTCAGACACCACTTTTGCTTTGATTATATATATATATATATATATATATATATATATATATATATATATATATATATATATATATATTTAATCTGCTACAAAATTAAAGCTTTTTTTTTTTTTACATAATCGCACAGATTCAAAATTCCTATTCTTACTATAAGGGAAACCTAAAGTTGCTCTCACAGTTATATCCAGTCAAAATACATACCTGTCTTCGATTTATTACAACCCAAATCTAATTGTGTGAGGTGAAACGTTTTAAGACTGTTCTCAAAGATAGGTTTGCTTTTGCTTCTACTTCATCTTTTTCATATATGATTTGTTTATTGTCTTAAAGATGTAGTGAATATTATGTAGTCATTACTGTTAAAAAACATTCTCTATGGCAATATAGTTTAAGATGTGCCATTTAAATTATTCCTAAGAAACGTTAATAAAAGATGGTAATAAAACTTTATTAGACATTAAGCATTACACAGATAGAAAACACTCCCCATTCCGCCCCATATCACTAATTCACATCATCAAGCCTGCATCACTGCAAGGACATTATGAGTTGCCCAAGGCTACAAAGTAAATAATTATTCATGGTTATAATTTTAATTGTACTGTGTGGTGGGATGGTTGCATTTCCTATTAAATGGGAAATAAGTGTGCGTAACCTAAGTAGGATTACACCATTTGAGTGGAGAGTTGTTGCACCGTTAAGTGCTCTAATGAGGCCAATAGTTTGAACAGAAAACAAAGTGTCTTTACTATGTACTTAGTCATAGTAATACTATTGTGCTATTCTTTAGGCCTTCTTGAACCCTGATTATATCGTATTTGTATGCACAGGAGAAGAAATTTCTGCCTAATAGAAAACACGTGTGTCGGGACTCACCAGGCTCCTCTGTCTCACACATTCAACGTTCACTCTCACCCGAATACTGATTATTTGAACCTTTCCCTCATCAGCACACCAATCAGGACCTGTATAAAAGCACACACCTCACAGTCACTCTTTGTCTGGTTTCCAATACGGATTACGGACTACATACCCTCTCTTCTTACCTGTGTAGTTCCCTTGTGAAACAGCCATCTCCTTATGAATCTCCAGGGCTCTCCTTGTGATACTCCACTGATCTCCTGTAAGCTATTGCTCGGAAAATGATATTTACCTGTCTCCTCACCATAGTCCGCAAAGAGGCGTGTGTTCTTTCCACTCTCCGACTGCTTGCCCAAGGATAGACATCTGCATAAAACATACCCACAGCACAACCTTTCCTTTACAACCTTTTGTTACTCTCAGCAAACATATGACGCTCTCTTTCTGTGTATATGATGTAATATTTAGGAATAAAATTTTATGAAATAGGCACCCAGATGTGATTTTTTTTTTATACAGTGTGTGTAGTTTGTTGTTTCTTCCTTTTTTTTCCTAAATACATTTTTGTATGAAATGAAAATGTTTGTAGGCAGATTTCGCACACAAGTTTATGAATGAGACACACTTTTTTGTGAGGTCAGAGTAATTTATTGCATAATTTTAAACATCGTACTTTAAAAATATTTAATTTGATTTAGCATTGACATTTTTAGTCTTTCATTGTCATTGAGAGTTTTACAATTTGAGGCAACATCAGTAATTGAAGAAGGGTAATGCAACCAAGGTAGACTTGAAGCAAATGAGAAGCAATGCAGGGCAGACAGTTAGTCTCTAGGTAAGCAGGAACACCTAGTACCCAACAAACAGTACAGTGATTTACAGCAACATCCAGCAACATCCAGTACAGCAACATCCGTCAATGCAATTACTGTCAGTGAAAATGTGAACCCCTGGTTAGGAAAACCGACATTGTGTGTCCTACGATTGTCACAGATTGTTGCATAATCACTTTGCAGAATCCAATGTGCAAATTTTGAATTAGCAGCTTGGATGCCTAATTATTTGTTTTCTCACCATATCAGTTTATGCTTTTTAATGCAACAGTGCTGGAGTCCAAATCTCTATTCAATCCCATTTATAGTAAGTAGAAGCTGTAGTATCTCAATAAAAGACATTGTTAATGTAATACAGAGTTTAAAAATGCAACAGTAAGAAATTTATCTTGATTCTTTAATGCTACCTCAGGTTGCCAGGGCAACAGGTTTGCAGAGAGCAGGATAGTAGTAAGAGTGCTAGCAAATCCCATTTTTATTTATGTTTTTCCATGGAATTCAGAGAAATACAAGCTGTGTTCTGTGCTATACAACAATGTATTTATATCCCAATGTCTGCAAAAGGATTATTCAATTCAATTCAATTAAAGTTTATTTGTATAGCGCTTTTCACAATACATATTGTTTCAAAGCAGCTTTACAGAAAGTGCATTTCAGAAATGTACGTAAAAAATACAGTTAGTTAATCATCATGTATTAATTTAGGGCATAACATATCGCCGGCGTTGAGTCGTCTCTTCACAGGCGTCGAGTCGTCTCATCGCAGGTGTTGGGGACTCTGAAGTCTCCGTGAGAGGCTGGATACAGACTGTAGCTGAAGAACGCCATTTACCTCGGGACTAGCGTCCTCGAGATAACAGCAGAAAAGCAGATGGGAAATAATTAGCGTAGCTGCTGTTCATAATATTAATGCATTCGATCTGATTCAACAGTAGTATAAGAGGCAAGCATTATGTGAATGCTTGGCTGAAGAGATGCGTCTTTAATCTAGTTTTGAACTGGGAGAGGGAGTCTGAGCAACGAACAGTATCAGGAAGGCTATTCCAGAGTTTAGGAGCTAAATGCGAGAACGCCCTCCCTCCTTTAGTGGATCTGGATATCCTAGGAATGACCAGAAGCCTCGAATTTAGGGATCTTAAAGAACGCGATGGATTGTAGGGCGATAGAAGGTCCATTAAATATACAGGAGCTAGACCATTTAGGGCTTTATACGTCAGTAATAGTACTTTGTAATTGATACGGAACTTAATAGGTAACCAGTGCAGAGATGATAAAATTGGTGTTATATGATCATATTTTCTTGACCTAGTAAGAACTCTAGCAGCTGCATTTTGCACTAACTGTAGCTTGTTTATTGAGGATGTAGGACAACCAGCTAATAAAGCGTTACAGTAATCTAGTCTTGAGGTCATGAATGCATGAACTAACTTTTCTGCATCAGAAACAGATAGCATGTTACGTAGCTTAGCAATATTTCTAAGGTGGAAAAAGGCTGTTCTTGTAACATATGAAATATGATTTTCGAAAGACAAGTTGCGGTCTAGTATAACACCCAGGTCTTTTACTGTAGAGGATAAAGTAACTGGACATCCTTCTAAATTAAAGTTGTATTGTACGAGGTTTTGTGGGTAGTTTTTTGGACCAATAAGTAATACCTCCGTTTTAACTGGATTTAACAGCAGGAAATTACACGTCATCCAGCATTTTATATCTTTAAGACACTCTGTCAATTTAGATAAGTTAGTGTTTTCATCTGGTCTTGATGAAATATATAATTGAGTGTCATCAGCATAACAGTGGAAATTAATTCCATGTTTTCTTATAATATTACCCAGTGGCAGCATATATATTGAGAATAGCAGAGGGCCTAACACCGATCCTTGCGGCACTCCATAGTCTACTGACGTTATGTTCGATTTTTCCCCATTTAAACAGACAAAATGGTAACGGTCTGATAAGTACGATCTAAACCAGCTTAATGCCTGTCCCTGAACACCAGTGTAGTTTTGTAGTCGATCCAAGAGTATTTTATGATCTATAGTGTCGAACGCAGCGCTAAGATCGAGTAGAACTAGTATTGAGATACAGCCTTGGTCAGAAGCTAAAAGTAAATCATTTGTAATTTTAACTAGCGCAGTTTCTGTGCTATGATGCGGTCTGAATCCTGACTGAAATTTTTCATAGATATAATTTTCTTGAGGTCTATATACGGTCGCCAAGGCTAGAGATAATAGGGATTTCTTTCTTACATCTAAGAGCGTAACATTTAGCACAAGTACTTCGAACGAATTAAACCTGTGACCTGTTTTCTGAGTAACATTAAGGATATCTCTATAGATTGTTGCAACACCGCCGCCACGACCGATCGGACGGGGCTCATGCTTATAACAGTATCCTGGTGGAGTAGACTCATTTAGACCGAAATAATCATTTGGTTTAAGCCAGGTTTCAGTAAGGCACAGACCATCGAAATTATTATCTGTGACCATTTCATTTACAATAACCGCCTTAGGTGTGAGCGATCTAATGTTTAGAAGACCTAGTTTTAGAAATTCCTTTTGTTCACTGAGATTTAGATTTTCTGGTTTAATTACAATAAGATTTTTCCTAGATCCTAAACTAGATTTATTGTTTGGCCTCACTAGACGAGGAATAGACACAGTTTCTATATAATGTTCTACACTACTTGTATCAATTAAGTTGGGACAGCCGAGATTGTGATTTGGACTTTGACTTACTAGTCAGATGGTGTGTAACGTCTTGGAGATGTTGTCCGACAGCATAGCCGCTCCGATTCTGCTGGGGTGCAGGCCATCAGCACGGTAGAGCCTAGGTCGCTCCCAGAACAGATTCCAATTATTTACAAAGAGCAGTTTCTGTTCATTACACCATGATATTAACCATTCATTTAGAGCAAATAGTCTACTGAACCTTTCTTGTCCTAGTCGGTACGTGGGAAGCGGTCCAGACACGATGATCGTTGCCTAAGGCGCTGTGCTGCGTACCGTCTCGATCAGGCTCCTGTAGTCCTTCTTCAGAACCTCCGTCTGCCGCAGCCGGATGTCGTTCGTTCCCGCGTGCAGCACCACAGCTCCGACGCGCTCGTCACCGTTCAGGATCTCGGGAACATGTGCAGCGACATCTAGAACACGAGCACCAGGAAAGCAGTGAGTGCGCACATTACCCTTACCTGAGGTAGCGCGGACATGACGGACGATGGAACTGCCGATGATCACGGCGTCGTCACGTTCCGACTCGCGAAGAGGGGAGAAGCGGTTCCGGGTGGAGATCTCGAAGACCGGGAGGGGTGGAGAGGTTCTTGGTCTGGTCCTGGCTCGTGTCTTCCGCTGAGGGATCACCCAGGGTCCATGGCTTTGTGTCGGTGCCGGAGTGAATGAAGCCAGAGATGATCGCGTCCTCCTGGGCAGAGAAACGCACGGAGTAGACGAAGTCGGAGCCAAAAAGTTACTAACCACTGACTTGTGAGCATCGGCGCGTGATGTTTCAAGCGCTGATCGCCGATCTCGCAGCTCGGCTTGCCTCTCTAGCAGACCACGGATCTGCTTCTCCACGGACTCCAGCTCCAACAGCACCGAATGCAGCTCGAATGTGTCCTCACCTGCACTCAGAGGTAGCGTTAGACACACATCCGATATATTCGCCATTATAACAGATGAACAGTAAATTAGTAGTGATACTACCAATATCACTACTAATTTAGGACTGAAATCCTGGATATAACCCGTATCCTTTCAGTGAAACGGACGGTCGATTGGCGCGAGGCCACGCGTGAAATGCTAGCGGGCTAAAAGGCTAGTAGCTGGGATTCGCAAAGTTGGATCTAAGTAGCGATATCAAAGCAATCCGATTGTTTTTTATAGGGAATAGTATCGAGGATAAGTTCACACGATATAAAAATAGAAAGTACTTGTTTATAAATGAGTGGTAAAGAAGAAAATCAAGGATTAATGAATCAATTCGACGGAGCTTCAAACACAAACGAACACCAAACACAAAATATCTCATCTTATAATTGGTTTTCACTCATAAAATTTGCTTGAAATAAATGAGACCAATTGAAAAAGCATAGAGTTATAAAATAAATGTGCCATAGCTCTGATAATTTGGTTTCGAAACAATTGTGGAGACATATTTGATTTCATACTGAGATATCTGACATCTGATTTCAGAGCTTGGTATTTTGCAAATCTGAGCACATTTTAAGACATTGTTGAGATCTCATTTGAAACTTTAGAGCAGACACATGTCAGATTACTGGGGTTATTTCTATATTAGGATTAGATTTGCTATCTATTTAATATCACTGCTGTCTAGAAAAGTTTTGATATTAAAAGGTTCACTTCAGTCATTTCCTACTGTATATGGTTTCTTACAGAACTTTGCATTTACTTTTACTCTATATTTTATTTCTCTCACCCTTTGTCTTAGTTGCTTTCTCTGGCCTGGGCTTTACCTCATTTTACTTGGCGGGCAAGTTGCAGTGCTTCACAGATGCTGGACGCGGGCGCAGCTGGCGTCTCTGTGCCATGGTCCTGCCCCTCTACAGTGCCATGATGATCGCGCTGTCCCGCACCTGCGATTACAAGCATCACTGGCAAGGTCAGAGGTTTGCAGCAGTGTCCTACAAAATCACACAACTGCTTAATAAATGCTTGTGAGCATCTGGCAGTCAGAGCCACTACATTTACACTACAGAAATGGTTTGTTTAGCAGCACAGTAACTTGGACCATTAATTTAAAAGCATTAATTAGATCATATAGATTACTGAAATATGTCACTAAATAAATGTACTTTTAAAACATTGTTACTGAAGTGTAATAACGTATGTAATCTTGGTAACACTATTTCGATGGTCCACTTTAAATATTCTTCTAAGTAAAGTTGCACCTACATGTCAACTAACTCTTATTAGAGTATTAGTAGCTTGTCTACTTAGTATCTGCTAACACTTGATTTTGATGCTCCTCAACAGACATTCTACTGACAATAAAGCCCCTTTCAAACAGAGATTCCGGAAAATACACGGATAAAGTGACCCGGGATTTGACCCGGGTTCGTTTGATTTTGGTTCATTCACACTGCCGTGATTTTCCGGAATCAGAGAGTGCATTCACACACAACCCGTAAAAATCCCGTAAAGACACGTGACATCGATGTGACGTAATGTCTCAGCAGCATCTATAGTTTGCTTATGAGCTGCGATTTCTCTCTCTCGAGAAACCACGCTTGTGCATTTTTTTCTCTGATTCGATCATAAACTGCGCATTACGTACCGTTTCATTAGCCTGCTTTCACTTCACTTCAGCGTCATCATTACGACACGGCATTGATTACGGCTTTTGTTCACACAGCGCGCGTTCCGGGACTGATCCCGGCAATGTTACTAGGTCCCCAACCCGGCATCGATCCCGGGATCAATCCCGGGTCGTGTTTGCGTTCACACAGAAGGCGTCCTGGCAATTTCACGGCAATTTCCCGGGATCAACGCGCTGTGTGAAAGGGGCTTAAGTAACTTTGAAACATGTCATCTTATTCTACAAACCCGAACCCTAACACCCCTTAATCTAACAGTCTACCAATACTCTGAGACTTAGTTATATAATATATATTCGATATAAAGTGTAACCAAAATGTTTATTCTGTCTAGCATTTATGACATTATTGACATCTTTACTCGATCTACCATTTAAATAGTTATTTCATTAATCATGATAATTAAAAATATATATCAAGATAGTTCACTTTTTCCAGGGATCAATACAGTTCGAACTGTCTTCAATACTTGTAGAACATAACACTGAGTAAGACTGAGCATGTTGGAGTTACTTCTTCTTCTAGGTAGAGATAGATAAAGCATCAGCAATTGTTTGCAAGCTTTGACATCAGCTTTACAGCTCACTGGCCTGCTTCTAGATGTTTTACCCATACAGTTATTAATCATGTCTGTGTATCATCCAGAATCACTCTGGCACACAGCCATACTGTCACCATCAATAACAGCCTCAGACAGGATGTGAAGCCACATGATGTATCAATGAATAGTCTGAATCACCAAAGAAAGCATGACATAATATGATGGAAAGGGATGTATAACCGATACAGAGGAAAAGAACACAGCATGGCCCATTGGTTTTCAGAATTCCTGAAACAGCAGGCATGAGCATCAAAACGATCTGACAAGACAAGAGCAAACACACCACATTTAAAGGCAGTACTGACGAGCTTTAGGTGTGCTGTGCTGATTAGCTCATCAGCTGAGAAGCTTTGCCCAGCAACGCAGAAAACACAACAGAAAAAAGCAAGATGAACACCTGCGAACTGTGACAGTACCCCTCCCACTAAGAATGGTTCCTGGCGTCTATCAGGGGAACCTATCTGTTGATTGTAATCATCGATAAAGGAGTGATCCAATATGTCCCTTGCAGGATCCCAACTTCTCTCCTCCCGACCATAATCCTCCCAGTCCACCAAATACTGGAATCCCCTCCGTCTCGAGTTCAGAATACGTTTGACCGAATAGGTGTGTTCCCCATCTACAAGACGCAGCGGTGAGGGAACCGGAGCAGGCGGATTAACGGGGGAGTGAAAAACGGGTTTTATTTTGGAAACATGACAAAGTAAATGAATTTTCCTGTACGCAGGAGGAAGTTTGAGGCGGACTGCCACTGGACAAAGAATTTTAGTGACAGAGAATGGGCCAGTAAATTTGAGTACAAGTTTATTACAAATAGAGCGGAGGGAATAATCTTGGAAGAAAGCCACACTTTTCGACCAACAATGTAGACGGGAGCCTTCGACTGGTGGCGATCGGCCTGAGCCTTAGTGTGCGTCCCCAACTGGAGAAGAGTCTGTCTGTCTTTGCCCCCAGCAACTTACAAAACTCTTTCCAAAATTTGAAAACAAATTGGGGTCCCCTGTCAGAGACCACATCCATTGGGAGGCCATAAATGCAAAGGACGTGGTCAATGACAGCAACCGCCATCTCTCTGGCAGAGGAATGAAAGGAGCCGCCTTCGAGAACCGGTCCACCATGGTCAAACCCACTGTGTTCCCTCGAGAGGTGGAGGGCTGTAACAAAATCTAGCACAATGTGACCCTAACACCCCAACCCCCACCTCCGAAGCATCGACCTCAGCCACAAACTGACGAGAGGAATCAAGGGCAATAAGAATGGGAGCTGAAACAAAGCAGCTCTTGAGGTTAGAAAAAGCATCAGCTGCTTTAGACCATCTGAATGTCGTTTTGGTGGAGGTCAAGGCGGTCAGAGTGGCGGCTAGCTGGCTGTAATTGTGAATAAAATGCAGGTAAAAATTGGCAAAGCCCAGAAACCTCTGCAGGGCCTTGAGGGAGTCTGGAGCTGGCCAATCCACCACAGCCTGAATCCTGTTGGAATACATGTGCACTCCCTCAGACGAGACGATGTACCCTTAAGTGGGAAAAGACTGTTCATGAAAAACGCATTTCTCCAGCTTGACAAAAATCCCAATCCCATTCTCTCTGAAGCACTAATGTGCTTAATATGTTCCTGGAAAGAAGGAGAAAATATCAGTATGTCATTCAGGTAGACATAAATGAACTGATCAACTGTATCTCTCAACTCTGATGAGTGCCTAGAAGAATGCGGGAGCATTGGATAGACCAAACGGCATAACCAGTATTGAAATCAGTTGCCAAATGATAGGCATTGCAAAGGTCCAACTTCGCGAAAAAGGAAGCTCCCTGCAACCACTCGAAGGCCGAAGACATCAACGGTAAAGCAAAAGTATTCTTAACCGTGATGTTGTTCAAAACTTTGATTCAAAACATCTTTCTTTTCCACAAAGAAAAACTCTGCACCTGCAGGAGAAGAGGATGGGTGGATGAGTTTGGCTGCCAGAGAATCAGAAATATATTTCTTCTTGGCCTCCCTTTCCATAGCAGAAAGCGAATATAAACTGCCTTTAGGCAGAGTCGTACCTGATAATAAGTCTATGGCATAGACTTCCGCTCCAGAGTCCAGTAGTGCATGACAGTTGTCAACCCATTGCAGTCTGACTGAGAGTAGAGTGCCGGATAAGGAGGATTTCTCAAAGGCAATGCGTCAGTAACCTCGAAACTACTGACAGGCTCTGGTTTTTGCTGGACATTGTGCTGGGATGTGGCCTGCAGCTCCACAGTATAAACATAATCCAAATGTCCTTTGACGATCCTTCTCCTCCTGGGAAAGCCGAGTTCTGCCCACCTGCATGGGTTTCTGGATCGAAAGAGGGGATGACCGTAGCGTTAGAGATGGCCGAAGAGCAAGAGTCTCTCCCAGGAACAAAGCTCTGGAGAACACGTTGATCATGACGTTGCAATCAAGCATCCATTCTGATTCAATCAAATCATCCAAGTCACTGGGTAAATCCAACATAAATATCTCCTTTTGAATACAGTCAACCAACCCATTCAGAAACATATCCCACTGCGAATCCTCGTTTTACTTGCATTCAGCAGCCAACGTGCGAAACGCGATTGAATAATCCATGATTGATCGGTTTCCTTGTCGCAAATCCACCAGCACGCACGCAGCTTCGACTGCACGGTTGAACACCTTCTTCAGTTTATCAGAGAAAGACTGGAACAAGGAGCAACATGGATGGTTATTTTCCCATTCCCCAAAGTCTCGCCCGACCAGACAACAGCATGATCACCAACACCACTTTAGATTGCTCTGAAGGAAAAGATGATAGCTGTATAGCAAAAAACAAAGGACACTTGGCCAAAAAAGTTAGTAAAGTATAGTTGTGGCTCACCAGAATAAGTGGCTGGTGGTGGTAGTCATGGTTCAGTGTGACAATCTGTGTGTTCTCTGATGGGGAGATGCCGCAGCATCAATCTGCTGGAACTGGGTAGTTAACTCGGACACCTGCGCTACCAAAGCCTGGGCCGCACGACCGGTTGCAAACATCTGCTCCTCTTGACGTTCCATTCTAGCGTTGTTGCTAGACAAAATGTCTATTAACTCAGAAGCTTTCGCTGGATCCATTAAGTCAGATCGTTATACCAGGAAATAACTCAGGATCCAGTCGCAAATGCAGAGTAGTCAGTTTATTTATGAACAGAAAATAGTTAGGCAAGATGGTAAGAATCGTGGTTAAATGATGGTGAATGGCAGGCCTTGGCAGCGAGGAGACTGCAACTGCATCGTCTGCTGATAGATAGTACTATGGGAAATCCAGTGAAGTGATACAGAGATAATTCAGACACAAACACAAAGCGAAATAAACGGCGAAAGCGAAACAGAGAACTGCAAACAAAACTGGACGGGGAGAAACAGCAGGCATGAGCAACAAAAAGATCTGGAAAAAAGACAAAAGCAAACACACAAAATTTTAAAGTAGTACTGGTGAGCTTTAGGTGTGCTGAGCAGATTAGCTCATCAGCTGAGAAGTCAAAATAAAATTAAAATTAAAAAAATCAAAATAAAACTGATAAAAAACATAGACCCCACTTCATACACAAACACAGTGGAACGGGAAGCAAAAAGTTCACATCACTACGGGAAGCAAAAAGTGTCCGACTTCGTGTCTCAGTTTTTACAGCTCCTCCTCGACTGCGAGAGGCAACTCTAGCCGATCAGTTACATCCAGCCGCAGCTGAAGTCGAACAAGTCAAGTCAAGTCACATTTATTTATATAGCGCTTTTTACAATACAGATTGTTTCAAAGCAGCTTTACAGAGATAACAGGAAAATAATTTTAAAAAGTTTGTTTCCAGAAGAAAATAGCGTCACATAGAGTCAACTATGTGACGGGTCCATTTTTGGAGACCCGCCCCCGCCCGTACTCGCAAAGTTCAGCACCAGATCCGACCCGTCACCCGTGATAATATCAAAATTTAATCCGCACCCGCCCAGCCCCGTTAATATTTGGCCCGTTACCCGACCCGTGCCCGCGATAAATCATACACGCTAAAATCATTCCAATTAAAGTGCTTTATTTTTATCTCGCACCTCTCTCAACATCACAATAGCCTCATGAATGGGTTAATGAAACAGGCTAAAGTGCGCTTTGTTTTGCGCCATTCAAGTAGCCTACATCGGCACCTAAATAGGCTATGGAAACTGATAACGCAAATAGACCTATTAATGGGGGGAAAAAAAGAACAAGAAAAAATAAAACCTATAGAGCCTGTCGCTCACAAACAATAGCCTATAGGCCTATGCCAATGCCTTTACTTTCCCCTTAAGGTTACTGTGCAGGAAAAGGATATCGTCTACAGTCCCAGGTTTAAGTTGCGTTCTCCGTTCTTTAATTACAAATCCAGCTGTGGAAAAGTCTCTCTCACTCGCATCGCTCGATGCTGGGATGGAGAGAACATTCCGCGCAATCATTGTCAGGTTGGGAAATGTTTTCGCATGCTCCTTCCAACACAACAAAACATCGAAAGGATCCCCCTTGGGTGGCTTGAACTCGATGTATGCAGAGACCTCGTCCTCGGGCAGCACAGTGTCATCGCTGGAGTCCTCTACGTCTGACAAACAATCAGCTGTTGAAACCAAACGAACTCTCTTCGCAGCTGGGCCCGCCGAGATGCTGCGGCCTGGTAGCAGATCTTCGCGTTTCTCTTCGAGTTCTATTTAAAATAAATAGACACATGGATGTATATATTTCACTAAATTATTAATTTTCCCATTGACAATAATTGTTAATTAATAAAGACAAGTAGCGGTAACACTTTATATTACGACCCGCAAACAACTGCGTAAGTAAACCTAAATTACAGTGTACGTTTCTGTAATTATAATGTACCTCCATGTAGGTATAAGGGAACGATATGTTAAGTTTTGGATATTAAAGAAAATAAGCTGCTACCAATATATTTATACATATATACACGTACACGTACACGTACACAACATACATGTTTAATTTACAACCCACAGATGTCAAAATTACCCTGTAACTACATTGCACAAGAACATATTTTGCCAGAAATGTGATAACTTTTATAGACAACAGACCTACAATTTTTGCCTGGAATATATTAACTAGCTAACGTGGCTATGAAAGAACTTTGTGCTGCTATTAGCAAATTACAAACCTTGAACCCGGATGGAGCCTTTATTGTTGCTGGGGACTTCAATCATTGCACTTTAAGATCTGTTCTCCCTAAATTTAATCAAAATGTCTCCTGTACTACAAGGGGACAAAAAACATTGGACCACGTTTATACTATAATATCTCCTTTTCTTATTAGGCTGCTGCCACCACCTTTAATTATTTAGCCAGTATGGTCTGGCACCAGAAGACAACACACCACCACAACTTCAATCAAAATATACAATTTTATTGACAGAGGGGACTGCAAGGACAGGCTAAACACAACCTGGAAAAGCCGTAGAATTACACAGAGCACTACGTGACTTCACTCACTTCATTAGTGACAAACCCCAGAATAAATTACAGTGGCACTTCAAACTCATTTAAAACCTCAACTTCATGCAGGTGTAAAATGGTACCCATGACTGTTCCCTAAACCTTCCCAGTTTCAGTCCCACCCACCTTTACTATCACCCTCTATTATTATGAAGCACAACTTTATTTAATACATTAGTTTAGTTTAAAACAGAAACAATCTTAAAACACTTAACTCGCCCACCGCGACGTTGCCCCTCCCCACTGCGGGGGGGGGGGGGGATTCCACGTACACCGTTCCGCGACGAGAAATGTGAGCGATGTCGTCACGAGGTTTGGTACCAGGCAGTCTCAGTCAAACAAGGGGAAATCCCACCGTAAGTCCATTTAAAAAAGGGCAAGGTCCAGCCGGGCTCGTGCAACTCGATAGCATCAGCATTCTGCACAGTCGCGACGGCACTCCTAACTTTCTCTATACTCTCTCCCCGCACCCACTATCTATCTATCTTCATCGCCGGCGGTCCTATCCAACCGCGAACGACACCCCCCTCCCAAAATAAAGGTGAGTACCGCCGTCCTGTTATCCACAATGCAAACCGAACCAAGCCTCCGTCCATCGTCTTTTGCACCCCATTTAAACCTTTTCCACACCCAGCCTCTCAATACACAACTCCCGCCCCGGTGTTTCTCATTTCTCAATCAGTCCCAATAATTAGTTGCCAAGACAATCCCAAAACGCCACCCACATTACAATACTAATGTGATTAATGCCTACAAAGTCACACCCCTCCCCCACCTTGGTCAGTCTGATCACCTCTCTTTGTTCCTACTCCCCAAGTATACCCCGGTCATCAAACGTGTGAAACCTACAATAAGGACTGTTAAAATCTGGCTGGAAGGTTCAGACTCTACTCTTCAACACCAATTCCAGCACACAGACTGGAGTGAGTTTGCTGCACAGGCCACCACAAACTCTCAGATTAATATCGACACTTACACCAACTCTGTCCTGGAACACATCAACAGATGTGTGGGCAGAGTGACCACAGTACCCAAACATTCCACTGCCTCGGTCCCTAATGACTTCCGTCCGGTTGCACTCACCTCCATTATTGCCAAGTGCTTCGAGAAACTGGTTGCATCCCACTTAAAATCCTGTCTCCCTGCTACACTAGACCCATTCCAATTTGCCTAACACCACAATAGGTCAACAGAGGATGCTATCTCAATGGCACTTCACTCTGCCCTCACTCACCTGGACAGACAAAATACACACGTCAGAATGCTGTTCATTGATTTTAGTTCTGCATTTAATACGGTAATCCCCTCCAAGCTGATCTCCAAGCTCAGCCAGCTTGGAATCAGCACACCCATCTGTAATTGGATTTTAGATTTTCTGACTAACAGACCTCAGACTGTTAACTTAGATAACCTCTCCTCCTCCATCATCACCCTAAACACCGGCGTGCCACAGGGTTGCGTACTGAGCCCCCTCCTGTATTCCCTCTTCACCTATGACTGCGTTCATGCTTATGGCTCTAACACTATAATCAAATTCGCAGATGACACCACGGTGGTAGGTCAGATCAAGGATGACGATGAATCAGCCTATAGGGATGAGGTGCAGCAACTGGCTGTGTGGTGTGCCGTCAACAATCTGGAACTAAACACCCAGAAGACAAAGGAGATCATTGTTGATTTCAGGCGGACTAGGAGTCATGCACACACACCCATCTAAATTAATGGAGTTGTGGTGGAGCGTGTGTCGAGCTTCAAGTTCCTTGGCATCCACATTTCAGATGACCTCACATTGTCCCATAACACCTCCACCCTGGTCAAAAAGGCACAGCAGCGCCTTTACTTCTTACGGAGCCTTAAGAAAGTTCACCTGAGTCCCAGGATCCTTGTGGAATTCTACCGCTGTACCATTGAGAGCATACTCACGAACTGCATCTCAGTATGGTACAGCAATTGCTCCGCATCTGACCGCAAAGCACTCCAGCGGGTGGTTAAGACTGCTCAACGGATCACCGGCACCCAGTTACCTTCCATTGAGAACATTTATCTTAAGCGTTGCCTGGGAAGGGCAAGAAACATCATCAAGGATGTCTCTCACCCTAACAATGGACTTTTTACCCTCCTTCCACCCGGCAGGCGTTACAGGAGCCTACGCTCTCGCACCAGTAGGCTCAGGAAGAGCTTTTTCCCCGTGGCTGTGACACTTCTGAATGCCACACCACCAATCTAACTTGTACCTGCCTATTACTGCACTGGTCACAGTACTTTACACACATGTATTTACACTACTCATATTTTGTACAGACTGAGAACATTTGCATTCTACTCATATTCTGTACATACTCTGCTTAGTACTGTAAATAGCAATTCCACTGTACATTCTGTAAATCATAGCTTTATTTTATTATTTTATTCTGCACTTTTATGTATATTAAACACTATAGTCTTGCATTTCTGGTCAGATGCTAACTGCTTTTCATTAGCTCTGTACTTGTACTTTGCATAATGACAAATAAAGTTGAATCTGAATCTGAATTATAAATAATTTGCTTGTATATCTGGTTGTACCCCTTTATTACCCAAAACTTAACATATTGTTCCCTAATACCTACAAGGAAGTACACTATAATTACAGAAACGTACACCGTAATTTCGGTTTACTTACGCAGTTGTTTGTGGGTCGTAATATAAAGTGTTACCCAAGTAGCATATTAGTTTGTGATTGAATAGCTTACCTTTCACAAGACGCCGTCCTTCGCTATGAACTTCCATAATTTCACCATGGTCTGCCAGCAGCTTCAGCCTTTTCAACTTTGGATGCAAGAACATCGGCAGCTTGTGCAAAAGATGCAGCTCAAATTTCTCATTTAAAATCTTGAGGCATTTTTCTTTAAGCGATGACAATGTCAGACTTGGCATGTTGGTGGCTGCTTTGAATCGTGCCAAAAAATTCACAATGTCATGCAAAGTCTCCTCGCTCATGCAGTTTAAACGGTGTTCTTCGTCACGTTCCTCCTGAAGAGCACGGATGGCCTCGTACTGGCTGCTAATGGAGTCCAGCATCGTGTGAAGCGAGTTCCATCGCGTCTCCACGGATGCTTTCAGTGTTTTTTGCAGGCGATTCTGGAGATGTGACTGCTTAAAGTAAGTCACAAGCGACTTAGCGGACTCAATGACACCAGATACCTCTTCGCCAAACAAATCGTCCCCAGCAGGTTTCCCAAGTGTGGTATGCAATACTGTGTTCAGGATATGTGCTGCGCAACTCAATCTCGTGGCTGTGCGGAGGGCCGCAACAATGATTGCACCTCTGTCAGTTACGTACACTAGTTTGGGAAAGAACTCATCCAGTCCAAATTTGCGGAGTGCTTGGACGATGGCTGGCCTGAGGTTGTCAGCTGTTTTACGTAAATTGCTGTCCCATTCAGCTGTGCAGAGCACTCGCTCCTGCAGTTCCCAATTGCTTTTATGTATTGTCACACAGAGATATACAATTTTTCGGAAATCATCCGTCCACAAATCCAGCGTCACAGCCCCGTTGCTCTCGGTCAATTGTTCCCTCAGCTCCGGAATTATGCCTTGTCTTTTATCCTCGGCATATTTAGTAATCCTACGGGAGACAGTAGTTGGATCAGGCAGAAGCTGACGTGCGTCCACAAGGTCAGCTCGTGCCTCAGTGTCAATTAAGCCCTGTGCCAGTTTCAAAAATCCATCGCCGCACACAGTCTCAAATGATCTAATGTCTCGGCACACAAATTGCACAGCCAATTGTGTTATCGCCTCCTTGTCTTCCCCTCTTGGAGGTTTGTAGCCTTTGGCAAAGTACCTGTCAATTGTCGCACTGGAAACCCCTGCTGTGCTCCTGCAAGTCTCGACATGCTTCCTAAGAGAAGACGTGCCCAGCTTCCGGCTATCAAACGGCAAAACTTTATGGCAAGTTTTGCAAGCCGCAAAGCCGCTTATGATGTTATTTTCCTGATCACGTATTACACCACACTTTCTCCACACATCCGATTTTGCCTTTAAAGACTCGTTATCAACAATTTTATATACTCCACTCGCCAACTTTAATTTTACTTCATCCATAGCTACTCCTGCAACGCTCCAACTAGGCTACGAGAAGCATCAACGAAAGTCGCACTGTCGCAGTGGTGACGTGATGGGTCCAAAGGTCATATCGTTGTTGCGTATGTGTAATGGTAATTTAGACAGAAATATTGCACATATTTTTCATCCGCTACCTGCCTGCAAGGAGTGTCACGAGGACTGCTGCGTGAGGAAACTTCAGGAGACGAAAAGCAGGTTAACAGTCTTTAATGAAACAAGGCAGAGCCGCAACGGCCGATAAACAGAAACAATCCCAAAATAATCTTGGAGGTCCAGCGGTCCTCCCTTCTCTCCCAGCATCTTTCGGTGCCTCTTCATCTGCAGCTACAGCGGACCAGGAGCCTATGCAGCTGGGTGAAATCCGGATCTCTGCTTCTGAACGCCAGCGCCGTATTACAAGCCGTCTGTGTCTTTATTGCGGGGCTAACAACCATTTCGCCTCTTCCTGCCCTTTAAAAGACAGAGCTCCCCAGTAGAACGAGGGTTACTGGTGAGCGCATCCTCTCTAAGCCCTCCGCCTCCTTCACGGACTATTTTTTCTGTTCATCTCCGCTGGCCCGACTCCTCTATAGACTGTCAGGCTCTTATTGACTCTGGTTCCGAGGGAAATTTTATTGATGAGACCTGGGCCCTTAAGCATGGCGTTCCCCTTATTGAGCTTCAGGATCCCACCACTGTTTTCGCCTTGGATAGACGGGTTCTCGCCAGAGCTCCAACTCAGCTAAAACGGCAGTTATGGGGGCATATACATAAAGAGTGTCTTTGTGCCTCATAACAGACACGAAATGCAATTAAAATGTCTGTCCAACATGAACAGGCCCCTTACATGTGAACAAGATGCGTTTAGCAACTTAGCCATTGTTTAAATTCACCTAAATAGTGTTTTAGACGGCTAGCTGTAGTCTCGCGCTGAAGTCTCATGGGAACTCAGTTGTAGCCGGAAAAAGGTAAATACCAGTGTGCAGGTGGGAGTATATTATATATATAAATATAATTGAAGACATAGAAGCTAGTGAAACAATTAAAGTTTCGCAAATAAGACTACAAAAACATATTACTGCACATCTCAAGCCGTGTGTGCCCAAATGGAAGGATAAGTAAAGTTTACATTACCTACAGTGGTTGCACCCGTCTTCGTCCACGGAATGGATTTTTTCTTCAACCGGCCCCGCTGTGTTGTGTCTGTGTAAGTTAGTCATCCTTGTCAAAGTGTTCGCTGCAAATGCGTAATCTTTAGCGCGTAGTACTTGTATGGGAGTTTTCACATCAAGTTGAAGTACAACTAGCCACAACTGCAGAATCTCGAGGTCATGGAAAGGAAGACGATGAAAATGTAAGTTCTTGTATTTTCGCATTCTTTTGCCACAATTCGGAACGACACAAACGCGAACCATTTCGTCTTCACTTGTGAGCAACTCCAATCATCACTCTTCACACGCTACGCTCCTCCCACGTACACACTGTTTATTTTTTTCCGTCTACAACTGAGTTCCCACGGGACTTCAGCCCGAGACTACAGCTAGCCGTCTAAAACACTATTTAGATGAATTTAAACAATGGCTAAGTTGCAAGGATGACTACACAGACACAACACAGCGGGGCCGGTTGAAGAAAAAAGCCATTCCGTGGACGAAGACGGGTGCAAACAATGTGGAGGTAATGTAAACTTTATTTATCCTTCCATTTGGGCACACACGGCTTGAGATGTGCTGTAATACGTTTTTGTAGTCTTATTTGCAAAACTTTAATTATTTCACTACCTTCTATGTCTTCAATTATATTTATATATATAATATACTCCCACCTGCACACTGGTATTTACCTTTTTCCGGCTACAACTGAGTTCCCACGAGACTTCAGCGCGAGACTACAGCTAGCCGTCTAAAACACTATTTAGGTGAATTTAAACAATAGCTAAGTTGCTAAACGCATCTTGTTCACATGTAAGGGGCCTGTTCATGTTGGACAGACATTTTAATTGCATTTCGTGTCTGTTATGAGGCACAAAGACACTCTTTATGTATATGCCCCCATAACTGCCGTTTTAGCTGAGTGGGAGCTCTGGGCATTTGCGGGAACAGCTCCGTGATGAAAGCAGCAATCCGGTTCGTTTTTTTTTCTATAGACATTACTCACAAAGGTGTAACGATCAAGATTAACTTAAAAATTGCCTGGAGTTCTCCTTTAAGATTCGAAGTTACAGATCAGTCTCAAATTACATCTATAGAATAAGACAAAACTAATTAGATATGCATGCATACAGGAAGGTCAGATACAATTCTGTGTTATATACATTAAGGACATTTCTAACCTAAGTTGCACACAAAGGACGTTTGTGTGCGGGTATGTGTGGCGTGTGTGTGTGGATATCCTTATGGTCAGCATCTGTCCATCCATGGTGTGCACCACGTGAGGGTTTAGTTCGCAAATGGTTGTCTTCAAGACAAAGGGTAGTTTTGTGTGTAAATCCACTTATCGGTCTACGGAGACATAATAATTGATGAGGGGGGGAAAAACTAGCTTGAGACCCTGAATGGATCAGTTCTTATTCTTTGTGACTGAACACAAATTGCAAGCAGTGTAAGGATTTGAGAACAGCGGGGACCTGTTTCTTGATTGCGCAATGCGTCATAAATGAAGTTAATCAATGACCTGCTGGCAGACATTGGGGCACCATATCACATGATTCAAGGTTTTGTGAATTAAACATATATGTGTTCATATTTGTTCAGTAGTGAAAGGAGAACAGTCAGGATTCGGTCAGTCGCTACAGTGTCCTTGTATTGAATCAAGGATGGCGCTGGCCGCGGAGCCGTTTAGTCCATGTCAATTTTTTTATTCTGCAAAACTTAAGCCCTTTTGACATTTTGCCTGACGTGGCTATATAAAAAAATTTGCCTCCCAAGACAACTCATTATGGAGCTGCTGGACCTTCTCAGACCTGCGCTTGCTCACCTCGTCCAGCAAAACTTCAAGTTCCTCTGACGAGAAGCTTGGGGCCCTTTTTTTACGTTGCTTCCCCACCATATTCTGTATCTAACTCTCTCTCTCTGTTCATTGTAGATAGGTTGCTTTTTATTGAAAACATTAACCAATGGCAATCAATACCGCATTAAACAGAAGTAACTGCAGCTGCTTGCCAATCAATTCTGATTGTAAAGTACCTTACCATTAATATAAAAGTGTATTACATAATTTTTAGAAGTTGTTAAACCCATGTCAAGAAGCGGCACAAGTGGCACAACGGGATAAAGAGGGTGGATGATTAGCGAGGTATACCCGGTTCGTCTACCCGTCACAACATAACGCTTGAACATTACTGACAATTTGATAATTTAATTAATAGTCTGTATTTTACTGATAACTTAAACTATGTTAAAATAAATGTTACTGGAATAATTTGAGGAATGTTTCATTTGCATAGAACGTGTTGTCTTTCTTAACGCCGTAATGCACCTTCGCGTGAAGTGGAAAATCGATTCCTGAGCAATCGATGCCAACTAATGACAGCGCCTTTGTAACGTCAAACGTAAGAGGCAGCGTGCTAAGAAGCTTCCTAAGGGACACTTTGGGGAACACACTTAGGAACATAAACAACTTTGGTAAGATATATCTTTCGAGTCTTCTTAGCGCGCTAAGAGTGAGCGTTATCGGGGAACAGGGCCCAGATTGGTTTGGAACAATCAGAATATTAGTGAATAGTTCTAACATATTTGTAACACGGAGTCGGCTATGCAACCTTGGCTAAATGGAGTATACACGAGACCAGATAATGATCTGAGATGTCATCGCTCTGCTGCAGAATTTCAACGGCATTAACATTGATTCCATGTGACAATATTAGATGTAAAGTATGATTATTACAATGAGTGGGTCCTGACACCTGTTGTCTAACAAAAGAGTTCAGAATGTCTCTAAATGTCAATTATTCGTTATCTACATGTATATTTAAATTTACCAACAATTAGGGCTTAATCTGCAGCCAGTACTAACTAGAAAATCAGCAAATTCTTTGAGAAAGTCTGTATGGTGCCCTGGTGGCCTGTATACAGTAGCCAGCACAAATGTCAAGCACGATTTATCAGTTACAATACATAGTGTTACATTAAGCACCAACACTTCAAAAGAATTATATTTGAAACTAGACTTCTCAGTAATTCTGAAGATATTACTATAGATTACAGCAACACCACCCCCTTATCCTTTCAGACGTGGCTCATTTTTTTAACAATAATCTTGGGGGTTGGAATCATTTAAAGTAATGTAATTGTCTGGTTTTAGCCAGGTTTCTGTCAGACACAACATGTCTAGGTTATAATCTGTAATCATATCATTAACAATAAGTGCTTTTGAAGAGATTGAATATTCAGCAACCCAAGCTTTATCATTTGTTCATCTATATTATATCTATTTTTTATTTGTTGAACATCGATACAATTTTTACCCTTTAATTGGTTTTGAGAGTTTTTTGTATTTCCAAATTCGGGGAACAGACACAGTCTCTATTTGATGATATCTAGGTGAAAGAGTCTCTATGTGATGGGATTTATCTGACATCAGTGACATCAGACAGCTCTCAGACGGTCGGTTTAGCCAGTCTGTCTGTTTCTTGACCTGAGCCCCAAATCGTCATGTTTTAGCTCTAAGATATGTGCCATATTACTAGAGAGAAGAGCAGCACCATCCCAGGAGGGATGAATACCATCTCATTTCAACAGGTCAGGTCTGCCCCAAAAACTCCATAAAAGCTATTACTGTTGGCTGAGCTGGATATAGCTCGACGCGTGCAGTTGATGAGTGAGAAAATGATCCAGTTTGTCCAATGAACATTTATTGTTACTTGTATGAATGTTACACAAAAGCTAATAAAACAAAGAAAGTAGTCTCTTAATATGGTAACAAACGGCTTGTCACGTCATGGAACCATACAGCACACCACCACACGGTCAAAAGACTGTTTGCCCTCTCAGCCACACCCAGATACTGTGGCTTCCTGTCTTTAAGGCCTTTCCCTAGGGCTCCACCTTCAGCCTCTCAACCGTCCTTTAGGTGGCGGTAGACATACCTGTGGTCACATATAATCACTATAATTCATCCACAGACACACACCACTATTCACTAGAAAGAAACATGAAATCAAACTAAAAGCTCAATTTGGCTCCTACACACCGGCCCCTAATTGTGTTGGCAGAGGCAAAAACAATTACTTTTTTTAATGATTAAGGAGCCACCTCTTTTTGCAGTTTAACTTTCAAAAATGTTTTATATTTATATCTTATAGTAAAATTCAAAAATGAAACTCAAAATTGAATGGGTCAACTTATCTTCAATGTTCTTGAATGCTCAGGACCTCTTTACAGAACCTTCGTCTCCCTCTAACAGCAAACAGATTTTGGACACTGGCCTCTCTAGTACACTCGTTTTTGTTTTCAGCTTCACGACCCGGACATGACCTCTGGCGTCAGGTTTGGCCTCAACAATTTTTCCCAGTAGCCACGAACTGCGAGGAGCAGTATTGTCTGCGATTAAGACGATGTCCCCTGGGATGAAATTTCGTCTTGCTCTTTACCATTTTTGTCGTTCTTGAAGAAGAGGGAGGTATTCCAGAAGCCATCTCTTCCAAAACAACTTGGCCATATACTGGACCTGTCTCCAGCGTCTTCTGTGGTATAGATCCGACCTTGTAAAGACTCCAGGGGGCAGAAGTGGGTTAGTTCTGAGCGACAGAATATGATTTGGTGTTAGGGCCTCTAGATCTTGTGGGTCACCAGATACCTTTGTAATGGGACGGCTGTTAAGGATTGCCTCAACTTCACAGAAAACAGTCTGTAACCCTTCATCTTCTAAGGCTTGTTGTTTTAAGACTGAGCATAAGACATGCCTTACCATTCTAATAAGGCGTTCCCAGAACCCACCATGGTGAGAGGCTGTAGGGGGGTTAAAGCTCCACTGAACTCTTTCCTTCATCAGAGTTTGGTGGATCTTCCTTTGATCTAAAGTTCTGAGTGCTTCTCTTAGTTCTCTTTCTGCACCTACAAGGTTAGTTCCATTATCTGATCTTAGGTGTTGTACCTGCCCTCTTCGACACAGAAACCTTCTAATGGCATTGATGCATGAGTCTGTACTTAAAGAACAAGCTACCTCTAGATGAACTGCTCGGCTGGTCATGCAGGTAAAAATGACACCATATCTCTTCATTGTGCTTCTTCCCCTTCTTACTTCAAAAGGGCCGAAGTAGTCAAGGCCAACGTTGGAGAATATTGGTAAGTCTGTGACCAGTCTTTCACTTGGCAGGTCAGACATCTTTTGTTCGCCGGCTTTACCTCTGTGATTTCTACAAGTCACGCAGTGAGAGAGAACCTTTCTTGCAGACGAGTTACCATTTGTTATCCAGTATGTTTTTCGTGCCTGAGATAGCACGTGGTTCCTTCCCCCGTGTCCAGTTTGAACATGATAGTGGTGCAGAATCAGAGTGGACACGTGGTGATTTTTGGCCAAAATGGCAGGGTGTTTTCTTTCCTCAGGCATTGCTGTTCTTCTGAGACGACCACCTACTCTGAGGATTCCATTGTCCAGCACTGGATCCAATCTATATATGCTACTGCCTTTTTTCACATTGGAAGCACCCTTTTGCAGCATGTCGATTTCCTCAGGGAAGCTTTGCCACTGTACATAGGAAAGAATAGCCTTTTCTGCCATTATCAGATTATCAACTGTTATTGCTTCTTTTATGTTGTCTTTGACATATCCTTTTGTCATTCTGGTTACTCTTCGAGTCTGCTTACCTCCCTTCTTTGAGTCATTTCCTTTCTGCACAATGAGTTTTAGTGCATTTTTAATTTTTAGGATCCATGCAACCGCTACCCTCAACTTCAGCCAGTCTGAAAAGTGATTGAGCAACTTGTCTGTGGGCCTTTCCTCACATGTCTGCATGATTGTATTCACTGTTGCAGATTTCCTCACCTCTGGATCATCTTCACAAAGTTCAATTTTGTTCACAGATTCATTTGGCCAGTCCTCTTCTGATGACCAAAGGAACTCTGGTCCAGAGATCCATCTTGGGTTCCTCCTGAACCTCTCTGTGCTCATACCTCTAGAGCAATCGTCGGCAGGGTTTCTTTTTGTGTCAATATATCTCCACTGAAAGACTTGTGTGGCCTCTCTAATCCTAGATGTTCTATTTGCCACATAGGTATGAAAACGAGTGTGGTCATTTGAAATGTACTTTAAGACAGATGTACTGTCGGACCAAAACACTGACCTATCTGTAGGTGGTAGCAATTCTTCCTTTAACATTTTATCCACTTTAACTGACAAAGCTGCAGCTGCTAACTCCAGCCTTGGGATGGTCTGTCGTTTTAATGGAGCTACTCTTGCCTTGCTAATCAAGAATGCTACATAGACTTTTCCTTCTGCATTTGTCATTCTGAGATAGCGGACTGTTCCATAGCCTACCTCGCTGGCACCAGAGAAGTGGTGAACCTGGTTATGTACTGACTCCCCAAAATTATTTGGCTTAAAGCAGCGTGGAACTTTAAAGTGTGCGAGTTGTGAGAGACTGCTGATCCATTTGGTCCACTGGTCAGAAAGTGTGTTGGGAATGGTTATGGTCCTGTCGGCACAACTCCTGCAACAACAGTTTAGCTGGCAAGGTAAGCGGAGACAGAAAGCCTAATGGATCATATATAGAGCTTACCATTGATAGGATGCCTCTTCTGGTAAGTGCACGCTCACTGATGGCGATGTTGAACTTGAAGGAGTCACTTTGAACACACCATTGAAGTCCTAAGGCTCGTTCCATAGGCAATTGATCTTTGCTCAAGTCCAAGTCCTTTATCTTTTTAGCTCTGTCTTCTTGTGGAACAGCATCAAGGACAGCTCTACTGTTGCTTATCCACTTTAACAAATGGAAGCCTCCTCTATGACAGACTTCAGTGAGGTTTGAGATTAGTTTTATTGCTTCTAGTTCTGTGGGCATCGATTTTAAACAATCATCTACATAAAAGTGCTCCATGATTGTGTTTGTTACCTCAGGAGGGAAATTGCTTGCATTGTCCTGTGCAGTTTTTCTGAGAGCAAAGTTAGCTATGCTCGGTGAAGAGACTGCACCAAACAAATGAACAGTCATACGATATTCCATTGGAGCATCATCCGTGGCTCCTTGTGGCCACCATAAGAAGCGCAGGAAGTCTGATAACATGGCCTGTATGTCCGCCATCAGTGCTACTGGTTCTTCTCTGAAACGTGTCAACACTCCAATCAGTGTGTTTGTCAAATTTGGGCCTTGGAGTAGTTCAGAGTTAAGGGATGTTCCCCAAAAGGTTGCACCACAATCAAACACTACTCTAATGGTCTTCTTTTTTGGGTGATATACCCCATGATGAGGGATATACCAAACCTTTCCATCTGTCCTATTCAGTTTTGCAAAGGGAACAATTTCAGCGTAGCCCTTGTGAATGACATCACTGAGAAACTCTGTATACTCCCTTTGATAGTTCGGATCTCTTTTGAACTTCCTTTTCAGATTCAACAAGCGCTGTTCTGCAACAACACGATTGTTGGGCATTGTGATATTATCTGCTTTGAAAGGTAAGTTAATGCAGTAGTGACCCTCCTTTACTTTTACAGATTCATTGACAATGTTCAGGAACTTCTTGTCATTCACTGACATTTCACTTTTTTCTTCATAAGCTTTCTCATTGAAGTCTGTGTTGTATTGACTCACCAGAAGTTCTTGCAGGTCCACCAAGGAGATCCAGTTTGCAGTCACTGTGGCCATTTCCACACCTTTGCTGCTACCTCCCAATGGACCGTTGATTACCCAACCTAACAATGTTCTTACAGCATGAGGTCTATCTCCTTGTGAGTTGATTACCTGCCAAGGTTCCATAACATGTGCTGCATTCATTCCTATGAGTAAGTCAATGCCACAGTCTATGTGAGGTAATTGGATTTCACTAAGGTAAGGCCATTGCTTTAAATCTTCTTGTGTTGTGATGTTCTCTTTCGTTGCAGGTATAGAATTTTGTGTGTAGACATCAGGTAAAGGAATGATTTTTTTACCATTAAGTTCACTTATTTCTAAACCTGCTACTAACACACTTTTTTATGGGTTTCTCAGATACCATTGTTCTCAGCATTACGGTCGTTTGTTTCCCCTCTAGACACAACTTCTGCGCCAACCTCTTCGTGCAGAATGTTGCTGAACTGCCGGGATCAAGAAAAGCATAAGTTTGAATGATTTGGTTGCCTTTGACAGACTTAACTTGCACAGGAAGGATTGACAGTGCACATTTACTGTTCCCAGCCCCTGCATGTCCACAAGCATTTGATGACACTTTGCTGATGTATTTCTGTGATTGTTCTGCTAAACTTGAAGCGTGACCTTTAACCTCAAAGTTGATGTGCAGCACATTGGGATCTGCTTGATTGCAGATGTTACATGCCAGACGGTTTTTGCAGTCTTTGCTCATGTGTCCTTTACACAAACAACCAAAGCAGAGTCCTTTTTCCTTTAAAAGGTTTAACTTTTCCCTGTGCGTTTTCTTCTTGAAGTGAGAGCAGTTTTCTAAACAATGAGCACCATCACAGCAGAGGCATGGACTTTTCACATCACATAGTGTTGTTACATTAGTTGCATAGGTAGACTTGGGCCTAAAAATAGTCTTACTTACATTGGGCCCTTTATTCCTGCTTGCAACTGGTTCTTGTACATTTCCAAATATCGGGTTGGAACATATCTTGGCCTGTTCCTCAATGAACTGTACAAGGTCTGTAAATGTTATCCTGCTGTTGTTGTCCTCCAGTTTATTTTGAGCTTTAGTCCGCCATCTATCCCGCAGCTTGTAGGGTAATTTCATAACAATGGCTTTCAAGGTAGAGGCTACGTTCAATTCCTCCATGTAGTTCATCTTTGCCATAGCATTACAGCATCCTTTGAGGTACAGGAACTACTCATTCAAGGCTTTAGGATCTTCAGGTTTTATATTTGGCCAATTGAGAACCTTTTCAATATAGGCGGTGGAAATTTTATACTCATTGCCAAACTGTTCAAGCAACAAGCGTTTTGCCCTGAGATAACCCTGATCTCCATCCATATGCTGGCAACTTCTTACTAGGTCTCTAGCTTGCCCTCTAGTAAATTGCTCAAGGTAAAACAACCTATCTTGTTCACTGTCTGTGTTCATCTCAATGTTGTGTTCAAAAGATGTCATAAATGACCTAAACTGTAAAATGTCCCCATCAAATATGGTAAAACTTTTAGGTGGCAATAATGACAATTGCTGCTGTTTGAGAAGCATAGATGTAATTTCATTTTGTCTGTCTAAGACGGCAATGAGACTATTATTGGAAGCTACACTGCCCTCTAACGGTCTGCCCTGCTTAAGCTCCCTTTTTGATAATGTAGGATCTGCTATAACTGTCACAGTGTCTGGTTGTGTTTCCCTGGGGTTCACTAGAGGTCCTCGTTTTCACGGTGTCATTCACAATAGACTACATTTCCCAGCATTCTGTTCTGCCACTCATCTGTTCATTGCACACAGCTGTTTCCCATCACCTTGTTAGTTCAGTGTGTGTATATATACCCTGTCTGTTTTAGTGTTTGTCACGGAGTCGTTGTTTTATGTCCCCACACTTCTGAGGTTTGTTTCTGCTCGTTTCTCGTTTTTGTTGTTTTGTTCTTGGATTGCTTATACGGTGTTTGACCCTTGCCTGGACTGGATTACGTGTACGGATTACCCAATAAACATACTGCTACTGGATCTACTGTTTCCCTGTGTGTGCGTCGTGACAGAACGACTCCGTCATCAAGATCCAGCGGTATGTTTTTTAATATCTCTTCCCCAGCCACCGAGCGGGAGAGAAGGGATTTGTTTGAGGGGACCCGGTTGGTCAAGTTTCGCGGGACCCGTGGAGGTCGCAGTGGAGGAGGTGGTCGAGAGGAATTCCAACACCATTTTCCACTCAGGCCCCTCTTCGACCCTGGGCTGGTGCGATCCAGTCCAGAGTTTCATCCGGCGCTGTTTCCATCCAGCCCAGAGCGCGCACTTCACCAGCGGAAACGGCGGAGGAGGAAGACCTTTAGCCTCTCCAAAGGCCCGGAGGCCGTGTCCCAGCAGCCCGCTGCTTTTCTGGAGGCTGATTCGGAGACGATTCATGTCACGTCTGCCGATCCAGAGACTGTTCAAGTCACGTCTGCCGATCCAGAGACTGTTCAAGTCACGTCTGCCGATCCAGAGACTGTTCAAGTCAAGTCTGCCGATCCAGAGACTGTTCAAGTCACGTCTGCCGATCCAGAGACTGTTCAAGTCACGTCTGCCGATCCAGAGACTGTTCAAGTCACGTCTGCCGATCCAGAGACTGTTCAAGTCACGTCTGCCGATCCAGAAACGGTTCAGGCCACGTCTGCCCAGTCGGAGACGTATCAGGAGATTCCCATTCTCGTGGCCACGAGGGCACTTACCGACTATTTAGAAAGTCTAGCCCAAATCCTGGAGATGCCTTTCAGACCTTTCGTGTCCGTTGAGCCGGAGCCAGTGTCTGCTGTTCCTGAGCCGGAGCCAGTGTCTGCTGTTCCTGAGCCGGAGCCAGTGTCTGCTGTTCCTGAGCCGGAGCCAGTGTCTGCTGTTCCTGAGCCGGAGCCAGTGTCTGCTGTTCCTGAGCCGGAGCCAGTGTCGTCTGTTCCTGAACCAATGTTTGTCTCTGTGTTTGTGTCTGTTCTTGTGACTGTTACAGTTTTGGTGTCTGTTCCTGAGCCGGTGTCTGGTCCTGAGCTAATGTCTGTTCCTGAGCCGGGGCCAGTGTCTGTTCCTGAGCCGGGGCCAGTGTCTGTTCCTGAGCCCTGGCCAGTGTCTGTTCCTGAGCCGGGGCCAGTGTCTGTTCCTGAGCCGGGGCCAGTGTCTGTTCCTGAGCCGGGGCCAGTGTCTGTTCCTGAGCCGGGGCCATTGTCTGTTCCTGAGCCGGGGCCATTGTCTGTTCCTGAGCCGGGGCCATTGTCTGTTCCTGAGCCGGGGCCATTGTCTGTTCCTGAGCCGGGGCCATTGTCTGTTCCTGAGCCGGGGCCATTGTCTGTTCCTGAGCCGGGGCCATTGTCTGTTCCTGAGCCGGGGCCATTGTCTGTTCCTGAGCCGGGGCCATTGTCTGTTCCTGAGCCGGGGCCATTGTCTGTTCCTGAGCCGGGGCCATTGTCTGTTGCTGAGCCGGGGCCATTGTCTGTTGCTGAGCCGGTGTCTGTCGCTGAGCCGGTGTCGGTTCCTGAGCTGGTGTCTGTTGCTGTTCCTGAACCGGGTTCTGTTCCTATGCCGTGGTCGCCCGAGTGGTCGTCTTCGCCCTGGTCGTCACCGCCCTGGCCGCCCGAGGGGTCTTCACCGCCCTGGCCGCCCGAGGGGTCTTCACCGCCCTGGCCGCCCGAGGGGTCTTCACCGCCCTGGCCGCCCGAGGGGTCTTCACCGCCCTGGCCGCCCGAGGGGTCTTCACCGCCCTGGCCGCCCGAGGGGTCACCGCCCTGGCCGCCCGAGGGGTCTTCACCGCCATGGCCGCCCGAGGGGTCTTCTGCTTCGCCCTGGCCGCCCGATGGGTCGTCTGCTTCGCCCTGGCCGCCCGATGGACTGTCTGCTTCGCCCTGGCCGCCCGATGGACTGTCTGCTTCGCCCTGGCCGCCCGATGGACTGTCTGCTTCGCCCTGGCCGCCCGATGGACTGTCTACTTCGCCCTGGCCGCCGGCTAAACCATCACCCCCTGTTTCTGTTCCCTTACATGGACCTGGCCCCCCATCCCTCCCCCTGATCCTCCACCGTTCCACCTCCCTCCTGGACTCTTGTTTTGTCTTGTTTTCTGTCATGGAGCGTCTGGTAGCCGCTCCGTAGAGGGGAGGTTCTGTCACAGTGTCTGGTTGTGTTTCCCTGGGGTTCACTAGAGGTCCTCGTTTTCACGGTGTCATTCACAATAGACTACATTTCCCAGCATTCTGTTCTGCCACTCATCTGTTCATTGCACACAGCTGTTTCCCATCACCTTGTTAGTTCAGTGTGTGTATATATACCCTGTCTGTTTTAGTGTTTGTCACGGAGTCGTTGTTTTATGTCCCCACACTTCTGAGGTTTGTTTCTGCTCGTTTCTCGTTTTTGTTGTTTTGTTCTTGGATTGCTTATACGGTGTTTGACCCTTGCCTGGACTGGATTACGTGTACGGATTACCCAATAAACATACTGCTACTGGATCTACTGTTTCCCTGTGTGTGCGTCGTGACAATAACTGCACGTGATGGAACAGGAACATCAACCGCCAGCTGTCTATATTCTGTACTGAGCTCCACTCTGTCGGATTGATCATAGGACTTCTCAACGACACCAGAACCATTTCGAGCTATACTATCTCCCTGCAGCGATTGTTCCTGCCCTTGTGCTACCCCTTTAACACCCTGTTTCTCATGTAATGACCAGTGCCTTCTCTGATCACCATTGGAACTTTCTTGGGGGTATGGTAGTTTATAAGGCGGCAGATGCTGTAGATGCTGTACCCCTTCCTTTGGACGCACACTCCTACGTTCATGCATATTGGTTGTTGGAGCAGCCCCTGTTTGCAGAGTTTCCATGTTGGTGAGTTCCAAGTTCCTCTCCTGAAAGTATGAGTTCATGCCATCGACTGGGGTGGAATAAACTTGTTCTTCCGCACTATCCAACACTGCGAGTTTTGCATTTGCTGCAGACAACTCAGCTGCGAAGTTCAAAGTCTCCCTTTGCCTTCTTAATTCCTCTTTTTCTTTTGATAAGCACTCTTCCTTTTCTTCCAAAGCATGCATTTCCTTCAAAGCAGCGGCCTTAGCTAAAAGTGCTGCCTTCTCTGCTTGTGCCACCAGACGAGCTGATGCTGAGCTTGTATATGAACTTTTACATGAAACCTGACTTACCAACGATATACTGTCTTTAGGACCGATTTCATCTCCTCTTTCTGACAGTGGTTGAACAGGACAGGATTGAATCCACTCATCAACCTTAATCTTAAACTCATTGATGTTTATTAACTTTGGCTCATACCATTGTTCTGTGTCTTCAACACACTCATCCTTTGACAATAATTGTTGGTATCGTTTGTGCAGGTTATTAAAGTCTTCTAATGTTTCAGTGTATTTCTGAACATTCTCCTCTACCTCCTCCAGATTGACTGGATCACACATAAGTTCAGTTGTTTTGTTCATTCTACGAGTCAACACAGCACACTTAATCTTTCTAGCAATTCTTGCTTCTTTCTTCTTCTTTTCTTGCTCAAGCAATTCTTCCTCAGCAGGTGTAACATCAGTGTCAGTGACATCCATATTGATTGAGGCTCTTTGTTCCATGTGACAAACTCAAAAAGTCCTTTTTTCCAAATATATAACTCAATATTAATCAAAATGGATTCTTATACATACACAGAGCAAGATTGCTTTAAAAGTTTTTTGTTTTACATACCGATTCTTTCGGATTCGCTTGGATTCACTTTGGCACTTGCACTTCATAAACTTCCTTATCTGGAATTCCTTTGTTCAAAGTATCCAATATTCCTTTGACCCAAGTATATCCATCCAGAGAAGTCTTTTGACTAAATTGTGATAGCCTTTTTTGTCCTTTACTCCATAAAAGCTATTACTGTTGGCTGAGCTGGATATAGCTCGACGCGTGCAGTTGATGAGTGAGAAAATGATCCAGTTTGTCCAATGAACATTTATTGTTACTTGTATGAATGTTACACAAAAGCTAATAAAACAAAGAAAGTAGTCTCTTAATATGGTAACAAACGGCTTGTCACGTCATGGAACCATACGGCACACCACCACACGGTCAAAAGACTGTTTGCCCTCTCAGCCACACCCAGATACTGTGGCTTCCTGTCTTTAAAGGGTTAGTTCACCCAAAAATGAAAATTAAGTCATTAATTACTCACCCCCATGCTGTACCAACCTCGTAAGACCTTCGTTCATCTTCGGAACACAAATGAAGATATTTTTTATTAAATCTGAGAGGTGGATCACTCCTCCATAGGCTTCCTAAGGGAATGAAACTTGACGGCCCAGAAAGTCATTAAAGGAAATGTTTAAATATTCCATGTGCCTACAGTGGCTCAACTATAAGTTTATCAAGCGACGAGACTACTTTTTTCCCGAAAAAAACCCATAAATAACGACTTTATTCGAACTATTCCTTTTCTTCCTTGTGGGCCTGAGACGAGAGTTGAAGAGATTTCCACGACGCATGCGCGAGAACTGAGAAGAGGACGTTCTTTTTCTAATACTTCTTGTTCAGTTCTCGCGCATGCGTCGTGGAAATCTCTTGAACTCTCGTCTCAGGCCCACAAGGAAGAAAAGGAATAGTCGAATAAAGTCGTTATTTATGTTTTTTTGGGGGAAAAAAGTAGTCTCGTCGCTTGATAAACTTATAGTTGAGCCACTGTAGGCACATGGAATATTTAAAAATTTTCTTTAATGACTTTCTGGGCCGTCAAGTTTCATTCCCTTAGGAAGCCTATGGAGGAGTGATCCACCTCTCAGATTTAATCAAAAATATCTTCATTTGTGTTCCGAAGATGAACGAAGGTCTTACGAGGTTGGTACAGCATGGGGGTGAGTAATTAATGACTTAATTTTCATTTTTGGGTGAACTAACCCTTTAAGGCCTTTCCCTAGGGCTCCACCTTCAGCCTCTCAACCGTCCTTTAGGTGGCGGTAGACATACCTGTGGTCACATATAATCACTATAATTCATCCACAGACACACACCACTATTCACTAGAAAGAAACATGAAATCAAACTAAAAGCTCAATTTGGCTCCTACAATGATATCTAGGTGAAAGAGTCTCTATGTGATGGGATTTATCTGACATCAGTGACATGAGACAGCTCTCAGACGGTCGGTTTAGCCAGTCTGTCTGTTTCTTGACCTGAGCCCCAAATCGTCATGTTTTAGCTCTAAGATATGTGCCATATTACTAGAGAGAAGAGCAGCACCATCCCAGGAGGGATGAATACCATCTCATTTCAACAGGTCAGGTCTGCCCCAAAAACTCTTCCAATTGTCTATGAACCCTATATTATTTTGCGGACACCACTTAGACAGCCAGCATTGAGTGAGGACAGTCTACTAAGTATCTCATTACTCCGGCGAACACACCTGTTACCATGTTTCTTGTCATGTCATGTCATGTGATACCCTTGCCACTCATGTGATAATGTCATGTACTTCTTTTGCTCTATATGTCTTTTTCTCATTGGTTAATTGTTTAATTGCTTGCAGGTGTATATTGTTAGTCATTAGTCATTAGTGTAGTCTTTAAAGCCCTCATGTTCCCATTGTCTCTTGTAAAGCTTTGTTTTTGTGTTACTGCTGTTGGTGAGTTTGTTTCCTGTTCATGCTCAAGTCAAGTCTTTGTTAAGAATGGAAGTTATTTTCATTTCTGGATGAACTATTCATGTGTGTCATTCTAGCATTTTCAGAGAGAGTAGTGTGAACATGGCATTTTGAAAAGTTACACATAACTATTTACTTATGTCCTTGTGATTCTCTTTAAACTATACAGCAAGAATAAAACAGTGAAATCCTTGAAATTAATGACAGCAGAAAGGACGGTTTTCCTGCATATAAGCAGCAGGCCCTGTTAATTATCTCCAGAAAAGTGTGTATGTCCTAAATTTTATGTTGCTAAACTCTAAATATGCATATTAACACTACATATATATTTATTTTGGTAACACTGTATAATAACTTTCATTAATACATCATTAACAAACATTATATAATGCTCAACAGATCATTAGTTAGTAATTATTATATTTACATATTTACACAGAAATATGAGATAATGTGCTTGTTAATGTTAACTAATGAACTTATTAAATATTACATAATGATTAACAGATCATGATTTAATATAAATAAAATGGTAACAAATCTCATTAAACTTCAATTAATTTATTACCTAATGCACTTTTGTACCTAATTTACACATGTTGTGAAAAAATAGTTTAATTAGTCATTTTGAGCACTTCACACACTATTCATGTTAACATATTATTCAATAACTCCTGTGTCTTCAATAACCACAGTCTGTAAAAGTCATACATTTGGTGTTCATTTGTTGAGGTGTTATTTTTATGAATCATTTATTAATTATTTGTTCATGTTTTTGTAGTACATTACCTAAATTTGAAACTATTCATTATTTGTAGATTGTAGAGTGTTTACTAATCATTTAGTACATATTAAGACACTTTTTCCAAGTCATCTCAATGGCAAAAAGTGTCCTGAATTCACCCTATTTGCATATCTTTACAAATCATTTACAACCCCAAAAGTTGGGACATTTTGTAAAATGCATTAAAATCAAGAATCTGTGATTTCTTAATTCTCTTTAAACTGAAAAAAGTACAAAGAAAGATTTTCAAAGTTTTCATTGACCAACTTAAATGTATTTGGTAAATATAAACAAATTTTGATTTTGATGGATGCAACAAGTTTTTCAAGAGGAATTTTTGCCCAATCTTGCCTTATACAAGACAGCTGCTCAACAGTCTGTAGTTAGTCATCACTGTTTGAGTCTCCTTTTCATTATGGGCCATACATTTTCAATAAGAGACATCCATCAATCACATCCCTTCTACAGTGTAGAGTATCTAGAAACCACTCTGTTGTAGCTGAGTGAGGTTTATTGGTTAAATGTACAGACTTATACAAAAGTAATTGAAATAGCTCAACACAACAAATATTTCAAGTGGTTTCCCAAAATTCAACTGAAAATGCAGCTTTTAATGACTCAATGCAGTCTAAAAATTATTCAACCCCCTGAATAGAATTTCTCACAACAGCACAAATCTGCAAAACAGGTGTGGTCTCAAGCACACCTGATTCAACTAATGAACATGAAATACCTCAACTGGCTAGGTTTATTGAGTGTCACGTTTGACTGCATGTTAGAAATAAGAATGGTCCAAAAAGTTAAGAGAATATATCATCGCCCTTCACAAACAAGGAACAGGATACGAAAAGATAGCAAAGGCACAAAATGTTCCTAGAGACTCTGTTGGAAGCATAGTTTGCAGGTTCAGATGTAAAGGAACAGTGGATACACTACATGGATGGGGCAGAAAAAGGAAGCTATCAACAGCTGCAACCAGATTTCTGAGAAGGCAGGTTCAGAAAAACCCTTGAGTGACTGCAAAAGACCTGAAGCAAGACTTGGTGGCAATAGGCACTGAGGTTTCAGCTTGCACAGTACTAAATGCATGCCAGAACTCCAAGATGTAGCCTATACCAATACTAACCCAAAGGCACTATAAAAGTGCTCAAAATCCTATAAATAAGCCACAGAAGTTTTAGGATTTTGTTCTGTGTAGTGATGAAACAAAACTGGAACTTTTCGGCTCTATAGATCAGCGGTATGTCTGGAGGAAGAACAATGAAGCATATGCTGAAATGAACACTCTGCCTACAGTTAAGCATGATATGGCTCGGTGATGCTCTGCGGCTGCTTTGCACCCTCTGGCACTGGAAACCCGGCAGTGTGTGAAAGGCAAGATGGATCCATTGAAGTATCAGGAAATCCTAGGAGAAAACGTCATGCCGTCAGTGAAGAAGCTGAAGCTTTGGTGTCATCAGAGACAATTTGTATAGAGACATGCCACTTCCTCAATACAACTATATAGGGAAAACCCGTAACGCCAAAGATGGCGGTTGTATGCACATGTCCCGCCCCTCCCGCTGGAAAGCCAATCGTCTGCTTTTAACAGTCAAGCCGGGAAACATTTAAGCCTATCGTCTGGTTCCACTGACGCATGCGCACAGTTGAGGTTTGCGACAGCGGAGGCGATTTGGCGACAGCGAGTTGTGTTGTGTGCAAGATCAGATGGAATCCACATGGAAGAGGGTGATAACAACGCAAAGGCACCGGACTACCAAGGTAGTTAAAGCATTTTATATCAACCACAAATATGTTTAAGTGCTCGGCTCAACACCGGCATTCCGGATAGAGACGTAAATGAAGTTGGTGTCATCAACCCTTGTAGTAGAAGTATAACCTGTGGGGAAAAAGCCGTTTTAAACCTTATTTTGGGGGAAAGTCATCAAACTTTTTCAGCGATTTTTATCATATTTTACTGCTGTTTCTATACATGCAGTTTTTATGTCCCGGTGACCAGTGAAAGTGCAGTTCTGACTCTCTGCCCATTCATTTAGATAGGAGCCTGGTCTTGTTAGTCCGAAATAGCTGCCCGGAGGCGTTGCCAAGATGGCGGCCGAGTGGCATGACTTGCCTAAAAGGACTTTGACGTCATTGGACCTTCCAACAGGACAATGATCCCAAGCATACCTCAAATTCCACCAAGGCTTGGTTTCAGAAGAAGTCCTGGAAGACTCTACAGTGGCCATCACAGTCATCTGGCTTGAACCCCATAGAAAATCTCTGGTGGGATTTGAAGAAGGCGGTAACAGCACCAAACCCAAGAATATTACTGAACTGGAGGCCATTGCTCATGAGGACCGGGCTCAGGGTCCTTCCTGCCAGAAGCTGGTGTCTGGTTGTACGTATCTTTTTCAGCATGTCATAACAGCAAAAGGCTGTTCTACTAAGTACTAAAGATGCTTGCCAAGAAGGGGTTGAATAATTTTGAGACTGCAGAAGTCATTAATAGTTGCATTTTCAGTTGAATTTGGGGAAACCACTTAAAACATTTTTTGTGTTGAGCTATTTCAATTACTTTTGTTTGATTTGTTCATTGCAAACAGCTGAAATACTGTACATTTTGCCAATAAACCTAATTTGCACTCGGGGTAAATAAAACTGTAAATAATGGTTAATGAGAATTAACAAATCACAGATTCTTGATTTTATTACATTTTGCAAATTTTTTTTTTCAAAGAAAAAACTTTGTTTTGATAAATTATGCAATATAAACAGTTTGAACCATGTTCCCTTATAGTAATCAAATTGAACCCTTTTATACTGTTAACCCCTTAACCCCCCCTCTTAAACCTTCTCATACTGCCAAACCTGTCCTACCTTACCCGTATCACACGTCAATAGCAGCAAGAGTGTTTTATAATAGAATATGAACATATGAAGTACATTATACATAACAATTTTATGCAAGTGTATATAGACACCTAATATAAAATAAGACCAGTTATTCTTATATTGTTCAATTTTCTGTTGAACATCCAGATAACTCATTGCTACCAAACACCTTTTTGCATTTGTACTTTTGTAAATCTAAAAAAAGCGCATTAGGTATTATATGAACTGAAGTTTATTGACATTTGTAAGCATTTTAATTTACATTAAAGAATGATCTGTTAATCAATCAACGTGTAATGTTTAATACATTCATTAGTAAGTAAACATTAAAAAGCATATTTCTAGTTATGTGAATATATATATATATATTAACTAATGGTCTGTTAAGCATTGTATCATGTTTATTAAGGATTTATTAATGAAAGTTATTATAAAGTGTTACCTTTATTTTATTTATTTATATTTATGTCCTCGTCATCTCATATAGACTACTCATATCAGTCAAACAACTGCAAGCAGATACTTTTTTGTGTGACGTTATATGAACCTATCCCATAGGGCCTGCTGGGTAGTAGAACAGAACTAATCTGAACAATAGTGGCATGGACCATTAAACTTGATGGGTCCAATCTGGTCCAAGTAAATACAAGCTGTGGACTTGCCCTGTAGCATAGTGATTTAAAGGAATAGTTCACTTCAAAATGAAAATTCTGTCCTCATTTACTCACCCTCAATTTGTTTCAAACCTGTATGAATTTCTTTCTTCTGCTGAAAACAAAGGAAGATATTTTGAAAAATGTTGATAACCAGACAGTTGATGTACCTCATTGACTTCCATAGTAGGACAAAAAATACTATGGGGTCCATCAACTGTTTGGTTACAGACATTCTTCAAAATATCTTCTTTAGTGTTCAGCAGAAGAAAGAAACTTTTGAAACAAATAAAGGGTGAGTAAATGAGGACAGAATTTTCATTTTGAAGTGAACTAATCCTGTAATGAGTATGGGTTTGTTCCAGGGGCAATTGTTCAGTCCATCCTCAAAATTATGTTTCAGTCATTTGATTTGATTTTAGACTGAACATTTAGGGAATTAAATAGCTGTGTGGTGTTTATAGATGCAGGTTATACAGCTGTGTGTCAGTGTACACTGCAGTCTTTTTAATGGTGGTGCTTCCTCTCAGGGTGGCATTAAATGACAGAAACCATTTAATGAATTGTGTTTGCTGCAGAATCTTAGGTCAGTAGCAAAACATTATTTTAAAATGTTGTAAAATCTTATAAAATACAACCTATCATCTTTGTGCTTTTTTTTTTTTTAATTATTCATGGAAATGACAACTATAAAATTAAGAAAACATATGTTAAAGACAGGTAGACAGTTTGAAAGCTAGCTGTAAAGGCCATTGCACACTCAGTGTGCAAGGGCCTTAAGGATGGATGAGATTTATTGTAACTGGGTCTGGTAACACTTTATTTCGATAGTCCACCTTAGAAATTCTAATAACTATAAGTAACTTTGCAACTACATGTCAACTAACTGTCAATAGAGTAGAATGTCTGCTTAATATCTGCTAACATTTTTATTTTGTTGGTCCCCCAACAGACATTCTACTGACTATAACTGTAAGTAACTTGGAAAATACAACTTATTCTCCTAACCCGAACCCTAACACCTTACCATAACAGTCTACTAATACTCTAATGAGAGTTAGTTGACATGTAGTTGTAAAGTTACTTCTAGTTAGTAGAATGTCTAAAGTTTACTATCAAAATAAAGTGGAACCCTGTGTCTTACTTTGTGAACTTTGAATTGTTCCTCACAGATGCATTTGTTGGGGGAGTGATCGGCCTCTTCTTTGCCTACGTCTGTTATCGGCAGCACTACCCACCCTTCCTCCACACAGACTGCCACCTGCCATACGCTAGTCTGGCTGTAGCAACCGCCCACAACATGCCAACCTCCCAGGATCAACCTCTGCCCACTGATAATGCCACCAGCCTGCCTCTGGAGGGCATGACCGAGGGACCAGTATGACTAATAGAGACCCACCGAGGCTCACAAACCTCTGACCCCCTACCACACCGACGTGGTATGAACCGCACTTGACTGACACTTGCACATTCCAATGAATTGGACCATCCCATTTCATGTTATTTCTTTCCTACTTCTTCTTTTTCTTCTTCTTCCTCCAATCATTAACCAGAGCTACAGCTGTTGCTCTCAGATCTGTTACACTTTATTTAATTACTGACTATAAGTATTGGCAAGTTGGATCCTGGTGCAAGAATCTCTCTCTAACGAAAAAGTACCATGGCAAGTAATAAAGAGTACCATGATAGATAAAAATGGTAATCATTCAGTGCCATTAAACAGTATGCTGAGGTATCTCTTGTATAACCATCTGAGACTTTTTGTAAGGGCTGCCTCTGATCCAAATAGCAAATTGGTTCTCTGAGAGATTCTTATTCTAAAAGGTTTCATTCATAAACTCATAAAAAAACCTCATCAATTCATTATTTGCACTGGTTTCCTTCATATTGTTTTGTGTTTATTCAGTAGCAGGTGTGCATGCATGTTAACGGCTCGTGTAAAACTGTGCCATGTTCTGTAGCTTTGCCATGTACCGTGTACCAGACACAGAGAGATTAGATGGAACCACTCACTAGCAAAAATACCAAGGCATTCAATTTTTTGTATTTTTTTTGACATAATACTATGATCAAACCATAGGTTTTGGTCATGGAATGTTTTAGAAGTTCTAAGTAATATCATGGTGTAATAATTTGGTAATCTTTCAATGCCCAGCTATCAGATTGCCATCTTATTCCCATTTAATATCATCATTGTACTATGGTATTAGCCTGGTCCCACCAGACTCTCGTACATCTCATTTGTACATAGAGTCTGGCACCGCTCAATTGACAAGCGTTATCTTCCTTGTAGGCGGGTACTCTATTGAAATCTAAAACTATTGGATCTGCCCAGAGCCACTCTGGATCTGCCATAACCAATCGCTAACGTTTGGTCGTGACGTATGTCATGTCGAATCCCGTGGGGAGGAGGGCCACAACATCATGGCCACCAACAAAACTAAGCAAAGATTGTTCTTGCTCCGGCTTTAACTTCTTGATATTCGGCAGCGTTGCCAGAACGGACCGAATGGCTTCGCTCGCATATTTCTCCGCTGCCATTACTGAATTACAACTCAAAATAACGCACGACATCAACGTCATCGTTCTCAGCCACTCCCTCTGTTCGCTGATTGGCCTGGTAAAAAATTGACCGGAGAAAACCAAAGACTACAGCACAATCCCAGACGTAGTACTGAAGGAAAATGAAAATTGAGCGCAAGTACGTAGGAGGGCGGAGCCAGGCTACTATGGTATTGCCACAGTCCTTTTTTTATAAGGTTGAAGGACAAGATATAGGATGATAAAGTTACCTACATCATCCTAAAAGAGCAGCATATAGTCAGGAGCCTGATTTGGTTTTAAAACAATGGAAGGGAACATGTTAAAAGATCTACAGTATCGAATGTCTGAATTATAGGGTATATAATATATTCCCAGTCCAAAGATCCATCTTGAAACCACTAAAACAAGCGGACCTAACCCAAGCTAATCCGAACCCTATAAAAAATTTAATGATTGAATGAGCCCCATTGCAATTATTAAAATGTTAAATTATTTATTAGAAAAAGGATAGCTCTGATTCCAAACTCTGATTGAAAGAGCCAGGATTGAAGCCCTTGCAAAAAGCAAATAAAAGTTCAGCTGTGAACACACATGCTATATGAGTGGTTCTGAATCCTGTTCCCCACCTAAACAAAATACAAAGTGCGAAGTGTTGAGAACTTCTATTTTCCAAGTCGATACATTGCTTTGCAACCGTAATTAGCCTACAGTAACACTGTCTACATCGGATACGAGCGGCACGTCAAAACAATATGGCAGTCGTATCACATCCATTTGTGCCACTTTATTATCCTCATCTATCGTCTGAAATAAAATTACTTTTCTTACCACATATCAGTGGTTCCCAATCCTGGTCCTGAGTACCCCCAACAATGCATGGTTTTGATGTCTTTCTCATCTAACACACATATTAAGGTCCTTAAGGTATATATAATTGGGGACATATATCATATGTCTCTGATGTATTGGTCAGGAGTCTAAATATATCACAAATAATTAATTTGGTATAAAAAATTCTAAGTTTCTAACCATTTGTATATGCAGCTGCAACATTATCACTATAATTCCAGTGCAGACAGACTCAAATCGTTGTTGCAAATCAAGCCGTGACGCATCAACATCCAAGTGTAGAAATAATATAACCATAATGCGTCTTTACTGACTACACAAACTTAGTCTCTGCTACTCTGTTGTATTTTTATTCGCATTATGTCGTAAAACTGACCATGGCAACCTGCCGATAAATATCGACCTGCTACACTTGAGCTTCCAGAGATCATCGGCCCATGACATTGACAGTCTCCGCCACAGACACTCCCTCTCACTGCATTTCTTCTTTTACTCACTTTATGTGACACTTTATTTTTCCTCTTATGTAGCTTAAATGTTCTTCATTTTGTGTCCTTCAACCTACACTGTTTCAAACTGTTTCCTTTTATCTTTAAAACCACATACACTTGTGACTGGCATACAACTTATACAGTTTTTGAACACATTGCCATGTTAATACCAAGCTTTTTTTTAAGTACCTTGTAAATACTATGGTATATGAATATTGTAATCATAAAATACCATGGTATGTACCATGGTTATGCCACTGTGCATATTAGCAAAGTACTTTTTCAGCTTTTGTCTTATTTTCTCCTCGTATTGTTTTCTCAATCCAATCAAACTATTCCACTGTTAGAGCATTACCTGTTCCATTATCCGTTCCTTTTTTGTTTGTTTGTTTTATTATCTTTATCCATCCATTCTCCAAACTGCTTATCCTCTGTCGGGATGCTGGAGTCTATCCCAGCGCCACAGGCCGGAAAACACCATGGACAGATGGTCAGTCCATCACAGGACACACAAACACACACGCACACGCACATTCACACGCACACGCACACACACACACACTTGAAGACATTTAATATCTCCAATTCATCTATGTTGCATGTCTTTGGATTGTGAGGGAAACCGGAGCACCCGAAGGAAACCCACACAGACCCAGGTAGAACATTATCTCCCTTTTTATATTTTCTCTCACTCATCACTCATTCAGATTTTCATGAACTGACATTTAATATCCTTGGGATGATTAGAAACTTGATTACAAGGAGGTAATGTGAGAACATGGTGAGAAAATTAAGCACTTCTGTAATCACCACAGCAATCTACCAAAATAACCAGTAGCTCACAGTAATTGTTCCCATAGTTAATTCATTCATCATCACCACCAGTATTATTGGATTCTAAATCTGCTTTATAATCCATTTTAAGGAATAGTTCACCCAAAAATGAAAATTATACCATCTCATCCTAACCCATGAATAAAAGGACCAAAGCCCATACACAAAATGATTATTTTGAAGAGTATATGTTCCTTTCCATTCGTCAACACAGCATCGTTTTGCCAAAAGGGCAATAAGCACCATAAAATTATATTTTTGGTCTTTCGCTTGAATGAATCTTTCCCTTTTGAGGTCCACGCAAAAAATAAAAGCATACAAGTTTTAAACGACAGACATAAGGATGATTTTTGAACTAGTCCTTAAATAATGAACAAAGGTCAATAATAATAAAAAATGAATATAAATATTTTAAAGGATACTTCACTGCTGGAAAAATGGGCTTTCAATAAAACTTGTCTGCCTATGAAGTAGAAACTTTTTAGCTTAAACATTTAAAAAAAATAATTGGTGCTACCTGATTAGAGAAAACAGAAAAAATGCTGTTGTCTTCCCATTTGCCAAATAAGTAGGAAAACTTAATGCACCCACAAACAGCACCCATAATGCACTGGGCATGTTGCCGTCCAAGGCCAATCCCGAACCTTATCCCCACCTTTCTTTAGTAGGAAATACTTCTTAGCAAACTTTTAGTCATAACGGTGTCGACTTGTTTTGTTTAAACAACCCGATTGCAAGAACTCAAAGAGTAAACATTTAGCGGGAGTGCATACAGGTAAGAAAGCTGTTTCCAAAGTGCTCTATTTTTACCATAATGCTGTTTAAAGAGTAGACATAGTATGATACAATTTTCAGTGATAAACCTACTCTTATAATAACTGTTTTGTTAATAACCCTCTGCTGATCCGACTGTCCGCGGGCGGGGATACGAACATGCAGAAGTATAATCTGTAGTTTTCACAAAAGCCCAGGAGCTGTCAAAAATATGCAGAGTGATGCGTTTTGCTGACAAATAAATGTGAATTTATCGGTCCAGGTAACACGGAGAACTAGTACACATTGCTCGTTTACATACTACAGACATTGTAACAATACAAAGCTGGTTGAAAATTGGCCAAGACTTAATTGCGATTGTCTTAACAGAGTGTTATTAAAATGTACACTCATATAGAACAGCATATTTTGCAACTTATATTGCTTTAAAAGATCATGCATCTAGATTGTTTTGTTTAATGAGGAACTAAAAAAATTAAAAACGTGAGTGTTCACCGCATTATAAAATTATACCAAGGTCTTCAGCCATGGACAGGTTCATGGACAGCACTCTGTCCCATATGCCATGCCCTGATATCATTGGTTGTTTGTGCTGTATGTACAGTCTGTACACATTTCTGTATGTATTTAATATCTGGAGGACCTATTTGCCAAAATATGCCGTATCCATTCAGAGCACACTGTGTGGGATACATTATCCCATAATGCAATGCAATCGACTTGAACTTCTGTTTCCTTAGTGAAGAATGTAACTTAAGGTGAAATGTGTATGTAACTGAGTCCCTCGGTTGGGTCAACATCACACAGCTGATCTATCCAACACACAAAATTAATCTATATGAATATGAAGCAGATTCCCACGCATCTCAATTCCCTTAACATCTGCAGCAGAAATGATTCTTAGCTTATGTCAAAAGTGTTATATTAATTTTAATGAAACACATTTGAACACCTTTTCATTAACTTTGATGAAGATGGAAATGATCTCTTTAATAGCTGTCCTCATATTGTCTCAGTAGTTGTGTAATAGTTGCAGAGGACAAAATAAGGCTAAGCTTGTGAAAACGATCTATTTTGTGCTTCAGTAGCAAGGCCAGCATGTTTAATATCTTGTCAGTGTTATTCTCCTGGAAAAGATGATGATTGATTAGTTTAAGTTTGTTTCAAAAATCTTGCTGGATTTATTTTTGGAAGTGGAGAACAAAAGCATCATCCAAAGGACGTTTCCCTGAGGGTTTGGCAACACAAATAGTAATGCAAACATTTTTTTTTCCCTGGTTGGCATACCTGATTTTCATATTTTAGAGAACTATTGTTGTATTTATATGTTCCAGTTCTGAATGTAATGAAAATAGCATTGAAAAACAACAGTGGTCTAGACTGATGAATATATTTTGGTGCTAAATGCATATAAAGTTACATATTATATAAAAAAATAGTTTTTAAATAGTTGTATTTAGCATTGATACATCATGTGTTTGTTGTAGAGCTTAGATTCTCTACCCGAGCCCGAGCCCGGCCCGACCCGACCCGACCCGCGGGCCGGGCCGGGCCGATATTTCCCGCCACTATGCTCGGGTCGGGTCGGGTCGGGCCCTTGATCAAGCACGTCAAGTGTCAATGGTCTCCTCCACTCACTCGCACGCACGCACACTGTATTGTGTAGCTTAAGTGCAACATGGAGCTTGAAGAAGTAAAGAAAAAAAAGAAAACAGGAGAATTAACTTTGAGCAAGTATGAAGGAAAGTCGGAGGTATGGAAATATTTTAAATTAGTCGTGGGCAGTGACAACATATGTGTTGGCTTTGTTGAGTGCAAGTGCGGCGCGCTTCTCACCTATGACAGCAAAAAAACGGGGACTTCGACGATGAGCAGACACATGAAGCAGGCTTGCCATGACAGAAAGGATGATAGTCAGCCTTCAATGTCCTCTTTTGTTACTTCTCCAAGCATACCGCTGAGGGCGAGGTTTTCTTTCTTTTTCTTTTTTTTACGTTTCTTCATTCGGATCCATTTGCGATCCATTCGATTCTGAATAAATAAACAACGCAGTTTACATGCTTCGTCCTTGTTACATTATTCATAAAGATAATAATTAATAAATGCACGCAATAAAGGCAACATGCCTTTCAACTTAAGTGTGCAAAATTCAGAATTAAATGAATGTGTAGCAATTTGTACAAATAGAGAGTCTGTGTAGGCCTATAGTACGTGTTGTAGCCTTTAAATAAGCGCATTTAGTTGCATATTAAAACATTATAATGTTATTTTTTTCCATCTATGTTGATAATGAAAGTGAACAGAGTAGATAGGAGGATGCGCAATATCGGGAGACATGGAGTGGTTCAGGCATGATTTTGACCACTTAATTATTTTTTATTTTGTAGAAAGCCTTTCTTTAAAGTGAATTTCGTTTTGTATAAATTGTATCTTAATTTTAATACATTTTTCATAAACCAATTGCCTGTATTTAATAAGAAGCAAATATAGCAGACAATATAGGCTAATAATGACATGAAGGCGCCGGCGAGCCGCGGTCACCATAGCCTGTGAACTGGAGGCTAGAGCCATCTCATCATAAATTAAATCAATTCTCCGCACGCTGGTCACCGAATTTACAAATGCACATCTTGCTTGTTGCACGCGTTGCACACATATGTCGAAATAACATTATTAATTAATCTTTAAGAATAGGCCTATTTGATTGAATGCTGAATGTTGTGCTTGTTCAATTTAATAAAATTAAAACTTTCATTGTGATAATTAAAATAATTGAATATTAAATATTAAGTAGCCAATTTTTTACATTTCTTAATAGTAAATATAATATATATACTGTAAAATTGCGCAGCTTCCCCCTGTCAATGGTCTAGCACCCATTCAGCACCTGCGTTAAAAAAAACGATCTGGCGTCGCCCCTGGTTATAACGGCCCACGTATTAAAAATGGTCGGGTTTAAATCGGGCTCGGGCTCATAATTACAGTTAATGTGTCGGGCCGGGCCGGGCTCGGACACAACATGCACGGGCTCGGGTCGGGTCGGGCTTGATTTTTTGGGCCCGATCTAAGCTCTAGTTTGTTGCACTGCCATCACACAGAAATTATCATTTGTGTTTTAAAGGAATGTCAAATTACTTGTATCACCATCTGTATTTTATTAAGACTGTACACAATTCTTTTTTTTTTTTCTTTTTTTTTCGGCAAAATGTTCGTGTAAGATACACCCAATAGAACGGAAAGCCCAAAACAAATAGAATAATTGCCATGATTAAATAAGTATTATAAAAAACCTTCTAAGTACAATACTAAGTTAATTATCTTACAATTTGAACTTCAAATTGATTGTTTTAGATGAGTGTTACTTATCTTTTTTTAGATAAAATTAACAACTGGTATATTAGAAAATATAAGTACAAATTAAAACATGCACAGTGTTACAGTACAACAACAAAATCCTACTGATTTTACGTCTAAATGGGAGTTTCTTGCATTTAGTGCTGTGGAATGTATCATATTATTTAATGTTTTTCTTCATTTTCTTTTGGGATCTGTAACCCATAAAAAAAGAGAATGTTTCAGAAGTAACAAATTTGAGTCATGTACATAATGTGATTTGTGTTGTGCCAAGATTTTTTTATATGTATTTGCAGATTTTCAAAATACATAAATACATGTTTATGCAGACATCGGAATGTTCTAGTTTCTACGGCAAGTCCTTCTTTTATACCCAACAAATGTTTCATAGTTGTCTTTTAGACAGAGGAAATGAAGTCTCTAATATTCCACTGTCATTAAACACGGCATGCAAATTCCATTTGTGACAAAGAAACCATTTTATATGGAGAAGCATGCCTGGCTTCAAAAGCACTTTGAATTGTATTTTGATTATTATACTTACATGTATAAATTATTGTAATCAAACAAAGAAGTGAATAAAGAAAAGAAAGCGTGCTTAAGGCAGTATTTTTTCTTTCAACGAACACTGAAGCAGCGTGAGTGTTTCTCTGTTCTCATTGTTTGTTGGGATGCATCATGCAACTATGGAATTTAGGTTTGCTTCTACAAGACTTTGTGCTCTTCTATTGAGTGTCACGACTCATGTTCGATCACAAGTACAATGCTGTAACGGGTGAGCTATCAAGCAAGTTTTATACATCAAAAAATCTGGTTATGTCAAAATGTATTGGTTTACAAATGATGCACTGTGTTTTGAGGTCATTGCATATAGTGAGAAAGGAATATTTATTTGACGTTTCCCTGCCACTAGTGTTCATTTCAGCAGGACATTGCAGTGAAAAGTAATTTTCCTGTAGTTTACCTTCAGTAATTAAATTTATGATTAGCTTGTAGCTTGTGTTTATGCAAGAATTCCATTATTTTGCATTGTCACACTTTTTGCCGTGATGCCAATTTATAATGATTTTTTTCCCATAAACAGTCACACTGAATTTTAGCATTACCATTTTCAAACCTGCATTACTTTGTGACAGACTAATACAAAGATAAGCAGTGAAATGTGAAGCACAAACTGTTATGATCAAACTCAAATAATCAGGGAGCTTGTTAAAAATAAACTTCAATAACTCATTTCTAATGCTGAGATTGTTCAAAAGGACACACACACACACACAAACATACACGGCCAGAAACAACAAAATGCTTGACAAACTTTTCATCTGGTGTTTAAGAATAATTTAGCATCTATCCTGGTGCCCAACTATACAAAAATACAAATTGTGATCTCCTCAGCACTGTTCCCCATACAGTAGTACATTCATAGACTACAATGATTTTGAATTTTAGGACACTATATCACTTGTCAGACAATGTGGAGCATTGACGAAACATATAGACACTTTATTATTTATTATCACAAATATATGACAAAACATGCTTTTAAAAAAAAAATTAGGTTTAGAATTTCATTGAAATGCCTGAACATGTCCATCTGAGTTTTTTGGCCGGTGTCATTGAATGCGGTCAACAATTCCTAGCTACGACCTCCCTCTTCTGAGGTAAATCACATGCAGCATTTCTTTGACAGGGGGAGGGTTGTGGCCTCAAAGTTAAAGGTAAATGACACAGATATAGCATTACAGGCATTACTAAGTGGTTGTCCTGCATTCCCAATAAACAAGCTAGTCTAAAATGCAGCTGCTAGAGTTCTTACCAGGTCAAGAAAATATCATATAACACCAATTTTATCATCTCTACACTGGTTACCTAGTTCTGGATCAATTACAAAGTATTGCTACTGACCTAAAAGGCCCTAAATGATTTAGCTCCTGTGTATTTAACTGATGTTATATTGCCCTACAATCCATCACGCTCTTTAAGGTCACAAAACTCTGGGCTTTTGGTAGTACCTAGAATATCTAAGTCCACTAAAGGAGGGACAGTGTTTTCACATGTGGCTCCTAAACTCTGGAATAGCCTTCCTGATAATTGTCACGTTTGGTTGGGTTTTGGTTCAAGTTTATGTTTTTATGTCTTTAATTTTGTAGTTTGCCGAGGCCATGTTTCATGTTCCTGCCATGTGCTTCCATGTTTATGTGTCTTGTTCTCATTGGTTCATTGTTTGATTATGCACAGGTGTTCCTTGTTAGTCATTAATCTCTCTGTATAAATAGCCCTCATGTTTCATTGTTCTCTTGTCTAGTATTTTTGTTTTGTTTTGTAACCTGCTGTTGGTGAGTTTAGGTTCACGTTTAGTGTTTATTTTGTTATGTTTGTATTTAAATAAAACTGTACTTTGGTTCACCTGCAACTCCCCTTCAGTGGACTTGTTACAATCATGTTCGGGGCTCAGACACACTCTCCAAGTTTAAATCTAGATTAAAGACACATCTCTTTAGCCAAGCATTCACAAAATACATCTCATAACCTTGTCCTCCAGTTATATCAGATCAAATGCACATTATTAATTTTTGCATTTATGAACAGCAGCTACGCTAATTATTTTCCATTTGGTTTTATTTCCATTTATTCCATTTGGTCTACCTCCGGATGCCCTTTCCGAGGTAACTAGAGAATACTTCAGCTCCAGTTTGGATCCAGCCTCTTATGAACACCTGTGAAGAGAGGACTTCAACTCCTGTGAGGACTTCAGATGACGCCAACTCTGAATCAACATAGACCACTGCCAAATTTTCTATATATTTTAATCATCACAAGTTTTATCTATTTATTTTTCTCCATTCTGTCACCTAATGGAGTTTTTGTTCCTCGATACTGTCGCTTTTGGCTTGCTTAGTTGGGGGCTCTTAATATTCAACAATATTATTGATCTGCCTGCATTGGCACCACTATATGTGAACTGAGCTGGATGATGACATCACTGTTTTCTCCAGAGCGGCTATATATATAAAGAACTAAATTAATAACTTTTTTACAACAAAAATGAACCACCACTGAACTTAAGCTGGACTATGATGCTATTTTCTTCTAGATCTGCTATACAGCAGAAACAAACTTTGTTGCATTATTTTCCTGTTATTACTGTGTGGTGACAAACAATTTTCTATTCCTGAATAAGAGACAAACATGTATCAATTGTCTTTAAAGATTATTTATTCTCTTGCAAGGAAAGGTTAGCAATCATACAGTCACAGAGTGTTACAATGTGAGAAGGGCATCTTTCCTTCTTTATAGTCCCTATACTAAAGCACTATACAAATAAATGTGTATTGAATTCATTTTTAATTAAATAACGAATAAACCGTTACTTTTGCTGAAGGTTTATTGATTGTTTATTTTGCTAAGGGTTTATCGTAAATAAAACATGTCTATTGACCAGTCAGCCCCAAGGACTGGAACAATCTGTTTTAATAATTCATATTAATAGTTTTTCTGTTAATTTAGGAACCATTGGTTTCAAACCAATAAATTCCAACAAATATCATTACTAACATCAAACATGACTTCTCCTTTATGATGATTTGATCATCTAAATTGGAACAGTTGTGTTTTAATAGAAATAACATTTCAGTAGCACATGTCCTCCTTAGCCTTCCTAGTTTTCCACATAAATGATGAGTGTTACAACACAGCTCTGACAGTGGTTTTCAATCCTGATCCTGGGGACCCACCGCTCTGCACTTTTTGTGTGTTTCATTAGACCGTAAGTGCCCTGCGAAGTGGACTTCCACCATCTTAAGTGAGATTTCAATCCAAAGGGAGCATACATGTTCAGTACGATGGGCACTGCAAGCAGCATAGAGAAGAAGGGTACACTGATACGTCACTTCAGAGAAAGTGGAGGAAATTTACCCACCAGTCATTGCGCATCACTCCAAAACTTAAAGAAGTTTGAATATAATAAAGGTGGTGAAAAGAAGATGTTTTAACTAGCATTATTAAGTCCTAGGTTTGTTTTGTATGGAGTTGTAAGGGTATAAAGTGCTCAAGACGCAACAGCTAAAACACTATGATCATGATTAGAAAATAAAAGACACATCTAATTTAACCAAATTACATTTTTACATTTTCAAATTAAAACTTGGGACATTTTGTAAAATGTAATAAAATAAAGAATTTGTGATTTTTTAATTCTCTTTAACCTTTATTTAATTGACAAAAGTACAAATCAAAAAATTCCAATGTTTTCACTGGCCAAATTAATTGTATTTTGTAAATATAAACACATTTTGATTTTGATGGTTTTAACACATTTTTTTAAAAAAAGTTGGGACAGAGGCAAAGTAAAAGTGAAAAGACTATGGAATATCCATCCACAATTAGCAGGTGAACTGATAATATATGAGGGTATCGTGTTTGGGTATAAAAGGATCTACCAAAGACAAAGTCTTTGCAAGCAAAGATGGGTCATGGCTCACCACTGCGCCAAATTTCATGCAGGAATTGTCAAACAATTCTAAAATTATATTTCTCAATGCAAGATTGTAAAGTATTTAGGTCTTTCACCATCTACCATACATAATATTGTAGAAAGAATCAGGAAATCCAGAGAAATCTCAGTCTGTGTAGGGCAAGGCAGGAGACCTCTGTTGAATGTGCATGACCTTTGAGCCCTCAGATGGCATTGCATGACAAACCGTCCTGCTACTGTATTAAATATAGCCACATGGGCTCGGGAGTACTTCGGAAAACCGTTTTAACTTAACATAGTCTGACGCTGCATCAAGAAATGCCACTTGAATCTCTGTTATTCAAGGATATACATCAGTTCTATGCAGAGATCCCGGCAAGTTCTCTAGGCCCGAGCTCCTCTCAGATGATCCAAAACAGTAGAAATGTGTGCTGTGGTCAGTTGACTCCATGTTTCAGCTTGTCTTTGGGAAAAACTGACTTTGAGTTCTCAGCCCCAAAGACGAAAAGGACCATTCAGACTTTCATCAGTGACAGGTGCAAAAGCAAACATCTGGCATGGTACGGTGGTGCCTCAGTCCAAACGGCATGGGTGACTTGCATGTGTGAAGGTATCATTGAGATCGAGGCATATTTTGGGATTGTACAGAGACATTACTGCCATCAAAATGACATCTTTCCTGGGAAGCAAGACAATGCTACAACAGAGTGGTCTCTAGACACTCCACACCATAGAAGGGATGTGCCTGCCTGCAGTCCAGATCTGTCTCCTACTGAAAATGTATGGCTCATCATGAAAAGGAGAATCAGACAACGATGACCACAGACTGTTGAGCAACTGTCTTGTTTCAGACACGATTGGGCAAATATTCTACTTGCAAAACTGCACTTAGTTTCCTCAATTCCCAAACATTTAAAAAATGTAATTAAAAGTTAAGGTTATGTGACACGGTGGTAAACATGCCTCTGTCCCAGCTGTTTTGGAGTGTGCTGCAGCCATCAAAATCATAATTTGTTTATATTTGCAAAATACACTTAAGTTGATCAATGAAAACTTCTCTTTGTACTTTTGTCAGTTAATTTAAAGGTTAAAGAGAATTAACAAATCACAGATTCTTGATTTTATTGCATTTTACAAAATATTCTGGACTTGCGGTTGTAAATACATGTATCATATACACATGTATATTACACAAGTATGATAATTTATATTTATTTACATAATAATATTATGTCATCATACCTCATTCTCTAATATGCGAGTTTTGTCTGTGTTTGATGTTGCAGGGTGTTTCCGAATGAATGTATTTTGTCAAGTGAAGTGAACTTTAACTGATATCCCCTGCTCAGTTAACAGGAAGCAGTGAACACCCTGTCAGTCAGGGTCTAAAACCTAAACCTTCCTAAAATGAAGGTGATTTGTGGTTTATCTGGTTTATTATACTTCAGGAAAAATAAATTATTTTGAAATTACATTTGATGCCACTAATGGCTCATACATTACACAGTTAACCTTTAGCTTGCAAGGTCATGTCACCTTGATCAATTCTTTTTTCACGAGTTCACACTTACAAATGATCAGAGAGTCAATGGTTATGCGTATTTGGCGTGCTGTCCGGGGGGGAGGGCTCCAAGCTCGGAAATTGGGCCCGAACCCAGAGTACTCCCCCCGTATCTCTGGTTAGGAAGATAACCAGGCAAGTGTGAGGAGATGGGGTGGTGGAGGGATGCTGAAAACTGTCGAGGAATAAGGGTGAGTTCACTGCGTATATTTATAGGCCTTACTCATGCTGATTGAGTGGACCTGTTGATTACTGATTGCTGACAGCTGGTTTGAATAACTTGATTGTTTGATCATTAGAACGTGTTCCTCCCGAACCTTGTTAATAAAACATCAAGTAAAACGTTATATTCTTTGTCCTTTTTTTGTGTGTTTTTATTTTGGCAGCATGTATACCAAAGATGAAAAGTCTTCCAGTAACATTAGAATAACAATTACCTTCAATTCAGGATAAAGTTTGACTGTTTTAAAGTGGTAGACTGAATAATTTACATTAATTGTGCCACAGTCTTCAATGGTATTCTGTCAATCGATTGCCATGTCCCACCAGTCCATTTAAAGGAGTTCAGTTTGTATCCAGAGTACAAAAAAGGAACAAGTGTTCAAAAGTACAAAGCCTAAAGTTTAATGGAAACTGAAGTGGTCTTATGAGCAAAGGTCTGTGTGTATGAGTCACGCTTCAGTATCCATTTCAGCCTCTCTCTCGTCCCATTCAGAGCTTTCAGCATCTCCCAGTGCAGGCACACATGGCCTTTAATTGAGGTGGAGTGTAGGCTGCTCTGCTCTACTTTGTTTTCCCTCACAGTGACAAAATGACAAAATTGCACAACCTACAGTTGCAAGCTAAAGAGAGATACTAGTTCCTCTTATATATATAGCTCCTGTTATGTTTCTTAAGACAAAATCTATTTGTTGGAATCTAATTGTTGGACTCTATTCTATTAGGCCAGAGGAGAGCTACAGAATCGACCTCATACCGGTCACACGTTGGTCAACTGCATATCTTTTTGTCTCCTGTTACAGACTCTTGTTCTTCATAGAAACTGTAGTATTCTACTAACTTCTAACCATGTTCATTCTACTAACTGAGTCTTCTTGGGAATGTTAAATGATAATTAATAATAATACATAATAATTACACGCAATTTTGGAGTAATTATAGTGCCATATTATTAATGATTTTATTGTAAATATTATATGACTGCTCTCTGTGGAAATTTTGGAGGGTTTGGTTTTTCTCCGAAAGTCATGAAAATCAGGACATGTCACTATGTACAGCTCAACACAATAGAAAACTTATAAATTAAATGAAAAAAAAAATGCTGTTAATGAATACTGTGCAAAATGAATTACCTATCGCATTACCTATAGCATATCATCACCTGAGCTCAGGACATATCCTCAACGTGTCAGTTCTGACCTCAGGACTGGAAGCCCCAGGCTAAATGATTCAGAACTTTCTGCAGGACTTGTGTGTCCAGTAAAACTCTTCCATTCCATTTGTTATCACTATAATGGAGTAACTGTAAATATATATTTGCCTAGGGTATGAAAATGTATCTTAATTAATCTTGCATTGTTACCCAGGCAGGAACATAGTGTCATTGAATCCACATGTACCAGATGTGGCCAGGATCTGGGCCGACACTATGTTGCTGTCTGGTTAGTAAAAGCTGAAGTGTGACACAACTTCTGACTTAACCAAAGGTTTGAGTTTGTGGAGTGGGACCTGTTTGCAACGAGGATTGAATTTGCTCAACTGGTAATTAAAAAAGTGGCTTTGACTTCACGTCATTGGTAAAGGCTAATTGATAAAATTGAACTACTTTTACACTGTTGACTATGGTTAATTGTTTTAGTCCGCGGGTTGAAGCGACCCCCCGGAATGTGAGTTTTGGGCATGATTGGGTGGGTTTTTAATTCTGATTAGGCGGGTTTTGGTTTTGTTTTGTTACGCAGACCTGGAAACCCTGGCTGCATCAGTAGCTGACACTAATGTAACGCCCCCCAGGTGTGACCATTGTCTGAAGCCTGAATAGAGACATGCTAGTTTATTGGCTAATGGCGCTGACACCGCCCCCTCGACGCATTGCGTGCTCCATAAAAAGCGCCTGCGCCATCACTCCTAAGGTTTTGAAGCCATCAAAACAACCAAATTTAGAGTCAGAAACCTCTCAGAGGCTGACTCCAAAGGCTCAAACGGTAGCCTTGTCATCTTGCAAATCACACAGTGATAAACTCTGTTTTGACCCAAAACAGTCTCATCTGAAATTGGCCCAGCAGAATCACCGGAAAAGCAGCTACCATGAGACCCAAAAGTCTGCGAATCAGACTCACATTGATGTCCTGCCCTATTCTGAAATGATCTAGACTGGTGTGAAATGATGAAGCACACGCAGGAGACAGCCGTGTCTAATTCTACCCCTAGAAACGCGATCTGATGCCTGCCTGCTGCCTTGAGGATGAATCCGGGATTCATCCTCAAGCCCAGACCTCGCAAATCATCAAGAAACTAGTCTTGATGCTGACACACCAAGTCCTTGGATTGTGCTACAATCAGACAGTCGTCCAGGTAGTTCAACACACAGGTGCCCTGGAGTCACAAACAGAGCCAGAGGAGCAGCCATGAACTATGTCAATGTGCGGTGTGCTAAAGCCCTTTACTCCTTTTCTATGGTTCGGAGAACACAGGATGACAAATTTGGCTGAAGTCTCCCCAGAAGTCTCCCATCATTGATTTGACGGTTGTTGTAAGAAGGGCCACATTACAGGACTATGTGTCAAATCATCTGACACTGCCAGAATTTCGTCAGAGGTAAAATATGATCGCAATGGCAATCAGCTGTCGGCGAACATGTCAAACCAGTGATCAAAGACTTCAGATTTTGGACTAGGATCAGAGGAATCTTTTAGGATTCTCAAATTTTGTCTCAGACAGCCAAATCAAGCCCAAAATCGTACAGTGTGAACCCGGCTTAAGGCATGGCTTTTCTGAGCCAAATTCCAGGAAGACTTAATCGCCAACCTCCGGACAATGCTCCTGTGTGGGTACTGGTGCCGCATCTCCAAAATTGCCTTGGAGTGAATTGCAGCACCAGCCTGACTGGCAGCCAAATATGACTTACCAATGTTGTTCTGCAGGGCTTAGATGGCAAGGTAGGCTGCAACTTCCATGAAGAAGCCAAAAGATGGTGAAAGATGAACAGTAACCATATTTTCACCTGCTGACATCACCGTATACCCCAGCTCCATTAAACCCAAAATGGTGGTGAAGTCAATAGTAGCCGGATTAGTGATGCACTGAGAACAGCTGATACCAAGACCACACCGTGTGCTTCCAGGCTGGACACAGCTCATTATGAGCAAATTCAACTGAAGAAATGCAGCTGACATGATCAGGTGAGAGAGAGAGAGAATTCGGTCTGCTCACTCTCCATCACCTCAAGCTCAACATTGCACCCCCAGAGCCCGTCCTCATGAGGCGCCTTGACAACCTAAAAAAAACAGTGACAGGGAGTGACAGATCTCCCTTCTTTCTTCAAAACGAAGGCAAACTGACAGCAATGCACTTTAACTTGAAAGTGTTCACAGTGTACTTATTCAGAAGTACCTTTGAGTGCTGCTTGAGCATGAGAAATTCCCAGGCGTTTCACACAGTTTCCGTGTCTGTCCTCACTCGTTATAAAGCACTGGTGACACAGTGCCCCGAAGGGCAGTGTCAGCATCATCAGCCAATGACTTGGTGTGTTTCTATATGAACTTCAGACAATCCACTCAACTTGGAGGAGTTCCCATGGTGTCATCTACTGATGCAGCGTCAAGTGAAGCTATGAAAGTGTCTGTGACAGTTTATTTTCAGTGGGGCACAATAAATAATTACAAGTCATTTTATATCAAGAAAAAAAATCCACAGTGACTATGTATCTTCAAATTCATAAATGAGTTACAATATAATGAATGGTGCACTTTAACTAAAGCCAATCAGGAACTCATCTGAATTATCATCTTGACTTGCCAGTGATGTTCCCCTAAAAGAAAAGATGCATTACAATCTTTCATTTGTCAGTGACTTTACTGTCGAGATCTGGTTGTCCGTGAATAAATTCATTTTCTATTGAAAGCATTACCGTATGGAACATTACGTACATGGGCTGTAAAAGTAAAATGTAAGGATTAATCTTGATACTTTTTAGAGAATTAGTACAGTAATCTAATTACACTGTTGAAGATGTAATTAGTAGCTAGTAATTAAAACCCAAAACTTCTCCCTTCTCTGACATAGGGTGTGTCTCAATCAGCTCCCTAGTTCAGTAGTTAGGGCATCAGGGAGTCGGCCATTTTAAGGGCTATCTCAATTGCAAACTCCTACCAGTGAACTGAAACGTTTACTCCCTAAAAAGTCCACAATGCACCGTGAAAACCAGGGAGCATCAATGCAATATGTTCCCTTAACAGATTTACTGAAGCACAGAAGATAAATCACTTATGTCAACTCAGTGCACATAATAGTAAAAGATCAGGGTTCCTCAAATACGGCCCTGGAGGGCCACTGTCCTGCAGAGTTTATATCCAACCCTGTTCAAACTCACCTGCCTGGAATCTTCTAGTAACTCTGAAGACTTTGATTAACTTCCTCAAGTGTGTTTGAGGAGGGTGGAACTAAACTTTGCCCTCCAGATGCGGATTTGAGGAACCCTGCAATAGATGTTTATCAAAATACAAACCATTATTTAATTATATTTCAGCATAAACATACATCGCTAGGCAGGTAATGAAAATAAGCTAACATTTATAATTTAGTTACAGATTAAATGTTGCACGTATATGCATCAAGCAAAGCATTTATCATAGTCCACTTGAGAAAGAGTGAGTGAATTCAGACGATGAGTGCGCCGGAAGTGCTGCTGCTTTTGCATAGTTTGTGCTTGTGCAAATTGGCAGCTCCAGTAGTAAAATTAAGAGATTTATCTTGAACTCTGTCATGAAAACTATGTTTAAACCTCAAATCAATTAAAAGGAATACCGTTTGATATTACGCTGCAGCCACATTGGACCAGCGGTTTGGAAAATCGATGGATGGTGCCAACTTGTCAGATTCGGGAATTCATTTGGTGCGCAATTCTCACGGTGCACTATGGGTATTCTCTAGCCACTGAGTGTAAATCTGTTTCGGTTGTACACTCTCCATTGCAGTGCATTGTGAGATTGAATGATCGCACACGATAACGTCTACTATGGTTTCGGACACCACTACGAATGGTATTGGAAGCGTTTCGGACACAGCCAAAATGTGCCTGTTGGGGGCTCCAGGAACAGAGTTGAGAACCACTGCTTTATTATTATCATTATTAATATTTATCTACATCTATACTCCATCATAATGACATTAAAATAAAGAATAAAAATAAAAGTTTGTTTTGATATTTTGTCAGTTCAATACTTTCTGGTCCCACTATAGATACTATTCAGTGAGGAATTAGAAAAGTTTATCAGTATTTATCAGAAAGTTTATCAGTATTTGTAAATACGTTTGTAGAAAATGTAAACTCTTCGGCAATTTCTCTACTATTTTATGTGTCTTTAGAATGAGTTGTAAAACCTTCCACTGAGAAAGTTCATATGTCTGTTATTTGGGTTGCCAGGCATTAAGCAAACTCACGCTACCAGTTCCCAGGTGAGGACACAGACAGTTTGCCATGCTGGGAGAGATGGCCCAGTGCAGTGACAGGCATCCATACAAAGCATTGCAATGCAGCATAAAGAAACCCAAACTATTCTCTGAGCGTGCATTAGATCCCTGCATAAACCTTTGATGGAAGGTTCCCTGCCCCGGCAGATGCTGACGTTCAAAGAGAATGGCTTTCATTGCTAATTAAGCCGCTGTTGTGGTGCCCTACTCCATCTACTAAAATCGAAACAGTTTGTTTTTCTAGGCCACTTGTCTCTTTTTCTGCATTCTACTATACTCTTGTGCAGCGTTGAAGAGTGAGTAACTAATTGAACTACATTCTTCTGAAGCATCTTACATGCTTTCCCTGAAGAAGCTACTATTTCTAATGAACATTGTACAGTCTGTTTTCCTATTTTTCCATACTATTATTGCACACACTGCTTGACAGCCGAGCAGACAGAGGCAATAATCAAACATGCATGCCCAAAATGATATGCATCTCTGCACTGGGAAACACTGGATATTCATTTGTGTCTCTATGCAGACACCTACAACGCATTTTACATATTTTTGGTAGCAAAATACAAATGAATATTGTAATATTTATTATATAACAACTAAATAATAATGTATTTAGTTAGCATAGTGTTTTGCAGTTTTATCAGTGGTATGTAGTGTAAATGTATCTGTTCAAATGCAGTCCCTAAGCGCAATCCCAATTGTGTTCGGCGTACATAAATACTGCTCTAATTGCAGTATATTTATTTTAAAAGATAGTTTACCCTATCCAAATAGATTTCAAAGCTATTTAATCACTTCAAATTAGGTGTTTCAGTTTTGAAATTAGTTATCAGTTTTAAAGCAGAATCCCACATTAGTTGTTGTTCCCTTTCGAGGGAACTCGAACTGCGTCGGTGACGACACTAGGGGAACGCCCTTCAGCGTAGCGCGTCTGAATTTATGAATGAAACCGAATCCAATCCTATTGGCGTTGCGTGATGACGTAGCGTGTGACGGCATAAGCGGATGTATACAAAAGCACGCCGGCACACAGAAATGTCAGCTTTTTGCTATTCAGCAAGCGCTCTGTGTATGTGTGAACAAGTCTGTCCTATTTGGTGTTGTATGTCCTGTTAAAGTATTTTGCAATAAGATTCTGTGGCTGGAATCTCGCGTTTGCCGAGGCAGCGCGTAGGTTTAAGGTTTGCCTTGCAGTTGCAATACAGAATCTAGTAGCTCGGATCTCGCGTTTGCCGAGGCAGCGCTTAGATTACAAGTGTATTTTGCAATAAGATTCTGTGGCTGGAATCTCGCGTTTGCCGAGGCAGCGCGTAGGTTTAAGGTTTGCCTTGCAGTTGCAATACAGAATCTAGTAGCTCGGATCTCGCGTTTGCCGAGGCAGCGCTTAGATTACGAGTGTATTTTGCAATAAGATTCTGTGGCTGGAATCTCGCGTTTGCCGAGGCAGCGCGTAGGTTTAAGGTTTGCCTTGCAGTTGCAATACAGAATCTAGTAGCTCGGATCTCGCGTTTGCCGAGGCAGCGCTTAGATTACGAGTGTATTTTGCAATAAGATTCTGTGGCTGGAATCTCGCGTTTGCCGAGGCAGCGCGTAGGTTTAAGGTTTGCCTTGCAGTTGCAATACAGAATCTAGTAGCTCGGATCTCGCGTTTGCCGAGGCAGCGCTTAGATTACGAGTGTATTTTGCAATAAGATTCTGTGGCTGGAATCTCGCGTTTGCCGAGGCAGCGCGTAGATTTAAGGTTGCCTTGCAGTTGCAATACAGAATCTAGTAGCTCGGATCTCGTGTTTGCCGAGGCAGCATGTAGGTTACGAGTCTACTTTGCAGTTTGCTGTGTGAGTACGAGGCATGAACAGTCAGCTCCTGAGGGTGCTGGCTGTGTTCATTGAGAAATAACTCGCCGCACACGTGCGTTTCGGGTATCTCAGCCTCGCGCCTGTTGACTTTCTTCTCGAGAGATGAAAGCCAAATATCTTGTGTACTACTCGAATCTCGCGTTTGTTAAGGCAACGCGTTACGGGTCTGCAATAAAAGGGACACACGCGATCTGATAAATAATACTGTTTAGGTGCGAGGCATTCACAGTCAGCTCCTGAGGGTGCTGGCTGTGTTCATTGAGAAATATCTTGACGCGTACAGCCGTGCGCTGTCAGGTGTTTCAGTCTCGCGCCTGTTGACTTTCTTCTCCAAGGATGAAAGCCAAATTATAACGGCTCGAATCTCACGATTGCCGAGGCAGCGTGTAGGTTACGGGATCGTATAATTAAATATAAAACAGTATTCCAGTGTTATGGCTGCATTTAATTCCGAGGAGTTAAAGTAATTAAAAATTGTATCTGACTTGGTTAGATATTTTAATTCAGCCTACCATCTGAAGGGGAGTATCGCTTCTAGAGGTCCCCCTCAAAAAAAAAAAAAAAAAAGCTGAGCTTGGGACTCTAGGCGGCGCTCTCGCCCAAAGCCTTTCAGGCCAGGAAGGCGAAAGGGAAGAGGTCCTAACTCCTGTGAGACCTCCAAGGGCCGCCCCCCCGGAGAGAGAGCGATCGAGGTCCCCTCTCTCCTCGGGCCCTCAGGATGCTGGCGTCGGTTTCCCGCCGTCTCTGACGCTTCGGGTCACGCCAGCTTCCAGCGAGCACACGCTGCTCTTTCTGCCCCGAAGGCCTGCAGTCAAACAGCGTTTGGGTTCGCACACGGTGGGTCGTTGTCGGTTTTCCCCTGCCGGTCATCCGCTTCAGGGTGCCGTCAAGGACTCGCACAAAACACTGGACACCAGCCCCGAGGGGCTGGTTCCTTTGGTGAATTTCGTGGAGGCATGGCAAAACCTCACGAATATTTCTCCATGGGTCCTGCGCACTGTAGAAATTGGGTACAGACTGCAGTTCCGGGTCCGCCCACCAAAATTCAACGGGGTGGTTCGGACGGCAGTGCACCCAGAGCAGGGTCTGGTGTTGGAACAGGAGGTCAACTCGCTGCTGGAAAAAGGGGCCATAGAGCATGTTCCCCCACCAGTCAGGGAGTCCGGGTTCTACAGCCGGTACTTCATAGTTCCAAAAAAGGATGGAGGGTTGCGTCCAATTTTAGATCTGAGGCATCTGAATCGGTCTCTGAGGAGGTTCAGGTTCAAGATGCTCACTATTCCCACCATCGTGAGTCAGATCCAATCCGAGGATTGGTTTGTCACGATAGATCTAAAAGACGCCTATTTTCACATCTCCATCCTTCCATCGCACAGGAAGTTCCTGAGGTTTGCTTTCGGGGGCGAAGCTTACCAATATCGGGTTCTTCCATTCGGCCTAGCACTCTCCCCTCGCACGTTCACCAAGTGTATGGATGCAGCTCTGGCCCCACTGAGGCTCCAGGGCATCCGCGTGCTGAATTATATCGACGACTGGCTCATACTGGCCCAGTCTCGAGAGTTGGCAGTTCGGCATCGAGATGTCGTCCTTGGCCACATTCAGTGCTTGGGGTTGAGGCTCAACACAAAGAAGAGCGTGTTGACACCCGCCCAACGAACTACGTTCCTGGGGGTGGTATGGGACTCAATGACGATGCAGGCACACATGTCTCCCGCACGCATCGAGTCCATTCTAACCACACTAACCAGGGTGAAGCTAGGCCATACCATCACAGTAAAACACTTCCAGAGGGTGTTAGGTCTCATGGCAGCAGCGTCCAGCGTCATACCTTCTGGCCTGCTACACATGAGAGCCCTGCAGTGGTGGTTGAAAGCCAAGGGGTTTTCCCCAAGGGGAAATCCGTTCCGCTTGATAAGGGTTACGCGCAGGTGCCTTCGTTCCCTTTCAATGTGGAAGAAACCTTGGTTCCTGTCCCAAGGTCCCAAGTTGGGAGCATTATGTCGCCGAGTATCCGTTTCGACAGATGCCTCCCTCACGGGCTGGGGCGCGGTCATGGACGGCCGCTTTATGAGAGGTCTCTGGCAGGACCATCATTCCTCTTGGCACATAAATTGCCTAGAAATGTTGGCGGTGTTCCGGGCTCTGAGGAGCTTTCTGCCAGACCTCCATGGTCGCCATGTCCTAGTAAGATCCGACAACATGTCGGTGGTATCTTACCTAAACCGTCAGGGGGGTCTGAGGTCGCGCCCTCTGTGCAGACTGGCACATCAGATCCTCCTGTGGTCCCAGCGGAGACTGTCGTCTCTCAGGGCGATGTATGTCCCGGGGGACCAGAACCAGGGAGCAGACATGCTGTCGAGGCAGGGGCTGAGGCCCGGGGAATGGAGACTCCACCCCGAGGTGGTGGAGTAAATATGCGAGAGGTTTGGCCCAGTGGAAGTGGACCTATTTGCGTCTCGAGAGACGACACACTGTCCACTGTGGTTTTCCCTTTCTCATCCAGCCCCGCTGGGGTTGGATGCTATCGTGCAGACGTGGCCGAGGCTGCGTCTGTACGCCTTTCCCCAAATCGCTCTGCTCCCAGCAGTTCTGGAAAGGGTCCGTCGGGACGGGGTCAGCCTACTATTAGTAGCCCCGTGTTGGCCGGCCCGAGTATGGTTTTCGGACATCATCCTGCTTCTGGCAGGCCCGCCATGGCAGATCCCTCTGAGGAGGGACCTGTTGTCTCAGGCAGAGGGCTCAGTTCTCCACCCTCGGCCCGAGCTGTGGAAACTGTGGGTCTGGCCCCTGAGGGGGCACAGTACCTAGAAGCCGGCCTGTCAGCAGAAGTGGTTGAAACTATACTCACTTCCAGAGCTCCCTCCACGAGGAAGTTATACGGCCTTAAGTGGAATGTTTTTTCCATTTGGTGCAGAGAGCGTGTTTTGGACCCAGTTCACTGCCCAGTGGCTTCAGTGCTGGAGTTTCTCCAAGACCGCTTTTCTGCCGGGCTTACCCCGCCCACACTCAAGGTTTATGTGGCTGCCATTGCGGCTTTCCACGCTCCTCTGAGTGATGGTCCCCTGGGGAGGCATCACCTGGTCGTACGTTTCCTCCGTGGAGCCTGGAGGATGAGACCTGCGACTCGCACCAGGGTTCCCTCTTGGGACCTGGCGGTGGTTCTCGAAGGGCTGGCCGAGGCCCCCTTCGAACCATTGGAGTCGGCTGAGGCCAAGAACCTTTCGTTTAAGGTGGTCTTTTTGTTGGCCATTACTTCTCTGAGGAGGGTAGGAGATCTTCAGGCGCTCTCTATTTCCAATGGGTGCTTGGAGTTTGCTCCAGGCAACATTAAGGCCATCTTACACCCCAGGCCCGGCTATTTGCCCAAGGTACCATCTAATGTGGCACGGCCTATGGTTCTGCAGGCATTTCATCCTCCGCCTCATGTGACGGCGGATGAGGAGAGACTTCACCTGCTCTGCCCTGTCAGAGCGCTGCGATGTTATATCCTGAGGTCCTCCTCATGGCGGAAGTCGGACCAGTTGCTGGTGTGTTTCGGGTCACCCAAGAAAGGGCTTCCCGCCTCTAAGCAGACCATCAGCAACTGGATCGTTCAGACTATTTCCCTGGCCTATCAGGTGCGCAATTTGCCTTCACCTATGGCCGTGAGGGCTCACTCCACCAGAGGCATAGCTTCCTCTAGAGCTCTCCTTTCAGGGGTTTCTATACATGACATATGTGAGGCAGCTGGCTGGGCCACTCCACACACATTCATGAGGTTTTACAGTCTGGACCTTCCCTCTACACCCGGTGCACGAGTGCTTTCGTCCTAAGTTGTGCCTGAAGACAGCTTCACACTAGGATGAGCGGGGTTCGTTGTGGTATAGTGGGTATCTCGTTCCCCTAGTGTCGTCACCGACGCAGTTCGAGTTCCCTCGAAAGGGAACGTCTCGGGTTACGTATGTAACCCTTGTTCCCTGAGAAAGGGAACGAGACACTGCGTCGGTTCGCCACACCTCACCCCGCTTGGAGCACTTGCTTCATAGCAAAAGCTGACATTTCTGTGTGCCGGCGTGCTTTTGTATACATCCGCTTATGCCGTCACACGCTACGTCATCACGCAACGCCAATAGGATTGGATTCGGTTTCATTCATAAATTCAGACGCGCTACGCTGAAGGGCGTTCCCCTAGTGTCGTCACCGACGCAGTGTCTCGTTCCCTTTCTCAGGGAACAAGGGTTACATACGTAACCCGAGACGTTTTCCATGATAGTGACTCATATCAGTGATTTACAGATGGTTTGGAATTCATAATTTTTTTTCAATGTTCAATGTTCTGCTTGCAGCTGATCTTCCCTTGTTCTGCTACTCAATGACGCAATATGTCTAATATCCTTTACTTCAGTATTATCCATTATCCAGCTATGAATCACGTTACACATAATTCAGAGGAGAACAGATCGTCACTGCCCTCTCACATCTGCAGTTAAACTTTATAATGCCTCTGGGAAATATGGTCAGATGTAATAGAATGAGATTTGACTATCGGAGAGATATCGTTGAAACATGATGTTCGCATTTATATTAGTGTCAATATGGAAATTCTATATATTTAATTTGAGCCACTCTGAGCAACATTGTCACAGTGAGTATGGAGTAACAGATGATTTGCTGTGGAATGCTAAGAGAGGTGTTCACTTTCCATTACAAAGAAATAGGGGCGAATGCAGCAGAGAAAAAGGCAGTGCACAGCTTGGCAGTGATGTGCCAGCGTGCCTAATCACCATTCCAAATCGTTTAGCTTAACTTTGCCTGAGCAACTGCAAGTCACTTTCTGCTATGCTTAAAGCCACGAGAGCCAACAAAACAACCCTCTGCCAAATCAGCCTCCAGCATCTCTGTGTGGAGTTTGTGCTGTGTTGAGGTGCTGGAGTAATCCCTTTAGTCCAGAGGCAATCTGCTTACATGCCGAATGACTTTCCATACCTACATAATTTCAGCTTTACAAAAGAGACTCCACAGAAATGTCTCACCTAATCATAAGGCTGCAGCTGGAAAGGTGCCATAGTTCTGAAAAATTGATTAACGGTATAAAAGGAGTTTTGAGTGTTAAAATTACTTTCCAAATCTGTGATAATACATTTGCAAAATTTAATTTGCTGTAGAAGGATTTAGCCATATAGAGCAGGAAATGTGTGTCCTGTATTTCAGTTACTTTTACTGCAAGAATAGAAGTCAATGTTAGTCCCAAGCTAGTTGGTGAACAAGTCAAGTCTGCATGTGTGAGAATCTGTCATTTGCTTACTTAAAAACTACTGTGCACATCTCTAATCGAGGACTGTTTTTAACACTCAATTTTAGATATTAGATACATGGAATCACATAACACATTTGTTTTCATGATCAGACAGAAACAATGATCTATTCACAATAAAAGAAAAGAAAATGTAAAAATGCAATTGTTCCACAGACTAAGAGATCCAAAAGAAAAACAACTAAGGTCTCTAGACTGTCTAATCTATAAAGGGATTTGTCCATGGGTTCTCCTCAATTTATTATTTGGTGAGCAATATCAATAATACTAAACTCAACTTTAGCTCTAAATTATTTATGTCCAACTTTATCGGCATACATACAGTATATTTGTGTCACCGTTTCCCAAGGCCAAGGGTCAATAACCACGCTCCGGAGGAGCCGACACCAAAGGCACCAATCAGGCGAGACAACAGATCATATAAAATCTCTTCTTTTTATTCATAAATTAATAGCACTTAAAACAGCATCGGAATGACTCTGGGTTCCTTTACTTCACTCCAGAATGTCCCACATGGGCCTCCAACGAGGGGAACTCTGGCCAGCAGGAGGTCAAGAGGGTCTGTGGCAGATGACAGCGAAAGGTAAGCAGCAGAGAATGGATTTTTGGCTCGTAACGATGGCACAGCCGTGCACTCCCTTTACTTGCAGAACGGCGGAGGCGAAACACTGCCTCGGAGGACCAGATTTCTCCCGTCCACTAGAGGACAACAGGTGGGTGACAGTAGCAAGATTTCTCAGCTTCTCAAACGGTAACAGATCGAACGCAGCAGTCAGCATACTCTCCTTCAGAGTAATGGTTCACAGGATCTCTCAGAGGCACTGGCTTCGCTGACGGAGGAGGCGGCGTGCTCTTAGGGCAGCTCGAAGCAGAGCTGGAGTGCTTGGGCAAGAAGTGTCTCATAGCTTGAGAAGACTTCTGTGCTTCGGTGAATTGTTCCGAAAACCCTTTCACAGCCGGGCCGAAGAGACCGGTGCTGAAGATTGGTAAATCAAGGAAAACCGTCCTGTCCGCCTCTTTTATGTCTGTGAGGTTCAGCCAAAGATGGCACTTGAGCACAACGAGGTTAGCCATGCCTCTGCCAATCACTTGAGCGGTAGCCTTCGTAGTGCACAGTGCTAGGTCTATGGCGCTACGAAGGTCACGAAATGCATCAGGGTTCAGGCCAGACTCGTCCATTGTTCGGAGAAGTTTGGCCTGAATAACCTGTAACACCGCGATGGTGTGTAGAGCTGATACAGCCTGACCGAAAGCTGTGAAAGCGCGTCCAGCGAGTGCTGAAGTCCCAGGCACGTGGCGCACTCCGCGTGCCCATTCGCCTCGTGCAGAAGGGATCCGCACAAGATGCATGAAGAGCGAGGCATTTAGAACAACACTTGCGAAAATTGCTCTTTTATAACTGAGTGTCGCAGCGGCGCTCACACAGTAGCAATGAAAAGCAATAAAATGAAAAATGTAGCATGTTCGCCGGATGGCCACAGGAGAACGATGACAGAAGAGAGGTGGCTTTTTAGGTGAGTGAGAAGGTGCTGTCCTCTGTATGCAAGGCTTGCTCTAGCTGTATGGCTTGTTTCCACGGCGAAGGCTTCAGAGGAGGCAGAGATGTAAAGGTCGCTGAAGGAGATCAAATCTGTATATGGCGAAAAATAGGGGCTTCTTATAGACATAAGCTATGTCCATTCTGGTGGGCTCTGACGTGCTCTGGCGCCAAGTCACCTGATTGGTTCGCGCTCCAGAGGCGCTTCGCCATAGGATGTGCATTTGCTACAGCCAAGCCAATGGGCGCGCTAGACGCTCTGCTGTGTTCGCTGTGCAGCTGCACTACGTTTTAAAATATAGGCTTCAATATTTCTCGAGGAAAGGAGTTTCCCCACTGCGTATTAGCTACGCAATACGAAGTGACCGTTCTCGAAAGGGAACAATATGTATTGTGAAAAGTGCTATACAAACCAATCTGACTTTACTTGACTTGACTTCTCCTTTTGTAAATGATGACAGACTTTTCACTTTTGGGCAAATTATTCCTTTAAGCTTGTGTTAGATTAACACATTTGTTTAAAAAAAAAAAAGAGGCACATACTGGTCTGGTTTTGAGGAAGTTTATTTTATTTTCAGTTAAAATTTACAATAGTTTCACAAAACCATGTTCTTTTCCTTCCTACAGTATTGCATTTGTTGAGGAAAAAAGTTGCCATTTTGCACTGCCCTGCCTGTGAGAACTTCTAAAGAGCCTCTCTGGAAAATATCAATCAGCACAATTACCAAACGGAATAGTTTCAAAAATGGACCTATTTAGGAGAGACATGACATGCAGTACCTAACTATCTGAAGTGCCATCAAAGGAACACCCAAACTGTGAATGATTATGGTGCAATTATTACTACTTACTATGTCCCACAGAGGTAGAATTGCACCTTAGATATGAGCACGCACCTCAGCCCGTCATCACTGACAAAACAGGGACTTTTCTCTATCTTCCTCATCATTCTCAAGCTGTAAGAATATTCTATCATAGCCAGCTGGGATTGTAGATTAAGAGCCTCTAGCTCTGAGGCATCATTATGGCAGCCAGTTTTCTTCATTAGTGATTAAGAATGAACTCTTGTGGTTCCCACTGCATTTATACAGGGGAATTAATTTACAATGAGCATAAATGAAGGGGCAAATTACAAGCGCTGGTCTATTTGACATCTTGAAGGTATAGAGAATAATGGTTGCAGACAGGTCTAATACTACATCTGTTTTGTACCCAGTGGTGGTAAATTCGAAAGTCCATGATCACTGTGACCCATCAAAGGACTATCTGAAAGCGAAAATACCCTATATGTTTATGATATCATAATTTTAGATTATTTATATTGAAAAATGTAATGTATTATTAAAAACTTCACATACACTGGTTGTAAGAATTTGCTTGTTGAATTTCATTGTACTTGTATTTTAGTGTCTGCTTCCTGTTTGCTACTTCAATTCAAATGTGTGTAGAAAGGCATGTAAAAATTGTCTCTCCCAGTATAGGTGGTAAAGAAAAAAGTAGCAGTGACAATGAGGGAACACTCCAACAAATTCCCCTAAGGTTTCCTTCAATCTTCAGCTCTATTCCTGCTCAAAAACTGTACCCTAATTGTCTTTCCATTTTTTATTTTAAAAAATCATCCATTTTATCATTTATCATTTCATCATCCAAATTATTTTCTCACTATTTTGTTTTCACCACCAGTTAAATTTTACGAGAAGTGCAAGATCTTTATAATCAAGTTCAGTGTAGCATTAGCAGGTGGATAATCCCTTAATAAATTAACCGTTTGGAAGTAGATCCTTATCTCTCCATGTTGAACCCAACCCTGACAGAAGAATGGACCCAAAGAAAGGATCTACCAGTGGTTTGTCGTCTCCTCCTCACCTAGGGTAATCGCTGTCTTGAGGACCATACCTGTGATTTTCTGGACCTTGCATATCAGACGCACTACCCTGAATGTTCCCTGCTAGCATTCTTCAGAGCCGGACTCAATGATGAACTCAAAACACAACTCCCCCTCAATGGTCCTCGATGGATATTTTGTGAGTTTATAGAGCTGGCTCTACAACTAAATGGAGCCAGTTTCAAAGTGCATGAGGTGGAGGAGGATCCGGTTGTCCCAGAGCTCCTTAATCCGGTGTCCAGTCAAGTCAGTTGGTCTCAGAGCTCCCAAATCCGGTCTCATCCATGTCTCTCCTGGAATCAGTGCCTTCTGTCACTTCAGTCCCAGAGCTGGCATTAAACTGCCACACCCTGTAATGGGTTCTCACCCACAGTCCTTACACTGAGGTATCTCATTCATCACCGTTCCTTCGTCTCCGCTGGTTCCACCCGGATTTTTGCCAGCTAGTAAGACCACTGTCAGGCGGTTGGCCTTATCAGCCACCATGAAGCGCAGTCCCCAACCTTACTGGTCCATGGCAGTCAGTTTCTTACTTAAGAAAACCTTCAGGTGGCCGGCCTTAACAGACCGCTCCGAGACCCCCAGGACTGGGCAGTCCCCACCCCTAATCCTACCCAAGGGGTTTTCAGTGCGTAGCATATGCACGCTAAAACCATTTTTGGCGTATAAATGGCACAAGAAATAACATTCGTTGTATAGATATGCACTTTCATGAGATTGTGTTTCTCTGGAAGGTTTAGTTGTGGCTCTGGTCACTGTTTTGGTCTCTGTTTGCACTTTAAATATTGAGAGAGTACTCTAACGTCTGAAGAACGACGGACAAGGGAGCCTCTGTTTCTGAACTTTAAATCGAAACGCAAGAACAACTGTACACAAACGCACAGTTTCTCTCTACCCGCCCTTTTTCCAAACTCACTGCCTTAACCCTATAACTGCCAGTGTAAAATAAAACCACAATTTCACAACAATTATAAAGAGTCTGTGTGCTACAGTACTTTGATTATGGTTGCTTGCATGTATTGTTTGCACTTAATAAAACTAAGAAAAACTGTTATTTATTTTTGTTATTTATTTCTGTTTTTATTTCTATGTTCAATTTGTGGAAAGGAGTTCAATTAGGAGGTCACACACAGCCTCAATCAGAAGTTCTTGAAGCTCATAGATGTACAGTAAGGTCTGAAGAGACCCATGTAAATTCATACAGGAGAAAAGCCAGTCAGTTGAGTTTGTGGCAAAACCTTTTACAGTGCTTTTATATTGTTGTCTTTCAATGCATTTGATAATTCATACTCATAAAGTAGAACAGAAATGACATTCATTACGAGATTATTAGTTAAAACATTTCAAAATGCACCTGCAGACTATTTTTCCAGGCATGAATTTTGCCATTGAGGATTTCTATAAAATATTGAGCAAAAGTCTCGTCTCGTCTCGTTCCTGTGAACCCAATCTCGTGTCTCGTGTCGTTTTGTGAAATAAGTGTCTTGTCACACCCCTAGTGATTAGTTCAAGATGTCCCTTTAAGGGTAATACAAATGAGTATTGAGTCCATCAGATCCTCAACCTGATCTGCACACAGCTGCTGTCTTAGGACAAAACCTGCTACCAAAACTAAAACCCGGAAAATATCCTTTCTGGTGAGTTGATAGACAATGAATACTGACTGTTTCCTGGACGAACAGATTAATTGATGGAAATATTAATTCCGATAACTCAGATACATGAAGTTAATTTGATTAACTGATCCAAATTATTTTATAATTAATTATAACGAGTTATGATTAATTATTCATATTTCCTTTTTGAGACAAGTTTAAAAACTCAGGACACTAACAAACCATTTGGTTAAAATGGGATTAAGAATAGTGGGTTAAGAATAGTAAAATGGGCTAAAACCAAGGTTAGAGCCTAAAATAGCATCATGCAACCCACCTTACTACTCGTTTCTCACGTATTTTTCTTGTCCTTCTTTACTTAGTTTTTTTTTCTTTTCCATTGAGAGTCTTGTTTTCTAAGTTAAGTTTTGTTTTTTGTTATTTGCAGCAAAACCACAGTCCACAGAGTCCAGACACACTCAATTATCAGGAAGACAAGCACCTGCTTGGATGAGATGCTCTCCCTCCACCTATTCACAAGGCACAACTATGGAAAAATAAATTAAAATGGAAGACAGCTTCTACATTTAAGTCACATACTGGGTCTGTACGTAGTCAATGGTAGGTTATGAGGGGACTCTAACAGTAGATACACTTATAGCTCATCACATGCCAGCAGTACAGTAGACTGCTTTATTACAGACCTTAACCCAAACTCTCTGGAAATTGTAAATGAGGGCCCAAATACAGAGAGATCCTGAACACTAAAGCATTTATTGAAAATAACTCAAATGTAGGTGCAATGCCATCATCTCGAACAAAGTAAGGGACAGGCAGTTCGTTACACATAATCTGTGCAACAAGGCAACCAAATCCGAAGGGTAATCTTAGACATCAAACTTAATCTTAGACATCATCATCCAACAGGTGATATGGAGCAGAGGAGATGGACCCACTGGTTGATCCCACATGCTACAGATAACTCATCATCCCGTCCATTAAACTATCTGGAGTGACACAGGGAGGAGACCAGGGTTGGATCTACGGGGGGGCAAAGGGTGGCAGCTGCCACCCCTGGGATACGGTCTTGCCACCCCATTTATAAATCAGATAATATTTTTTAAGTATATTTTATGTTCATAGCCTACACGTTGAAGGCCAAGGAGACCCGCACCAAACTCCTCTCAAACAGAAATTGCATATTTAGAATCCCCTCCCCCTCACAATGGTTTCACCCATCACCAGCACTGCAGCGACCCCCGCGAAATTTCACCAGTCACGCCAGCAGGGCAGCCTGGACATTGCCTCGAAGAAGAGAGGCTAATAAGCAGTGAGTAAGTGGTGAGGTAAGTTTGACACCAAGACGAAAAAATTCCATAGCAGACAGTTAACCCTGCAACAACCACATTGTGACGTTATTTACATCCGCAATACTTTGTTGTCTCATCGAATTTTTCAATGATCGTCAGGTCAGATAAGGGTCAAAAGTTAGTCTAGCTCTTTGTGTGTGTTTAAACTACTGCTGTCACAAAATTGGCATGCATCCACTTTCCCTGCATCTATGACTATCCAATTTTGAAAAATGGTCGACATGCCAAACTAAACTGAGATATCTAAGCGGTGTCATAAGCTGGTGATGCACAAGCACTGCACGTTTGACTCACATGGACACCTGTTATCAACAACGTGACCGTTTTCTCTCTGGTTGACCACGCATTTTGCAGTTAAGTTAGCCCTACATGACTGAAATTCTGCTCAATCACAACAAGTCAAAGTAGCCCACTACTTTCAAATAGGGGAACGTTACATGTATTCTTATTGAACCGAAACGGTACGGGCGTCACGGTTCGGTGCTCGAATTTACACGGAGAATACATGGTATAAAAATAAATAAAAACTCTAAATAGCGATAAATTTCGCTCTATTCACGTTTGGTGTGAACGCAGCCTAATGAACAGGCTGCGATGTCAAGATTGCGATGCTGGAGTGCGTGTGCGCGTGCGAGAGAGGCGCGGGCGCGATCGAACTGTGTGTGTGTGTGTGTCGTATGACTACATTTTTTTTTTTATCTCCTGGGGAGCATACCCCCAAACCCCCCAAGAATTGCTTTTTCACAAAGTACAATTTAAGTATAGACTACACAGACTGTTGATAGTGATTACACAGAGAAAGGGTCCACAATTCACAAATTAAGACCCACACCATCCAAAAACCCAGCTACATCTCTGATTTGACTCCCACTCCGTGTAATGTAGTGTAGAGAACAAAACGCATTCAATAAAAACCGTAGCATTTTAAATTATGAATAATGTCCATGGCCCCCCTCCTGAAACCTCATGCCATCCCTTTGCCACCCCAGGAAAAAATCTCTAGATCCGCCACTGGAAGAGACTCAGGGGGGTATATTAATCTGGTACAAATTGGATATTACCCGTTCCATCAAAATATTTAAAATAAACCAATTTTAAATATGGCTAGAAATTAACAGGAGTAGGAACTGGAAGTGAATCAGACAGGGATAACACGTTTAAACTGACCAAAAGAGCTGAATTCGAAATCAACACTCAGAACCAAAAAATCAGAAGATTCTGTCGTGTGGTGACAGACTAACTAACTCATCCATAGCAACTGGAGAAAGAACCATTAACACGTTGCAAGACAGCTGGATGGACTTATAGTCAAATGTCATTTCATTGCATAATTCGACATAACCTCTGTAACCTACTCATTTGACTATCATGTTGTAATCACTCATTGTTTATGTCCTTTTGAATGACCATTTAATAGTTCAACCCATTTAAAATGGGTTAATACAAGGAAGAAAACAAAAAACAAAACAAAGAAAAGTAAAGAAAAGACAGGACAGAAAGGGCATCTAACCAATCCCAGTCCTGACATATAAGTTATACAGTAAACATTATACGTATTTAATGCTATTGACATAACCTTTTCGGCACATAGACTTTTCACCATCAGACTGTTTATATGTTATACTTTGTCTTTGATAATACTTAGACTTTCCTGTTTAGGCAATGTGACATTTATCATGTCACAGCTTTCTCTCAATCCTGTCTCAGTTCTGTCAGCTGGCATTACAGCTGACTAAAAAATGGACCCACTAGGGACAAATAGAAGCAGAGCTTAAAAAAGCCAGACATGTCAATCCAATCCATTACTCCCTAGGCTGACCCATATGGCGTCAGTCAGAATGAGAGACAGCAACTTTTTTAAAAGGTCAGGCGGTTGTCCATCTGAGTTATTTTTCATTGACTTGGTCCCCTAATAGTCCATTTTAAACTTAACCAATTAACTCCATGGACTACATTCAACCTAACAGACATCATTACCAAGGGTCTAATAAAATAACAACTGAATTTAAGAACTTATAATAGGCAGCTTAAATGCAGTCATGTAAATGATGACCTTAGATGTTGCATTAAAGTCGTACATAGCAGATCGCACAATATTTTGATAAACATCTAATTACCCAGGGCAAGGCAGTTTATATCCTCCGTGGTAAATCCACATGTCTTGCTTCAAGTGTAATTCTGGGCTTAATGGCACTGTTGTGCATTAATGCTTCACTCAAGAATCTATGCATTAATTTGGCTCCTGTTCATCAGGCAAAATTATAGCCATTAAATGAATCAAATGAGCTGCTACAGTCAAGGTCACTGAGGTTTTGAATGGAGAAGGCTTAAGTGCACTTTGGAGAACAAATGGTTAGTTTTTCATTGGTTTTCTAAAAGCTAAAGGCTAAATTTGTCAAGACAAGTATGAGTAATACATCACAAAGGGCCCTTTGAGCTCTCCAAATCTAATGCTGAATAAATAATTATTAAATTCAAGACTAAAAGCAAATGAAAAAAACAATCTGAAATTATGCCTCTAATTTACCATATGGCTCTGAATTGTTTTCTCAACTTTGTATATGTAGAGACAAAACCATCAAATTGAATGAACTCAAATGACACCTTTTATAAAGGGAGTCTTCAGAAACTTTGTGGCAGCAATGCTAAATTAAATTTAAAAAGTATTTACTCTTTAAATTTTGAATGGAAATTTAATTATTGTTTGTTGCAACTATGCCTTGATTATTGAAAGATTTTTTTTTAAATTATTGATTTGTTGATTATTATTTTTGATTATTATTATAGCTCTGACAAGCAACTCCCAACATTTCTTTCATGGTGCTGTGTGCAAATAAATCCAAACAGAGAGGTTGACAGAATGAACTATAAAGAATAACTACTCGGTTACTCACGTAACCTCAGTTCCCTGAGTTAGGGAATGAGTATTGCGTAGCTATACGCAGTGGGGAAACTCCTTTTCCTCGATTTACTGAAGCCTTTATGTAAAGCGCATTTGCAGCTGCACAGCTAGAATTTGAGCGTCTGGCTCGCTCATAGGCTGTGCTGCGGCAACTGCACATCCAATGGCGCGGGCGCCTCTGACGTGCGACCAATGAGATCACTCTGCGTCATACACGTCAGAGCCCGCCAAGGGGGCGTGACCTCAGTCTATAATAGTCCCCGAATTCGCCATTATAGCAGGTTTAACGACTGAAGCGACAACTTGCCATGTTACTATAGTGCGGCTGGCTACGCAATACTCGTTCCCTAACTCAGGGAACTGAGGTTACGTGAGTAGCCGAGTAGTTCCCTTTCGAACGGTCACTTCGTATTGCATAGCTATACGCAGTGGGGACGCCATGCAAAACGCCGCACTGAGTAACTGGCTGCCACTGCAACTCAGGACCCCTGAGCATACAGAACAAGCCATAACCGCATAATTATGTATAAATAGACCAGACACCTTCAGGTCTAAAATAGTACACATCAGTTAGAATAACCCAACATACTACACCAATGAACCCAGACACTGTCGGGGTTATTAGTATATGAACATATAACCAGTCAAGTGGGTTTATATATGAAATTATAACCGGCCAAAGCGGGTTTTATATATGTATGGAATATAACCGGCAAAGCGGGTTTTATATATGTCATATAACCGGCCAAAAGCAGGTTTTATATATATATATATATATATGTCAATATAACCTGCAACAGCGGGTTTATGCATGAAATACAACCGGCCAGCAGCGGGTTTTATATATATATGTGAATGAGATTGTGCACAGTAATATATGACAAGACCGGCCACCGACGGGTCTTAATCATACCGAAACCACCTTCGCCTGCAGGGAAGGCACTTCCATATTATAGAAACGCATAAATGTGGAAGGCGAGGACCAGCCGGCCGCATCACAAATATCACTAATGGGAATGCCAGATGACCAAGCCCATGACGAGGCCATACCTCTGGTTGAATGGGCCTTGATGCCTATAGGGCAAACTTGACCCGCTGCGGTATAAGCCATAGAAATAGCATCCACTATCCATCTAGACAGTCTTTGCTTAGTGACTGGATCCCCCTTGGATCTACCACCAAAGCAGACAATAAGCTGTTCTGATTGTCTAAAAGACGCAGAACGCTCCAGATAGATTCTCAGTGCTCTGACAGGGCAGAGAATATTAACCTCTCCATCCTCTGCAGAAGGAGGGAGGGCTAATAATGTCACCGCCTGTGCTCTGAACGGTGTTGAGAGCACTTTAGGGACGTAACCATGTCTGGGCTTGAGGATGACTCTGGAGTCATCTGGACCCAACTCCAAACATGCAGGGCTCACAGAGATCTCCCACTCGCTTGATAGATGCCAACGCCATAAGGAGAGCGGTCTTCAGCGAGAGGGGTTTGAGATCAACCGATTGGAGCGGTTCGAAAGGCGGACCTTTCAGAGCCCCCAGAACCGTGGAGAGGTCCCAAGGCGGCACAGACGGAGGTCTGGAGGGGTTCATTCTCCTCGCACCTTTCAGGAATCTTACGACCAGGTCGTTACTTCCCAGTGACTGGCCAGCCGTCAGAACATGATGTGCTGCTATGGCTGCCACATACACTTTGAGCGTGGACGGGGAGCGACCCGCGTTCAGCAGCTTCTGTAAGAATGAGAGAACCACAGATATCTCACATGACTCTGGGTCAGCCTGATTTTTCGAGCACCAGCTGGAAAAACCTGACCATTTTGAAGCATACAGGCACCGAGTCGACGGGGCCCTGGCTTCAGATATAGTGTTTAAAACCTTCACAGGAAGGTCCTTGGGTACCCGTTGAGGGGCCAAACATGGAGGGCCCATAAATCGGGTCTCGGATGCCACAATGTCCCGTTCGCCTGTGTGAGGAGGTCTTACCTCAGTGGGACAGGCCATGGGATTGTGTCTGAAAACTGAACCAGTTCCGGGAACCACGGTCTGGTTTTCCAGAGAGGGGCCACCAGAAGGACTGGGCACCCGCTCTCTCTGACCCATTTGATGACTTGTGGAATCATCGAGATGGGGGGGAAAGGCATAAAGGGGGCGGTTGGGCCAGACATGGGTCAAGGCGTCCCTGTTCTTCGAGAAGAACAATTTGCAGTGGGTGTTGATTCTCGAGGCGAAAAGGTCGATTTCTGCCTCGCCAAACACCTTCCATATCAGACTGACCGTCTGTGGGTTCAGGGACCACTCGCCGAGGGGAGTGTTGCCCCGTGAAAGCATATTCGCGCCCACATTCTGGGCGCCCGGGATATGCGCTGCTCTCAGAGAGCTCAGGTTAGTTTGTGCCCATAAGAGGAGGTCTCTCGCCATCGCATGCAGGTTTCCTGACCTGATGCCCCCCTGGCAATTTATGTAGGCCACCACTGACGTATTGTCTGTGCGGACTAAGATGTGGTGACCTCTGAGGTTCGACAGAAATGCTTTCAGGGCCAACCCAACTGCTTTCATCTCCAGACAGTTGATATGTAAGCTCTGCTCCGTGCTCGACCAGAGTCCGGATGCAGGCATGCCCTCGTGCAGCGCTCCCCAACCCAGGTTGGACGCATCTGTAAGAACCACTTTCCTCCTGGAAATTGTTCCCATTGTCACCCCCTCGTGGTACCAGTTCTGAGCCCGCCAGGGAATCAGGGTTCTTAAACAACCGTGATTCACCATAACGCGCAAGCTGCCTGACTGCCATGTATGAGTTGGGACACGGCGTTTCAGCCAATGCTGCAGCGGGCGTATGCGCAGTAATCCCATGCGGAGTACTGGCGATGCTGCTGCCATGAGACCAAGCAGTTTCTGAAATTTCCTCAGTGGCGCGCGCTCTGAAATTGCCTGCAAGCGCTCGCACCGAGAGCGCGCGCTCTGGTGTGAGTCGTGCTGTCATAGCTCTTGAGTCTAAAACTGTGCCCAGAAAGATCACGCTCTTGCTGGGGGTTAGTTTGCGTTTTAAAACATTGATTGTGAAACCCAGGCATTTTAGATGGCCGAGAATCAAATCCCTGTGAGCTAATAGCCCGATTCTCGACTGTGCCAGCACCAGCCAGTTGTCGAGATAATTTAACACGCGCACTCCCTGATGTCTCAGAGGAGAAAGCGCTGCATCCACACACTTCGTGAATGTACAGGGTGCCAACGATAGACCGAACGGCAGAACGGTGTATTGATAAGCCTGGCCCTCGAAGGCGAATCTCAAGAATGGCCTGTGACGAGGATTTATTTGAATGTGAAAGTAAGCATCTTTCAGATCCATTGTGACAAACCAATCCCCCGGGCGCACTTGTAGGGGGACCTGATACCCTTATATTGTGATTTGTGCACACATTGAGTATCGGACTGACTGTACAAGCATTTGCGTGTGGGGAAGTCAGTGTTACAACGGGGGAGGGGCCGCCTGATGAAGGGGGACCGTGAACCCATGTGTTGTGCTTGTGAAACTGATAGCTAACATTTTGAACGGCCGTCTCATGAGAGCTTTGTTCAAATGTCTCAGATCTAGAATGGGTCTGGGGCCGCCATCATTTTTCAGAATTAGAAAATAGCGGCTGTAAAAACCTGTATGTTTTAGCGCAGGGGGGACTAATTCTATCGCCCCTTTTGCTAATGAATTCTGTACTTCGATGCGAAGCATGTGACCCATGTTGCTTCTCACCGAAGTCTCGAGAACCGCCTGAAACTTTGTGGGTCTGCGAGCAAATTGGAGCGAGTAACCTCGCTTTATAGTGTTTATAACCCAACTCGACACATCAGGGATAGCTTGCCAGGCTATAACCCGTGTAGCTAGGGCTTGACACACTGATTGGGACGGGCCGCCTAACATAGGGGGACCTGATACCCTTATATTGTGATTTTTGCACACATTGAGTGTTGGACTGACTGTACAAGCATTTGCGTGTGGGGAAGTCAGTGTTACAACAGGGGAGGGGCCGCCTAGTGAAGGGGGACCGTGAACCCATATATTGTGATTTGTGCACGCATTGGATGTTGGACTGACTGCACAAGCATATGCGTGTGGGGAAGTCAGTGTTACAATAGGGGAGGGGCCGCCTAGTGAAGGGGGACCGTGAACCCATATATTGTGATTTGTGCACACATTGAATGTTGGACTGACTGCACAAGCATTTGCGTGTGGGGAAGTCAGTGTTACAACAGGGGAGGGGCCGCCTAGTGAAGGGGGACCGTGAACCCATGTGTTGTGCTCGTGTGCTCTATTTGGGTCGCCGTGAAAACGGCGTTTGTTTGCAAAGACGCGCTCACTGCTGTGGGCCTGTTTACAATAATAAAATCCCCAGCCGCCTGAACTGAACAGGGGGCTGTGGGAAGTTTTGCTGGCTTCTTAGAGGGTGGTCCGGAAAGCGCTGGACACGAGCCCTCTCTTTTCTTTGCGTGCTAGGACGACTTTGGCGGGAAGTGCTCGGCTAGCGTTGGGCATCAGCCGCAGGGCGAGGCCGAGAGGCCTGTTTCGCCGGCTTTGCTGGATCTCCCTCGAACAGGACCGGAGATGACTGAGCTGGAGAGAGTGAAGCAGGGGGGGACGTGGCCGGCGTGCGTTCACAAACGTCCGTGCTCTCTGGATGCCGTTGGCTGCCGTGCTTCTTCTTCCTCGGCTGAAGTAGGGCCGGAGAAGGAAGCGCGGGTGATGTGGTGCCGCCGTCTCGAGAGAGAGCTAGCCGAGTTTGCAGCACGGAGATAGGCATGCACTCGCAGGCCGCACATCCGCCGACAGAGAGTGCATTCTCTGCGTGGTAGAGTCACAGGCATGAAATGCGGCTCGCGTGTTCGCAGGCCTCGCTTAACACGAGGCATATGGAACAACGCTGGTATAGATATAAACACATAATAAACAGATATTGAAAAGGATATCGCCGGATAGCCACAGGAGAGACGGCGTCAGGAGAAACGCGGTTGAGATGTGTAGTCTGCTGAACTGTAGCTCACTCAGGCTGAAGGCTTGTTCGACGGCGAAGGCTCAATAAATGGTCAGAGACGTGAAGTTTGTCGCTGAAGGAGTAAAAATCTGCTATAATGGCGAATTCGGGAACTATTATAGACTGAGGTCTCGCCCCCTTGGCGGGCTCTGACGTGTATGACGCCCGCGCCATTGGATGTGCAGTTGCCGCAGCACAGCCTATGAGCGAGCCAGACGCTCATATTCTAGCTGTGCAGCTGCAAATGCGCTTTACATAAAGGCTTCAGTAAATCGAGGAAAAGGAGTTTCCCCACTGCGTATAGCTACGCAATACGAAGTGACCGTTCGAAAGGGAACTTCAATAAACACACTGAAGAGAACACAGAAGCTTATCACACAATTACCGTTAACAATGACGAACACTAAACTGATGAAACAAAGGGCTTAAAGACACAGAGAATACAATCAAAAGAACAAGGAACAGGTGCAAAACAAATTAGAAACTATGGTAACAAACAATCAACTAGAACTCAGGCAAAACAGTGACCCAGAAAATAAACTAAACAGAACATGATGGTGACGATTACTTAATAAAATAAAAAAAGCACTTATACATTCCCCGTAAAGTCCTTCCTGCTCCACTGGTCCCGTCCGGCATGTTAGACTCTGGATTTGCTCAGTTCCCTTGTCTTTTTTCCTCCGCTGGCTCCGTCTGGCGTTTGTGGCTCTTTGGCTCCCTCCAGTTCGCTGCCAAATTTTTGATTTTGTTAATATTTTTTTCTGAAGACAAACATAAATAATGATGGAAGCCAAAATATTAAATGTCATGAAAGAAAGTAATCCACTGCTGACTTTAGCAATCCTTGTTGCATTCAAAAATGATCTCAAGATGTATTAAAGATATCTTAATATGATACAATTTTGGTTATTTACTATATGGTATCTTAAAGGCCTGCGATATTCAGCAAGGCCGCGTGCGATATTCAGCAACGTTTAACGCCTCGTGACTAAACAATGGGCGCCAATGTGAGTGTGCACACCGACGCGTAAAACGCCACGCGTAAAAGCGTAATTTTTTTTTAAACGCCTAGGGTTCGTTTATTTGGTTTGACACGCCGCGTCAAAAACTATCCGACCAATGAGATTGGCGCTTTTGCTCACGTGTCTGGAGCTTCTGAAGTTACAGTAAAACACAACTTGGGGGCGCTCAAACACAAAACGGTCTTGCCGAGCACACATACGTATTGGCGAAGAAGATATACAGCGTCTACTACACTCTGCCGGGAAGAAATAAGACGAGGAAGATGCAAGGCCAGATGAATGTAGAGCTGCTGGTCTTGTTGGTGTCTTTATAAAGAGACACCAACGAGAATAAAGAACTATATGACAAACGCGACAAACTTGCTCTCTTCTAGTGTCAGAAGCACTTTGTGGACCGGGGTATTTCTGTTTTACATTAAGCGCCATCTAATGTCAGGGAATAAATTTGCATGTTCACTCGGCTCATCGTCAGCGAAAATCGCTTGGGTATGAACACAAAAAACGCGTTGAAAAACGCTGACGAATAACGCGAGCCGATATTTTTCCTGGTCCAATATTGGATTGCCACAATCTCCATGTGCAATTTGTTGAATTTTTACCCATTTTTTAGAGTCGAAAACCAAAATGTGGTTCACTTGCATCTGATACTTTTTGTCTGAAGAACAAATATTGAAGTTAGAAATATATAAAATTTGCATAAAACATACCTGAATGAGTGCCAAAAATTTTTTTTTTTTCCAAAGTTTGTATGCCTGCCCTGTAACTCAAGTATTAAATATATCTAAATATGCTTTTAGATTCTGGTTCTTAAACTTTTATTTAGTCAAAATTGTTGAATTTTACCCATTTTACCAAATGTGGTCATTGCATACAGCAAACACTTGTTTTTAAAGAGGAATGTCTGAAGAACAAATAATGTTCTAAACTATTACTATAACTATTAATTGTTCCGGAGGTTAGTGAATACAAATTAACTTTGACAATGTTGTGCTGACTTGATAGGCTGCAAATTATAAGGATATGGTCTATAACAATATTCAGTTAATAAATAAATCATTTTCATGAGACTTGCTACATATTGGGTTACATTAACTAATGGCTTGATCATAGGTGCATAAAACCATATCAATACAAATCAATGTTCTGGATATATACGTGTGCATCCTAGGGATGAGCCTCTAGGAAGATCCGTTTGGTCCATTTCTCTGATAATACGGTTTGATTTATCAGTGATGGGGGTTTATGATCTAACTCTTTTGGTTCAACCAGGCTTTACATATACATCGATACATCTTTCAAACTCAGGCTCGAAAAAATTGGCTTTCTTTCCTCTTTTAACCCGTCCGTCAAGTTGTTATGCTAAATGTTTTGAGAAGCGTTTAAAGCAATCCTTCAGATGTATATTCTTTGTTTTTTCCTTTCAGCAGAGCCAATTTTTCATCAGAGGTTTAATTAGCAATTATGCAAAGCCTCATCCCACTCAATGCTTGACATATCGACTCAACATGCATTCTTGGCATCAATGTTAACACAATTACAACTTAATTTAAGGGCAAATATTTATGAATTAATTTTAACAATTTATTTTTACACTCATTGTCACTTCTTATCAATATATTATTTTATATTAATTCCTGTTAATAAATCTGCACCTGTCGACGCAGGTGTTGCAAATATACATGAACATACACAGATGTTGGTGCAAAGAATTGTGAATCATAATTTTTGTCATACAGGCTCTATTCAGTGCTGAAAATAAGTTTCCGTTTGTGTAATATTTAATTACAAATTATGTAAAATTAGTAAAGATAGAAGCAATGATTACAGTTGTCTGAGGATATGAGGGGAAGCACAATAAAAAAAAAAGATTTAAAAAAAAATGTCATACTATCTCTACAATATTATGCTGTTCCTTGTGGCTGAGAATAACATACAGCAGAAAAAAAGTACAGGGTAGGAGGTTGAGCATTACAAGCCAAGGTTATGTGTCATATTTGCAGAAATTGTTTAGTCAGTCCAATTAGATTTCTATAGGAATGCATGTTATTCAGCTACAACTAATAGTGTAGTTCTGTCAGCTCTGGAAAAAAATATCTGACCATGTTTAAAAGCATTATATAGAAATAAGCACAGGAAAAAGTCTGAGATTCCATTTAGGCCTAGTTATTTTATGTGCCTTTGGTGAAAGGTCTACTCTAAGGTAGTCCGAAATTCTCTCACATTAAAAAATAAATAAGACCTCACGTTGTGTCAATCACGTTTAAGCACTGCCTCTGAAACTTTCGTCCGTCATAAAAAAAAAATCGGATCGGGTTCAGTTTTCTGCAGTTTTTGCATCCAAAGCAAGCATTTTGAGAGGTGACAATTCAGAGCCACTGAATGACAAATACGAAAAAACACATACATAAAATTCGGACTCGGTGTGCAAGGAATCAATTCACTGGAGGCGAGCTGGTGAGGACTCAAACGCAAACTTTAATTTTAAACATTAATCAAACACAAAACAAAGGCAGGGCAAGGCCTGAAAAAAAAAAAACAAGACCAATGATAGCAACATACAAGATGAGAAACATTCAATCCACAAAAATAACACAGGGCAAACATGAGGGCTTAAATACACTGACTAATTACAAGACAAGGAACACCTGTGTACAATGATCAGACAATTAACAAATGACAAGACACATGGCAGGATCACATGACAAACAGGAAATCACATGACAGACAAGAACAAGGAACAAGACACAAAACCCACACAGTGGATGCTTCTCAATATCCCTCCTCGTCTCCTCGCTCCTCTGTCCTCCATCCTATGACCTGGAAACCAATCAAGCACAGCCATCTTGAAGGACATCTCAATTCTCTAATTGCACCGCGAGGAGTCGAGGATCGAGGAGTGAGGAGGCTTTCAGAGGAGTCATGAGCGAGGATACACAGGTGTATCCTATGCGGAAGTGTTTTATTGACTAAATGTGACTCACGTATAAATTCTCCTCCCCCTTTACATCGGTCACAATAATTTTAATTTACATTTTACCCTTGCAGTTTATATAAACCACACATCTCACATATTTTAACAGGGTATCTTGCTTTATTATTATTCATTATGAATTTCTTAAATAACCAAACTTCAACAACATAAGGGCAGATCCTTTGAGCGCTGCTGATGAAACTGTGAAGTGACGCTCGAGTGATCAAGTATTCCAATGTATAAAAAAAGCTTTCATTCGATTCCCCCGTCCTCACTTTCTTTCCTTGCGTCCTTCCCTCGCATCCTACGGGGAGTGGAGCTGAGACGCAAGGAAAGGAAGCGAGGAAAGGAAACGAGGATGCACAAATAAGAATTGAGAAGCACCCCCTGACACTGGCTTCGTTTTTATTTTGGAGGACAATGTCAACAGAACATCGGTTTGTTAAGCCAGCTTTTCAAAAGAGCCTCACAGTAGTTACCCTGGGACAATATACATGGCAAAACACTCTAAAGCATCACTGTGACTCTTTATTCCCGATATTGAACAAAAAGTGCTTCTTCAAAAGCCTCTTGGTTATATCTTTGTCACTTTTCATTAATAATGCATTGTAAAAGTTGGATGAGCCCAATACTGAAGAACTGCATAAAGCAAATAGCTAGGCTACTTCTTTTATGACATATACAGTATAACACACACACAAACACACACTATGACAAAATTAAACTGTTATATAATCATGCAGATAATGATATTGGATTTACACTGTAGAGTTAGAAAGAAAAGATTAGCACTTATAATAGGTGTGAATTGCTGAAATTTAAATGTTTGTGCTTATATGAAAGGCACATGAATGTAAATCTAATGGATTGAAATTATGCCTCTGCAATGTTGAAGACTTTCTGTGCTTCAACAGAATCATTTCAAGGCTTTTAAAATTCAGTCATTTTCAATTCTTTCAAAAGAAAGACAGCCCAAGGATACCACTGGAGATGGCAATAAAAACAGAATCAGTGGCTCCGGAACCACACAGGACAAATTACTACCACAGCACTGTTAAATCCATGAGAGAGAGAGAGAGAGAGAGAGAGAGAGAGAGAGAGAGAGAGAGAGAGAGACAGAGAGAGAGAGAGAGAGAGAGAGAGAGAGAGAGAGAGACAGAGAGAGAGAGAGAGAGAGAGAGAGAGAGAGAGAGAGAGAGAGAAAGAAAACCTAATCTCATGCTTTGGGAATGAGTCTGGGGGCAACTTTGCCTCAGGTGTCTTCTACAACCTAATTTTCTTCATGGCAGGAGGTATAGTGTTTACTGGATGTAATGAACATTATTTCCTATGAGGGTTTATTTCTCCAAATTTGCATATGACCGCATTTAATAATTTTCATATTGTAAATGATTATATTTGCCTGTTGTGATGTCTTCTCTATTAAGGCCCTGATATTCATGGCGAAGTTCTTCGTTCTTAGGGGTAAACAGAAATTCGAAATACCATTGCAGCGGTATACTGTTGGTGAACATCTCGATGCATAATATGTGCTGCGCGCTTTCCTTTCAATAATAAAATAAACACAACAGAAATGAGAGTGGTGAGAAAGCATTAGTAATGAAAGCATCTGATCATAGCGCTGTGGATATGTTCGACACTTAACAATATGTATATTATACTCTAGCACTGCGTCTACAGTCGACAACTGGCTTCGACAGTCGGACTACATCTCATCCCTTTTTACACTAGCACTCGGGAATAAGATTTCTAGTGTCCTGTAATCTGCAGCGCAGCATTAACTAGACAGACTCCAGACAATACCTCCGAATATGCTTTAATCACGGCCGGAGGATCTCAGACCAATTTCAGAGAGAATCCCACCAGCAAAAAGAATACAACAGTTTTTATAGAATAGCAACATGGCAGTAGTCCAGCGCAGCGGCTACACATTAACTGCATCCCAAACAAGTGTGCCGCGCAAGTCCTGAAAAGTGAAGCCAAGGCATATATATCGCCCCCTAGTGTCTGACTGCAGAATAGATGTTAAAGGTGCAATTTGTAATATTTCTGAGGATCTATTAACAGAAATGCAATATAAGATTCATAACTATGTTTTCAGTGGTGTATAAAGACCTTGCATAATGAACCGTTATGTTTTTATTACCTTAGAATGAGACATTTATATTTCCATAACCGCGGGCGCCCCCTTCTACGGAGGTCAACATAGTGTCATCATGTTTCTAGCGTAGCTGACAGCGAACACACAGCGCTACAGAGCGCGTTTCATCACTACCTTGAAAAATAAGTTTTCAGTGGTGCATAAAGACCTTACTTAATGAACCGTTATATTTGTATTACCTTGGAATGAGCAGTTTCTATCTACACACACCGCGGGTTCCCTTACATTGAAATGCGCTGACATGTTTCTACAGTGGCCCTAAACGGACAAACGCGTTTCGTTACTATGTTGCTCTTCGTGCAAGGAAGCAAGCTTAGTTCAGCAAATAAAACACTGACACAATGATGAACAAGTAACAATAATTCGCAATAGCATATAGTTTTACTGAATAATTAAGTAAAGATAATTTCTTAATTTATCCTTGTAAAGTAACCTCATTGCTGAACTGCTACTCTCTGCTGTCTCAGACGATGACATATTTTCCTTTCGGCCACCGTAACTTTTGTTGGTTGCAATTTGTAACCTCACCACTAGATGCCACTAAAAATAACACACTGCACCTTTAAACCCTGCCCTCTCCATGTCAAACGGGATGTGACCAAACTAAAAAAAATCCAATTACACTTCAAATAAAAATTCTCAAAGATGGTTTCTATCATTTTAGGTTTAGTTCTTATCACACAGACCTGTGTTCGATTTTCCAATAAGTTTGTTTTTTGATGCTATAAAACAGAAGAAACGGAAGTGTGTAACGTCATGATTGACAGGTGTGCTTGCGATTGAGTCTGCAGGACCGCGGGTGTGTGTCACGTTACAGTTACAAAAAGTGGAGAGGACTCAAGTGCAGCAACGGATGATTTATTAACAAAAGAAAACAAAGCACAAAGCAAAAACCCACAAGGGGGAAAACACAATAAATGAGACATTAAACAAAACTGAACTTGAAGAACAAACACTGACTCTGAACACGAAGACCATCACACGGAAACTGGGAAAACATATGACAACGATCCGACAAAGACTGCAAACAAGGAGACTTAAAAAGGGAACAAATCAAGAGGGAACAGGTGGAAGAACTCAAACACTAATCAGGTAACAAGGGGGAGGGATCAAACAATAACGAGAGCACATGGTCCAACATAACAAAGACACCCAAGTGCAATACAAGACAGGACAGACACGTGACATTACCCCCTCCCTACGGAGCGGCTACCAGAAGCTCCATCAGGCGGGACGGGAGGGACAGACCAGGGCGGGACGGGCGGGACGGGAGGGACAGACCAGGGCGGGATGGGAGGGACAGACCAGGGCGGGACAGACCCAGACCAGGGTGGGACGGGAGGGCCACTGGCTCCGGCTCTGGAGCAGACACTGGCTCCGGCTCTGGAGCAGACACTGGCTCCGGCTCTGGAGCAGACACTGGCTCCGGCTCAGGAACAGGCTCTGGCTCAGGAACAGCCACCAGAACAGCAACGGCCACTAGGACAGACGCAAACACTGGCTCCGGCTCAGGAACAGCAGACACTGGCTCCGGCTCAGGAACAGCAGACATCTGGCTCCGGCTCTGGAACAGCGGACACTAGCTCTGTCTCCGGTTCTGGAACAGCGGACACTAGCTCTGCCTCCGGTTCTGGAACAGCAGAGACTGGCATCTCCAAGATCCGAGCCAGATGCTCCAGATAGTCCGTCACAACCTTGGCGGCCACGCCAAAGGGGATCTCTGGCTCTGTCCCAGAATGGACAGACGAAACGTGATCAGTCTCTTGCTGGGCAGACGTGACCCGTCTCTCGCTGGGCGGACGTGACGTGAACAGTCTCTCGCTGGGCGGACGGGACGTGAACGGTCTCTCGCTGGGCGGACGGGACGTGAACAGTCTCTCGCTGGGCGGACGGGACGTGAACAATCTCTCGCTGGGCAGACGGGACGTGAACAGTCTCTCGCTGGGCAGACGGGACGTGAACAGTCTCTCGCTGGGCAGACGGGACGTGAACAGTCTCTCGCTGGGCAGACGGGACGTGAACAGTCTCTCGCTGGGCAGACGGGACGTGAACAGTCTCTCGCTGGGCAGACGGGACGTGAACAGTCTCTCGCTGGGCAGACGGGACGTGAACAGTCTCTCGCTGGGCAGACGGGACGTGAACAGTCTCTCGCTGGGCAGACGGGACGTGAACAGTCTCTCGCTGGGCAGACGGGACGTGAACAGTCTCTCGCTGGGCAGACGGGACGTGAACAGTCTCTCGCTGGGCAGACGGGACGTGAACAGTCTCTCGCTGGGCAGACGGGACGTGAACAGTCTCTCGCTGGGCAGACGGGACGTGAACAGTCTCTCGCTGGGCAGACGGGCGTTTCCTCCTCCTTTTCCGTCCGTGACGGCGAGAAGTAGGCTCTAAGCTGTCCCTCACTGGCCCAGGATCGAAGGGGGGCCAGGATGGAGAGTGGTGTTAAGCCTCTTCTCGACCCTCTCCTCCTCCTCTACGACATCCACGGGTCTCCGAGAACCCGGCCAGACGCTCCGACTCCTCCCTTTGATGAACCATAAAAGCAAGGGCCTGAAAAATATTAATTCTGCCGGATTCGTTAGAGGACGGAGTCATTCCGTCATGAAAGATAGTGGAAAACTGGGTCGATCCAAATGTAGCGATTGTGTAGTCTGGACAATCCAAGTCATCGTCGTCCATGCAAGCGTCATCATCCATCCAGTCAAAATCATTGTCATCCATGCTGCTGAGTCCTCAAATGGTCGGATCGTTCTGTCACGTTACAGTTACAAAAAGTGGAGAGGAGGACTCAAGTGCAGCAATGGATGATTTATTAACAAAAGAAAACAAAACACAAAGCAAAAACCCACAAGGGGGAAAACACAATAAATGAGACATTAAACAAAACTGAACTTGAAGAACAAACACTGACTCTGAATACGAAGACCATCACACGGAAACTGGGAAAACATATGACAACGATCCGACAAAGACTGCAAACAAGAGGAGACTTAAAAAGGGAACAAATCAAGAGGGAACAGGTGGAAGAACTCAAACACTAATCAGTAACAAGGGGGAGGGATCAAACAATAACGAGAGTACATGGCCCAACATAACAAAGACACCCAAGTGCAATACAAGACAGGACAGACACGTGACAGTGTGTGGGCGGGTCCTACAACAGTCTACACCAGAATTCATTGCGTTCCGGATTACATTTTTAAATATTAAAAAAAGTATTTGGTTTCAACCATAGACTGTAAAAAAAGATGGATGACGCCCCTTCGCTCTCTTCCATTGGCGAGAAGTGAAGCTGCCATAGTCTGCGCAGTTGCGATTCCGGGACCAGACATGCGCAGTTGTGAGCAGGAAGCTAAAGCCACGAAATCAACGCCCCGCCCTCACTCTCGCTGAATCAATCGCAAGCACACACCTCTGCTGCAGAACAACCCATTATGTCGGTGTGAAATAATTAATTATAGAAATTTAGATATTAAATTTAAAGCTCCAATCTCCTCAGTCCTCCAAAGAAAAAAAAAAGTCCGTTGTTGCTTCAGTGACTACTTCGCTCAGAGAACCTGTCAATCACAGCTGTCATCATTTTATAGCATCAAATAACTAACTAAAAACAAACTTATTTTAAAAACAAAAACTTGAAATTACATCAGTGTGATAAAAACTACAGTAAATAACAGAAACTATCTTTAGAAAAAAGATATTTGAAGTGTAATTTAATTGTTTAGTTGGTCTCACATCTCGTTGAATAACATGGGGAGACCGGGTTTATGACCTATACTAGGACCGGTCACCGGGGGGCGATCGAGACGCTTTGGCTTCACTTTTCAGGGCTTGTGCGGCACGCTTGGTTTCAACTTACTCGAATATCTAATGATACAAATGTAAAAATAAAAATATTCTTTAAAGCGGTACAAATGTTGATATCTTACTATGCGATTTTATATAGTTGTATACTCTTCATAATGTACATAAATAGTCCAAGGTGAACATATTTAGGCAAGTTGTTAACCCTGTTTTGTTTTCCAGGCGCTAGGTTCAGCCTTCGTTGACTTTGTGGCCCTTAGGAACCGTTTTCACAGAAAAATGTATGCGTTACATGACAATGGCGTTTGACGGCCTGAAAACATAATTCAAAGTGCAGGTTTTTGAAGGTCATCTCCATGTAAACTATAAAAACCCAATTTATTGCCAAAGGTGACCTCATGAACATGCATACTACGTGTCCAGTCTATAGGCGCGTAGTATTTCTTTACAAAGTGAAATTGCCAACTACTGGCCAGGTAGCAGAATACAGTGTTTTTAATGAACAGGGATCATTTTGGCAACGTTGTCTATATATGAAAAACGCAAAGGAAAAACGTTTCCGTTTTTAGTACACCATTGTTGTGTAAACGTACTCTTAGATGTGGCAAGCTCTTTCAGCACTCTTTTAATTAGCGCTAAACTTAGCAGGCACACTTGTTTCAAATGAATCAATTTCAGAACCCCTTTTGTTCTCGTCATCTTTTTAATCTGTTAAACAAATAGCTTTTGGACTGCATAGTTTTGATTCTGCTATTGCCTAATGTGAAATTTGGCACAGCCCTAAAAATATTTCTCCATTGCATGGCTTCAAAATGGTTGGCTGTCACGTAAACAGTCAGCCAAGAAAGAGGATGAACTTATGGGTCTTTATTGACGGGTGAGCACAGCATACAACACAGGTGAGCAGAGACAGATAGAAATAATTATGTGAATGAATGGAGTATGAAAAACAGTCCTTTTACTTGCAGGTGGGGAACAATGAGAAATGTAATGGGGTGGTGATGGCGCAGTGGATAAGACACATGCCTTTGGTGTGAGAGACCCGGGTTCGAATCCACTGTGAGACACCAATGTGTCCCTGAGCAAGACACTTAACCCCTAATTGCTCCAGAGGCGTGCGACCTCTGAAATATAGCAATTGTAAGTCGCTTTGGATAAAAGCGTCAGGTAAATGAATAAATGTAAATGTAATCAACAGGGAAGTATAGAGTTTCTGTAGGAACACACAACGAGAACAGGCAAAGAATTCATGGGTGAATGTGCTGGGTATATATGCAATACTGATGTTCCCTTTCGAAAGTGAACTTGCACTGCGTCGAATGACGCTTCCAGGAACGCCTCAGGTGTGACATCAAATATTGACCGGCGACAGCCCATGAATCATTAACGTGCGACCTGGAAGTATGTCATTCACACAAACATGGCATTCATCTTTTCGTCTTCAGGGACTGTTCTGTCTGTAAGCACTTGAAAATCAGGTAATTATGAAATGCACTGAGAAGGCTGAGTGCTTTCAGAAGTGTGCAGACCCGTGCTCAAGATATTTGACGCCGGGTGAAACACACAAACTGTGCGTTTTCTGTCTGGGAAGGAAGAGCGCGCACAGGCAGGTCAAGAGCGAACTGCCTGTGCAAATTGTGAGCTTTTTTTTTTTTAGAACGCTCCGCTCTCGTCTGGCCCTCTTCTCGAGAGAAGAGGTTTCGGCATCTGGACCTCACGGCTCAGGTCCCGCTCGTGCTGAAAAAAAAAAGCAGAGCGGCGACGTGCGTTATGGGGTTCCCAGATGGAGCTCGCCGATCGCCTTGAGAGGGGTGTAATCCTGTCAGACGATCTGGCGGCTGACGAGGGTGAGCTGCAGGTTGATGATGAAAGTTGTTCTATAAAAAAAGAGAACTTAGTCCTGCAGCGAGTGCTCTTACGGACGAACAGGAGATGGCTGATGAGGATGGTGATAATCGGATAGATCCTGAATCTTCTCAGCTAACCTGCTAAGCTGCCATGGCTGCGCATTGGGGGAGAAATCGCTCGCGATAAAAGCGAATTCTCCCCGGTCATAAACCACCAGCTCAGATAAGCCTTCCATTTCTTCCCGATCTCCATACTGAGATTGAGAGGACATGGAAGAACCCATATTCTGCCCGTATCCACCGACATCAGCGGGCTAGTCTTGGTATTAGGGCCCTGAAGTTCCCGTTAGGTGGCTAGAACGATAGAGAGAAGCACCAGTTGTATGGGCTTCTTTTGTGAGTATGTGATGGTTTCCCTTGTTGTCATATGTAAGATAACGCGAGGTGTGTTACAACCGCTCATTCTTGTTGTAAAACTATGTTTATAGCTTAGGCTTCCTCTCATGGTAAGAACATTTGAGGCCGCTGCTCATTCATATGAAATCAGCGTTATCAGCGGAGAGTTAAGTGGCAGAATGTCATTCTAGAAAGAAGAATGGGAATGTTTATGCTACGGCTTGGGGTTTTTTTCTACACACACCTGTGTTAGCCCTCGGGCTATTAGCCACCTTAGGGTAGAGTAGTTGGTATCTCTAAAAAAAAAACATTTATTTGTGGAGTATAGACTGACGCTGGAGCTTCAGATAGATCTTATGTCCGGCCCACAGGACCGTCTGACATCTTTTGGTCCTGAGTACATTGCCCCCTTGAGCTCTGTTTCGGTTTCTCAGTTGGCTGAGCGATTCTGCAGCCACTCATAGAAAAAAAAATCACCAGGGCCGCCTCTGTAGCTGGCCTTGGCTATGCTATATATAGTGGAGGCATTCTGCTAAAGCATTTCTGCCTCTGGCCCTTCACTTTGTGAATGTAGGTTTTTAGCATCCCTATATAACAGCCTCCTCCCATGGGAGTCGTTAGGCCAATGCCCGCCCGCTTCTCTGCATTCTGGGTTGAGAGGAGTAATGCAGCTTGGTGCAGAGGCATGATTTACAAAGACCCTGGGTTAGGCCTCAATAAGGCCTCCCAGTACAATGGGTCTTTCTTGAGCAGGGTTAGGCCATCTTTTGACTCACAAAGAAACTGTGTTTTGTCTGCCCGACCCCGCCGTGCAGAACTAGCATATGGATTTGGGCCACCAGAATAGGCTCCACTCATCTCGCTGAGCTACTGCTCGAGCATCAGGTTGTAGGTGGGTTTGCATACAATCAAGCCCCACTCCCCTAGGCTGGGCACAGATAAAAGTTCTGTCACCTCTAGAGCCGCTGGCATCTCAGGGTGAGGTAATAGTATTCCCCTGTGATACAGTGTAGGTCTGAGTACTTCACTTTCAGTTCTGTATTATTCTACCTCGCACCATCATTATTCTACCTCGACCATCACCTGGTCAAGCAGAAAGTTCTAACCTTCACTTCTTTTTGGTTTTTGAAGTATGCATCAGTGAAGCCAAGCATTGCCATGAGCTGACGCCCATGCGTACAGATGGTAGGTCCCTAACTCTGGGGCCTCCGTTGAGGCAGAGTGGTGTAAGAATTCCCAAATACGAGCACCAGGTAGCCAGCTCTCTGGTTATCAGGTAGAAGGCCTCCTTGTAAGTGGTCTCTCAGCGACGCTGGGTTCTGGCAGCTAATGGCTGCTTGCTATCAGTTCAGCTGGCATTAGCAGGCAGCTACTGAAGGTGAGCTGGCGCCTTAGCATGACTAAATGGTCATTTTCTGCTACTGGTTCCCTTCCGGAACCTCTTTTTAGGGTCATTATAAGTACTCAGCCTCCTGAGTCTGGTCAGACGGTCAGATGGCAAGGGTTGTAAGCTCTATGCTGAGTCATGCTCTCCTGGAGTGGTTCACTGTCAGCTTCGCAGTCCCTCGGGTTGGACTGCCTTATCTAAAGGCAAGTGTCCAGAGGCTCTATCTTTGGACAGACAGGAATTTCGCCAGACTGATGTGTCCAATCTAAGTGATACCAGGTCAGGCCTTCCTGGTGGCATTTCAGGTGAGTATGTTCCCCTGAATAGTGATTGGCTGTGGCTCCTTTGGGTTCCCTAGCCACATTCCCTAGAAGGGACCCCTTCTAATTTTACATCTTCGAGAAGATGGCGCAGATGTGTGTGGTAGGCCGTCTATTGCTCAGTCTGTTGTTTGTTTGCTTATATGTTTTAACTTGTGCTACCGTGCAGAAATGCTGCGCATCAATATTATTTTATAATCGAGAAACTCTATTAACTTTAAATGTGGAAATCTCATCAAATGTGCAGCCATACCAATTACAGGATGGTTCTCAAGGTTCTCACTCAATACCACCGCCGGATTTATCATCTATACCTGGATACCTGCGCCGCTGGCCTGGCTCTTTTCCGGTTTCGAGGCGGAGGTGGCGCCGGGGAAAACGAGCAGGCATCGCGGTTAAGCTGAGGCTGGAGTTGCTGAGGCGTGGAGAACTTCCATTCACCTGGCGTCGAGCTGTTCGGAGACGCTCTTTGTGTCCGCTTCGACAATGGATAGTTCCCTTGGTTCCGATTGAGCTGGCGTCGCCTTTGGGCATTCACACTCTTGATTTTTCTCCTCGTTTCCATTGTGGAGGAGTGTGTTTGAATCCTCTTCGCTCGCTACCACATGCAGTGCATGAAAAGGAATCTACATCAAATCCCACGAACGTAAGGATGGCCTTGATAAACTCCAGATCGATCGTAAATAAAACTTTTATTTTAAATGACCTGTTCTCTGTGCAGAGACTGGACTTCCTATTTCTTACTGAGACCTGGCTCTGTCCAGGAGATCTGAGCCCTTTTTCCGAACTTCTGCCAAACAAATGTCGCTATTTTAACTCCCCACGGACAACTGGCCGGGGTGGTGGACTACTGTCTATATATAAAGAACATTTTACCTGTCGCACGGTGACGAGTAACAGTTACAGCAGTTTTGAACTTCAGATGTTTTGCTTTGAATTTGCTGATCCACTTCTGGTTGCTGTTATCTACCGACCACCAAAATATAACACAAACTTTATAACAGATTTTGCGGAATTCCTTGGTGATCTGACCCCAAAATATGATAAGTTTCTTATCGTGGGTGATTTTAATGTGCATGTTGTTTTAATGCTGCATGAATGATTGCTTGGCTAAGGAATTTATGCATCTACTAAATGCTTTTGATTTTACTATGGGGATCGATGTTTCCACACACAAAGGTGGCCATACCCTTGACTTAGTGCTCCAGTATGGAGTTTCTATCACTGATTTGGAAATCTGTGAAAACGGGTTCTCTGATCATAAGACTGTTATGTTCACTATACCCTGCCATGCGAAGATATCTACAATCTTATCTTGTGAGGCTCCATATCGTTACATTAATAATCATACAAAATCATCTTTCCTAACCATCTTTGACAAAGTGATGCCATCGCTCGATGAATTTGCTTGCGAGATCAGCGTGGAAGTACTTCTCTCCAGATTTAATTCCACCTGCTCTGATGTCTTGAATGCCGTGGCACCTTTAAGATCACCGCGACAAAAAATCCATTATGAACCTTGGATTGATGATTCCATTCGTTGCCTCAGACGCTGTTGCAGAAGAGTGGAACGAAATTGGAAAAAGGACAGGCTTCAGGTGTCATTTGGGATTTTTAAGGATGCTCTGCGCAGCTACCAGAAGGAAGTAAAGAAAGCCAAATGTCGATATCTATCAAACATTATTAACAAGAACTGCTCCAGACCAAAGACACTTTTTAATATTATTAATGTTACTTTAAATCCATCGACTGTACTCTCTCCGGGGGTTGCATCCCCGTCATGTGATGAGTTTTTATTTTTCTTTGAAAACAAAATAAGAGATCTTAGACAGAGTATAACTTGCACATCCTCTACAATCTCTCTTAATTCTAATAACCATCTCTTAAATGAAACTGATGCTGTGTCATTTAGTGAGTTTAACTCAGTTACTGAGGCGGAATTGTTAGAAATAGCTAAGCAGCTCAAGCCTTCTGGCTCACCACTGGATAGTACTCCTTTTTTATTCAAACAACTCATTGCAGATATGGCTCCATATTTACTGATTATAATAAATCGCAGTCTAGAATCCGGCATTATGCCTGACTGCTTAAAGCATGCAGTGATCCGTCCAATGATTAAAAAATCGAACCTGGATTCATCTGTTTTGACAAATTTTAGGCCAATGTCTAATTTGCCATTTGTTTCTAAATTTCTTGAAAAAATTATTCTATTACAGTTACAGAGTTATTTAGCTCAGAACTCATTATTTGAAATATTTCAGTCTGGCTTTCGAAAATGTCACTCCACAGAGACTGCATTGGTCAGAGTTCTAATGATATTTTAATTACTTGCGACTCTGGTGATTTTACAGTACTTGTTCTTCTCGATTTAACAGCAGCGTTTGATACTATTGATCATACTATCCTAATTGACCGTTTAAGGCACTATGTTGGTATAGGAGGTACAGCTTTGAAATGGTTAATATCATTTTTAACAAATAGAAGTTTTTCAGTTAAGATGGGCGAACGTTATTCGAGTACAGCACACCTACACTATGGAGTTCCGCAGGGCTCTATTTTAGCTCCATTATTATTTTCTTTATATATTCTTCCTCTTGGGTCCATTTTTAAAAAACACGGGCTGTCATTTCACAGTTACGCAGACGACACACAGGTTTATTTGCCCGTGAAACGAGATTTTTTAAGCCTAACGTCTCTTACAGCATGCCTAGAGGAGGTAAAGGCATGGCTTTCTTTAAATTTTTTAATTTTTAACGAAAAGAAAACCGAAATCATTATGTTCAGCCCATCTGAGCTATCAAAACCTGTAAACTTAAATCTGGGTGAGATGTCCGTGTATTTGAAACCCTGGGTGAAAGATTTGGGTTTTGTTTTAGACGACAATCTAAAATTTGATCGTCAAATAAACTCTGTGGTAAAATCGTGTTTCTATCAGCTACGTCTGCTCGTTAAAGCAAAACCGTTTCTCTCATTCAAAGATCTTGAGAAATTAATTCATGTATTTATTTCGACGAGATTGGACTATTGTAACTCATTATATCTGGGAATTTGTCAGCAAACACTATTTCGTTTACAATTTGTCCAAAATGCTACGGCCCATTTTCTGTGCGGAAAAAAAAAGAGAGAGCATATTACACCAATTCTAAGATCATTGCACTGGTTACCGGTGTGTTACAGAGTAGAATTTAAAGTATTACTTTTAGTTTAGAAATCTTTGAATGGATTAGCACCAACGTATCTAGTGGAATTATTAATAGAACAAAAGCCTGCAAGGTCTCTGCGCTCTTCAAATCTGGCCTTACTGTCTATCCCAATATCGCGGCTAAAGCGCAGAGGAGATCGAGCGTTTTGTATCGCTGCACCTAGACTTTGGAATACTCTCCCAATTAGCTTAAGACAGGCTCCACCTCTTACTATTTTTAAATCCAAACTTAAAACATATTTATTTTCAAAAGCTTTTGATTAAAGACTGTGTTTTTATATGTGCTTACATGTTACTTAAATATAAAAGTTCCTTATTGATTTGTGAGTCTATGTGGAAAGCACATTGGTCAACAGCTGTTGTTTTTAATAGTGCTATATAAATAAATTGTCATTGTCATAATTTTAAGCTGTGGTCCTAGGCCCTTGAGCAGGCCCAGGTAGGCCTTTCATTAAACAAGGTTTATGAAGGTTGCCTGTGAAGCGTATAGCTTGGGCTATGACCATAGGGAATGCAGTCACTGACAGCCCAGTCTGACCTGAGGGTGAGTGGTTCTAGCATTTTATCAGAATTTGCTGGTTCTGACAGTTGTAACTGCCAATGGTCATGCACTCCCTTAGCATGGCAGCGTGGGTATATCGTTCCCCAAAGTGCTATTCGACGCAGTGCAAATTCCCTTTCAAAATCCAGGGATGTGATTTTTCCGGATTAATCCGGAATTCCGGATTTTCCAACCTGAAAATGTGATCTAAGTGAATCATGCAGATCTGGAAGAAAAAGAAAAAAAAAAAAGGGGAAAAAAAAGAGTCAAGAGCTGCCAGAGTGAAAAGGAGAGGATATGAGGACATAACAGGCTTACGTGCGTACAGATTTTTTCCTTCTTTTCCAAGTATCAACAAGGACGTATTTGCGTTCAGCTTGTTCACCTGCTCAATTTCGTACATCAGTTGCTCTCGCACTACAGTGGTATCGTTGTCAGTTGACAAGAACATCGCCGTTAGGCCATCAGTAGGGCTGGGCAATATATCGATATAAAAAATATATCAATATATTTTTAAATGTGATATGGAATGAGATCATATCGCATATATCGATATAGTTTAAATTTGCGCTATGATCCTTGCTCCAAGCAAGCTGCTGACTGCTTTTGTAGAAATATGTATATCGTGCAGTTGTGTGTATGTATATCAGTTACTGATATGTATATCAGTTGCAGTTCTGGCGCCGCCTCTCAACAACGCGACAAATACTCACATCAAATGGTAACGCAGAGGAACGGGACACATCAGTTCAGTGAGTTCACAAAAGTGCATTATTTGCATGTGCTTTAAAGCCTTAAGTTGCCGGTTAAACATGTCATTCACTGCTAATGCGCTGTTCTAACATGCGCTTTACTGAGCGCGAACACCCGACGCGCACATGCACTAAAAGCCTGTCTAACAGCGCCTGGTTACTGGACTAAGTTATCTTTCGAGTCTTATTTCGCTAATACTCTAAAATACACACAAGGTTTACATAAGGAAAGTTGGTTATGTCTAAACTGAAAGCAAACTGAGAAAATTGAGAGAAATCTACTTGTCAAATGCGTGTATATTAGACGCGTCGCGTACAGGTCTTAAAGAGACAGTAGCCCTAATAGTAAACATGCAGCCGCTTGTCCTTAAAGGGATAGTTCACCCAAAAATAAAAATTCTGTCATTATTTATTCACTGTAATGTTGTTCCAAACCTGTATTAATTTATTTCTTGTGCTGAACACAAAAGAAGATATTTTGAAGAATGTGGGTAACCAGACAGTTGCTGGTCCCCATTGATTTCCATAGGGAAAAATATACTATGGAAATCACTGTGGTACATCAACTGTTTGGTTACCCACATTCTTCCAAAGAACTTCAACAGAAGAAAGAAACTTATTCAGGTTTAAAACAACTTGAGAGAGTAAATGATGACAATTAAAATTTTTGGGAGAACTATCTATTTAATGTTAATAAAACAAAACACAGAGGAAATCACTCAGTGCTCTTGACTGAGAACTTTAATAATAGCTTTAATAAGAATCAATGTATAATTTATACAGTGAAGACTATATTTGGCTTTGACTTGGACTGAACATTTGCTCTCACTTTGCGGAAAAAATATCGGGATATATATCGTATATCGATATTCAGCCAAAATATATCGGGATATGACTTTTGGACTTTTTTGGACTTTCTCAGTATATTTTCCTGCTTTTTTGTCCTTAGCCAATCACATGCCTGAAAATCTAACGTCTCAGGTTACGACTGTAACCTCTGTTCCCTGAGAACAGGAAATGAGACACTGCGTCTTTTTGCCATGCCTCGGGGCCTGCCTGCCTAACAGTCCCTCCAGATGATAAGGTGAATGTCATGTTTGCAAGGCGCCCTTATATACTTCCAGGTCGCATGTTAATGATTCATGGGCTGTCGCCGGTCAATAGGTGTCTAAAATCACAATCAAATCACGGCAATCCTGTCACGCCTGAGGCGTTCCCCAAGAGACACGCAGTGTCTCGTTCCCTGTTCTATGTAACAGAGGTTACAGTCGTAACCTGAGATGATCCATTAATGGGGTGGATATGTGGGTGATTAGCACTGACAGTCACATACCTATAGTTTATTTATCTGTTTTGAAAAGGTGGCTTGTTTGTGGCTTTGTAAACTATAATTATTGTTTGGGAAGCTAAACTTTTGGAGAGCCGAACCCAACACTGCTATACTGTATATGTATTGTTAATCAGTGTGATCGTTGAAATTTCACAAGGATATCTCAGGGAGGTAAGGAGTCTGTAAACCACATTGAGACCATACAAAGGCTACGTTCAGACTGCAGGTAAATGTGCCCTAAATCCATTTTTTTTTTTTTTTGCTCAGACAGTCTGAACAGCACAAACCACATGGGATCTGATCTTTTTTATTTGGATATGTGCCACTTCCTTATGTGGTGTTGAATCCAATACAGGTCAAATGTTTTGTAATGCGACCGCAATCTGAACAGTCGGAAATTATTCAACTTTTACGTCACTGTAGATCAACATTCGTCACAATTCTTCAAAGATTTTACATACAAAAAGTTATCAAGACAGTTATGAAAGGTAGTCAGTGAAGACAACACATACATTTAACAGTATAATTTCTATACCTGTTACATAGAGTTGTGGTCAGAATTAATGGCACCCCTGGTAAATATGATCAAAAATGGCTGTAAAAGAGAAATCTGCATTGTTTATCCTTTTGATCTTTCATTCAAGAAAGTGGGTGGGTGGGGGAATCACATTATGAAATAAATGTTTTTCTCCAAAACATGTTGGCCACAATTATTGGCACCCCTAAAAAATGTTACGAGTAAAATATCTCTGAAGTATATTCCCATTAATATGTACCCTTTTTTAGCACACCAGGGTGACTAGGAACATGAAATTGCCTAGCTATGATTTCTTGTTTCACAGGAGTTTAAATATGAGGAAACACAAAGGCCAAATTCCCTTAATCATCATCACAATGAGTAAAACCAAAGAATATAGTTCTGATGTGCATCAAAAGATTGTTGAGCATCACAAAATAGAAAGTGGCTGTAAGAAAATAGCTAAAGAATTGAAAATCCCCATTTTGACCATCAGGGCAATAATAAAGAAGTTCCAATCAACTAAAGATGTTATGAATCTGTGTGTCTATATTATCTTAATGCATGGTGAGGAGGAAAGTTTGAGTGGCCAAAGACTCTCCAAGAATCCCAGATGGAGAATTGCAGAGATTACTTGAGTCTTGGGGTCAGAAAGCCTAAAAAAAATGATCAAACAACCCCTACGTCACCACATGTTGTTTGAGAGGGTTTCAAGAAAAATCCTCCTCGCTCCTCCATAAACAAACTCCACCAAATTCAGTTGTCAGACACGACTGGAACTTCAAAAGGGACTGGATTCTGTGGTCAGATGAAACAAAAAAAGGGCTTTTTGGCAGCTTTTTGGTGGATACCAGATGTGTTTGGTGCGAACAGGGATAAAAAGTACCCCATGCCTACAGTTAAATATACTGCTGGATCTTATATGTTGTGGGCCTATTTTTTTTTTACTGACTGGAGATCCTGGACATCTTGTTCAGATATATGGTATTATGGATTCTAGCAAATACCAACAGGTAAAAAATCTAAACCTGACTGCCTCTGCTAGAAATCTTATAATGGGCCGTGGTCGGATCTTCCATCAGGACAACGGTCCAAAACAAACATCAAAATCAACACAAAAATGGGTAACTGAGCACAAAATGAAGCTTTTGCCTGGACCGTCCCAGTCCCCTAAACTGAACCCTCTAGAAGATGAGTGGGCTGAACTGAAGAGAAGAAGCACCAACATGAACTTGTGAATCTGAAGGATCTGGAGAGATTCTGTATGGACGAATAATCTCTGATCTCTGGTCAGTTGTTCTCCAAACTCATCAGGCATTATAGGAGAAAACTCAGAGCTGTTATCTTGGCAAAAGGAGGTTGCAAAAAGTATTTATTAACAGGGAGCCAATAATTATGGCCAGCGTGTTTTGGAGAAAAGCATTTATTTCATAATGTGATTTCACAAATAATCTGGTTTTTGAATCTAAAGTTTAAAAAAATAAATAAGGCAAGAACAGTATGCGACTCTCGAAAGCACTGAGTTATCAGTGTGGAGCTTTCAGAATGCATCTTTTGTAAATTGTATAATAAATTAAATGTATCAAAATGATTGAAAACCCTGTAAATGAAAACGGTTAGCTATGCAGACTCAGACTTTCTTACAGCGCCGTTTATGCTGAAAAAGTTGCCATGGTGAGCAAGAGTTCTGTGATCAGTTTAAATCAACCAGCAGCTAATTAACTTTTAACTCTGTCTGATGTATGATCCTTTTTCTCACTGTTCTCATTACAGATGTTTCATCACACACTTGCAGCCGGCTCCTCAGGCTAGCATGGTTATTAAGACCTAAACCTGGTGAGATGAAAAACCGAGAAAAAAAACCCTCACTTCTTTGGACTTATTGATTTGCCTTACCGGGGGCGAGGTGTTCGGCTGCCACTCTGTTAGGAGAAAGCCACCTACAAGAAATGGATGTTGAAACATGAGAAGAAAGAAAATTGAGATTTACACTTCTGTGTTCCAGTGTTTTGTATAGAATGGTAGGCTATGGATTAGATCACAGAAAGTGTCTAAAATTTCTGAAGAGTAGAATCAAAATATGTGTTTTAATAATTGTTTTTGAGAGTTTGTTCAAATATAGTAATAGGGATGGTTGACTTACTATAGCAAACACAATTTAAACAAAATGCTACATTTACAAATATAATGGACTGTTTTTCGGTAACAAGTCAAAAAAAGTAATGACAAGTGCTTTTTTGGTGAGTTTTTTTCTTCTTTATGAACTCTCATAGGATTTATTGTTTAAACATATAGAGATCTTTTGACACTTATGTTGTGTTTTAAATAGAATACTTCCCTACTATATAGTATTTGAAAAAGAGTGGTATGTCCGAATACATAGTAGACACTTTACTATCCCATGAGGCCACAGGAGGGGATTCATGAATTGAGGTGAAGCGACGCTGACTGATGCTGATGCCTGATGCGTGAACTGATGCTGGTAGGTCACATGATAATGACAACATGGCAAATGTAGTACGACCGAATTTCATGCATACTACCCATATTCATACTATTTAGAGCGTACTTTTTCAACAGTCACAAAGTAAATGAAAATTTAAATGTAGTCCCTACTCAGATAGTATGCAATTTTGGATGCAGTGATTCCTGCAATTTCAGACGCAGCGTTAATGTAAGTACAGGTACAAAATCAACTTATTACTCTGTGCAGGAAATTTCAGGGTCATCCACTCTTTAGTTACAGTGTAATAATACATTTAAGTACTGAGTAATATCAATTAAAGTTTGGTTTAAGGTTAATTCCATATTTTAAAAATTATGCATATTTGTCCATATTAAGTACATGTAACGTGTAACAATGACACTGTAAAACTGTAACGTGAATGTTCAGTTTTGGTTTGGTTTCACAGTGTTTTGTTCCTGTTTTGCCTGCTTAAGTTAGTTTCCTTGATTGTTAATTAGTTTCCACACCCCTGTTTCTGTTTGATTACCCTCTCCATTTATTTAAGCCCTGTGTTTCTTTAGTTCCCTTGTCTGGTATCTTAGTTTAACATGGTTGTGTGAGTTTGTTCTCCTACGATCTCCTGAGTGTTCCTTGGCCTCTGCAAATTTTTATGATGATTTTGAAGAGGACTTTTCCCTGATTCTTTTCTTTCCCCCGCTGGTTCCGCCCAGCTCTAAGGCTACGTTCAGACTGTCAGTCAAAATCTGATTATTTGTGTATCTGATTGGAATCTGATCTAAAATTATTGATGTCCACACTTCAGATCCGATGTGTGTGTCCATGCTGCCAGAGCTGCCAACCTTTGAGTTTTGCTTGGAGTGAGATTTTCCCCACTCTTAACCGGGGCTATTGGTAGATTATCGGTTCACGTGCCGCCAGGCGCTAGCTATCTGTCACGTCACATTTAAAAGCGCCAAAACGGTATTTATTGTTTGAATTTCGTAATAAAATTGACAGAATCTCAGGATCTGAGAGCTGAGAATTGGTTTCATATCAAAAGTAACCTGCTCTATCTTGTCTGTCGCGGTGTCAGTGTCCTCTTTGCTTCGCAATTTTTCTCTGCGTGAGAAAATGGATGTGTGGCATGAGAGCGTGTGAAAAGGGTCAATTGCGTGAGTCTCACGGTGAATGCGTGAGAGTTGGCAGCTCTGTGCTGCTCTTGACTGACAGACTGAACTAAGTCTCCTGTATCTCCAGAGTTCCCACCCAGCTTTCCTCTTCCAAAATCAGTCAGTTCCTTGTCCCTGCCTCCGCTGGTTCCCTTCAGCCCCTCAGCTCCTCCTCTGACATCACACTGTTGTGTGGATCTGCCTCGGGTCTTCCGGTCTCCAGCTCCGCCTAGTCAAGAGGATTCCCTGGCTCCACTTCCAGCCATCTATCCCGTCACTCCACCTTGGCTTCTCCTTCCCTTGGCTTCTCCCTCCCTCAGCTCCACATGGGAACATCATCCTTACGGCTCCATTGGGCTCTCTCATCCCTCCGGCTCTGCCTTGGACTTAAGGGCCATTTTTTCAGCTGCTCTTCTTCCCTCCACCCTTTCAGTTCAGTTGGGCTCTGCCTTCCCTGCAGTTCTGCTTGGTCCTCAGTCTCACTGGCTCCACCTCAGTCCTCTGGCACCCTAGCTCCACCTCAGACTCCTAGACAATCGGTGTCGCCCGGTCTCATCAGCTCTCCGTCTGCATGCTGGTCTCCTCTTCCATCGGCTCTAGTTTCCTGGTGTCATCAGCCAAATCTCCACCATGGCTCCTCCCTCCCTCCACTTCCCTATGGACTGTTCTGTTGGTTCTCGATCACATTCCTCATGCGCATCATTACAGCCACACATAACAAAAATAAAGTACTTTTTTTTTTAAAGCTTGCATTGAATTTATCTTATTAGAACTCGGTTGATGATGTCACACGGTAGGCACTCTTAAAAATACAGTTTTCCCGTTTTAATTATTCTGTATCCTGTTTTTTTCCGTTTTGTTTTTTTTGGACTCCCATTTTAATGGTTAAATTAAATTTTAGTAATCAAAAAGCACGTCTAATTAATTGAAATCATGAAACTTATACAATTTAACACTCATTTATTAAAAAATTTAAATACACTACATTTTTAGGGCACTATGAAATATGTTTTTTTTTATACCAAATTCTGTTTTTGTTTTTTATTCCATTTTAATGGTTTAATTCAATTGTAATAACCAATTATTTAAAATGTAATGATTTAAGCAAAACTTTCTTCAAAGGTTAAACCAAATTTTATTTTGACGGGTTGCCGTGTAGACCTTTCTCTCTGCGTTTTTATGATATGATAGTTTTTCTCAAATCAAGCTAAAATGCAGCTGAAGTGACTCTCAGAGCGGCTGTGTAGATGAAGCTCATGCATTAATGTCCTCATAAAGGCTGAAAACATAGCGAGTGTCATGCGTGCCTCAGTGTGTGTGATAAATGAAACCATGCGTCTGCGCCATTCATTCACAGAGACACGCAGGCAGAACATGCATGATTCCTATTTAAATAGTCTTTATGCGGTTTAATATTTACAGACACTAGTCTATATCGCGATTTTATTTTAGTTTACTGACCTACTTTTGTCTACTGTATAATTTTGTCTTACTGTATAATTCCACGTTATACAGTAAATTCTGCCTGGATTCCGCGATTCCATCCGTGTTTTCCGCATCGCTGGAATGAAATCATATGGTCCTCTGGTTGCCAACCGCCGTGAAACACGAAGAAGAAGAAGTCACCGTCACTTACTGATCCAGCATCAGTGATACTTATCAGTTGTATTTCTGATTTAGAAATGGTTGGGAAAATGTAGCTTGTGTGGACGCTATTTGATCAAAAAAAGAGCTTCCCTACTGAAAAGCTATTTGATTCAGAAAACAGCGATGCTACCACCATGCTACTGAGAAATGTAGTTAAACTAGTAGCGTCACTGCTTGTAGCGACGCTACAGCCCAACACTGGATAGTATGCATATAATGTCCCTAGTAGTCGATGACAGATTGCATTGAGGTCAATACTCACCTCTTTCTGTATCACTTACTGTATCGCTTAGTTCCATGGAAGATGAAGATGATGATTCAATAACATAAGATTTAATATAATACTTAGAACAAACAGCCAACATACGAAACAGCGTGCTAACATGAACAATACCAGAACACAACTGAATGAAAAGGAGGAACTTAAATACATGGTGGTGATGAGACAATGACAAACAGCTGTGGTGATTATGAAGGTGTCCATGGTGACTGATCAGTGGCGGCAAATATAACTAGGAACACATGTGACTAACGAAAACAAACAGAAGGTCCATGAAAAACTAAAACAAACAGAACATAATGGCGACAGAACGCACCTCCCGGTAGGCGCGACCTCGCGCTGTAACAGAAGAAGTGAGGGAGGGATGGAGGGGGCTTTGGAGGTGGCCGAGGCGATGCCGCAGGCAAGAAGGCAGGAGATGGTGAGGGGATGGTGAAGGGTAGGTATGCCGGCAGGCGGAGGGCGGCTGACCGGGAGGAGATGGAACTGAAGGGACCTGGGTGGTGCAGATGATGATGAGAGCCTGGGAGGAGCCTTGAGCAGGGGCGAGATGGTGCCCAGGCCACAGCCAGAACAGTGCTCCATGGTGGCATCGATGGAGGCAGGAGCCATGGTGGTAAAGCGGAGGTGATGAGTGAGAGCCCACCGCATACCCAAAGGTCCGAGGTGAAGGAGTGACGACGGAGACCCTGGCGAAAGCGACTGAGCCACAGCGACGACCTCACGTGATGCAGGTGTGGGTCCAGAGGGCAGAGCAGAGGGCGAGCTGTGGTGACAAAGGGCGGTGGCAGAGCCTGAGGTAGGGCTGTAGTCAAGACCACCTGTCGAGTCCAAGACAAGTCCAAGACCAGGACTAGTCGAGTCCAAGACAAGACCAAGACCAAAAAGGTTCGAGTCCAAGACAAGACCGAGTCCAAAAAGGTTTAAGTCCGAGTCAAGACCGAGTCCAGGACAGGAAAAAAAAGTCTTGAGCAAGACATTATCAAGACAATCATTTTGGGTTATTATTTGTTGATCTAAAAGCAAAAACAGTGTCACAACACCCAGGATTTTTAAGTATACACATTCCCCTTGATATCATATAATCTTCTAATCTAAAGAAAACAGTATGATGACATATGGTGATACCTCATAATAGCAGTGTTTCACTGTGGATCTGAAAGACGCATACTTTCACATTCAGATAGCCCCCCATCACAGGCCATTCTTGAGATGCGCCTTCGAGGGGCAGGCTTATCAATACACAGTTCTGCCGTTCGGTCTGTCCCTAGCACCCCGTACATTTACGAAGTGCATGGACGCTGCGCTTTCTCCCCTAAGACTCCGGAGAGTGCGCGTGCTGAATTATCTCGAGACTGGCTGGTTCTGGCGCAATCGCGGCTCACACCAGAGCAACTAAACGGTGCGCAAATAAACGGCTTTTATGTGTGGTTACTGGGAACATAATAAAGACACCTGGACTCGGTCGAGACCAAAAGCCATATTTGGCAAGACCAGTGGCCGAGACCGAGACAAGTCCGAGTCCGAATACCAGCGAGTCCGAGACAAGTCCGAGATCATAGAAAAACGGTCTTGAGTCCGGACTCGAGTCTAAGACTGGACTCGAGTGCTACAGCCCTAGCCTGAGGGATGGCTGAGCGGGCCGCAGATGAAGGGATGAAGGGCTGAAGCGCAGCAGACAGCCTGGAAGTCCGCAGCGCATGTGTGGCAATGTCTGATGGAGCCGACTGACCAAGGGAGCCCAAAGAGGCCGAATGGCCGGTGGTCAGGCATGTGCGAAGGAGCCTCGGTGCCGGATCGAGGAGGAGCGATGTCTGCCAAGGCTGCAGGCGAAGTTGTGGGCTCCTCTTTCCCAGGCAGAGACGGCTCCCAGCTGGCCTGAGATAGGAGTGGTGGATTCGGAGGGACTGGTGAGAGATAGTGACGAGTGGGTAAAGGGAATGGATGAGGGCTGAGGACGATGGAAGATGGCTAAAACTATTCCAATGTAAAGGGTCCACTCTATAGTGGTAGGGAGAGGGAGACTGGGTGGGTCTGATGGGACTGAAAATGAAGAATCATTAGCTTGAAGGGTTGAAAGTGGTGCTGCCAGTCTTACACTCTCAGTGTCGGGACTCTCCTCCTTGCCCTCCGATTCCACGGAGGCTCCCTCGCTGGTGGGTGATGCAGCTGGCCCGCACACCTGGTCAGATTCGCGCATCTCAGGCTCCATGGAAATGTTGGGCACACATCCTCGGTGGCGTGGGCTCACAGTGGAGAAGGGTTCGAAGTCTGCGGTGGGTTCAAGCTGCTTTGTTCTGACCAGATGGTTCTGGCTAGGCACTGGGTCTGGAGTTGGGCTGGTGACCTCCTCCACGGTGAATGCGGATCCACAGGAAACCAGCGCCCACTCCACATAATCGGCGAAGCTCCCTCGAGGAGGTTCCCGGGACAACTGCTCTCGGGTGGTGATGTTGAAATGTGCAGAGGCCGTCGTCGGGAAAGTTGTCTGAGGCACAAGATCCAGAAATTATATTAAATGTACAGTGCTTGAAGTGGGGGAAAAAAGGTGCCGGTACTCTCTTGCATTGGCAAATCATGACATTGAGATTTCTACAGTGAAAAACAAAACAAAACTTGGAGATATTGCTGGTACAACATCAATTTATTGTTATTTATTAACAACATAAAAGTATTTAAACAAGTGTGTGTGTGTGTGTGTGTGTGTGTGTGTGTGTGTGTGTTTGTGTGTGTGTGTGTGTGTGTGTGTGTGTGTGTGTGTGTGTGTGTGTGTGTGTGTGTGTGTGTGTGTGTGTGTGTGTGTGTGTGTGAAAACCTCTGTTGACCTGTCTGGCTCTGGCACACACGTTCTTTTAGTACCTTTCTTATTTTTTTCTAGGTTATAGCATTTCTAGGTATGTTTCTAGGTTTTCAATTTCAGCAGTGAAAAATCTGTTACAGTCAGCCGGACAGCTTTTTCGAACTAGAGTCCGTTGAGAAGCGAATTTCTGATAAGGGCCGACTGCTTGCCTTTACGTGATTCATCAAGATCTGAAGTAAGTCACATAGTGCCCCCTGGATTGTGTAGTTTATGAAAGGTTAGGTCCTTACCAAACTACCTGTTGATCCGTTACATAGGTGTCGCGAGGAATTACAAATGTCTCTGTTACAGCTTATATTCATTTCTTTGCAAGAATTTTTTTTTGCAAAGAGGGAAATTAGAAACAATGCAGAAGTTAGCAAAAGCGACTGAATATAGGCTATATTATTTGCTAACCAACTATTTGTTCTAAGTGTTTTAGTGTTTATATTACATCTTATCAGGGTTCTATAAGAGTTGTTTTACAAACACAGGAGCAACTAAAATAATTAGTGCAATATAATGAATCAATCATCTTTTCATTACACCCATATCCGTAACACATTTTAATATAATAACTTTGATATAATTTGTAATCATTGCAGTTTTATAGCTGTTGTAAATAATAGTATAATAATAATAATACATATAATTTAATCAAATATTCATTGTAAAGTATTAAAAATAGATCCCTGAAAAACCCATATTCGTCAACCTCTAAACAGCTTTAAACAGGCTCTAAACAGCCCATTCACCTGAATCGCTCACCATCGTCCTCATTACCTTATACACAGTCTCACAACATTGTATTTAGTAAAGTAAAGGTCTTTGTTTTATATTGCTACTTCTCTCTAGAGATGACTATAAATCAGTCTGACCAAATGCAAATTAACATGGTATTGAAAAAAAATCATGTAAAATAACCTTTTAGATACTTTCTTGTTAGTGTGTATTAAGATACAATTTTAAGGTATGAAAAATGTTATTATACTAATTAAATTAAATGATAACTGAAGCATAAATTGTTAATGATCTGCTTGTGACTTAACAGTAACTCATTTTTTATGAAGCGCAGTGAGAGGATCTATAATCATTTGGATAATTACTGTTATTGAATAATAACAGTCCACAAATCTGACATGATGCAGCCTGGAATCTGGAATTATATAGCCTACTACTGTGTTCGTTCATTTGGCAAGAGGAGCACGACTGAGTCTGGTTTCTCCCAATGTTTTTTCTCCGTTTCTGTACCTGATGGAGTTTGGGTTCCTTGCCACTGTTGCATTTGGCATGCTTAGCAATTTCTTAGCATTTTTTAATATTATCAATTTGACTGCACTGACACAGTCATACTGACACTATTGTCTTCTGTAGCTTTATAGAGCTCTGAAACTAATTGATGAATTTTGCTGCATCGAAATGGTTATTCAAATGAATTGAATCAACATTGAACTAACTTGAGCTGAATAACAAAACTATTGTCTTCTCTAGCGCTGCTTTACAACAGAATTTGTCTCGTATTTGGTGAAGCTTGCATCATTGACTATTTTCCTGTTTATTACCGTGAAGCTGCTTTGGAACAATCTGTAGGCTATTGTATAAAGCACAATGGAAATAAAGGTAACTCGACATTGTATCAATCACACATTCAGTGCCAATTAAATAAATAAAAATATAGGCCTGCTAACTGATAAGAAATGCCACAATGACTGATGATAAAAAAACAACTAGCTAAATAAGGAAGTAAATAACTCAAGTCAAAGGAAGACAAATAAGCTATATAAGGCTAACAATTCATGATGCTGAATTTATTATTAGGGTACTGGATCTGGTTAGTTAAAGTGACATTACACAAAATGCCAAATATATATTCAATTGTGATACTAGTATGACACTATCAGGGCGGAACCACAGATTTGACGGAACGTTTTCTGAACGGAACAGTAATGGGACGCACCGCAAACACTTCCTAATAACACAGCTCGATCATTCATTACATTTAAAACGAACCAAAACATTTCAATTTTTCATGTAGTTTTGACAAATGGCTTCAACCATGATTCCGTACACAGTCAATATTAAACTGGCCGCAAGAACACTCACCGGAACCGTTAATTTACAGAACAAGACAGCAGTGGACTGGTGAGTGGCTTTAGCTTCTGCAGACTGTCAACACATACAATCATGATCTAACCAAGAGTTTGACGTTTTTATCATCGTCATCATCATCATCATCATCATCATCATCATCACATTGCTTTTGTAGACATGTGTTTCGTAGGATATGTTTTTTTTCTAAAGTAGTCTCTTAATCTCACCAAGGCTGCATTTACTTAATAAAAAAATACAGTAAAAACAGTAATGTTTCGACATATTATTACAATTTAAATGAACTGGTTTCTAATATATTTTACAATGTATTCCTGTGATCAAAACTGTATTTTCAGCATCATTACTCCAGTCTTCAGTGTCACGTGATCCTTCAGAAATCATTCTAATATGATGATTGGGTTCTAAAGAAACATATTATTATCAATGGTAAACACAGTTGTGCTTCCTAATATTTTTGGGAAACTTTTTTTCCCCCTGTGAATGCTTTTTAGGATTGTTTGATAATTAGAAAGTTCAAAAGAACAGCATTTATTATAAATGGAACTTTTTTTGCAACATTTATTAATTTCATAAATGTCTTTACTGTCTTTTTTAAACAATGTAATTAATGTGCCTTTGCTAAATAAAAGTATATATAATTTATATAATTTAACATCTTATCCCAAAAATTGATCAGCTAAAACTGTTTTCACTATTGATAATAATAAGAAATGATCTTAGAATGATTTCTGAAGGATCATGTGACTGAAGACTGGAGTAATGATGCTGAAAATTCAGCTTTGATCACAGGAATAAAATTGCACTTTAAAATATATTACAGAAACCAGTTAATTTGAATTGTAACAATATTTTACAGTATTACTGTTTTTACTGTTTTTTGGATCAAATAAATGCAGCCTTAGTGAGATTAAGAGACTACTTTCATAAACATTAAAAGCCTTAATATATATATACATATATATATACATATATATATATATATATATATATATATGTATGTATATGTAGAGAGAGAGAGAGAGAGAGAGAGAGAGAGACTATTGTCTTTACATTCATCATAAGTCAGTGTAAAAAAAACAGTGTAGTTAATATTACAAGATTACACATAACACTCGTGTCTGGTTGTCATTAAAATCCATACGCATTGTTGCTAAATGATGAAAAAATGGACAAAGATTTACTGCTTTCACACACACACACACACACACACACACACACACACACACACACACACACACACACATCTCTTATTTACAGGTCCTTCTCAAAAAATTAGCATATTGTGATAAAGTTCATTATTTTCCATAATGTAATGATCAAAATTAAACTTTCATATATTTTAGATTCATTGCACACCAACTGAAATATTTCAGGTCTTTTATTGTTTTAATACTGATGATTTTGGCATACAGCTCATGAAAACCCCAAATTCCTGTCTCAAAAAATTAGCATATCATGAAAAGGTTCTCTAAACGAGCTATTAACCTAATCATCTGAATCAACTAACTAACTCTAAACACCTGCAAAAGATTCCTGAGGCTTTTAAAAACTCCCAGCCTGTTTCATTACTCAAAACCGCAATCATGGGTAAGACTGCCGACCTGACTGCTGTCCAGAAGGCCATCATTGACACCCTCAAGCAAGAGGGTAAAACACAGAAAGAAATTTCTGAACAAATAGGCTGTTCCCAGAGTGCTGTATCAAGGCACCTCAGTGGTAAGTCTGTGGGAAGGAAAAAGTGTGGCAAAAAACGCTGCACAACGAGAAGAGGTGACCGGACCCTGAGGAAGATTGTGGAGAAGGACCGATTCCAGACCTTGGGGGACCTGCGGAAGCAGTGGACTGAGTCTGGAGTAGAAACATCCAGAGCCACCGTGCACAGGCGTGTGCAGGAAATGGGCTACAGGTGCCGCATTCCCCAGGTCAAGCCACTTTTGAACCAGAAACAGCGGCAGAAGCGCCTGACCTGGGCTACAGAGAAGCAGCACTGGACTGTTGCTCAGTGGTCCAATGTACTTTTTTCGGATGAAAGCAAATTTTTTGCATGTCATTCGGAAATCAAGGTGCCAGAGTCTGGAGGAAGACTGGGGAGAAGGAAATGCCAAAATGCCTGAAGTCCAGTGTCAGTGATGGTCTGGGGTGCCATGTCAGCTGCTGGTGTTGGTCCACTGTGTTTTATCAAGGGCAGGGTCAATGCAGCTAGCTATCAGGAGATTTTGGAGCACTTCATGCTTCCATCTGATTTCATTTTTCAGCACGACCTGGCACCTGCTCACAGTGCCAAAACCACTGGTAAATGGTTTACTGACCATGGTATTACTGTGCTTAATTGGCCTGCCAACTCTCCTGACCTGAACCCCATAGAGAATCTGTGGGATATTGTGAAGAGAAAGTTGAGAGACGCAAGACCCAACACTCTGGATGAGCTTAAGGCCGCTATCGAAGCATCCTGGGCCTCCATAACACCTCAGCAGTGCCACAGGCTGATTGCCTCCATGCCACGCCGCATTGAAGCAGTCATTTCTGGAAAAGGATTCCCGACCAAGTATTGAGTGCATAACTGAACATAATTATTTGAAGGTTGACTTTTTTTGTATTAAAAACACTTCTTTTATTGGTCGGATGAAATATGCTAATTTTTTGAGATAGGAATTTGGGGTTTTCATGAGCTGTATGCCAAAATCATCCGTATTAAAACAATAAAAGACCTGAAATATTTCAGTTGGTGTGCAATGAATCTAAAATATATGAAAGTTTAATTTTTATCATTATATTATGGAAAATAATGAACTTTATCACAATATGCTAATTTTTTGAGAAGGACCTGTATTGTTTGCAGTGCTTCAGTTTAGACTGTAAATATGCTTGTATGGTTCTGATGGGATAATACACACACACATAAACATGTTTTCTGAGTTTGTTTGCCATTGCTGATAAGGTTTGAATTGTCACCAGTGTGTCAGCCTCCGGTTACTACAGCAGGGAAGTTCCTATAATAAATGTTTGTCCTCCATTGTCCCCCTGATTTTGAGTAAATAACATAACTTCATATTTATAACATTATTAACTGTATCCTACAATACTGTGTCTTTCATTGTCCATTATTTTGTATAATGGTGTGCTGGATGTCCTGTCAGTTTAGGTCAGTTTGACTGGAAAACAACATTGCTGCCTTGAAGCGCTCTGAAACCTTGAAAACCTTATTTCATCAGATCTGGCTTTAGGTTATTATTTTGTTTGTCTTGTGTACTTCAACAGGCTTTGAGTTCAAAAAGATACTTTCCTTTATGATGTCTGTGCTGCGGGGATAGACTAGGTGAATTTGAGAGTCTGACTTATTGAATATTGTTAATAAGGACCACACAATATTGGAAAAAACGGACATTGCGATATTCTGTTTTACTGCGATATACTGTATATTGCAATATGAAAACAGTTTAACTAGATGACTTGAATAGTTTTAATTAATCATTCTTGGATTATTGGGGGGATTTTGTAGGGGAGTGCATTGAAAATAATAAACAAAATAAAAGCATAGATAAATACAATAGAACAAAGATACAAATTAAATGAACAGTAAAATAACTCTGCATAGTCTTCACTGTATAAATTGAAAATATTTAATCTTTGTTAAAGCTACGAAAGGGATTTTCTCTTTGTATTTACTAGTTTTTTTTAACATTAATGACACAGACAGCAGCAGGAATTTTAGGCTGCCATCTCTTTAAGATCTAATGCACAGATCCAATATAATACACATTCATTTTCTTTCTCAATTGTTTATGTTCACGTAAGCCATAAGCGACTATGTTTACGAGGATACTCGCCGAGATGGGCACTTGACATAATTTTGCATGAATGTGTGTCCATTAAAGCACACATACACACGAAAGAGAACAGAATTAGGTGTTCATGTGCTGTCTGCGTGGCTCTGTTGCACTTAAACTGGTTAAACTGACAGGACCTAAACTTTCACTCTATGATGGTTAAACTTCGCAATTAATCTGTGAATCGCGTGCGTTTCGAACTGTGGTGCCTGTTCTGAACGGATCACGGATCAATTACGACCACTTTACTTGACATCATGCACATCGCGATATCGATGTTAAGGCCCTTGCACACTGAGGCCGAAATTTTCGTATGCGTTTTTTCGGATTCGTAATTCGGTGGCTCTGAATTGTCAAAACACCATTAAAACTGATTGGTACGGATGCGAAAAACGCAGGAAATCGAACCCGATCCGTTTTTTTTATGACGGACGAAAGTTTCGGAGGCAGTGTGCAAGCGTGATTGACAAAACGTGAGAATGAGATCGTATTTATTTTTTAACGTGCGAAAATTTCGGACGCGAATTTCGGACTCAGTGTGCAAGGGCCTTTAGACCGATATATCATGCAGCCCTATCATTGATTCATGCATTTAAAATATATATATATATATTGGTTGATGGCTTGGTTAGATCAACAGTTTAATTGTCATTTGATCATGAACTGTCTGTTTTATTATGTAACCTTAAAATAATCATAAATTGGTTGAATCTCATGAAACATGCCAATAACGTGTCTGGGTCATATTTCAACCTACTGTAGGAAATTTTGTTTAAAGAAAATTAGGATGATTTATAGTGATTTCTAATTTCCCATTCATATCTGTAATGTGAAAAAAAGCATGAAATAGGCTTTTATTATATCAACTGTTTTGTAAATGTATTTATGCATTCACTCTCCACATTGATAGATTCACCCTGGTACTGTTTTCTTCATCCTTCTCTCTCTTTGCTCAGGGGATGGCAGGGTCTGATCGCTCAAGGCTGTCACTCCAGTATCCTCATCATTGACCCAAACACAGCTCAGACCATTCAGGTCCTGGAGAGACACAAAGCCAATGTGGTCAAGGTGGGTTTTCAATATTTGTTTTTCCGTTTGTCACAGTCACACATTGTTTAGTTGACCCAATCTGAAGGCTGAATAGTAGATGTGTGCTTTTCTTGGTTAATTTGTTTTTCAAACAGAATATTCACCATCAGAGAAGTTGTTAACCATGGTAACAAGAATCACTGCAAAAGGCCGTCTACACCTTTGACTGTCTAAAGCATTGCAAGTGACATAATCAAGTTGGTTTCCCCACTCTCTCAAAGAAACAGGGTTCCCATGGTTACAGAACTGGGAATAGGAGGGAATTAGGTGTGGGTGTAATGACCAAAATCTTATTTCACGATATGAGAAATTAAATTTCACTATAACGATATATATATCACCATAGAGTCATTTTTGTTCTTTTATTATATTTTTGTTATTACAAATAAGCAAATTACAAACAACAGGACAAATACAATAGAACAAAGATATAAATTAAGTTTTTCCAAGTACAGTATGTTTATTTAACATGTCATGTAGTAAGAAACACTACAGAAATCAAATTTAAAAATAAAACACTGCATAGTCATTACTGTATGAATTAAATATAATTTGATTCTTATTAAAGATATTAAAGATAAAAAAACAAAATTGTTCAGTCAAGAGTTGATGTTATTGTTAAGAGTTATTGTTAAGTTGTTTTGATTGATACTGTGAAGCAGCTTTGATACAATCTGTATTGTGAAAAGCGCTATATAAATATATTTGACTTGACTTGACTTGATGTGTCATAATTGCGTGTTTAACGGGCCGCTCTGTCACTTTAGTTATGTGCGTCCTGTCACCGTTTAAACTGCCCTGTCAATCATTTTATCACAGTTTAAATCCTCCACATTCAATTTGATTTAATTTAATTTCCTACAGTAGCACGTTGATCTGCCAGTCGTGGGTCTTTCATGTGTTTCATGAGTGTGTTTGTGTTTGCATAATGATGCATGTAAAAGTTAATGACCAAACGCATCTTTATAAAAGTTCACAATGCTGTTGCAGATGGAAAATATTGTGGATGACATTGAATAAATTTTTTTGGTCAAATTAAATACGGATTATAAATCACTCGAACCTTCATTTAAACGTCTCTACTCTAGTTGTAGTTTTAAACAAGCTTTGTTTTTGTTCATGTTTGTAGTTAAAATTGGATCCTCATCCAACGCGCAATGGGTTGTGGGTAATATTAGCAGTTAAGAGTGTGAACAGATCTTCACTTTGGATTCTTACTGGAAATAGTAAACCATCATTGGAATACTCATTTCAACATACTAAGATTTGGTATGCAATAATTCTAATTTCGAATTCTATTTAGAATGGATAGTATGCAAAATGGGACGCAGCATTTCTCTTTTGTTATTTGAACATTAATAACACAGATGGCAACAGGTTTATTTGTATGTTTTTCATTCTTGGCTCAGGTGTAAAAATAAATATGTTTTCAGTGATGTATAGCTACTGTTAGCGAACACCCCAACACCCCCCACGCTGCTGAGAGCGACGTTTAGATGAATGCAAATATGTGTTTCACGCTTTCCCTCTTATTAACAAAATAAACACACAACAAAAATGACAGCGGTGACGGCGGAAAAAATCAGTTAAGAAAGCATCTGACCATTTTTTTGTTGAAAATATACAAAGGATACAATAATATTAATATAGTTGCAAGCGGGGCGAAACCCCTGAAGGTGCTTAAAACGCAATGCAGAGACAGAAGAACAAAAACAGCAGAAATACAATGTACATGAACAACAGATAGGTTCATAAGTACAGGAAAGATGAACTCAAAATGAACAGAAGTTCAGATGAGAACAAACACAGAATTAACAAAAACACATTTATTTTTGTAATCCAAGAGGAAGAAAGATTAGTACAAGGCTTACCCAGATAATAAAGGAATTGAAATGACACAACATTACGCACAATTTTATAAATATATCTCTGGGTCAGATAGCCGTCACTCATCTCGTTGCGCCAGCGGGCAGACGTTCATTCACACAACTGCCGAAGTTCCACAGTTCAATTGAGAATCCACTCAATATGAAGATTTTTTATATAAATGCACCGCATGTTATATTTAATAAGTTCTCAGAAAGAAACAATGTCTGGAACAAAATCACCACTTCTGCACCACTTCTGGCCACAGTACCTCTTGCAGTCTGGGCATGTGCCACAGGTTTCAAACCCACGACATGAAAGGTTCGGGGCACGTGGGATTACAGATTGGAACACTAAAAGTAGCAGTCAAAGGACATGGTTTGGAGAAAATATTAATAATGTTAGAAAAGGTATCAAAAAAAGAAGACCAAAATCCTCAATCTCTTGGCAAGAAAAAAAATAAAACATGTGAGTGTGATTGACAGGAGGCAGAGAACCCATATTGCAAGTGACATCTGTACCCGGAAATAACTTTCTTAAGCCCCTTTCACGCAGAGATTCTGGAAAATACACGGATAAAGTGACCCGGGATTTGACCCGGGTTTGTTTTGATTTTGGTTCATTCACACTGCCAGTGATTTTCCGGAATCAGAGAGTGCGTTCACACACAACCCGTAAAGATCCCGTAAAGACACGTGACATGTAATGTCTCAGCAGCGTCTATAGTTTGCTTTTGAGCTGCGATTTCTCTCTCAAAAAAACTACGCTTATACATTTTTTTCTCTGATTCGATCATAAACTAGCGCATTACGTACCGTTTCACGCTGGCGAACGATCCCGGCTTCAGCGCCATCATTGCGACACGGCATTGATTACGGCTTTTTTTCACACAGGGGCTTTTTTGAAAGGGGCTTTAGTTTGACATGTAAAATGAGTTGTATGATAAACCTTAAATTTGATTGAGACTTATTCTGGCAAAAGATGATGCAGAATTAACCCTGACACCACAATTCAAAGCTATGATACTTAAACTGAGAGGTAGATAGCAAAACAGAATGAAGAATTAAGATCTATAAAATACAGAGCCATGTTTATGTATTAGGCAGTTCTCATATAGAGAAGATTCAGACAAATCTGGAAAGGAAGGACTTAGAGAATGAACTAAATTATCCACTTGGTAAAGTAGACTTCAATTTTTTTTTTCAAGGTCAGAAAAAGATGCAAAACCTCCACCAATCAGAAAAACATGAAAGTCCCTTTTCCCATAAAACAAAAGCTGTGAGGACACAAACAGATTGCTATTGCAAACAAGACCATAGAGAGAAGAAGCAGCGAGTATAAAATGTTATTTAAATTGCCTCCAAATCCTAAGAGAAGAACAGTCACCTGAATTTGTGGAGTAATTTGAGGGACGACTATATAGGATTGTGCTTCTACCCTTCACCAATCAATATGAGGAGAATTATACCAACTGTGAATTTTGCTAATATTAGCCACCTAGCAATAAACCCCAAAATTAACCTGGGAAGAAAATGAATCTGCCCTGCCATAAAGCATCTGATCATTGCAATGTGGATATGGATATGTTTGCACGAGCTCTGCAAAATAGATTTCATGAAAGCAAGCAGCTTCACAGTATTAAACAAGAAAAACCAGCCTCAGTATCGCTCTCTATTGGCGCTTTTCCACTGCATGGTACGGTACGGTTCGGTTCTGTACGGCACGCTTTGGCGCGGAACGGTTCGGCTCGCTTCGCTTTTCCACTGCGTGGTACGACTCGGCGCGGCACGGCTCGGCACAGTTCGCTTTAGCTCGGTTGCTTTTCCACTGCAGTTAGTACCGCTTCAAAGTGGGTGGGATTATGACTGATGATCGTTATAGTTTATCCGCTCCTCGACAACCAACAAGAGGAACGTCTGCACTTCTCGTCCACTGACCACGATTCAGCAATTTCTTTTTTGGAAGTTTTTTTTCTTCAAGCAAGTCAAGCAAGTAGTTTTAAAACAGGTGCTACAGCGGTGGCTGTTTACTGGCTATTTAAATCTAGCGGGTTTGATGTCTCGCAAATACAATGACGCTAGTGACGATTCTGTCTGTCTGACCAATAAGTGATCTACAGTGCTTCCACGTCACATTTTAGTATCGGTACGGTACGCTTGGAACCTCAACAGAGGTGGTACCATTTATAGCGAGCTGAAGCGAGCCGTACCATACCGTACCATGCAGTGGAAAAGCGCCACAAGTGAGCCGTACCGAACCGAACCGTACCGTACCATGCAGTGGAAAAGCGCCACAAGTGAGCCGTACCGAACCGAACCGTACCGTACCATGCAGTGGAAAAGCGCCAAAGCGTGCCGTACCGAACCGTACCGTACCATGCAGTGGAAAGGTGCCAAAGCGTGCCGTACCGAACCGTACCGTACCATGCAGTGGAAAAGCGCCACAAGTGAGCCGTACCGAACCGAACCGTACCGTACCATGCAGTGGAAAAGCGCCACAAGTGAGCCGTACCGAACCGAACCGTACCGTACCATGCAGTGGAAAGGTGCCAAAGCGTGCCGTACCGAACCGAACCGTACCGTACCATGCAGTGGAAAAGCGCCAAAGCGTGCCGTACCGAACCGTACCGTACCATGCAGTGGAAAGGTGCCAAAGCGTGCCGTACCGAACCGTACCGTACCATGCAGTGGAAAAGCGCCATATTAGAATTACAACTTAAATTTCTGCTATAAAGCAGCTCTCCAGCGTGTTCATGTTTTTACTCGTGTCTGACCTCAACGGACTGAACAGAAGAGATGAGCCGGAGATTTCCACGATAAAGAAAGCTGAGTTTCATATATAGCCTCATGTCAAAATTGACAATTCTTATTATTGTGGAATATTGCAGTATTTATTATAAATGATTTATCCGTGCACATGCACATCATTATTTTTTAAATTCATGTGACTCATGAATCAATGAGACATGAGATCCACCAATAGCAAACCACAACCATCCAAAATAATTTCCCGCACAACATTTTTTCTTGCTTGAGAAGCCATTTCACTCGGATATATAGGGAAGAAATAGTCACAATAAGGCAGAAAAGAATATCGCAACTTCTGTTTCATGGCGACTTTCAAGACATAACCCACTGTGTTTTCCTGAATGCTCCACACGATGGCCATTTTGATTTGACGTAATTGTGTGTGTTTTTGACCATTCAAGTGCAATATGGCTTAAAAGAGAACTGAATTTCGGGATCGCATGGCACAGCTGACTCGATTGTGCAAAAAAGCATTCAACAAATGAATGTAGTCATAATTCATCATAAACAGAATTAAAATCATAGCTCAAGGATTATTTGATTGTTATCAGTATTGCACATCCTGAAATAACTCTGGTCATTGCAGACAGCAGAGGGTGGTAACTTTACAGTGTTGTGTTGCAGTGCTGACTGAGAAGCTGTAGTGTATTCAGGCTGGTGTGTGTGACTGCACGCTGCTTGACTCATGAGTTATAGCCTTCAAAGAAGCCTGCATTTGCCAGCAGTGGGGAGCCCTGCTCTTTGTTTTCCATCCCCGCTATGTGCTTTCATATCCTTTCATAGTGTTCATAGTTTATACCATGTGACCACCACCATAGCTGCAAAAATGCAGGCCTTTCCACTTTATTTTGCAACGTGGAAGTAAAATATTTTCTATGAATGTGCAAAACTTCTGATTCATTAGGCGCTTTTGGAAAATATCTAGATGAATAACAAAGTGCAGAAAATGGTAAAAGCATTTGTGCTACAAATCTGTGTGTTTATGATTACTACAATACATTAAGATAATATAAGAAATAGCAGTTTGCAATATCGAGCTGTTTTGTAAAGCTAAAAATAACTGGAAATGACATTCAAGTTACAAATGTCGGTGCCCACTCTGGCATTAAACATAAGGTGGATAAAAGAGCATAATAATATAATATAAAAAGCATAATGTTTAATATGTGAAGCAACATTGATGGACTACATTTACTATGATGTATTGGTCTTTAGCACTTGCGTTTTATTGTTTGTTCATCCAGTCCCTAGGGATTTCATTGTTGTGTTTAGGGCTGTCATAATTCCTCGATTAAATTCAAGTACTCGGTTAAAATAAAACCCTCAATTGTAAAATACCGGAAGTGCCGCATTCCAAGGATGAGAATCCATGAACCACATTATTAAACATTTTTATAAGGCTGCATGATACATTTAAACCATTAAAAAAAATCATAATATAGCATAGTGCTATAGTGTGATTCAATTAAATAAGTGTATACAGGGTATTTTGGTACACCTGCCAATGGCTGGTGATTTAAGAAAATTACCGGCCATGAAACATTTTAACAGGCAGTTATGACACCAACATTTTAGATACCAGTGAAAACACTCAATTATCTATTCCAATTTCGATACCACAGCTAAAACTAATAATAATTAGTAATTAACTAATATAACTAATATAAAACATTATTAATGACAAGTTAACAGTCAAAAATAAAATAACAACAAATAATTAATTTACATGCAATAAGATACAAAGATACAAATCAAATAAACAGTGCTTTTCAGGTAGGTTTTTCAAGTAGGTCTGACAGTCATTTTCAGCTATATTTTCAGAAATTTAATAAAGTAATCAAATGTAAAATAACACTGCATTGTCTTCACTGTATAAATTAAACATTCATAAATTCTTAATTAAAGTTACAAAAGTTATTCAGCCAAGAGCAGTGAGGGATTTTATCTGTCTTTTGTCATTTGGGTAACATTAAAGGGATAGTTCACCCAAAAATGAAAATATTTTCATCATTTACTCACCCACAAGTTGTTCTAAACTGGTATGAATTTTTTTTCTTCTGCTGAACACAAAAGAAGATATTTTGAAGAATATGGATAACCAAATAGTTGATGGGTCCCATTGACTTCCATAGTATGGGAAAACAAATTACCGTGGAAGTCACTGGGGTCCATCAACTGTTTGGCTTGCTAGCTCTAATGGCTAGAAACTAGCATTTGTTATGAAAAATAGCCGCCTACATATTTAGAAGCAATAGCTACAACATGCCACATCTGTAACATAAGTCTATGGGCCTTGTGAAAAATCTATTCCCTTTACAGATCTTTTAGAAATTCTACAAGTTAGTCAAAATCTACCATGATAGCTGTTACTAGAATAAGAGTGGTCATGAGTATTTAAAAAAATTTACTTCTACATCCATGCATACTTACTTCGTTTCATACTTTACATTGACTGAATGATTTCTGTCGCTTGTCGGAGATAGTAGAAAGGTGGCTTTAGGCTCTTTTGACTGGACCAAATGCTTAGCAATATGTATACAACCACCTAGCAACCAGAATGTACATGTGGAATAACGTAGTTTTGCCTTTGTGTCCTGTTTTTACTGCGTTAGGTAAAATGGTCCAGAGAAAACTACCACCACAGTCTCAGCTCACCCTACTCTCTGCGCCTGGCATCCGCAGATGCGGCAGGGAAGATCATTGTGTGGGATGTGGTGAGTGGTATGGCACACTGTGAGATCCAGGAACACACCAAACCTATTCAGGGTAAGAACCTTTTTACCAAGCTCATCTTAAAATAAACCATCTCTGTGCTGGTTTACCAAGAAATGGGGAAAAACAGATGACATATTAAATATTTAATATACACTATATGGACAAAAGTATTGGGACACACCTCTTAATTATTGAATTCAGGTGTTTAATTTATTGCCACTGTGTCTAAAATCAAGCACATATAGCCATGCAGTCTGTGTGTACAGACACAAAAAGGGTTGTTCTGAAGAGCTTAGTGAATGTAAGTGTGATACTGTGATAGGATGCCACCTTTGCAATAAGTCAGTTTGTGAAATGATATCCCTGCTAGATTTCCACGATCATCTGTAAGTGGTATTATTGGTAAGTGGAAGTGTTTAGGAACTCAGCCACGAACTGGAAGACCACATAAAATCACGAAGCGGGGTCAACTGGGTGCTGAGGTGCGTAAAAGTGGCCAATGCTCTGCTGACTCCAAAGATGAAGAGTTTCAAACTTCATCTGGCATTAATATCAGGAGAAAAACTGTGTGGCGGGAGCTTCATGGAGTGGGTTTCCATGGCCAAGCAGCTGCATGCAAGTCTAACATCACCAAGTACAATACCAAGTGTCTGATGGAGTGGTATAAAGCATGCCGCAACTGGAGTCTGAAGCAGTGGAAACGTGTTATGTGGAGTGATGCTTCTCTGTTTGGCAATCTAATGTGCGAGTCTGGGTTTGGTGGATGCCAGGGGGCCAACTGTAAAGTTTTGTGCTCTACTAGATAAACATTTCAAAACCTTGTGAAAAGCTCTCCCAAAAGCTCTTTGTTAGATAAAATTGGATATCAAAATGAAGTCAATGATCAATGAAGAGCAGAGTAGAACACCAGATCTGGGGACCAACAATGACACACACACACACACACACAGAAGTGCAGTTCACTCAAAGTCAGCTTTATTGTGCTCGTGCCATCGTTTATATAGCAAGTCTAGGGTGTTGGCAGAAACCACCAAATAGAATAACAAGTCCATATAGAAAAGAAGTGAGACTGTTAGCTGAGCTAAAAGAATCCATAGAGAGACAGAGAACTCCATTCATAATTATATTACATGTAACATTGCTCCTTATGGATAATGACTAGCATGTGGCTAACAAAGGTGTGACTAAACAGGGTTTACAAGAAATTATTAGATAGACAGAAAAGGAGATGCAAACATATTTATCCTGGCCACTTTAAGTCATTTAAGACTTACCCAGTGTTTGCATTAATTTAATTTTAATGCTGAGGCTATTTTTTAACAGGTATAAGACCTGGACATATAGCAAGCAATAAATCTAAAAACTTTTGACATTCATTTACTTATGTACTGCTGTATATTGTCCTTGTTGACCCAACAGTAGTTTTCACAGCCCTCTGGACTGCTGACATAATACATGGCCAAAGACAAAGCAAAATTAATCAATATTATCATGATCACGTAATGTTCTACTTTCGTCATCCATTCCCACCAATCTTCACCACTTACTATGGCAAGCCGTTTTAACATTTAATCATTTAAACCTACTAGTCTCTATTTTCATGCTACTAGTACTTATTTTTAGATGCTAGTATCTATTCCATTAAGTACTAGTACTTATTCATTAGATACTAGTGCTTATTCTTTAGGTACTAGTGCCTTTTCTTTAGATACTAGTGCTTATTCTTTAGATACTAGTCCTTATTTATTAGATACTAGTGCTAATTCATTAGTTACTAGTACTTATTCATTAGATACTAGTACTTATTCATTAGTTACTGGTACTTATTAGTAGATACTAGTACTTATTCATTAGATACTAGTACCTATTAAATAGATACTAGTACTTATTCATTAGATACTAGTACTTGTTCATTAGATACTAGTACTTATTCATTAGATACTAGTACTTATTCATTAGATACTAGTACTTATTCATTAGATACTAGTACTTATTCATTAGATACTAGTACTTGTTCATTAGATACTAGTACTTATTCATTAGATACTAGTACTTATTTCGATAGTGACTAGTAACTATTCTTTTGTTACTAGTACCAAATGTAATTTTTTGCCATTGACTTCTACAATGACTTTTTTCTACATTGACTTCATTGACTTTTTGCTACTGATCGAGACATCAGTAGCTATATTAATATAAGTGATACTGGCCTTCATTCATAAAAAAAAAATATGCCATTAAGATTGAGCTGAAATACTTGAAAATAAATGGTGCCATTGAAGATAAGTCTGTCTGTGCTTTCTGCTGGCACAGGAAAAGGCAAAGAAATATTAGCATTTAATTAAATTTAAATTCTCTTCTAGAGCTGTGACATAATCCACCACGACTTTCAGATCACCTAGGGAAGAAACGCAAGCGCAATCACCTTTGGTATACCGTACCTTGGGATGATGATTGGCTCAATGATTGGTTGTATACCAATCTCTTTGTCATAGAACAATGGATATTGCTTGACATACACTGGAGATGTGGTTTTTAATTTAGCTCGATATGGCTCAATGTCTACAAAACCAGTATCATCTTTCAATTTTGACCAAAGATTTGGATTGATCATTTTAACGGCAACATTATCCGTTATATCTGTGTGGTCAGGCTGCGTTACCTGTTGTTCTTTAACCAATTCAATAGCATCCTCTGCGTTTGGCAGTGGCTATTCATAGAGTTATCTACAGGTATCTTTGAATCCTGCTCCCATGTTTCTCTAAACCTCATGACAAAAGCAGATGTTGACTCCTTCATAAATCTATAGTCCCACTCTAAATCTCCCCATCTGCCTGTTACCATGGATTTCATGCTTTTTATATCATTATCTTTGAATGATCCCTCTCTAGGATATGGGTCTAATTGAATTTTGGCTTCTGAACATCCTGCCAAATTTGATATAAAAGGTTCTGTCCTGAAACCTTTATTGTTTCTGTACAAGAAGTCAAAAGGCATCTCGCCTGTCCGTGGTCTAGAAACATCTTGCCCCATATTACAACCAAACAGTTTCCTTATACACACTCATAAACAGTTTCCTTATTCACACACACAAAGTTGTTCCACTCTGTCTTAAGATGTCAATTAGTACAGATTAGATGAATTATTAAATTGTATTAAATTACATGCTTCCTCACCGGTCCGTTTCTTATTTCAAAATGGCAGGTTATTGAAAACCTCTTTACCTGAGTCTCAATAATGGACATCCTGTGTCTCAAAATTGAACACCCAATACCTTGCTATTATTTCAAGTAAATATTGCAAATTCAACAATATTTATCCAAACACTCTTATAGCTACAAAAAGGGGAGGCATCTTCAATGTTAATGTCTTTATTTAGAAGGCTATCAATGTCATTAAAGTCCCTGTTGGTGTAATGGCCAGGTTTCCCAATACTTTTGTCCATATAGTGTATATTAATCATATTATGTATGGTTTTATTTGATTGGTTGATATTTATATAGACTTCCGGTCAAAAGTAGTGAATTTATATCATGAATGATCAATGGTTTTTTAAATAAATGTATCCATCAAATTTATATATGCATCTTGTTAACTATCAACAGCAGTTATGAATCTTTGGTGGAAGAAAGTAGCTACACACAAGACAGATTTTTTTGGGAAACACTTACTTTTTACTATTTCCTTATTTATTGATATACTTGTTCCGATTCTTATAACCATCTAATTTTTGCTTTGTGACGTTATTGTAATTAATTAAGAATTAAGCACATTCAACCCAAATTCTTATTATCATAATGAATTTTATATTTAATAGCCATGATTCACATTCTCGTTGTGATTTTCATGAAATGCTCATTACTGTAATACAGTAATTATTTACTGCATTACTTCAAAAATCACTCTATTTCAATTATATTTTTACATTTACAAGTAATATGTTAAAGTTGATGCAGCAAAAACTACCTTAATGTATAAATACTAAATTATGTACAGTATATATATATTTTTCTAATATACATTTTTCAATACAGTAAAGAGAATGATTTTTTTTTTTCATGAACGATATGAGAATTAGGACCAAATTTGTCAGTTGGTGGAAGTTGTAAGAAAGCTTTATTTTCAAGCATAATATCTTTTCTTTTCTTTCTTTTGTTTTAATTTTTTTTTACCCTGACATGCCCTTGAAAAGCTTTGTGAGATTCACTCCAATAAATCTCTAAAACTTCCAGGAAACAAAAGAATGAATGAATGCAAATCTCTCCTCACTTGTGACCCTCATCAGATATGGACTGGCTGTGGGCTCAGGATGCTTCACGCGATCTTCTTCTGGCTGTACACCCTCCCAACTATATTGTTCTGTGGAACGGAGACACTGGCACCAAGCTGTGGAAGAAGAGCTATGCTGAGAACATACTGTCTTTCTCCTTTGACCCCTTTGAGCCCTCCAATCTGGCATGTGTGTATTCAATCACATTTATAATTGTAATTTGTGATGCACAGATGCGTAGATCGTTATTAGTGATGTTCGCATTGCATACTAATTATTCTTTTGAATTTGTTGTTTCTCTTTGATTTGTTAACTGATTCACACAGCTTAGACACTTTTTTGTAATGAAAAAAATTAAAACATAAACAATTAATGACTTGAAGGTGAATTGAATTTATTCACAAATCTGTCTGTCTCACTAATTAATCACATTGGAATACACAGGGTCCCCGCGGGTCCTTAAAAAGTCTTAAAATGTCTTAAAATCTGAAATTTCCGATAAGGAGGTCTTAAATTTCACGTACGGACCTTAAATTTCTTGTCCGACTCGTCATCCGTTTTTTTTGTTTTGTTTTTTGAACAGTGCGCACCATTTGGGGGCAACGAATAAAGGAGACAACAACACATTACAGACTTTGTTTACGAGCGTTCATGCTTACGGTTGCCAGATTTAAATAATGAAATCCCCAGTCAGAGCTTTTCTGTTAAAATAACATGTTTTCTAGCCGGTCTTGTCAATAGTATCTGGCAACCATGCTCGCGTGTTCATTTGATATTTTCTACTTAAATTAATTGAAGTGTCATTCAGTTGGTCTTTATTCTGTCACGAGCCGCTTGCGCTGTTTGTGCGACTAAATCTGCGATCAATACAGGCTGATATCTAGCAGTGTTTTTAATGTTGATCATATTATTGCTATTTTGCAACGAAAGCCACAGCAGAACTGCAGCACACAGCGGTGATTCGAGAACGAATCTGTGGCTTTTAACGAATCGTGAGATTCAATGACCCGTTCATAAATACAGCCACTTGCTTTGTTACCATAGACTGTGTTTGTTACTTATGAATGAATGACTCGATGACGGATGACTCGCTCATAAAGACAGTGACTTACCGCCACCTACTGGCGATTTTAATTTAATGTTTAAAGGTATCACCTCGTTTTTACCATCATTGCATATTTATTGAACATTGTTTTATTTAAAGCATTATTTATTTTATAAAAGTATTTATAAAGGTAAAAAATGAACTGGAAAAAATCGATTAAAAGGGGCAGATATTGGAAAAGGTGTGACTGCATCTAAGTGCAAGAGGGGTTACGGCACTATAAAAGATTGGAGAACCACTGAACTAAGGAACAGGGATATGTAGAATTGCACAAGTGCTACTGCTAAAGAGTGCATTGTCAATACAGCCTGTCACCTTGATTCAAATGTCTCATAAGCTTAATTGAATTGGCCTAAAGCGAAAAATTATAATGTCATTTTTTTTTTAAAGACTACATATAAAATAGCTACCAAAATTAATGTCGGTAACTGAAGTTTGACTTTGTCAACTACAACTATGAAAGACAAAATTACTAAAATGTGACCAATAAGACCAATAAGCATTTTCATCTAAAGACTAAGACTAAAACAAAAATGGCTGCCAAAATTAACACTGTCGTGTTGAACATTTACCTGTTTTTTTTTGTCGTGGTAAAGTTTGAGTTAAAGTAAAAGTAAAAGTGATAAAAAGTAAAAGTAAAATTTGCCTTTTAGAGGACTTAAAATGGTCTTAAAAGTCATTAAATTTGCTGTTAAAAATGTGCAGATACCCTGAATACATTTAAAAATCATTAGTCTAGTCTAACTGTACTTTACTGAACCTTTCAACATTGTTAAAATATTGGTTGCAGTATCTGTTCTGTACCAAATGGTATTGTACATCCCGAATAGAAGTCATTATTAAGGCCCGTTCACACCAAGGACGCACTGTAAAGATATAGGTTTAAATATAGTTCTCAATATTAAAGAATAGCAGAGTTCACACCTCAGCTATAACAATAACGGCACAGAGAAACAATATTGTTGGAATAACTTTCAGAACAATTTTATCCAGTTGATGAATGATAAAAACATTGAGACATTGTACATTCGCTCAACTGTTTCTCTAATGTCTGCCATTTATTCCTTCCTGTCTATGTCATAGTGCTGACCAGTGAGGGTATAGTGTTCATCACAGATTTCTCACACTCTAAACCACCGGGCAGTGGAGGCAAGAAGGTTTATATCGCCAGTCCTCATTCCAGCCCGGCCCATAGCAAACCTGCGGCGGCTCAACCCACCGGTGCCAAAAAAGCCCTCAATAAGGTCAAAGTGCTCATCACCAATGAGAAACCCACGTGAGTCTTCACACCCCAGAAACACCACAGCACTCTGAGCAGCACACACTGAATGTTTGAATGACAATTTGAAAGAAGTTGGAAAGAGAGTGTTGAGTATTTCCAGGTCTGTCTTGTGTATGTGTTTGACATTAGAAGCATGTTTGACCTTTTATTATCTTTGTTTGTAAACTGGGGGAGAATGAGGCTGAAAAATAGCTCATCTATAGTATTTAAAGGTACAATATGTAATATTTTTGTAATAAAATATCAAAAAATCACTTGCACAGTGTGATATATTTTCTGCAGTTGTGTACTTATAATATCCCATATTTCAGAGAAATTCCCATTTTAAATAATTGGCCGTCCCAGAAAAAAATGTCGCCTGTCAATGACGCAATATCCGCGCTATCCTCGGTTTCCGCTCGTACTGCCATAGCCATGACGTAACCATGGCGACCGACGTGAACAACTGCGTAGTGCGTAACGTTTAGGGGCACGCTGTTCTTGTTTCGTTCAAATATTATAGACCATGGCAAGCAGACTTCGGGACAAAAAAGGAGAACTAAAATAAGGATCAATATCTGTGTGGCGTTTTTGAGATGCTGAGAGCTGGCGTCCGCGACTAACTTCGGCTCGACAGAGCTTCACGAGTCACGACTTGACAGCGACACTGCTCGTGCACATACTTTATTAGACAGGTGAGCAAATGTACATAAAACAAATCAATGTTATATAGCTCAACAGGATGAAATGTTAGAATATGATCAGTATGTTATTCTAATGTTGATCTAGCTTACTGCTAGTTTCATATAGCAAATGAACTAACACATAGAATAACATTATAACTTTCAACACACATTTAAATGCTGTTTAGTGTGATAGTGTACTGTAGACCAAGTGAAACAGCGCTGCGTTACCTCACAAGTTTAATTCGTCTAATAAACTGACCTGTGAGTAGTAATCCAGCACTTGCGGGTAGTTCGGTAGAATTAAATGTCCTTATTCCTTTATATCCGCGGGACTCGCGTGTGATATCTGTCTCTTATTAGCAATCGCGACCTGCTTGATACCACTGTAATGTTAAAAAACATGAATGTTTTCACTCATCCATAAACATTATTAGATCCATCAGCTTGACAACAAGTCCCATCATTCAGCTTATCACTGAGTAATCAACCTACGCCTTTGTTATTGTAAGACCCCTAGCGGTGAAAAAAAATTACATATTGTAGCTTTAACAGTATTTTTAAAGAGCAGCGTCTATTTACACTAAGTAAAAATAGCAGTATTTTAAAAGCAGTGTAAATAGTTATGCTAACTATTTGCACTGCAGTGATTTGTAGTATATTATAAAAAAGTATGCAAAACAATATGCAATAATAACAACGTGTTCAGTGTATATGATATTAAAATCATAAATGAATTCTCCCTTATTGGGGACATTACTTGTCCCTGTCTTTAAAGCAGTGGTTCTCAGACTTGTTCAGCTTAAGGCCCCCTTTGTGAAGGGTGCATCACTTTGCCCCCCCCCCCCCCCCCAAAAAAAAAAATTGATGACACAAAACAGCCTTAAACTTACATTTTTAATTAAAGCAAAAGCATATTAAATTATACAATGCTGGAACATCAATTATGTTGGTTAGTAGCCTTATTTCTCTGATGCTTGATTACACAATTTATGATAAAATTCTATATTTCATAAAATGGAACAAATTGTCATGAAAATGTTTAGACAGTTAGAAATGGTATTGTGTTGAAACTAATACTTTCAGAAATGTTGGTTTTGGAAAAGTGCAACAAAACGACGGTGACAGTGGCAATTATTATTAGTATGATTTTTTTTACCACTGCAGTGATAAAGGGCCAACCACTGACGGTTGACACTGATTGTAAAAGGTCAGAAGAGCTATAATTTTATCTTCCACACAAGATATAAATAGATATTTGATGCTGTGCTGCCGAAGAAAACCTGCGCCTGTGATATGCATTATACAAATAAACTTACCGTGCCTAACCCTAACCGTGTCCAACCAGCACAAACTGTGTAAACATTTTATTTGTGCTGAGATAAAGATTGGAACTAACGAGATAGTGTTTTTCTCCTTTGCCATTCTAAAGGATGCGAATACAGGGATTAAAAGTGAACAAAAGAACATTTATAATCCCCTCCTAAGGGGGACGTGAGTGAGGGTTTGGGAAAAGCAAACAAGTTAATTCATGAAATGGGTTATTGTTAAATTTGTGGAAAATCGCAAAACAGAATACTAAACCAACATATAGCTTAATTATATTTTAAAGCCAACCTCTACACATACCCCTAACTCTCCCTGTTAGGAGCGCAGAACCTGATGACACAATTAGTGTGTCAACAAAAAACCACAACTTGCTCGTCACACAGGGCCTTCAAGAAAAGCCAAGATTTGTTTGCTAGCCATTATTTCAATCCCGCGTGTAAACACAGCTCACCGAACATGACGTAAAACTCCGGACGAGTCGGTTGTGTGCATCCGTTTTTAACGATTCTTGACTGTCGTACAGTCTGACATTAAAGACAACAGAGATCCCACAGTGGGACATGGCTCACAGCTGGGATCATGTTCAGTTTCTATTCAGTTTTTATTTATATTTTTGATTTTGAATTGATGAATTAATTGAAATAATAATGTATTTATTTTACAATGGAAAGGCAGTGCAGTTAAGTTAGGAGTAGGAGCAATAAATAAATAAATGAATGTAAAATTTGTAGGTGCCCAAAAGGAGTAGATAACTGATATTAATATATATAATGTGTATTTTGGCATTGTTTTGCATTTGCATTTTTGCATGTCTGTGCTTTTATAGACAAACAATTAAAAACAATATAAAGCTTGAGACCCCTGTTTCTGAAGGTAAGAATTGCAGAATCCTGTATGAATGATCCTAGTCTTTTCTGTGATTTAATGTAATATTCCATCTGTTATGCAGCCAGTGCTCTGCCGCTTCAGGAACACTTTTATTGTCATGCTCCATCATGTTTTCCTGCTAGACTCGAGTGCAGACAGAAGCGGCATGATGAGGCCAGGACACATTCACTACTCTCTATTTATCTATCTCCATCCATCCCTCTCTCTCTCTCTCTCTCTCTCTCTCTCTCTCTATTTATCTATCTCCATCCATCCCTCTCTCTCTCTCTCTCTCTCTCTCTCTCTCTCTCTCTCTCTCTATTTATCTATCTCCATCCATCCATCCCTCTCTCTCTATTTATCTATCTCCATCCATCCCTCTCTCTCTCTCTCTCTCTCTCTCTCTCTCTATTTATCTATCTCCATCCATCCATCCCTCTCTCTCTATTTATCTATCTCCATCCATCCCCCTCTCTCTCTCTCTCTCTCTCTCTCTCTCTCTCTCTCTATTTATCTATCTCCATCCATCCATCCCCCTCTCTCTCTCTCTCTCTATTTATCTATCTCCATCCATCCCTCTCTCTCTCTCTCTCTCTCTCTCTCTCTTTCTTTCTCTATTTATCTATCTCCATCCATCCCTCTCTCTCTCTCTCTATTTATCTATCTCCATCCATCCATCCATCTCTCTCTATCTCTCTCTCTCTCCATCCATCCATCCATCCATCCATGCATCCATCTCTCTCTCTCTCTCTCTCTCTCTCTCTCTCTCAATCTCTGTCCTTTGGCATTCAGTCAGTCAAACTGTATTTGTCAGATTCCTCCTGATTCATCTTTCTGATGATCTTCCATCTATGTGCTCATTGTTTTGCTCTGTGATGTCAGTGGGAGTTTTTCATGCGTTTTTATTTTCCATCGACCGTGTCTCTCACTGCCTGATTGAATGAGAGCAGGTCTTAGTGAAGCACCCCCCTTCACTGTTCTTCTGTTCACTGCTTTCTTATTAGCAGTCGGGTTTCCCCAACCCACGTCCCATTGCCTCCTGCAGTCTGATTGATTCAGCTTATTCCCAGAATTGATTTCCTTCCTCTAAACCAAAAGAAAGCCCCTTCAGATCTCATTAGTTCACTATTAGTCCTGCAATTTAGATGGAATAGATAGTGAGAAAGCAGCAGACACAACTGTAGAGTTAATTTTAAAGGGCTCATATCATAGGTTTTTTTTTTTCATACCTAATAATAGCATTCAAGTTTTGCAACAAAAACAGTCATAATTTAGTTTTTCATGATCATTTTCCTCCCTCTTTATGGAACGTACAGAATCCTCTTGTTATGCATAATGCAGTGTGGTGTTTTCATCGTTTTTCCACTCACCAGTACAATGTGTTGTGGTCGATTACAAATCAAAACATCCTAGTCTCTTTATATGGCTCGGCTCCCTCCTGTAAGTCTATCAGAACGTTTTGCCCATTTTATCACTTGGAAAATGATCGTAAGTCATTTTAGAAAAGTTCTAGCACACTTCTCTTGAGCACACAAGCTGCATCCTTTGAGATTAGGTTTGTTAAAATCCCCAATTCTCAATGAGCAAAAGTATATGCTTGTCTTACACCACTTAACCCTTTAAGTGTCAATGACCCCCCCCCCCCCTTTTTTTTTAACCCTGGAGAACCCAAGAACCCTTTTCTTCTTTGGAAAAGTATGAACTATGCATTAAATTACTGCTATAAGTTCACTGAACACCAAAATATCCACTTTTTCAATTTTAACCCTTTATCCCCAAATTTAGGATTAGGGCCAAATTTGACTCATTGGGCTTCAGGCGTATAATTTCAAAGAATCACAACAACAAACAATGTCAATCCAAACTATTTTAAATTTAGAAAAATAATCAGTCAACCACACAGCTACATTTAACAAGGTTTTTTTACTTTTTTTTTTACTTTATTTGTTGCATGTTAGAACTGGATTTCAAATGTGCAAACACTTTGGCCAATGGAAACAAGAACTCAAGGCAACACCATGGGTCTTTACTTATCCGGTTGAAACAATTAATCAGAATCGCTATCGCTGTCCAATTCAGGGCCAAAGTCACTATCATCAGTTTCAAGTTGCTCCAATACTTGTATTACAGTGATCTTTCTCTGTTGCTTTCCCTGTCCTGAAAAGGGAGCGGCCATACTCCCTGAAAAGATATTCTACTTTATTAGTCTCTGGCCCTGTACTACTGAGGTAACTTAGTAAAATATATTATACAAATGAAATTATTTCAAGGCTTTAGCCAAATACAGGACTGTCACCATTCTCCATCAAAGTCACTCAAAGAACCAAAGGGTCATTTTTGACCTGACATTTGTTTAACCCATACACCCAGAGGGTCATTTTTGGCCCATCGTTTTTTGAACTAGCTCAGAGTCTCTAGTTTATCCAAAAAGAATATAAAACGTACTTCTAGACATTCTGCAAGCTAATACTAAATAGATGAACAAAAAATACACAATTTTACCAACCGCTGGTTTGCTGATAAGACGATTTTGTTTGGATAGGTTTCCAGCTCAACAAAACAGCATGTGGTTAGCCATCTTGTTACTACCACTCTGGCACTTGTGAGTTCAATATTCATCCACTAGGTGTCTCTATGCAGGGTCCAGAAGTGGCACTGTGTAGAGGCCTTCATTTCAGCCCGAGCCCGACGGGCCCCGACTTATTTACGCTTCTAGGGCCGGGCTTCGGGCCAATTTTCACGTCATAGTTCACACGCGGGCCGGGCCTCGGGCCTGTTTTAGGCTTATCTTTTTTATAGCCTATTTTAGACATTAATTAAAATAAAATATGAGAAGATGACGATTGAAAAGCAAACATAGAAAGACGTTTTATAACCAATCACACTGACATATGACTGACACATGACAGTCTGCTCACGCTCACGCACACAAGTTTCCCGGCGGCGCGATCTGAGATTCGCGCGACCGGCTCGTTCTGTTTACTGTCCCGTTAGCGAGCGTGACTTCAGCGCAGCTGGAAAAAGTAGGCCTACGACTGGATTAAAACCTTCCACTGTGGATGCTCTGCTTTTTCTTCACGATGCTCTGAGACTGTTCTTAGCCATGTTAGGAGGTTGTTTTTTGTTTGATTGGACTTTATTTTCATGAGTCTGTTGGAAACTATTGGAAATGGCCATGTTCTGTAGTGAAGACTTGATTTTTGAGGTAAGATAACCTGCATTTTTGTTTTTAATGTAAGTTATTTGATTTGTTTAGATTGCATTCTCTGTATTGTATTATATTGTATTGTAAACTCATTTAGTTTGCGAGCGCTAGCTGTTGCGACTGAGCAGCAGAGCAGTTTGCCTCAGCTTTTCAAAAATGACAATAAAAGTTTAAACAAACGTTTAAACTAACGTTAACTGTCTGTGTGATAGGCTATGCTTAAGTTGTTTTATATATATATATGGATTTTATTGTAGCCAAGTAAAGTGTTTGATTTGAGAGGCTATAAATGGATCAAACATGTTTAACTCTGTCGGCTAGCTTGGTTGTCATAAAAAAAAAAAAAAACATTTTTCTTAATTAACTTTATAAAGAAATGAAAATAAATTTACCAGTAAATACTTTGCCATTAAGAACAAAACATATCTGTTTTACTGACTGCAACATAGGGCAGGCTGTGTAGCCTATCCTTTTTTTTGTCTTTTTTTTTTTTTTAACGGGCTCGGGTCGGACTCGGGCTGATCATTCTGATGAGCTGTCGGACACGGGCCGGGCTAGGGCCTGAGCGTCTCGGGCCAGGGCCGGGCTAGGGCCTAGATTTGAGGCCCGTCCAGGGCTCTAGCACTGTGGGCTTTTGAAGTTAAATTTGACAATTTTTTTATTTATTTTTTATTTTGGGTAGCAGCAATTAACAGCGGCCAAATTTGACCCCGTGGGTTCTCCAGGGTTAAAAGTCATGAAAATGCACATTCCGAACTTAAATGCTTATAATTCAAGAATTCATTGGAATATAGATGTATGATTGCTCTTGTTTTAAAGAAGACATTTGGCAGATTTTTGTAGAAGTGAAATAAATTAAGAAAGTGAAACAGAAAAAAGTTATAGAAGTTTGAGTTTATGAAAATGTACATTGTAAAAATTTAATTATTCATATTTTATATAAAATATATATTTTCAAAACATGGTGGACTCTAAAACTGCAAGAAAATCAAAGCCAAAAATCTGAACAAGTTGTGTTTCAAATTTTAGGTTGATATCTCAAAAAATGAGCTTTCAGTAAGATTTTGTTTGGGCAAAATTTTTCACTAGGTGAACACCAGACTCCATTACTGCCCATATAAGGGCACCTCCATTTCCATATATGGTTTGAGTGATTTGAACCATTATTTCAACAATTTTCAGAACATTTATGAAGTACACATCCTATTCAGATGTAGTATGGGAAGTTTGACAGATTTTGATATGAATTCAACCTCTAATAAACACATAAAAATAACACGTATGTGCGTAATAGCTTGCTGCCACATCACACATGGTGAATCTATTATTATTTTTTTCTTTATATTTAAAATATTTTCAGACCTTTTTCTCAAAAAAAAAAATTGAATGGATGTTATCTTTTGAACTCTTGGCATGGAAACAAATGTAGGTTTCTACCATTCTTTCCACATTTGTCATGTTCATTACTATTTCAAAATAAAGGTCTGAACACGCCTTAGGAGTATAAAAATATTCTTGTTGCAAATTGATAAATTATGGCTCCTCTGTAATTTATTTTGAAAGTCACCAAATATGGAAACTAGAGATTGTAAGCTTTCAAATGATATATAGTTTGTCAAGATTAGTTTAGGTTTAGTATAGGATATTACTGTTTAAAAATAATTAATGGCTATGGGGCCACCGGTGGGCCGCTGACACTTATTAAATAAGAACCAGTAAGGAATTTAATAATGAATGGATGAAGCCAATAGCCTTATGGCTTGTGCGTAGCGCTCTGACATGCACTCGGGCAATCCGAGTTCAAATCCTCTTGGTATTTTCCCACCACACTCTCCCACTGCATTTCCTATCTGCTCTCTATACTGTCCTCTATAGAGATGTTTCTGCAGAAAATTCAATTGCAGTATTTGACCTTTAAGTAGCGCTTTAACCATTGACTTTCAGCAGTCTTATAGGACCTACAGTGCCTTGCGAATGTATTCATGCCTCTTTTTTGTTATGTTGGAGCCTTATGCTAAACTGCTTTAAATTACTTTTTTCACACATCAATCTACACTCCATACACCATAATGACAAAGCAAAAAAAAACAGATTTGTGATATCATTGAAAATCAGGGCCTCAAGACATTTTGGGTATGATGCTACAAGCTTTGCGCATCTGTTACTTTTGATATGAAACAGTCTCAGCTTTCAAACTTTGTCAATTTTGTAAGGATATTCAAACAATAAAGGCTGTTTTGTCCCTTTTTAATGTGGTGTGAAAGATTGATGTAACACCTCAGTTCAAGGAAAGCAGGAGCGCATGTGAACTGATAATCTCTTCGCTTTACTAATAGTTCGCACGAAATAAACATGAATGAACATCAGAAGGTACGTTGAAAGATATATTGTGTCTTCACTGAGAAGAGGCTTGAGTCTGGCCAGTCTGCTATAAAGCCCAGATCGGTGGAGTGTTGCATCGATGCGTGTCCTTCTGTAAGTTTCTCCCAACCTCTATATATGATCAGGGAGCTCAACCCGAGTGACCATCAAGGCAAGGCAAGGCAAGGCAAGTTTATTTATATAGCACATTTCATACACAATGGTAATTCAAAGTGCTTTACATAGAAGAAATTAAAATAATCAAAAGAAATCAGAATAATTAAAACAGTTTAGAATAAAAGATAAAATACAGAAATAATCAAATGAAATCAGAATAATTAAAACATAAAATAAAATACAGTACAAACAGTCGAACGAACAGTGGCACAGTGCTCATTCAGTAAATGCACAGTTAAACAGATGTGTTTTGAGTCTGGATTTGAATGTGACTACTGTAGGAGCACATCTGATCTCTTCTGGATGCTGGTTCCAGCTACGGCTGGCATAATAGCTAAAAGCAGACTCGCCATGCTTAGAGTGAACCCTTGGTATTTCTAGCTGATGTGATCCTAATGATCTGAGTGATCTGTTGGGTTTATATTCAGTGAGCATATCTGCAATGTATTGAGGTCATAGGCCATTGAATGATTTATATACCAGTAATAATATTTTAAAATCAATTCTATATGTAACTGGCAGCCAGTGTAAAGACCTGAGGACTGGTGTGATATGTTCATATTTTCTGGTTCTGCTCAGTGTTCTGTATGAGCTGCAACTGTCTTATGATCTTTTTGGGAAGACCAGTGAGGAGTCCATTACAATAATCCACCCTGCTGGTGATGAAAGCATGCACAAGTTTCTCTAAGTCTGGACTGGAAACAAAGCATCTAATTCTTGCAATATTTTTCAGGTGATAGTATGCTGATTTAGTTATTGCTTTGACATGACTACTGAAACTAAGGTCTGACTCTAGAGTCACACCAAGATTCCTGACTTGATTTTTAGTTGTTTGACCCCTAGAGTGAAGGTATGCGTTCACCTTGAGAACTTCATCTTTGTTTCCAAACGCAATGACAGTTTTGTCTTTGTTTAACTGAAGAAAGTTTTGGCACATCCAATTGTTTATTTCATCAATTCATTGGCACAGGGAGTCAATGGGGCTGTAATCGTTAGGCGATAGGGCTAAGTAGAGCTGTGTGTCGTCTGCATAGCTGTGGTAAGCAATTTGGTTCTTTCTCATTATTTGGCTCATTGGGAGCATGTAAAGGGTGAATAGGAGTGGCGCAAGAATTGAGCCTTGAGGGACTCCGCATGTCATGGATGTCCACTCAGACTTATGATCTCCAATACTCACATAATAACCTCTCCCTACTAAGTATGACCTGAACCATTTTAGGACTATCCCAGAAAGCCCCACCCAGTTTTCCAGCCTGTCAAGAAGTATGTCGTGATCGACAGTGTCAAATGCAGTACTGAGGTCGAGTAGTACCAGTACTGATTATTTGCCTGTATCAGTATTTAAGCGAATATCGTTTATTATCTTTATGAGAGCTGTCTCTGTGCTGTGATGCTGTCGGAAACCAGATTGAAAATTGTCAAAGTATCCATTCGAGCTTAAGAATTTGTTCAGCTGATTGAAGACAACTTTTTCAATGATCTTGCCTATGAAAGGAAGATTTGAGATCGGTCTATAGTTGTTTAATATGGTCTTATCCAGATTGCTCTTTTTCAGGAGGGGCTTAACAACTGCAGTTTTCAGGGAGTTCGGAAAACTCCCAGAGAGAAGTGAGGCATTTACAACTTCTAGGAGATCTGCTTCTAAGCTGTGTAACACATTTTTGAGAAAAGATGTGGGAAGTGCATCAAGGGTGCAGGTTGATGTTTTAAGGTGCTGTACGGTTTCTTCCAAAATTTTGCCATCAATTTTTTCGAAATCAGACATAGTGACTACTTTCTCAGGCTGTTGTCTGATCTGTCTGACCCCAGCGCAACTCAAGGATGAGCTGATCACCTTTCTGATATTATTGATTTTCTCAGAGAAGAAAGAAGCAAACTCACTGCACTTGCTCTCTGAGAGCATTTCACTGGGAATCTGGCTTGGGGGGTTTGTCAGTCTCTCTACAGTAGCAAAAAGAGTGCGGGTGTTGTTTATATTGCTGTTTATAATATTTGAGAAGAAAGTCTGTCTAGCTTTGCCTAGTTCCTTATTGAAAGCATGGATGCTGTGTTTGTAGATGTTATAATTGACTACAAGTTTTGTCTTCCGCCACATGCGCTCTGCTTTTCTGCATTGTCTTTTCATATTTTGCACTGCTGTTGAGTTTCTCCAAGGTGCTTTTTGTCTGCCATTCTTCTTCCTGACTTTCACAGGAGCAATATCATCAATTACACTCTTAACTTTTGAGTTAAAAGAATCAAGGAGAAAATCAACAGAGTCAGCAGATATGCTTGGTGTTAAAGATATGGCCTTCATAAATAGTACACTAGTGTTCTCATTTAAGCATCTCTTCTTGACAGACACAGATCTAGCTTCAATGGCAGGAGAGATCAATATATCAAAGAAAATACAAAAATGATCAGACAGTGCTACGTCCTTAATAACAATCGATTAAATGTTTAGACCCTTACTGATAAGTAAATCTAGAGTGTGTCCATGATTATGTGTGGGTCCATGTACATGCTGAGTCAGATCAAAAGTTTTTAAAACAGTTTTGATTTCTTTTGCCATATTGGTTTCTGCATTATCTATGTGAATGTTAAAATCTCCAGCAATGGCAAAGCAGTCAAACTCTGAGGAAATTGTTGATAACAGTTCTGTAAGGTCCTCAGCAAAGGCTGGAGAGTATTTTGGAGGCCTGTAAACAATGATAAGTAAAATGCGTGGAGCACCTTTTAACACAATACCCAGATATTCGAAAGACGGATAATTCCCAAATGATATTTGCTTACATTGATAGACATCTTTAAAAAGAGCAGCTAAACCCCCACCTCTTCTGACAGCTCTGCAGACACTCGTAAAAGTAAAGTTAGGAGGGGCTGTTTCATTGAGGACTGTTGCACTGCAGCTTTCTTCTAGCCAAGTTTCATTTAGCAACATAAAATCCAGGTTGTATGTGGTTATTAAGTCGTTGACTAGAAGGGATTTATTTTTAAGTGAGCGGATGTTTAAAAGTGCTAACTTAACAGTCTTACTTTTTGTCCCCACAGCAATCTTAGTTTGGCGTGTAATAGGCACCAGATTAGATGGGTTTGCTGTACGGCTTTTGAAGGCCTTAGACTTTCTATCATGTAATCGAACAGCAATAGAGAAAGATACAGGCACACTGGGTTCCCTCTTGTTCTGTAAACATTTGAGAAAGTTATTATTATCATAGCGGGGCCCCGACACATATCACTGAGAGCTGGTATCAGTTGTTTTTGGTTCACCTCGAGCCGCTGGAGGAGGGTGTGGGCCCTGGCGCTGTGGCAGAGGCCGAAGAGCTCTCACAGGGGGAGGGCGAGCTGGGCCCACAGGCTTTGGTGGTTGTGGGGCCTGCCGTTTTTTGGTTGGTATCTGGGGGCTCGCAGCAAAAGAGTGGGATAGTCTAGTTCCAGCATACACCAGTGGTTCCATTTTCTCTGAGAAGCACAGAAGTGGAGATGCTGGAGAGATGGAGAACGTGTCCGGTGAGGGCGGCTGTTGCTCTGGTGTTATCGGAGGCTGTAATATGCTGTCCTGATTTCCCTGGCTGTTATCCAGAAAGTCGTCCTTGGGTGCTGAATTTTGGAGCAGTGCTAGTATGTCACAGTCTGTCTGTGGTGAGCTCTGTGGGCAGGGCTCAGCTGAGATTGTGTCCGTGAGCAGAGGTTGTTGTGGCTGAGTGGTGTTATCATTGTCCTTGTGTGATGTGTCAACCGTATGTCCATTCAGGTGCTGAAGTGAAATCCTGTGGTCATTCATACTGTATCCAGGTGTGTGTGTGCCATTCAGGTTGAGTGGATTGGCACACATTGCAGAAGGATGACGGAGGGAGAAGTAGATATTGTCCTTTAGCACTCTTGAACCAAGTTTGAAAAGATTGAAGTTGTCAATGAAGTTCATTCCTTTTATATTGCAGGTTTTTTGCAGCCATGTATTAAGCCCAAGCAACCGTGAAAACCTGTTTGTTCCTCTTGGTCCACTGATGAATGTTTGAACTTTCAGTCTTTTAAGTGTTTCAAAAAGTTCATTGAAATCCTTCTTAAGGAGTTCCGACTGCTCTTTATGAATATCATTCTTCCCCACATGAATGATGAGTCGATTTGCAGTCTTATGTTTCATCAGAATGTTCTGAAGTTCTCTGTTTACATCAGAAGTAGTTGCTTGTGGAAGGCAGCACGTAGTTGTATCCCTGCTATTAATGTTTCTGATTATGGAGTCGCCCACTATCAGAGTCCTGGGCCCGGCTGCGCTTTGAGCTGAGTGCCGCTGTCTGCTCGACCTTGAGCCCCAGTTAGCATCAGTGTTAGCTACAGGCTGATTCAGTCTGTGTTCAATCACATTCATCAAATTTGGGGAGTCCTCATTCATTAATACTTCAAGTCTGTTCTCAAGATGTATAGGCGGTGGTAGGAGACCAGTGTTTGCAATCCTTGTCAGAGCCGTATCTGGGGTAGAGGATGCTACTGCAGCAATATGTGATGCTCGTGACAATCTGATGTCTCAAGTGCCTTTGGGTCTCGCTCCCTGTTTGTGCCATTGATTAGTAAGTCGATCGGCTTGTTTCTCTACACTCATTATGGCCTGTCGAGGAGCACTAGATTCATGGGACTCACCGGCTGTATGCTGAGGGCGTCCATGACGAAGCTCTGTTGTGTGTTCCGTCTGGTTTGGTGGTCCCGCAATTAATTTTGTTTCAAGAACTGCAATCCTTTGTAAAAGTCTGTGGCAGTTAGAGCAGCAAGTAGATTCCAGAGGAGGCATTTTCTTATCCTTATGAATGTAGGCACTTGTGTTTTCTCTTCCCCGGAATGTAAGCTTTCAGTGGGAGGCTGGTCGAATAAAAGAATTCTGCTTTTTTGTAGTAATCCAAGCGTTTGAGCACTGTGCTGATTTGCTGAAGTTAAAATTGGGTGATAAAAGGAGATAAAATATAAAAATATAAAAGTGATAGAGCAAAGCGCGGAGCAGTAAGCGAGAGCGTCCGAACAGTAGCTGAGCAGGAAGTGAAGTCAGTTATTGGTCACCGCTCGAACCAAGGTCCTTCTCCATCGATTGCTCAGTTTGGCCAGGACAGGTCTAGGAAGTGTCCTGGTTGTTACAATCTTCTTTCATTAAGGATTATGGAGGCTCCATGCTTTTTGTGAAACTTTGTAGTCTTCCCCAGATCTGTGTCTCGACACAGTGTGCTCTGCAGACAGTTCCTTTCACCTTATGGCTTGGTTTTTGCTCTGTTATGCATTTTCAGCTGTTTCATCTTTTATTGAGAAGTGTGTGCCTTTCCAAATCATGCCCATTCAATTGAATATGCCACAGGCTAACCTTAACATCTCAAAGATGATCCAATGAAATTGGAATGCTTCTGAGCAAAATTTCAATTGTCCCAAAAAAGGGTATGAATACTTATGCAGTATTTTTTATTTTTAATAAATTTGCAAAATTATCACAAATATGTTTGCTTTGTCGTTATGGAGTGTAGATTGATGTGGGGAAAAGTAAATTAAAGTAATTTAAAGCAGTTTAGCATAAGGCTGTATTAACAAAATGTCGAAAAAAATTAAAGAATATGAATACTTTTGCAAGGCACTGTATATGGACCTAGTATATAGTTATCAGGCAAACTTATCAAAGCGAATTTTTATGAGTAGCAGTCAACCTTGCTTTGCCAATGGGATAGATTTGACTGTTGCAGTCGTTGGATAATCGAAGAAAAAAAATCATGTTCACAGGAACAAATTTAGGACATTAGTGCAACTTATGTAGACATATGCATTTGTTATTTAGAACAAATTTAACCAGCATAGTAAATGTAAAGACATTTTCCTGTTGGCTACACGGCTGGCATACCACTACACTGTAGTTTTACACGTTTAATAGGTGTGCTGTGCAGTAATTTATTTCATTGAATCTTGTTAAAAAATGTTTTGCCATAAAATAAAGTCAGGGATAATTAAAGCAAGGTATAATCCACAGCTAGGTGTGCATAGCATTTTAAAGCACAATGTGGAGGCAAAGAATTCATTGCAGGCCATTTGTCACATGCAGGTTCATAAGTTCACGCTTGACACATTTGTGAATTGTGTTGTAAGCGCTTTACGTTGTGAAGTGGTGATGTTTGTGCTTTTGAGGCCATTAACATGCTTAAAATGTCTTGAAATTTTGCACACACATCAGAATCATTGGCCATTAGGCCCGTGCAAGAGGAGCCACATGGGTGGGCAGGGGAATCTACAGCGCACACCTTTTGCACTGTAGATAAAATTAGGCCATATATTGAACATACAGTTATGCTCATAAGTTTTCCTTACCCTAGCAGAAAATACAAGGCAAAATAAGAGGGATCATTAAATCATTATTTTTAGTACTATCCTGAATAAGCTGTTTCTCCAAACATAAGTTTACATATAGTCTAAAGGACAAAGTAATAACTTGGTTTACACAAATGAACAGGTTCAAAAGTTACATATCTTTGTATCTTAATACTGCTTCTTATTATCTGGATGGTCAGAGACTGTTTTTATGTATTGTGGTAGTTGTTCATGAGTCCCTTGTTTGTCCTGAGCACTTAAACTGCCTGGAGTTATATATAAAAATCCTCCAGGTCCTGCACATTCTTTGTCTTTGTTTTTTAGCATAATCTACAAATTTGAACTCTTTACAACATTGAATATATGATTTTGAGATAGGCTATATCTTTTCGCACTAAGGACCATAGACGGATGTGTAATGTAACATGTAATGTTTTGATTTATGTATACATGCGTTTGATGAAAATGACTTTTTTTCAAATTACATTGTTTAAACAAGAAATGCAATTTAGAGTTTACCTCGGTTTGAATGCACAGAGCATAGCAGTTGTTGGTTGTGTTGTATTTGTTGAATAATTAGCCATTGAGTTGCATAGTTTTGGGCCTTGTTTTTAATTTTGAAAAATCGTTTATGTAATGTAAATATACCACGTGAGTAGGTTCACACTACACAGCATTAGATGACAGATTATTTTCATATGTAATTAAAATGAATCGAATCAAGAGTTTGTGAAACGAAACGGGAAAACTGTACTCTTGATACTCTATCCTAGGTTGTAGCGCGCTAGCCTTTCAAAGTATACTCCTTTGACCGTGAGCGGGAAGACGCGTTAGTGGATTTTGTTTTCAAGCACTCAAGTCTCTCGCACATGCGCTGTTGTAAGCACACCGTCTGCACGGTCACAAAAATTGGACTAATTTAATCCCAAAGTATACTTGTGTGTGTGACGTAAGTTTCTTCATCAAGAGGGTCCGCGGACTTGAACGCTTATGGCCAAAAGAGTATACTTTGAAAGTGTAAATGTGATCTATTTAAAAACAAATTAATTATTACAATGGCTGAAGTATACTTTGTGCTTAACTTACCGCCTCAAATGGCTTATTGTTTTAATAATCCATCATACTGTTTAAATGGTGTATCCAAGAGAAAGCAAGCATTATAATGTATTGAAATTGCTTTATTTTTTTTATGAAAAGCTATAGTGCATTACACTGTCTATTTTAAAGAGTTATGAAAGGCTTCATAAAAACATCTGTAACCCTTGTTCCCTAACAGTAGTAGGCTGTGCTGTACACACCTTGGCCTTCAGGGGTGTCCTACCTTAATGAATCCACCTCTTAATACCATCATTATAACGCCACGGCTATAGAAACCATCGATATTATACAGAAATCCAGTATAACAGGCCGTTGCATCACAGACAGGTATCTCACGCAACAAGAAGGAGTGCCTTTACTAAAGCAAGAAACCCAATTAACACAACAAGTCAAGTCTCTTTTCAGTGCAGCCACAGCTGCGCCACATACATCATCTCTAGCAGAAGCATCCGCTCTCGGTTTTCCATGCATTTTTGTAGCACCTTTTGAGTTCTCCGACCACGGAAACCCGGGGATTACGGTTTTCCCGGGGACTTGAAATTAAGGCAATTTGTGTGTTTTTGTGTAAATTCTACAGGAAAGAAAACGCAAAATCATAAATGGTTCTTGAAAACTTGTTTTAAACAATCAAAAGTATGACATACATTTCTTTAAGGTGATATATACAAAGTAGTTTTCATTAAAAATTATTTAAACCCACATTTCTTTTTTTTTAAATGTGATTTTAATAGTATGAAAATGTTGAAAATAATATAATAATAATGAAAAAAGAAAATAAATTTCGATCATAAATTTACTATTTAAAAAAATCTATCATATTCAGCACAGAAAAACAGGGCCCGGGTTGGCCAGGGCTGAAACAAATGTAGGCTAAATACAATGCATTATAGCCTACTCACCAAAACTACTGATTATTTGTACACAAAATCCATCCTCCTTTCTTACCTCAAGAAGACTTCACTGTTGTACAGGTTATCTGTGCATTTCAGTTCCAACAATAAGTCCCTTTCTATCGCCATAAAGGCTAATGCTGAAAGTCGAGTCTGTCCAGTCCTATTTCTGGCATAGGTTTTAATTCTCTTTAGGGCTGAGAGTGTCCAACAGAAGCAGTGGACACAGGGACAGTCACCGCCAAACTTGACGATGTGCACAGCTGACCCATGCTCTCTCAGATCTTTCTGCTGAAGGAAAATCAAGGAGATCAGCTGGACTTTTGCCTTCAAAATCAGTTATGGCCTATATTACAGTCAGTTCTGTTTTTAGCCGGGACAGATTGAACAGTGTTCCCTGACCCTGTGTTAAGCTGGAGAAGGCGGTATGCATGAAACTGGTGGGGGTCGGGGAGGGAGAGTAACATTAATTTTTCGTGGTCTTGAAATCTATTCCGGATCTGGCAGAGAATGTTGTCCAGAACAGTGCAGTGGAGTTGGTGGTAGTATTCACTCCTTCACCCTTGCCAGACAGAATTGCACATCCATTGTTTTGCTCTATAGTATTGCAAAAAGCACATCTGAATACTCAAAAATCCCATTAAATGTGTGAAGCAAAAAACAAAACTCAAAATCATCCAGACGTGCATTAAATGCATCATCACATCGCATCATGATGTGCCAGTATGTGGTGAAACAGCTCCTTTAGGGCATCTCTCTTCTCAAAAACTGTACTGACCAATCTTGATGTGTATTGCCACACAAGGAAGACGCCGCTGGCAAATTTTGTCCAGTAGTTGCCTGTGCCTAGGGGATCTGGGGTAAAATCCAGCTAGGCCATTTAGGTGGGCAAAACATATCTTGCATTAAGCTTTGAGGCCCCTTGACTCAGTATTTAATTCAGTCGATGTGCATAGCAGTGTATGAATAAGGCCATAGTTGCCCTCTCCTTAACTCTAGCCTGCACCCCATTTAGTCCAGATGACATGACCGGTGTGCCATCAACACACTGTGCCACAACTTTATCTAGACATTCATATTCCTCCAAGAAACTGACAATAAGAGCAGCAATGTCATCAGCTCGCTTGCCACTTGTAACCTCTTCAAATCTCAAGTCTCAAGCTGCGCTGCCTTACTCGTGTCTGTCGTCTCGTCCACCATAAGAGTGACAAAGGGTGCTTTATTAATCTCCTTTTTTTCACTACTCCCATCACTTCAGCAATGGCAAATTGATTTTTGTATTTTGCCTGACGTCCCACAAAACACTTTGTTAGTGGACAGGTGGTAATGTAAATCTGTGTTGTTTTCAGCTAGAAAAGAAAGCAGCTCCAAATAGTTGCCTCTATTTGTGGATCCAGCGCTTTCATCGTGTCCCAGGAAAGAAAGTTCTTGTTTACCCAAAAATATGACACAATCTATCAGTATTTTCAATATTTCCCTACTTTTCTTCACCTTTTTTTTTGTGGAGCTCCGTTTCCCTGTGCTCCTGTTCATGAACCTGTAGATCCACTCGGGTTTCCCAAATGTTTTCAAAAGCACAGTTGCTTGTAAATGTCCGGCCATGCTTTGGTTCTCACTGCAGCCTCGGTTAGACAACTCAAGTTTGCAAACCCAGTGTGGCTCCAAACACCAAGTCGATCGACTGCAAATAACAGGCATTCCCTGCAATACAAATAGCAGTGCTCCTCGGAGACTCCTGAGCCGAGGGTACCGCTCGTAGTTACTGCATTTAAAGTGACGGGTAAACAATTTCCTTGGCTGGGACAGGCTTGCGAGCTTCTGGTTTAGTCTCCTTTCCTCACAATATTAAGCTTTACTTGAAAAGTCCTTGGCTTTGTTTGTAAGTAAATCTGCGACCAAATCAATTTCTTCTCCTCTGTCAGCCATTGTGGTTTGAAAAATAAAAACAGCGTTATTTAACTGCTACATGAATATATTTTTTTATCTTGTACAGTTCACTACAGATGGGGTTTGCTAGCTCTGAATACTAGTAATAGTACGCACTCTGACCATCCAATCAAAGGACGTGAAAAGGGCGACGCTATTGTAAGCCTGCTAGATGGCCCTGGTGTCGCCATCTCACATCTGATTGATTATCTGATTGGTTAAAGTGCACAGTTTCATTTCCATTCATTTTTAAGCCATAAGTGCCTGCACTTTTGATTATGAAGGCCTCAAGGCAGATTTATTTGACCCTGGCAACACATGATGGCTGAAATATTATTGGATAAAAGCTCTAACATAAACATACACTACTGAAAGCAGCACAACCAAGAAAAAAAATATGAAAGTAAGAGAATAGACTATTGGGAATAATTTAATACACATTCTTGGAAAAAAATATATTACAATGCAAGTCAGTGATTCTGATAATGTTTAGGCTAGCAGAGAAGGCCTCGCTGGCCTTGATGGCCCACCACTGTTCCCTAAATAGGGAACTAAACCCTACGTTAGTAGCTTACGCATTGGGAGCACCGCGGCTGTGTGCATCCTTGGTTAAATCTCTCTTCCACAATCTCCACCATCTCCTGCAATACAGTAAACTCTATTATCATCCAGTTATTTTCATGAACGGCTATTATTCTGAATTGCTTACCTATTTTTACTATCTTCCCATCTGCTGCATTGAAGTCTATTCTTATTTCTACTAACCATCTGTCTGAGTCTGATATGCCGTAACACATGGGCTCAAAAAAAGACCCTGAAAGACCATCTAAGACCGCAGACAGGTCCCAAGAAGGAACAGTCACAGGATAGAAAGGTCACATCCGTCTCGTCCCGTGCATAGAACTAGAAACAAGTGAATGTTTACCCAAATACATATTCCCTAAAAGACAGACCAGACTTTGGAGGATGGCATGAAGAAGGGCAAACATGCTTTAATGGCACACAGTTGGGGATTTCCTTGGGGATCGGTAGCACGATGGAGCTCTTTGACTGCCTCAGGGGTCAAACCTGCTCCTTCATCCATGTCCTTGAGAATATCTCTGCTTTGTAACTCTGTGAGACAGCCATAGTGTGCAGCACTACCAGCTGCCATGTTAGAGTTCCCAATCCTGCAAGGTTTTGATGGCAGTTGAGATCGCAACTTAGAGGAAGAAGCCGGCGAATAGAGCTGCACGATAATGGCTAAACTGATAATCACGATTATTTTGCTCAATATTATAATCACGATAATTAATTACGATTATTCTCATTTGAGGAATTACAGAGAAAGAGAAGAGACATATATAAATTGCATATTTATCAAAAGTGGTAATGTAATAGGCCTGAGAGCCATTTCATGCGTTCTTTACCAACCTACACTTCAGCTAAAAGCCCTGTAGGTGGCAAGTCAATACAAAATGCATAGTTTACTTTAGGTGATGCATGGTTTAGATTGTGATGTGTCTTCACATTAGATCTTCTAAGCGACAATTTGGTTGCAAATGAGACAAACTACAGATCCAGATCGCTCAGCAAATTTATACTGCAAGGAACGATAGCCTACTTGTTGATAGACTGTATTGTGGCCAACTGTCAGTGGCTGTCGTTTTCAACTTATTCACATCATGAAAACGGGTAAAAGCTTAAACTTCAAATATAGAACAGTGAAACTCCTCATTATTTCCAATAATTCCAAATTATTGTTCATTTAATTCTGCACACATAATCCCAAACAATAAGGTGGAGATCCATGTTTTGATTTTTTTCCAAATAAATCGCTGCAGGTTTGATTGGCAGATTTAGTCACACAAACAGCACAAGTGGCTTGTGAAGAAACTGAAGAAACAGACTCGCTGAATGAGCATGTAAGCAGAATATCGCTGTGGAGATCGCTAAACTCCCGTGCATGTTTGTTTTCAGATCATCAGTGCTTTCAGTGCCTGCCGGCGAACTTATCCTCGATTGCTGGTATGCTCATATACATCTGGTGCACTGAAGCAAGTTTGTTGGTGAAGTCAGAGGCAGCTGCATTAGCAGTATATCAGTCTGCTTCTAAGATCTTGCACTTTGCCACAAGGAGAATGTGAAATCCTGCTCAAATGCAGCTGCTGAAGTAATAATAGCAATGAAGTAACTTTCAAGAAAGCACGGACCATATAAATCTCTTCTTAAAGTGATGACGTAAATTGACATGGACATACAATACAATGGATTGGCGTGTCTATACAGGTTTCAGATAATCGGTACACCCATAGAATCAGCTACTATCGCAACATCGAAGTGAACCTATCAAAGGGAACATAATATCTGTGTATTTTTAGCTGTAATCATTTTTTTTTTCAATTCACTCTGCCCACTCTGTTACAAACAACTTTGTAAACACGGATGATAGTCGGGTCAGCCTTGACTTTGGGTTTTAATGATGCTGTCGCTGTGGGTAGTGTGTATTTTTTCCTCGTTATGGAATAAAGCCTCATATCTGTCCCTCCACAATGTTTCTGCATGTTTTTTCTCTTCGTAAGCCGAAGGCCACACAAGCTCGAGGGCCCTTTTTAGACACAACATCTCTCTGTAGAGTAAAATAGACAAAGTGGTTGTTAAAAAAGAACAAGAGTGTATGTGAGAGAGCAAGAGCATGCTTGTGTTCTTCTGAATGCGCATGTTGGAGTGAAGAATGAGAGACTTAGCTTTGGGGACACTGTTATGGATGAGCACAGTTTCTTATATAAGCACAGAATTTCAGACAGATCTGAGACCTGACCAATCCCATGCTTGCTGCCAACCACATACTCCCTGCCAACCCTGACTTACTTTGTGCTCTTTTAGTTCCAGACAAATCCTTTAATCATGATTTTTCTGTCTTGCACTTCCTTTGCTCTGGCAGTTTAAGCCTGATCTTATAAAAATGTCTGTACAAATAACTAGGGACTAGGGAGGCAAGAATATTTTCTCATGCATGCTGTTCAGGCCGGCTTCTTTTCTTGGAGTTATGTGGTCAAATGGGAAATAGAAATATTTATTGAGATTCACCCCATATGATTTTGACTGATTTTTATCATATATTAAATATATGTGTATTACTATAAGTGTAGTTTGTTGCTTTGTTTATTTTTACAAAATGAAACAATTAATAAATGTTTCTGCATGCCAAAGATGCTATCCACAGGGATTAACGTGTTTAACCTGGGACATTCCTTATGTGAGCAACATGTATGTACATGTTTGTATTTTTGAGAGAATATTGCTTATGCATGGTTATTGAAAAAACTAAAACTTAAAGTGTCTGAAATAAGGCCAAAAAACAAATACTAAATATGTGTCCACAAGAGTTTTGACTAATGAGTGTTGTTGCCTAGAATTTTTGCTTCAAAATGATCTGAAAATCATCCTGCCTAATCATTCACACAAAACAATACATTGATTTAAATTTTATAAGACACCTTTTGTTTGGAAAGGCAATATGCGTGGAGGCGTGTTCACACCTGAGAAGACAAAGACCGGATAATGTGCCGCATAATGAGCTGCATATTAATTAGCCTCACACAGGTGTGTCACAGGATCCCAAAGAATGCAAGGACAAAAGAAATTATCTATATATACATATTTTACAATTAGAAATTGTAACCAATTACAAATAGGTTACAATTACAACAACAATTACAATTTTAACAATACTTCAAGTGTATTTCTTTGTAAAAAGTATACATTTTATTATACGTATTAAAAAAGGTAAGGATTCATTAGTTTGAATATTGGAAAAAACACTATAATAACATCTTAGTTGATAATTCAATATACCTACTTTATTTTTGACAAAACATCATACTATAGTATATTTAACTATGAGCAGAAATTGGTGAACAAAAGCTTAACTATTTAATGTGACAGTAGTCTTTTTTTACAGTCAAAACTTTATAATCTATCCAAAACTAATCACAAAATCTTGTCTAAACATTCATATTTAGTCTGTAACATATTGTGTATGATATATTAGTATATACATGTGAATTTGCAGCTTGTTGCTTATACAGACATTTAATTTCAACATATTTCAGTCTATTTTTACTCATCTTAGTAGGCTATAGCAATATAGTTTGGATGTGTTCATGTAAACATAACGTTTACTAATGTAGGTGCGAGAGTGAATGAACGGCACAGACACGCGCTGTATAACTGTAGTAACCTGCATGCCGTTAATTCATCATTTAGCCTACACACAGACACGCAATTCATATTTAAACAGTCTTTTTGCGGTTTACAGTCAGACACTATTCAATATCGCGATTAGAACAAAGCACTTAAGAATAAATGACGTACTACATCAGCTGGATCCGTTGCTCCTCGGAATGAAACTACCAGCACTTCTGGTACATTTTCCAGGGTTATTAGATAGTATTATTCCTCACAGCGAAAGGATATGCTGTGTACACAGCTGTACAAGATACTTACTAAACACGATGTGTTTTATAATCCAGCTGGTGGGCGTTGGCATGTTTGAATGGCTTGCCTTAGATCATTTGCATTTGAATACCGCGCGCTCTCCGTGGGCGTGGCACATTAACGCGTAATGAGGTATAATGAGCTGGAAAGAAAAATACTGACATCTCTCTCTTTTCATACAGATTACATAAACTGAGAATATTTGTTTTTTATATAAATTAATTCATTTAAAAGAAGAGAGTTCAAGCTTCATTATGGAAAAACACTCGTGCCTGTATGACAAGTATTCGCGGAATTACAGTTAATTTTCGGACGCGTTTCAGAATGGACTTAACTGACAGAGAGAAAGCAGAACGCGCATCATGTTTGTTTTTCTTTATTTGGCGAAAAGCACAACACTTTGTTTTTATTGTGAGTATCCACAAAAAAAATAGACACTTATCAGGATCTAATGATGTACAACACTTAATATGTAAGATCAAAATCAACAGAGTATTTTGAGTTTCTTTTGCACTGATAAGAAAAAAAGCGAGACTGAGGGTTAAGATATTTTTGATTAAATCTGAGAGCTGGATCACTCCTCCATAGGCTTCTAAGGGATTGAAACTTGTTCCCTGAAAAGTTATTAAAGACATTGTTAAAATAGTCCAAGTGGCTACAGTGGCTCAATCTTCAAGCGACGATAATACTTTTTGTGCGCAAAAACAAACAAAAATAACGACTTTATTTCACTTCACTTCCTGCTCAGCTACTGTTCGGACGCTCTTGCTTACTGCTCCGCGCTTTGCTCTATCGCTTTTACATTTTTATATTTTATTTCCGTTTATCACCTAATTTTAACTTCAGCAAATCAACACAGTGCTCAAACGCTTGGATTACTACAAAAAAAAAAAAAAAAAAAAAAAGACTTTTATTCGACCAGCCTCCCACTGAAAGCTTACATTCCGGGGAAGAGAAAACACAACTTCCATTAGGACATTCATAAGGATAAGAAAATGCCTCCTCTGGAATCTACTTGCTGCTCTAACTGCCACAGACTTTTACAAAGGATTGCAGTTCTTGAAACAAAGTTAATTGCGGGACCACCAAACCAGACGGAACACACAACAGAGCTTCATCATGGATGCCCTCAGCATACAGCCGGTGAGTCCCATGAATCTAGTGCTCCTCGACAGGCTATACTGAGTGTAGAGAAACAAGCCGATCGTCTTACAAATCGATGGCACAAACAGGGAGCGAGACCCAAAGGCACTCGAGACATCAGATTGTCACGAGCATCACATATTGCCGCAGTAGCATCCTCTACCCCAGATATGGCTATGACAAGGATTGCAAACACTGGTCTCCTACCACCGCCTATACATCTTGAGAACAGATTTGAAGTATTAATGAATGAGGAGTCCCCAAATTGGATGAATGAACACAGATTGAATCAGCCAGTAGCTAACACTGATGCTAACTGGGGCTCAAGGTCAAGCAGACAGCGGCACTCAGCTTAAAGCGCAGCCGGGCCCAGGACTCTGATAGTGGGCGACTCCATAATCAGAAACATTAGCAGCAGAGATACAACTACGTGCTGTCTTCCACAAGCAACAACTTCTGATGTAAACAGGGAACTTCAGAACATTCTTATGAAACATAAGACTGCAAATCGACTCATCATTCATGTGGGGAAAAATGATATTCATAAAGAGCAGTCGGAACTCCTTAAGAAGGATTTCAATGAACTTTTTGAAACACTTAAAAGACTGAAAGTTCAAACATTCATCAGTGGACCACTCCCAGCAAGAGGAACAAACAGGTTTTCACGGTTGCTTGGGTTTAATACATGGCTGCAAAAAACCTGCAATATAAAAGGAGTGAACTTCATTGACAACTTCAATCTTTTCTGGAGTCAGAGGCAACTGTTTCAACAGAATGGTCACCACCCAAACAAACTTGGTTCTAGAGTGCTAAAGGACAATATCTACTTCTCCCTCCGTCATCCTTCTGCAGTGTGTGCCAATCCACTCAACCTGAATGGCACACACACACCTGGATACAGTATGAATGACCACAGGATTTCACTTCAGCACCTGAATGGACATGCGGTTGACACATCACACAAGGACAATGATAACACCACTCAGCCACAACAACCTCTGCTCGCGGACACAATCTCAGCTGAGCCCTGCCCACAGAGCTCACCACAGACAGACTGTGACATACTAGCACTTCTCCAAGATTCAGCACCCAAGGACGACTTTCTGGAAAACGGCCAAGGAAACCAGGACAGCATATTACAGCCTCCGATAACACCAGAGCAACAGCCCTCACCGGACACGTTCTCCATCTCTCCAGCATCTCCACTTCTGTGCTTCTCAGAGAAAATGGAACAACTGGTTTATGCTGGAACCAGACTATCCCACTCTTTTGCTGCGAGCCCCTAGATACCAACCAAAAAACGGCAGGCCCCACAACCACCAAAGCCTGTGGGCCCAGCTCGCCCTCCCCCTGTGAGAGCTCTTCGGCCTCTGCCACAGCGCCAGGGCCCACACCCTCCTCCAGCGGCTCGAGGTGAACCAAAAACAACTGATACCAGCTCTCAGTGATATGTGTCGGGTCCCCGCTATGATAACAATAACTTTTTCAAATGTTTACAGAACAAGCGGGAACCCAGTGTGCCTGTATCTTTCGCTATTGCTGTTCGATTACATGATAGAAAGTCTAAGGCCTTCAAAAGCCGTACAGCAAACCCATCTAATCTGGTGCCTATTACACGACAAACTAAGATTGCTGTGGGGAGAAAAAGTAAGACTGTTAAGTTAGCACTTTTAAACATCCGCTCACTTAAAAATAAATCACTTCTAGTCAACGACTTAATAACCACATACAACCTGGATTTTATGTTGCTAAATGAAACTTGGCTAGAAGAAAGCTGCAGTGCAACAGTCCTCAATGAAACAGCCCCTCCTAACTTTACTTTTATGAGTGTCTGCAGAGCTGTCAGAAGAGGTGGAGGTTTAGCTGCTCTTTTTAAAGATGTCTATGAATGTAAGCAAATATCATTTGGGAATTATCCGTCTTTCGAATATCTGGGTATTGTGTTAAAAGGTGCTCCACGCATTTTACTTATCATTGTTTACAGGCCTCCAAAATACTCTCCAGCTTTTGCTGATGATTTTACAGAACTGTTGTCAACTATTTCCTCAGAGTTTGAGTGTTTTATCATTGCTGGAGATTTTAACATTCACATAGATAATGCAGAAACCAATATGGCAAAAGAAATCAAAACTGTTTTAAAAACTTTTGATCTGACTCAGCATGTACATGGACCCACACATAATCATGGACACACTCTAGATTTACTTATCAGTAAGGGTCTAAACATTTAATCGATTGTTATTAAGGACGTAGCACTGTCTGATCATTTTTGTATTTTCTTTGATATATTGATCTCTCCTGCCATTGAAGCTACATCTGTGTCTGTCAAGAAGAGATGCTTAAATGAGAACACTAGTGTACTATTTATGAAGGCCATATCTTTAACACCAAGCATATCTGCTGACTCTGTTGATTCTCTCCTTGATTCTTTTAACCCAAAAGTTAAGAGTGTAATTGATGATATTGCTCCTGTGAAAGTCAGGAAGAAGAATGGTAGACAAAAAGCACCTTGGAGAAACTCAACAGCAGTGCAAAATATGAAAAGACAATGCAGAAAAGCAGAGCGCATGTGGCGGAAGACAAAACTTGTAGTCAATTATAACATCTACAAAGACAACATCCATGCTTTCAATAAGGAACTAGGCAAAGCTAGACAGACTTTCTTCTCGAATATTATAAACAGCAATATAAACAACACACGCACTCTTTTTGCTACTGTAGAGAGACTGACAAACCCCCCAAGCCAGATTCCCAGTGAAATGCTCTCAGAGAGCAAGTGCAGTGAGTTTGCTTCTTTCTTCTCTGAGAAAATCAATAATATCAGAAAGGTGATCAGCTCATCCTTGAGTTGCGCTGGGGTCAGGCAGATCAGACCACAACCTGAGAAAGTAGTCACTATGTCTGATTTTGAAGAAATTGATGGCAACATTTTGGAAGAAACCGTACAGCACCTTAAAACATCAACCTGCACCCTTGATGCACTTCCCACATCTTTTTTCAAAAATGTGTTACATAGCTTAGAAGCAGATCTCCTAAAAGTGGTAAATGCCTCACTTCTCTCTGGGAGTTTTCCTAACTCCCTGAAAACTGCAGTTGTCAAGCCCCTCCTGAAAAAGAGCAATCTGGATAAGACCATATTAAACAACTATAGACCGATCTCAAATCTTCCTTTCATAGGCAAGATCATTGAAAAAGTTGTCTTCAATCAGCTGAACAAATTCTTAAGCTCAAATGGATACTTTGACAATTTTCAATCTGGTTTCCGACCGCACCACAGCACAGAGACAGCTCTCATAAAGATAATAAACGATATTCGCTTAAATACTGATACAAGCAAATTATCAGTGCTGGTACTACTCGACCTCAGTGCTGCATTTGACACTGTCGATCACGACATACTTCTTGACAGGCTGGAAAACTGGGTCGGGTTTTCTGGGATAGTCCTAAAATGGTTCAGGTCATACTTGGTAGGGAGAGGTTATTATGTGAGTATAGGAGACCATAAGTCTGAGTGGACACCCATGACATGCGGAGTCCCTCAAGGCTCAATTCTTGCGCCACTCCTATTCAACCTGTACATGCTCCCAATGAGCCAAATAATGAGAAAGAACCAAATCGCTTACCACAGCTATGCAGACGACACACAGCTCTACTTAGCCCTATCGCCTAACGATTACAGCCCCATTAACTCTCTGTTCCAATGCATTGATGAAGTAAACAGTTGGATGTGCCAAAACTTTCTTCAGTTAAACAAAGACAAAACTGAAGTCATTGCGTTTGGAAACAAAGATGAAGTTCTCAAGGTGAACGCATACCTTCAGTCTAGGGGTCAAACAACTAAAAATCAAGTCAGGAATCTGGGTGTGTCTTTAGAGTCAGACCTTAGTTTCAGTAGTCATGTCAAAGCAATAACTAAATCAGCATACTATCACCTGAAAAATATTGCAAGAATTAGATGCTTTGTTTCCAGTCAAGACTTAGAGAAACTTGTGCATGCTTTCATCACCAGCAGGGTGGATTATTGTAATGGACTCCTCACTGGCCTTCCCAACAAGACCATAAGACAGTTGCAGCTCATACAGAACGCTGCTGCTAGGATTCTGAGCAGAACCAGAAAATATGAACATATCACACCAGTCCTCAGGTCTTTACACTGGCTGCCAGTTACATTTAGGATTGATTTTAAGGTATTATTACTGGTATATAAATCATTCAATGGCCTAGGACCTCAATACATTGCAGATATGCTCACTGAATATAAACCCAACAGATCACTCAGATCATTAGGATCACATCAGCTAGAAATACCAAGGGTTCACTCTAAGCATGGCGAGTCCGCTTTTAGCTATTATGCCAGCCGCAGCTGGAACCAGCATCCAGAAGAGATCAGATGTGCTCCTACAGTAGTAACATTCAAATCCAGACTCAAAACACATCTGTTTAACTGTGCATTTACTGAATGAGCACTGTGCCACTGTTCGTCCGACTGTTTGTACTGTTATGCTTTTTAATTATTCTGATTTCTTTTGATTATTTCTGTATTTTATCTTTTATTCTAAACTGTTTTAATTATTCTGATTTCTTTTGATTATTTTAATTTCTTCTATGTAAAGCACTTTGAATTACCATTGTGTATGAAATGTGCTATATAAATAAACCTGCCTTGCCTTGCCAACCTGCCTTGCCTATTCATTTCCTTCTCTGTGGGCCTCGAGTGAGTTCACTAGTGTAGGCTCACTATTGGCCGACGCTGGTCATGTGTGTGATGCGTGTGACGTACAACACAGAAGCGCTGCGCTGTTACACTAGCAAACTGACTCGAGGCCCACAGAGAAGGAAACGAATAGTTGAAATAAAGTCGTTATTTTGGGGGGTTTTTGCGCACAAAAAGTATTCTCGTCGTTTGATAAATTTAAGATTGAGTCACTGTAGTCACTTGGACTATTTTAACGATGTCTTTAATAACTTTTCAGGCAACAAGTTTCAATCCCATAGAAGCCTATGGAGGAGTGATCCAGCTCTCAGATTTAATCAAAAATATCTTAATTCGTGTTCCGAAGATGAACGAAGGTCTTACGGGGTTGAACAACATGAGGGAATTTTCATTTTTGGGTGAACGATCCCTTTTATATGGTTGTTCACAAACACAGTTTGGTTAATTATCACATTGGGCCCGCACTCTTTATTGCTTGTAATTTGTTTCTTTGTTATTACTGACTGTTTGCTTGAATGTTTTTAAGCTATTTTTAGTTAATTGAAAATTACTTAAAAATTACAAACATACAATTTTTATTTATTATTCCTTTGTAATTATTTAAAAAGTACTTTTAATCAAAAAGGTACATATATATATAATTAATATTTATTTTATTATAATTAAATTAAAATCGTTTAAACAAATTAACTAAAGGCACAGTGTGATAGAGACCCGAACGGTCACAAGGAGAATCACACTATGAAGTAAAAACCAGGGCAATGTTGGCATCCAAAAAGATGTTTAACAGCAGATGTGCAAAAATATGCAAATAAATATGGTTAAGAGAAATAAAAGATGTTATTAATAAAAACTAGAACTGTTGTGTACTAAAACAGTACAAACTCTCCTCTTTATCTGAGGCCAGAGTTTCAGTGCATTTATGCAGCGCTTTAATAACCTTTAATAATCTCAAAAACCATGATCCATCTAATCCCCCTTCCACTAGTGACGGCTGCCGTAAATACACACATTTTTCCACCTACTAATTGGAGCGCATAATTCGTTTTCTAAAATTAACTCTTGCTTTACCATGATTACCATTGATACAAATGATACACAATATGATTAAGAACAAGAATTAAATCAATAAATCTAAAAAAAAAAAATAGGACGGATAAAACCAACACATACATTTGCACAACATTTCCATAAATAGCTAAAATGAGCAGTTCATGCTCTCCTTAAGGCCACTCCCTCTCAGCTAAAACAAGAAATATAAAATGGCAAACCCCACGGAAATATTATAAAATGTATAGTAAAACAGTAAAACCTGTGATGGAAGACAAATTCAATGTCTCTCTCTCACACAGTATGTAGAGTGAATTCAGGAAAAAAGTGTCCCAATCAACCCTGAATTCACCCTAAGTTTGCTTACTCAAAACTATAACAACATGAGTGTGAATGAGCGTGGAATCATGGGAGTTGTCGTCTTCACCTCCACAGCTGAATGAAAGCAATCCGATGGGACTCAGGCAGAAATCATGTTTCATTGGTGAGCTAATGTATTAAAGTTTTATTAATGTAACTGTGCTATAAATCAGGGTGAAGAGAGCCGGTGGAGTGAATGCTAATGCGAGACACATACCTGTGCTACACACCAGTCTCAAGTCCCATGGGATGATGACAGTGAAGGGTGAGAGAGGACCAGGCCTGGGGTATTTTACGTTGCTGTGTTTTAGGCCCTGTCCACACGAACATGGGTGTTTTCAAAACCTCAGATTTCTCTATGTGGTTTGGCCATTCGTCCACACGATGCAGTATCGGGTCACTGAAACCAAACCTTTTTGAAAACTCCTGCCAGGGTGAAGATTTTCAGAAACTCCAGTTGCAGTGTTGTCGTGTAGACGATGAAACCGGAGATTTTGGCTTGTGACGTCAGAGTGCACGCTGTTATCTTCTTTGTTTGACGTCAGATTGTGCGCCGGTATCTCCTTTGTTTACATGAGCCGAATCTGTGCAATGGTTTATCTAGCCAAAATATTGCTGCTAATAACTGTGCTAACAGGGCTTATCACATGTACACAGATACATGTACAGTTCTCCCATTATACTGCAGAACAGAGGCTTATGACAACACGTTGTTAGCCTACCGGAACGGGTAATAACCTTTTTTCAGGCTTCTGATTGGCCAACGTGGCTTTACGGTTCGGGTTACATCCCCACCTGTTGGTTTGGCATGCTCTTCTTGACAGCACTTCATGGCGCGTTTTTGTGTTTTCATGTGGACGGAGATTTTTTTTAAACCGTGCTTGAGTGGACGAGAAAAACTCTGTGTACGTGTAAACTAGGCTTTAATAATGCTTATATGCCGCACTTGGCCGCTGGCGCTCCTTTCGTTTTGTTTTTTATGTCTATTGCGATTAGTTACATTTAACGTTTGCCGGTTCCCGCCTTCTTCCTTTGTTTTTTTTTTAGTGTTGTCACGATACCAAAATTATTGTTTCGATACCGATACCAAGTCAAGAATTGCGATTTCTATACTTTTTCGATACTTTTCCTGAAAAGGGAGAAACACTCTCAAATATCATTGCTGTACTTTATTTTAAAACCGGGACAACATTCTAATCATATAACACACTAGTGTTGTCACGATACCAAAATTATGACTTTGATACGATACCAGACTAAAATACCTCGATACAATGGGAAAAAAAAACTAAAACAGTAAAAGTAACTGAAAAATATGACAGAACTTACAATTAATTGTTTTATAAATTAATAAAAAAAAACTTTGTTCCTTCCCTGCTTTTTGACCATTCCCTCCCCCTTATTAAATAAAATAATTAGCAAGTGCCAGTGTGTACATCCTTACAAAGATGTTTGCAACATTGACATTATTATCAATCATGTTAACATTTGCTTACCTTTCACAATTCTGAACAGGTTAGGATGACCAAAATCTTATTTCATGAAATGAGTTATTTAATATTTTTTTAAATGTAATTTTATAATTACAATATAGATATTTGATTTAATTGTATCTTTGTTATTAAAAATAAGCAAAAACCTAATTACAAACAATATGACAAATACTATAAGAGACAAATAAAATAAACAGTGCTTCATTTCTTTTTTGAATGCTACTGTTAAATAGATCTAGTACTGTAGCTGAAAAAAATAAAGTCTTCACTCTATAAATTAACTATAGACTGATTCTTAATAAATAGATACATTTATTCAGTCAAGCATTGGGTGATTGTCTATTTTCTATTGTTTCATTAACATTAATTACACAGAATATTAGGCTGCTGGTCCGGCCCTTTAAGACCTCCACGTAGGCTACCCAATGGAACACATACGATTTATTTTTAAAAACGGTTTACGATCACTAAAGACATACCCGACTGTGTTTACGTGAATACTTGCCAGAACGTACATTTTTTACCTAGAATTTTATTATTCAATCCAAATAATCCACGAAAGAGAACTGAAGTCGCGAGCTCATGCTGTGTGAAAGGCGCGTGTGTGTGTGTGTGTGTGTGTGTGTGTGTCTGTGTGTGCGTGTGTGTGCGCTTCAGGTCTGAGCCGGCAGCGCGAGCACGTCCCACGCTTTATTTTCTCATGCATGTTCTGCTTCTGTTGTTTAGTGAATGAAAACAGTGGAAGCATAGCTCTGCACACACATCCTGACTCCGTCTGTCACACATCGACGCAAATTAAAGAAATGCTGCTCTTATTATTTATTTAGAGTGCTGTCCTTCTTAAAGTACCGGTACTAATAAAATTTAATATCGTACCGATTTTAATAGCTGGGTATTGTGATACTTTTCTAGTACCGGTGCATCGTGCAACACTAGTTTTTTTACAGAAGTTAAACCAGAAATCCAAGGTAATGACGCAATGAGGAGAGATCGTACACTGGTTAAAATAGGTTATTTCTCTGGATTGTAACATAGTTGGAAATGTTTTGGATAATGTAAGTACTCAAGTCAACAAAATATTCAGGTGCTGGTCATATAATTAGAATATCATCAGAAAGTTGATTTATTTCAGGATTTCCATTCAAAAAGTGAAATTTGGATATTATATTCATTCATTACAGACAGACTGATATATTTCAAGTGTTCATTCCTTTTAATTTTGATGATTATAACTGGCAACTAATGAAAACCCCAAAATCAGTATCTCAGAAAATTAGAATATCGTAAAAAGGTTCAATATTGAAGACACCTGGTGCCATACTCTAATCAGCTAATTAACTCAAAACACCTGCAAAGGCCTTTAAATGGTCTCTCAGTCTAGTTCTGTAGGCTACAGAATCATGGGGAAGACTGTTGACTTGACAGCTGTCCAAAAGATGACCATTGACATCTTGCACATGGAGGGCAAGACACAAAAGGTCATTGCTAAAGAGGCTGGCTGTTCACAGAGCTCTGTGTCCAAGCACATTAATAGAGAGGCAAAGGGAAGGAAAAGATGTGGTAGAAAAAAAGCAATAGGGATAACCGCACCCTGGAGAGGATTGTGAAACAAAACCCATTCAAAACTGTGGGGGAGATTCACAAAGAGTGGACTGCAGCTGAAGTCAGTGCTTCAAGAACCACCACGCACAGACGTATGCAAGACATGGGTTTCAGCGGTCGCATTCCTTGTGTCAAGCCACTCTTGAACAAGACACAGCGTCAGAAGCGTCTCGCCTGGGCTAAAGACAAAAAGGACTGGACTGCTGCTGAGTGGTCCAAAGTTATGTTCTCTGATGAAAGTAAATTTTGCATTTCCTTTGGAAATCACGGTCCCAGAGTCTGGAGGAAGAGAGAAGAGGCACAGAATCCACGTTGCTTGAAGTCCAGTGTAAAGTTTCCACAGTCAGTGCTGGTTTGGGGTGCCATGTCATCTGCTGGTGTTGGTCCACTGTGTTTTCTGAGGTCCAAGGTCAGCGCAGCCGTCTACCAGGAAGTTTTAGAGCACTTCATGCTTCCTGCTGCTGACCAACTTTATGGAGATGCAGATTTCATTTCACCTGCACACAGTGCCAAAGCTACCAGTACCTGGTTTAAGGACCATGGTATCCCTGTTCTTAATTGGCCAGCAAACTCGCCTGACCTTAACCCTATAGAAAATCTATGGGGTATTGTGAAGAGGAAGATGCGATACGCCAGACCCAACAATGCAGAAGAGCTGAAGGCCACTATCGGAGCAACCTGGGCTCTCATAACACCTGAGCAGTGCCACAGACTGATCGACTTGAGGTGCCTAACGATTCCCAGCCTGCCTTACTCAAGTAATGACTGCACTTTCAGTGTCTTCTATAATTGCTCAGATGTGCTCAAAAGTGAAATAACCACTAACACAACTTTCAGTCAGGAAAAACACCACACTGCTTCTCAATTGCAAGAATATTATAATGTCATATACAACTAGGCAAGATGAATGTTGTTAATAGCTGTTTTTACATAGTTTTTTATTGTTGTTGGTTTTTTGTTCTTGAAACAATTTTGCATTTCTTTTTTGAAAGCATGGATTTTGAAAGCAACTGGATCACAGCATGTGTAATTTATACTTGCTTTTGTTTGTTTCATCTACGGCTCTCCCAGAGACAACATTAGTGTGTTATGTACCAGTTTTCAGAGGGAGAAATGATCATTTCCAGGGCTGCAACAACAAATAATAATCGATAATGGGAAAAACTAACAATGAAAATCGATTAATTGAGTATGCACGCTCTGCACGGAAAACATCCGCCAGTCACTTCACTTTACAGTAGTGAAAAAAGCATTGCCATGGACAAAACATCTGTTCTACTGGTTTATTTTCTGTTTCATGTACTGTAATTACTCTCACATGACCGGTAGTCCATGTATCATTTAAAGACATACACGCATATATAATGTTAAGAGGAATGAAGTGGACTAAAAGAAAACATGCAAACCTATTCAATCTAATGTAATGGCAAATTTTTAGTCAGTCTTCACTTAAATGTCACATGATCCTTTGGAAATCTTTGTAATATGCTTATTTGCTGCTCAAGAAACATTGTTTCTTATTTTTGAAAACATTTCTGCTTAAAATGTTTGTGGAAACTGCGATACATATTTTTTCCAGGATTATTTGATGACTAGAAAGTTCAAAAGAACAGCATTTCTTTGAAATATGTAACTTTTGTAACGTTATAAATGTCTTTGCTGTAACTTTTGATCAATTTAATGCATCCTTGCTAAATTAATGCATTTAAATCACACCACCAGCAACAATGCTAAATCAAGACAGTGATAATTATCCAACCCCATACATGCAGACACTGGCAATATCAACAACTCAAGTGTTGTTTGCTGTATTTTACATGGAATTTAAAAACAAAACAACAATTGTGCTTCCACCCCTTTATCTCTTTATGAACTTTTTGAAGCGACAAAGCGGTAGTTGCGTAGCTGTCAATGGAAGTGACAGAAATCTCTCAGATTTCATTAAAAGATCTTCATTTGTGTTCTGAAGATGAACGAAAGTCTTACAGGTTTGGAACGACATGACGGTGAATAAATTATGACAGAATTTTAATTTTTTAATTAAGAAGCACAAAAAGATCAAGTAGTCAAATAGTGACTACACCAATTACCCCACAGCCATTGACGACGCCAGACCGTTTACCATTGAACACCTTTGGATAAAGATGCATAGTGATTTGATTTGTGTTGTAGAATTGTACGCAAAAGCTGGTTGGGCCATAGATAAACACTGAAGCATGCAGGATAAATCGATGTTTTAAATGTGACCTGGCTATGTGTGTATGTTTGTTTGCAGGGCTGAAGCAGTGACTCTTAATGACTGTCTCCAGCTGTCATATCTGCCATCCAAGAGGAACCACATGCTGCTGTTGTACCCCAGAGAAATCCTCATCCTAGACCTGGAGCTCAGTCAAACCGTCGGTGTGGTCGCCATCGAGCGCTCCGGGGTGCCTTTTATACAGGTGTGTGTGTGTGAGCGAATGTAATACTGCATGCTTTTAATAGAATGGGTACCTTTTTTTAGTTTGATAAAGTGATTTTTTTGTGTTTTAATGAACTACATTGTGCCATCTGAAAAAGTAGATGAGATACATATATATATATATATATATATATATATATATATATATATATATATATATATATATACTAGGGCTGTGAAAAGATTAATCGTGATTAATCGCATCCAAAATAAAAGTTTGTGTTTACATAATATATGTGTGTGCACTGTGTATAATTATTTTGTATATATATAAATACACACACATGCATGTATACATTTAAGAAAAATGTGTCATTTATATATAAAATATTTATATTTATATATAATATAAATTATATATAAATATATACAGTATATACATGCAAATATTTCTTAAATATATAAATGCATGTGTGTGTATTTATATAAACAAAATAATTATACACAGTACACACACATATATTATGTTATATAACTTTTATTTTGGATGTGATTAATCACGATTAATCTTTTCACAGCCCTAGTATATATATATATATATATTATATATATATGATATATTGTAGATGATATATCTCTACCAACCAGAACAGATACAGGGATATCTGTACAGTACACACAGGGCCTAAAACAAATTTTTTTCCACACCTGCCACTAAAGAAAATTTACCGGCCAAAAATATTTTTTTATCAGCCATGACACAAAAACAGGCAGTTATGACACCAAAATTTTAAATACCAGTGAAAATTCACATTCCTCTATTCCAATTTGATACCACAGCTAAAACTACTAGCTTAACTAATATAAATTTAATAGCCTACATTTTTCAAGACAAGTAAACAGTCAGTAAAAAAATAAGAATGAACTATCAAATTTAAAGCACAAATAAATACAATACACTACAATACATAGAAATAAAATAAACTGCTCTTCAGCCAGGTCTAATAGTTTTCAGGTACCTAAATTAAATAAAGTAGGCTAATCAAATAAATAACAGTCTTCATATCCTTTTAAAGTTCAAGAGCAGTGAGTGTTTCTTCTTTGTCTTTTGTTGTTTGGTTAACATTAAAAATGCAGACAGTAGCAGGATTATTAGGATGCTGTCACTTTAAGACCGAATGCATGCACGAATAATGTGTTTTGTGTTTGCATTCACTTAAGACATAACAAACTATGTTTACTAGGATACTCGCCGAGACAGGCGTTTTTTGACATAATTGTTACTGGCCAACTGGCGACTGACACCATTTCATACCCTCGCCAATGCTGAGTTTTACTTTCATTTGGCGCTTGGCGAGACTAAATTTTAGGCCCTGAGTACACACATTTACACAAATAAACCAAACATGAACCAAAAACATGATTCAAAATCATTTCAGTGCAAGACACAGAACATCAATTTCTTTGCTTCTCGTGCAGCATAAACACTGGTGTTTGTTAACAGTCACTCATGCCACACAGATAGTGCTTCTCACATGAAGAGGTGATTATTTCTCCTTCTGCTAAACACAAGCAGAAATGCTTAAAGAGACACAGAGACTCCTAGACTCTGACACCTAATTCACGGCACTCATTCAAGCCGATAGAGAAGCACTTATCAGAGATACTGACATACAGACAGAATAATATTGTCACTATAAATATGTGCGAAGCGCTATTGTTCTGTGGCGGCCAAGCCCAAATACGGCTAGAGTGCTTAATGTAGAAAACATTAACCCAAATACATCACTGCTCCTGAAAAAAGCCCCCACAAAAATGCTACCTGCAGATATTAATAAGCTACTTTCTGATAACTCAAGCCGCCGGCATGGGATCACTGTGGATTGATATCTAACAATAGTTTTTGAGTAGTGTGGAATTTCAAAGTCAATACTGAGCCAAGTGTAACTGTATAAGGAGTAAGAAAGAAGGTAAAGCTTTATATATATATTGCACCTTTTAAAAACATTGTTTAAAAAGTGCTTTACCAAAGAGAAATACATGTGTGCATTCACATAAATGAAAATCATACGTACACACATAATAGAGATAAGATAATAAATTGAAATACAATAAAATAAATATATTTATACTTAAAAGTATAGAGATACTTTTTAAAAGTGCATATTGAGCCGATTGCATGTCGGTTGTCAGGTAGAGAGTCCCAAAGCTTGGGACTGAAATGACTAAAGGCTGACTCGCCAATTTTTAGCTGTTTTTTTTTTTTTTTTTTTTTTTTTTACAACCAACAAGTTACCATTGGAGGATGTTCGGAGCGATCTTTACTAAAGAAATCAGGCATTACAACATATTTTGATGTGTTATTTCTGAAATATCTTCTGCTGGCTCTGTACTATATTCGAGATGGCACATTTCCTCAGACATTATATGGTGCTGGCTAGCAAATAAGTAAAAAATCAAAGGAAATACCTGCTATGAACTCCTACATGGGACGTTTCGTGAAACAGTGATTTTGAGAGACGCCCGTTTCCAGCCTCAACATCTCCTGAATTTTTTTGTTCTTTTTATTTTCTGAAGTAAAAATTATACTTTTCAAATAAGTTTTGATAGTTTCAAGGGGCTAAAATAAGAGACGGGCGCTGTTTTTACACAAAAAGGGTTTAAAACCGCTCATGTCGTTCATAGACACTTGACACAATGCTCAGTTGATGCATTTTATCTAAATAATTACATATTTACACAGTAAAATTTGGCATCACCTGTTCACCGTTGTTCACAATTATTTACACATATGTATGTACTGTAAATGTGACACAAATTGCACTTGTTTTTAGAATGATCCATTTAAATGCAATTTCTTGAGCATCTGTGCTTTCGATAATGGCAGTGTGTCTTCTGATCCGTTTTATTGTGTTTTGTTAATTAAATTGTTTCAAGCTTCCCGCCCTCCCCTCAATCGGAGTTCTCTCTCTCTCACACACACACACACACACACACACACACACACACACACACACACACACACACACACACACACACACATACACACGTATATGCATTAAGTGTTATAAAGCACTTGTCAGGAAGGCAATTTGCATGACTGATGGTGCAGCTGCAAGCTCTCATACTCTGAATCTAGGTTGACCGTGGGATCCTGGCATGAGCCAATAACACACACTGAAGGCTCACACATTCGTCCTAGTTCTTCTCCTACCACCACCCAAATACTCACAACAAACACTTGTTTTTAATATTCAGTATACATAGAGGCAGATATGTGTACAGACTCAGGTCCGTTTTAATATGCAAAAAAGATATTGTTTAAAGAACAGTTTACCGAAACATGAAAATTCTCTCATTATTTACTCATTATCATGTTGTTTCAAACCATATTTATTATTTTTTCTTTTAACAAGAGCTTGGACAAGGAGTTGTGTAGCATGCTCCGATAGGAAGGAACCTCGTAATGTTAATCTGCAGGACCGGGCAGTTCTAGCTATGTGGTCTGTGAAGTTTAACTGATCGTCAGTCACAACTCCAAGGTTTCTGGATGGAGTTATGGTTGATGAACCTATAGCTGAATGGAGAAGTTGTAATGAAGCGTTGAGTTGGCTGAGAACTGTCAGAGAACTGTTGGCTGTCAGAATCCTGGTAGTGAGAAACTTCTTTTTTTAATGCCTTTTTTTGCGATCATATATTTTAGCAACCATCATAAATTAGGTATCATCTTATATGCTCCAAATCCATCCTATGAAGACCATTTTGAAATTGAACATTGTGTTAACATGGAAATTATACTTAAAACCTTTTAGCGGGCTTAATGTTTGTGATATCTACTTCAAATTTGCAACAAAACTTGGTTAAAAATACGACTTTGATTTTTTATAGCAATCTTAGAACTCGTTTTTTCTCTTTTTTTTGTAAAATATATATTTTGTATCAAATAAAAAAAAATGTTAACTTCAGTACATTTGCTTTACTGAAACTTAAACTTCTATACACTGTAAAAAGTGTTCAGTTCTACTTAAAAAAAATTAGTAAACTCGTTGCCTTAAAATTAAAAAGTAAATAAACGTAATGCTTAATTGAAAAAATTAAGTAAAGTGAACTTGACAATTCCACATTACTTATTTTTTTCAATTAAGCATGAAGTTTATTTACTTAAAAATTTTAAGGCAACGGGTTTCCTCAATTATATACAGTTATTTATTATCACTTTTTCCAGTGTAACTTTTTTACATTTTCCTTTTTTGAAGTGCAATCACTTCTGCAATAACCTGCTGAGACCAACCTTAGGTCTGTAGTCCAAACCATTCATGAATTACAAAGATTTAAGTTCAGATCTGTGCTAAACAGGGGGTGACAGTTAACAGGTTAAGTGTTAAAAAATTGCAGTAAGATCAAAAAAAGAGCTTTATATTTGGCGCTTATATTGCATTATACCATGCCTTATATATATATTTATATATATTTGTATATATATAAATACACACACATGCATTTATATATTTAAGAAATATTTGCATGTATATACTGTATATATTTATATATAATTTATATTATATATAAATATAAATATTTTATATATAAATAAAAAAAATTCTTAAATGTATACAGGTCCTTCTCAGAAAATTAGCATATTGTGATAAAGTTCATTATTTTCCATAATGTGATGATAAAAATTAAACTTTCATATATTTTAGATTCATTGCACACCAACTGAAATATTTCAGGTCTTTTATTGTTTTAATACTGATGATTTTGGCATACAGCTCATGAAAACCCAAAATTCCTATCTCAAAAAATTAGCATATCATGAAAAGGTTCTCTAAACGAGCTATTAACCTAATCATCTGAATCAACTAACTAACTCTAAACACCTGCAAAAGATTCCTGAGGCTTTTAAAAACTCCCAGCCTGTTTCATTACTCAAAACCGCAATCATGGGTAAGACTGCCGACCTGACTGCTGTCCAGAAGGCCATCATTGACACCCTCAAGCAAGAGGGTAAGACACAGAAAGAAATTTCTGAACAAATAGGCTGTTCCCAGAGTGCTGTATCAAGGCACCTCAGTGGGAAGTCTGTGGGAAGGAAAAAGTGTGGCAAAAAACGCTGCACAACAAGAAGAGGTGACCGGACCCTGAGGAAGATTGTGGAGAAGGACCGACAAGCCACTTTTGAACCAGAAACAGCGGCAGAAGCGCCTGACCCTGGGCTACAGAGAAGCAGCACTGGACTGTTTGCTCATTTGAAAGCAAATTTTGCATGTCATTCGGAAATCAAGGTGCCAGAGTCTGGAGGAAGACTGGGGAGAAGGAAATGCCAAAATGCCTGAAGTCCAGTGTCAAGTACCCACAGTCAGTGATGGTCTGGGGTGCCATGTCAGCTGCTGGTGTTGGTCCACTGTGTTTTATCAAGGGCAGGGTCAATGCAGCGAGCTATCAGGAGATTTTGGAGCACTTCATGCTTCCATCTGATTTCATTTTTCAGCACGACCTGGCACCTGCTCACAGTGCCAAAACCACTGGTAAATGGTTTACTGACCATGGTATTACTGTGCTCAAATGGCCTGCCAACTCTCCTGACCTGAACCCCATAGAGAATCTGTGGGATATTGTGAAGAGAAAGTTGAGAGACGCAAGACCCAACACTCTGGATGAGCTTAAGGCCGCTATCGAAGCATCCTGGGCCTCCATAACACCTCAGCAGTTCCACAGGCTGATTGCCTCCATGCCACGCCGCATTGAAGCAGTCATTTCTGGAAAAGGATTCCCGACCAAGTATTGAGTGCATAACTGAACATAATTATTTGAAGGTTGACTTTTTTTGTATTAAAAACACTTCTTTTATTGGTCGGATGAAATATGCAAATTTTTTGAGATAGGAATTTTGGGTTTTCATGAGCTGTATGCCAAAATCATCAGTATTAAAACAATAAAAGACCTGAAATATTTCAGTTGGTGTGCAATGAATCTAAAATATATGAAATTTTAATTTTTATCATTACATTATGGAAAATAATGAACTTTATCACAATATGCTAATTGTTTTAGAAGGACCTGTACATCCATGTGTGTGTATTTACATATACAAATAATTATACAAAGTTCACACACATATATTATGTAAACACAAACTTTTATTTTGGATGCGATTAATCGCGATTAATCTTTTGACAGCCCTAATATATATATATATATATATATATAAATATATATATAAATACGTTTTAAGACTGTACATTTTTGTGATTTATATGATGTAATTTGACTGGGGAAACATTGAAGCCTCCAATGCTTTCTGTCTTGTGTGTGTAGGTGATTCCTTGTGCCCAGAGAGATGCTCTCTACTGCCTCCACGAGAACGGTTGCGTCACCCTGCGTGTGTGTCGCTCCACAACACCACCTCCTAATGAATCAGGCAAGACAGCCTTTGTTCCTTCACAACTATTCTTCAGTCTGGGGCTGAGGCATATAAGTCATTTTACATCACAATTACGGTATACATAGTTAGTTAGTTACTTTTATTGTCCATAAGGTGGAAATTTGTGTCTGGCTTCTCCATACAGACATCAACACAACAAATTCAAACTATATACACATAAATTTTCATCGTACACACACAAATATACATTCCCATATGTACATATATATGCCTACAAATCCATGTGTACTTCAATTCAACTTCAAGACTCAGCATTTACAGTTGTGACAAATGACGTCTGATACACATTTTTCCTTGCCCATGGTTGCCTAAAAACGGCTCTTTGATGGTAACACCTGGAATTGAGAGTGTAGGGGATGAGAATTATCTTCTGTAATGCTATTTGTTTTATTTGTAATACATGAATATCATTTAGTTGCTACATTAAGCACTTTAGATAATTTGGCTTTACATTTACCACTCAGATTTCCATACCATATAAAAGACGTGATACTCTCAACAAGATTTTTATAGGCCATTTTTTAGAATAGGTTTACTCATACCAAATATTTTTTGCTTGTTCTAGTGACTGACCCAGAGCAGAATGTCCAAGAGTTGGTATACGATCTCCGCTCCCAGTGTGACGCTATCCGTGTGACTAAGACCGTGCGGCCCTACCGAGTGGTGATCTGTCCTGTCAATGAGAACAGTGCCGCCCTGGTGGTCAGTGATGGAAGGGTGATGCTGTGGGAGCTCAAAGCTCATGCCAGTAAATCTTCATCCAACCTGAGGTACAGTTTTTCAAAACATATTAAAGTACTGAATATGAGAACAATGGGTTCTTCAGATTCACATAGACAATTAATAAAAAAATTAAAAAAACCCTGCAAAACCTGTTGGTAGTTCTGATTTACATTGGTAGACATGTAGCAAACTTTAAAATTTTACTATAATGAAGGCTTTGCTGATTTTACTTGATATACCTTCTTGGAGCATCAATTTTACACACCGTTTAAATCTAATTTAATTAATCTGATTTATTCAGCATATTACTTTCTGACTTAACCAATGGCGTTAGTTTTCGATCTTGTTATTGAGAAGAATATAATTTCACTGGTATTGGTATCGACTACTGAATTTTATATTAGGACAACCCTTCATAAAACACACCAATAAATTCTGATTCTTTAAAGGGGTCATGACATGTTTTTTTTAAATTATTTTAATGTTCTTTGAGGTTTACTTATGTTGATAATTTTTTTTGCACAAGAAAATTAAATTCAACGTCATTGCATAAGAGACACAATCAACGCACACTCGCTACTGCATGCAAATAAGCGTTTTGAAAACATTATCCATATAAAACCATTTACAGATAAAGCATAATGAAGTTACTTATGTGTTGTAATGCAGCTGCTGTCAGATCCTATACTGTCGCTGCTTCATCTGTCAACAAAAGTTCCTTTGTTAACTGTCCATTACACCATGCCTCGTGAACAAACATAATCCTCCGACACGATCCTGGACTCCATTAAAATAAACCATCCACTTGTTTCCGACGCTGTGTTCCTTCTGAAGTTTGTACAGACACAAACGAGCAGTTTAAACTGGATGCGTCAACTCTAACTTTTTTCTTTTACTCATCCATTTGTCCTGTTGTCGACAGACTCAAGTGCGAGGAGTCTAGTATCAGTAGACTCTTAATACTAGTATCAGTAATCTGAACGCACATCTGTATACTGTATCAGTGTAGACAGCGTCAGTCATTATAATCTGAACACACATCTGTATACTGTATCAGTGTAGACAGCGTCAGTCATTATAATCTGAACACACATCTGTATACTGTATCAATGTATCAGCGTCAGTCATTATAATCTGAACACACATCTGTATACTGTATCAGTGTAGACAGCGTCAGTCATTATAATCTGAACACACATCTGTATACTGTATCAGTGTAGACAGCGTCAGTCATTATAATCTGAACACACATCTGTATACTGTATCAATGTATCAGCGTCAGTCATTATAATCTGAACACACATCTGTATACTGTATCAGTGTAGACAGCGTCAGTCATTATAATCTGAGCACACATCTGTATACTGTATCAGTGTATACCAGGGTTTCCGTTGTCCGGTAATTACCGGACATTGGCCGGTAAAAAAATGAAATGTCCGACAAAATTGAATCTCTCCGGTCAAATTGTCAGATTAAAATTGCCTAATAATCCCGCCCCCCTAACACAATCTGAATTTGAGAATAAGCCTAAAATGTATTAAGCAAAAATACACTGATCTTTGGCTATGTATAAATATAAAGGAACAGGCTCTACCGTTTGAAAGTTATGAAACAACATTGCATGCTGCATTTCAAATAAAGCGCACGCCTAAAACGGCTGTAATATAGACCTAAACAACGAACGATTGAGTGAGACGTTTCAAATATGGCCAGGCCCAGACAGACTAGCCTTAAAAGCTTTTTTCAGAGGCCAGACGATGGTGAATCAGGAACATCTCATTATAGCCTATAGATCAGTGGTTCTAATCCGCGCACTCGTACAGTTTCTTTTCTCTCATCAAAACTGAATAGCCTATGTTCATCAGTGGTTACAGTTTATATCAAGCAGGGACACGTTTGTGTGCATTTTATTCTGTAATTTCACCAGAATGAATAGAGAGTCTCCGCAACGGCGATAAATTGAAGCGCGTCCAAGTGAAGACTGCGCAACTCGCGCAGCGCGTCGTCCATGCAACTGATAGCAGCGGACACGAGCGCTCAGCTTGATTTCAAAAACAACAGATTTTAGCGCTAGATCTCTTATTTAATAACGAACTAAATGAATGATCTTCTAGTTAACTGGAGATGTTTTATTTATTTGTATTAGGTACATCCGTGCCTCAATGTTTCAAAAAGTGAATGTGTGTGAAACCATAGTAAAAAACAATTGGCGTTGATTGACGCCAATCGGATGTTCATGTTTTTTTCCGTCTATTTGAAAGTTAAGCTAATAATAACATGTTGCATTCTATACGGCCTGATTATGTCATTTTTTAAGTTACATAGACTGCCTCCAGTTTTCCTCAACTTGACTAATTAAGAGGAGATATTTGACCGGCATATCATAAAAATGTCCGTAAAACGAAACCTCTGCCGGTCACTTTGACCGGCACCCTTTTTTTCTAGCGGAAACTCTGGTGTATACAGCATCAGTCAGTCATAATCTGAACACACATCTGTATACTGTATCAGTGTAGACAGCATCAGTCATTATAATCTGAACACACATCTGTATACTGTATCAGTGTAGACAGCGTCAGTCATTATAATCTGAGCACATCTGTATACTGTATCAGTGTAGACCGTGTCAGTCACTATAATCTGAACACACATCTGTATACTGTATCAGTGTAGACAGCGTCAATCATTATAATCTGAACACACATCTGTATACTGTATCAGTGTAGACAGCGTCAGTCATTATAATCTGAACACACATCTGTATACTGTATCAGTGTAGACAGCGTCAGTCATTATAATCTGAACACACATCTGTATACTGTATCAGTGTAGACAGCGTCAGTCATTATAATCTGAACACACATCTGTATACTGTATCAATGTATCAGCGTCAGTCATTATAATCTGAACACACATCTGTATACTGTATCAGTGTAGACAGCGTCAGTCATTATAATCTGAGCACACATCTGTATACTGTATCAGTGTATACCAGGGTTTCCGTTGTCCGGTAATTACCGGACATTGGCCGGTAAAAAAATGAAATGTCCGACAAAATTGAATCTCTCCGGTCAAATTGTCAGATTAAAATTGCCTAATAATCCCGCCCCCCTAACACAATCTGAATTTGAGAATAAGCCTAAAATGTATTAAGCAAAAATACACTGATCTTTGGCTATGTATAAATATAAAGGAACAGGCTCTACCGTTTGAAAGTTATGAAACAACATTGCATGCTGCATTTCAAATAAAGCGCACGCCTAAAACGGCTGTAATATAGACCTAAACAACGAACGATTGAGTGAGACGTTTCAAATATGGCCAGGCCCAGACAGACTAGCCTTAAAAGCTTTTTTCAGAGGCCAGACGATGGTGAATCAGGAACATCTCATTATAGCCTATAGATCAGTGGTTCTAATCCGCGCACTCGTACAGTTTCTTTTCTCTCATCAAAACTGAATAGCCTATGTTCATCAGTGGTTACAGTTTATATCAAGCAGGGACACGTTTGTGTGCATTTTATTCTGTAATTTCACCAGAATGAATAGAGAGTCTCCGCAACGGCGATAAATTGAAGCGCGTCCAAGTGAAGACTGCGCAACTCGCGCAGCGCGTCGTCCATGCAACTGATAGCAGCGGACACGAGCGCTCAGCTTGATTTCAAAAACAACAGATTTTAGCGCTAGATCTCTTATTTAATAACGAACTAAATGAATGATCTTCTAGTTAACTGGAGATGTTTTATTTATTTGTATTAGGTACATCCGTGCCTCAATGTTTCAAAAAGTGAATGTGTGTGAAACCATAGTAAAAAACAATTGGCGTTGATTGACGCCAATCGGATGTTCATGTTTTTTTCCGTCTATTTGAAAGTTAAGCTAATAATAACATGTTGCATTCTATACGGCCTGATTATGTCATTTTTTAAGTTACATAGACTGCCTCCAGTTTTCCTCAACTTGACTAATTAAGAGGAGATATTTGACCGGCATATCATAAAAATGTCCGTAAAACGAAACCTCTGCCGGTCACTTTGACCGGCACCCTTTTTTTCTAGCGGAAACTCTGGTGTATACAGCATCAGTCAGTCATAATCTGAACACACATCTGTATACTGTATCAGTGTAGACAGCATCAGTCATTATAATCTGAACACACATCTGTATACTGTATCAGTGTAGACAGCGTCAGTCATTATAATCTGAGCACATCTGTATACTGTATCAGTGTAGACCGTGTCAGTCACTATAATCTGAACACACATCTGTATACTGTATCAGTGTAGACAGCGTCAATCATTATAATCTGAACACACATCTGTATACTGTATCAGTGTAGACAGCGTCAGTCATTATAATCTGAACACACATCTGTATACTGTATCAGTGTAGACAGCGTCAGTCATTATAATCTGAACACACATCTGTATACTGTATCAGTGTAGACAGCGTCAGTCATTATAATCTGAACACACATCTGTATACTGTATCAATGTATCAGCGTCAGTCATTATAATCTGAACACACATCTGTATACTGTATCAGTGTAGACAGCGTCAGTCATTATAATCTGAGCACACATCTGTATACTGTATCAGTGTATACCAGGGTTTCCGTTGTCCGGTAATTACCGGACATTGGCCGGTAAAAAAATGAAATGTCCGACAAAATTGAATCTCTCCGGTCAAATTGTCAGATTAAAATTGCCTAATAATCCCGCCCCCCTAACACAATCTGAATTTGAGAATAAGCCTAAAATGTATTAAGCAAAAATACACTGATCTTTGGCTATGTATAAATATAAAGGAACAGGCTCTACCGTTTGAAAGTTATGAAACAACATTGCATGCTGCATTTCAAATAAAGCGCACGCCTAAAACGGCTGTAATATAGACCTAAACAACGAACGATTGAGTGAGACGTTTCAAATATGGCCAGGCCCAGACAGACTAGCCTTAAAAGCTTTTTTCAGAGGCCAGACGATGGTGAATCAGGAACATCTCATTATAGCCTATAGATCAGTGGTTCTAATCCGCGCACTCGTACAGTTTCTTTTCTCTCATCAAAACTGAATAGCCTATGTTCATCAGTGGTTACAGTTTATATCAAGCAGGGACACGTTTGTGTGCATTTTATTCTGTAATTTCACCAGAATGAATAGAGAGTCTCCGCAACGGCGATAAATTGAAGCGCGTCCAAGTGAAGACTGCGCAACTCGCGCAGCGCGTCGTCCATGCAACTGATAGCAGCGGACACGAGCGCTCAGCTTGATTTCAAAAACAACAGATTTTAGCGCTAGATCTCTTATTTAATAACGAACTAAATGAATGATCTTCTAGTTAACTGGAGATGTTTTATTTATTTGTATTAGGTACATCCGTGCCTCAATGTTTCAAAAAGTGAATGTGTGTGAAACCATAGTAAAAAACAATTGGCGTTGATTGACGCCAATCGGATGTTCATGTTTTTTTCCGTCTATTTGAAAGTTAAGCTAATAATAACATGTTGCATTCTATACGGCCTGATTATGTCATTTTTTAAGTTACATAGACTGCCTCCAGTTTTCCTCAACTTGACTAATTAAGAGGAGATATTTGACCGGCATATCATAAAAATGTCCGTAAAACGAAACCTCTGCCGGTCACTTTGACCGGCACCCTTTTTTTCTAGCGGAAACTCTGGTGTATACAGCATCAGTCAGTCATAATCTGAACACACATCTGTATACTGTATCAGTGTAGACAGCATCAGTCATTATAATCTGAACACACATCTGTATACTGTATCAGTGTAGACAGCGTCAGTCATTATAATCTGAGCACATCTGTATACTGCATCAGTGTAGACGGTGTCAGTCACTATAATCTGAACACACATCTGTATACTGTATCAATGTATCAGCGTCAGTCATTATAATCTGAACACACATCTGTAGACTGTATCAGTGTAGACAGCGTCAGTCACTATAATCTGAACACACATCTGTATACTGTATCAGTGTAGACAGCGTCAGTCATTATAATCTGAACGCACATCTGTATACTGTATCAGTGTAGACCAGCCTTTCTCAAAGTGGGTGCCGCGGCACACTGGGGTGCCGCCAAAAAATTACGTAGGCTAAAAAAAATTAAATAAAAAACAAATCTGACATTTCATATATACATATATTTGAATTTACATAAATACATTCTTCTTTTTAAACATATGAACGTATTAATAAAATTGTAAATTCATTTTAGATAAATATATATATATATATATATATATATATAAAATTAACCATAAAAATCCGTCTCACAAGACCGAAGCAAGACACACACACAACTTGACGCAAGTGACGCAACCCATAGCAAAGCGTTATAGCAACAACACCTCAGACTGACAGAAACGTAAAAATAAACGTGAATTTAGGCCACTTTAGTTTTGTACACATTGTCATGTTAATTATAAGCAAATAAAAAATAAATTATTGACCACAATATTATCATTGATATATGTTTGAGAAGGGCACTTTTGATTAATTTTGAAATAGGGCAGGGGCTCGAGCACCCAAAGCACCCATTTTGCTACCCTTCTCCACAATTTATCTGTGCGAACTGAGCTTTTCAAGCCTGACGTACATCAAGAACAAGTACAGGGAGCGACTGAGGACTGTGGACCAGGAGCTCCGTGTCTGCCTGTCATCCATCCCTGCCAGGATAGGGCGGCTGTGTGCGTCTCACCAGGCTCACGTCTCTCATTGATTGTGGTCACCCCCACCCCCGGCTTGTGTGAGCGCGTATGCGCGCTGCATGCGCGCATGTAGATCTTTCTCCCTCTCTCGTTGTGGATTATTGTTTGTGTGTGTGGGTGTATGTGTATGTGGGTGTGTGTGCATGCGCATGGCACGGATGAAAACAAGCACTATATGGAAAATCATTCCTGCTTATATCTGGTGCATTTAACATGCATCTTTTTCTTATCGTATTGTATTTTTTTTTTTTCATGTCTGCCCCTTTTTATTTTATTTTAACTGCATCCTGCACTTCATTTTAGTTCTCCTGGTCTGGATTTGTTGTTGGGTTCTTGTATTGGGCGGTCCACCTCTTACGGTTTTATGGCATTTGTGTCTTTGATTAATTATTTTGGGAATTACTTTGCAAACCTGTGTTTTTAAAGGTGCTATAAAGTTATTATTATTATTGTTATTGTTATTTACAGTTCGTATTATGCTCTGTTCATTACTGTTCTGTCTAAATAAACAGGACAATTGCATTTACATTTGGGTTATGCAGTGTTTTTAAATTATATTTTACACTGGGGTGCCTTGAGATTTTATGCACTTTTGAAAGGTGCCGTGACTGAAAAAAGTTTGAGAAAGGCTGGTGTAGACCATGTCAGTCACTATAATCTGAACACACATCTGTATACTGTATCAGTGTAGACATCGTCAGTCATTATAATCTGAACACACATCTGTATACTGTATCAGTGTAGACAGTGTCAGTCATTATAATCTGAACATACATCTGTATACTGTATCAGTGTAGAAAGTGTCAGTCACTATAATCTGAACACACATCTGTATACTGTATCAGTGTAGACAGCGTCAGTCACTATAATCTGAACATACATCTCTATACTGTATCAGTGTAGAAAGTGTCAGTCACTATAATCTGAACACACATCTGTATACTGTATAAGTGTAGACAGCGTCAGTCATTATAATCTGAACACACATCTGTATACTGTATCAGTGTAGACAGCGTCAGTCATTATAATCTGAACACACATCTGTATACTGTATCAGTGTAGACAGCGTCAGTCATTATAATCTGAACACACATCTGTATACTGTATCAGTGTAGACAGCGTCAGTCATTATAATCTGAACACACATCTGTATATTGTATCAGTGTAGACAGCGTCAGTCATTATAATCTGAACACACATCTGTATACTGTATCAGTGTAGACCGTGTCAGTCACTATAATCTGAACACACATCTGTATACTGTATCAGTGTAGACAGCGTCAATCATTATAATCTGAACACACATCTGTATACTGTATCAGTGTAGACAGCGTCAGTCATTATAATCTGAACACACATCTGTATACTGTATCAGTGTAGACAGCGTCAATCATTATAATCTGAGCGCACATCTGTATATTGTATCAGTGTAGACAGCGTCAGTCATTATAATCTGAACACACATCTGTATACTGTATCAGTGTAGACAGCGTCAGTCATTATAATCTGAACACACATCTGTATACTGTATCAGTGTAGACAGCATCAGTCATTATAATCTGAACACACATCTGTATACTGTATCAGTGTAGACAGTCAGTCATTATAATCTGAACACACATCTGTATACTGTATCAGTGTAGACAGCGTCAGTCATTATAATCTGAACATACATCTGTATACTGTATCAGTGTAGACAGCGTCAGTCATTATAATCTGAACACACATCTGTATACTGTATCAGTGTAGACAGCGTCAGTCATTATAATCTGAACATACATCTGTATACTGTATCAGTGTAGACAGCGTCAGTCATTATAATCTGAACACACATCTGTATACTGTATCAGTGTAGACAGCGTCAGTCACTATAATCTGAACACACATCTGTATACTGTATCAGTGTAGACAGTGTCAGTCACTATAATCTGAACACACATCTGTATACTGTATCAGTGTAGACAGCGTCAGTCACTATAATCTGAACACACATCTGTATACTGTATCAGTGTAGACAGCGTCAGTCATTATAATCTGAACACACATCTGTATACTGTATCAGTGTAGACAGCGTCAGTCATTATAATCTGAACACACATCTGTATACTGTATCAGTGTAGACAGCGTCAGTCACTATAATCTGAACACACATCTGTATACTGTATCAGTGTAGACAGTGTCAGTCACTATAATCTGAACACACATCTGTATACTGTATCAGTGTAGACAGTGTCAGTCACTATAATCTGAACACACATCTGTATACTGTATCAGTGTAGACAGCGTCAGTCACTATAATCTGAACACACATCTGTATACTGTATCAGTGTAGACAGCGTCAGTCATTATAATCTGAACACACATCTGTATACTGTATAAGTGTAGACAGCGTCAGTCATTATAATCTGAACACACATCTGTATACTGTATCAGTGTAGACAGCGTCAGTCATTATAATCTGAACGCACATCTGTATATTGTATCAGTGTAGACAGCGTCAGTCATTATAATCTGAACACACATCTGTATACTGTATCAGTGTAGACAGTGTCAGTCACTATAATCTGAACACACATCTGTATACTGTATCAGTGTAGACAGCGTCAGTCACTATAATCTGAACACACATCTGTATACTGTATCAGTGTAGACAGTGTCAGTCACTATAATCTGAACACACATCTGTATACTGTATCAGTGTAGACAGTGTCAGTCACTATAATCTGAACACACATCTGTATACTGTATCAGTGTAGACAGTGTCAGTCACTATAATCTGAACACACATCTGTATACTGTATCAGTGTAGACAGCGTCAGTCACTATAATCTGAACACACATCTGTATACTGTATCAGTGTAGACAGCGTCAGTCATTATAATCTGAACACACATCTGTATACTGTATCAGTGTAGACAGCGTCAGTCATTATAATCTGAACACACATCTGTATACTGTATCAGTGTAGACAGCGTCAGTCATTATAATCTGAACACACATCTGTATACTGTATCAGTGTAGACAGCGTCAGTCACTATAATCTGAACACACATCTGTATACTGTATCAGTGTAGACAGCGTCAGTCATTATAATCTGAACACACATCTGTATACTGTATCAGTGTAGACAGCGTCAGTCATTATAATCTGAACACACATCTGTATACTGTATCAGTGTAGACAGTGTCAGTCACTATAATCTGAACATACATCTGTATACTGTATCAGTGTAGACAGTGTCAGTCACTATAATCTGAACACACATCTGTATACTGTATAAGTGTAGACAGCGTCAGTCATTATAATCTGAACACACATCTGTATACTGTATCAGTGTAGACAGCGTCAGTCATTATAATCTGAACACACATCTGTATACTGTATAAGTGTAGACAGCGTCAGTCATTATAATCTGAACACACATCTGTATACTGTATCAGTGTAGACAGCGTCAGTCATTATAATCTGAACACACATCTGTATACTGTATCAGTGTAGACAGCGTCAGTCATTATAATCTGAACACACATCTGTATACTGTATCAGTGTAGACAGTGTCAGTCACTATAATCTGAACACACATCTGTATACTGTATCAGTGTAGACAGCGTCAGTCATTATAATCTGAACACACATCTGTATACTGTATCAGTGTAGACAGCATCAGTCATTATAATCTGAACACACATCTGTATACTGTATCAGTGTAGACAGCATCAGTCATTATAATCTGAACACACATCTGTATACTGTATCAGTGTAGACAGTCAGTCATTATAATCTGAACACACATCTGTATACTGTATCAGTGTAGACAGCGTCAGTCATTATAATCTGAACATACATCTGTATACTGTATCAGTGTAGACAGCATCAGTCATTATAATCTGAACACACATCTGTATACTGTATCAGTGTAGACAGTCAGTCATTATAATCTGAACACACATCTGTATACTGTATCAGTGTAGACAGCGTCAGTCATTATAATCTGAACACACATCTGTATACTGTATCAGTGTAGACAGCGTCAGTCATTATAATCTGAACACACATCTGTATACTGTATCAGTGTAGACAGCGTCAGTCATTATAATCTGAACACACATCTGTATCAATGTATCAGCATCGATCATTATAATCTGAACACACATCTGTATACTGTATCAGTGTAGACAGCGTCAGTCATTATAATCTGAACACACATCTGTATACTGTATCAGTGTAGACAGCGTCAGTCATCATAATCTGAACACACATCTGTATCAGTGTATCAGCGTCAATCTTTATAATCTGAGCACACATCTGTATACTGTATCAGTGTAGACAGCGTCAGTCATTATAATCTGAACCACATCTGTATACTGTATCAATGTATCAGCGTCAGTCATTATAATCTGAACACACATCTGTATACTGTATCAGTGTAGACAGCGTCAGTCATTATAATCTGAACACACATCTCTATACTGTATCAATGTATCAGTGTCAGTCATTATAATCCGAACACACACCTGTATAGTGTATTAGTGTAGACAGCGTCAGTCATTATAATCTGAACACACATCTCTATACTGTATCAATGTATCAGCGTCAGTCATTATAATCTGAACACACATCTCTATACTGTATCAATGTATCAGCGTCAGTCATTATAGTCTGAACACACATCTGTATACTGTATCAGTGTAGACAGCGTCAGTCATTATAATCTGAACACACATCTCTATACTGTATCAATGTATCAGCGTCAGTCATTATAATCTGAACACACATCTCTATACTGTATCAATGTATCAGCGTCAGTCATTATAATCTGAACACACATCTCTATACTGTATCAATGTATCAGCGTCAGTCATTATAGTCTGAACACATATCTGTATACTGTATCAGTGTAGACAGCGTCAGTCATTATAATCTGAACACACATCTCTATACTGTATCAATGTATCAGCGTCAGTCATTATAATCTGAACACACATCTCTATACTGTATCAATGTATCAGCGTCAGTCATTATAGTCTGAACACACATCTGTATACTGTATCAGTGTAGACAGCGTCAGTCATTATAATCTGAACACACATCTCTATACTGTATCAATGTATCAGAGTCAGTCATTATAATCTGAACACACATCTGTATACTGTATCAGTGTAGACAGCGTCAGTCATTATAATCTGAACACACATCTGTATACTGTATCAGTGTCAGTCTTTATAATCTGAACACACATCTGTATACTGTATCAGTGTAGACAGCGTCAGTCATTATAATCTGAACACACATCTGTATACTGTATCAGTGTAGACAGCGTCAGTCATTATAATCTGAACACACATCTGTATACTGTATCAGTGTAGACAGCGTCAGTCATTATAATCTGAACACACATCTGTATACTGTATCAGTGTCAGTCTTTATAATCTGAGCACACGTCTGTATACTGTATCAGTGTAGACATAGTCAGTCATTATAATGGCTTCTCATTCAGTGTAGGCAAATATCAGCTGTTAAGCGACTGAACGCCAGTGGGCGGGGCCTATGGTTCGATGATGAAACTATTCGTCGATGTCTTGCTCTGGAGGCAGGCATATGCAAATGTATTTTCCCGTGTGATGTCACAGATCCCTCAATATCAAAACAAGTCATGTTTGGAGCTTGATTAAATAAATGCTTTGTTTATAATGAGGACGTTTTGAGCTATGAAAAAATGATTTTTTTTAATTGTACAAAGACCTCTATTATGTCAAAAGATCAAGGCAAATTTGATTTGCATGACAACTTTAAAATTCAAGTCATCTTTATTTTAATAGCACTTTATTACACGGGTCTGTGGAATACTTGATTGTGATTGGTCAATCGCGCCATCCAGTGGTAAGTTATTCCCAGATAACAACCGCTCAAAACAGAAACACCGGCTCATCCGGGTCACTGAAGTCAGCAGCGCTATACGCTTGCTAGGAACGTTTTTTCTTCGTGGAAGTTTTGCAGTTGGTGAGCTAATAAAATATTAAAACTCAGTCGAATCAATATTTTGTGTACAATTATTGAATTATGCCATCCAGTATCGTGGACTCGCTCTCTCTTGTTTCATACAAACGAAGCTGCTGCCATTTTGTGACTATTGTTTTGTACACTGCTGGATGATGAGATACAAACAGGATTTTAAAACGGTTTAAGCTGATTTCTTGAAGCTTGAAATCAATATATCTTATCCTCATAATTATTTATGTGGTGAAATGCTGTGTAATAAGTGATATGAATGACTGTATACATATCTCTGTAAATGTCCGTTTAGTTTTATACTTTCCGCGCTGCAACTGCTCTTTCCGCAGAAGTTTTGCGTTTAAAGACCTAATAAAATATTTCAACTCAGATCAATATTTAGAGTCTAATTATTTACTTATGTGGAAAGTAGCTGTGTAATAAGCGGGATAATGTACATCCAGTCGGTGGTTCTCTCAGAATAACCCCTTTCAGGCTGATGGAAGACCCCTCCGCTTCACGTCTGTGTCCTCATCATCCTGTCAGGGGTTATTTTGAGAGAACCACCGGCTGGATGTACAAAGGCAGGTTGTTTAAAAGCAGCTTTACATGGATCAGCAGACAAATAATGATTCAATGATTCAAACATAGTTCAATGCGGCTGTAAAACAGCTCTAAAAAGAATATAAAGGCTATAAAGCAGCTTTGGAGAAAACAGTGATGTCATCTTCCAGCTCAGTTCAGTTCTCGTCAAATACAGATCAATACAGTCCAGTCAGATCAATAATATTGAATATTAAGTTTTAAAAAAAAAAACTTATTTAAATTGTGCAATTGTAGTCAGATTTATTATACTGTTTATATGTTTGTTTTAATGAAATATATTGTATTTTTCATGTTTTGTGAGTTCATCCATATATTTTCTTTCTCTCAGTTCTGGCTTGCCTCCCTTGTATTCTCCTGTGAATTTCTGTGGGACACCCTTACGTCAGAATCAAAAATGCATCCCGGATCTTTCTCTGAATACAATGATTGGTAAGATAGCCATCTGACTCCGGCCCACACACACCCTCACACACACACACACACAGACAGACAGACAGACACACACACACACACACGCACGCACACACACACACACACACACACACACACACACACACACACACACACACTTTTCTTTTCTTCCAAATGATTGCCTTATCCTGGCTTCTAAATATAACTCATTTAAACAGTCTCAGGCTTCATTCTCCTTGCCTTTGACTTGAGGAGATATTTCCAGGCTGAAGACCCTGAGGCCTCGCACTGCTATCTGTCTTTTACAGTATCTGCACATCTTATTTTCCCTTTTAGAAGCCCAGCACTGATAACACTCATAGCCTGTGGCCTGGTTTATTTCCTGTTGTGTCTTTAATCATAGGCATTGGGTGGGCGTTTGGGTCTTAAAAGGAGAGTTCTAAACCTGAATTATTTTCTTTCTTCTTTGGAACACAAAAAGAGGATTTTGAAGAGTTAAGCTGGTCACTCTTTTCCAAGCAGTTACAATAATTGGGGACTGATGCTTTCAAGCACCAAAAACAATGCAAAAGCACCATAAAAGCAGTGCACAAATTGAGGAGGACTGAGGGTGTCGGTCAAATATCAAATACTTTTGTACTTAATTTAAAAGTTAATATCAATAATAATAATTTATTTGCAATTTGTTTATTTGAAAAAAAAAAATCTGTAAGCAGTCAGAAAGACTGAATTTAATGAACTATAATACAATAATTTATTCCAACATTTTAATGTAATTTCAGGCTACTTGTTCTCTTTAAAATCATTAAAAAATCATGCATGTTCATTTTTGTTACTGTTAAATCTATTTACTGTTGCATTAATAAGTTAACATGCCACTTACAGAAACTGTATAAGTGTTAATAATGTTAACAAAATAGGAGGGTCACAAAAATGTGCATGTTATAGTGTTGTACTTTCCTGAAAAGGCTATTTTACATAACAGATGTTTACATATAGTCCACAGGACAAAATAATAGCTGAATTAATGATCTGGATTTAATGGCCACCTTCTCTCTTTTCACTCAACTGCCTCAAAGAGCTGCTCTGTTGGTTCATTTAGATCAATTATGTGATCTGTCGCTGTTCCAGGTCACAGTCTGATTTCTGGAGTGGACTCCCCGCGACCCCTGGCAGATCAACAGGAAGTACATCTGAAGTTCCTGTTGACAGGGCTGTTGTCTGGCCTGCCCTTGCCCCCCTTCTCCCTGCGGATGTGTCCTCCGCTCACCACCAAGAACATCAACCACTACCAGCCCTTACTGGCCGTGGGTGAGTACTGCACATGCACAGACCAGACACTTTCCCCCTCCATTATATAGCTGACATTTAAACATCCACACACACACAATCTCAACTCTCAACAAATAGAACAGATAAAGACACTTTAAAGACCTGGGGCCTCATTTATAAACGTTGCGTACGCACAAAAGAAGGCGTACGCCGCTCTCTACGCAATAATTGGTATTTATAAAAAGCAAACTTGACGGGAAAATGTGCGGTCCTTCACGCAAACTCTGACCCAGGCGTACGCACAAAAACGGGTGATATGAGAAATGGCGACACCGTCGGCAGATGGAAGAAACACGTGAAAGTGTGTGAAACTGTAGACCGTTGTGTAAAAGAAATGGCAATACTGCCTCTCATAAATAACATGAAGACTTACAATTTACAACACAAAGCAAGTCTTACAATTAACAGCCTACACGAACACCCGTTTGATCGATCTGCAGTGTAAAACAAACAAAATCAAACGAAGATTACAACAGAAATGCAAATTAACACATTTTTGCAAAAATAAAAGTGAAATATGCTCTGCAATAATATTGGCATGTTATGCAATTCATCCTCATAACACATCTCTGTAGCATGTCAGATGCAATCAAATGGATGGTAATAAAATGCCATGATGCATCTCAATGCGTAATGACGCACATGGCGTAGTGATGAAATGCCCACACTGTGCCCTCCAAACAACATTTTACTCCTCTTTTCCACCTCGCCAACGATAATTTCTATTTCACATTGAGTGAAGTTACGTTTCTTGGTTTTCCTCTCTGTTTTTGCCATGATTTCGCAATCGATGAATATTAACTTGTGGGCGTTTCACGGACTATTTATGGGCAACTATGGGCGTGACATGAAGCCACAAAAGCTGCGCTACATTTAGAATTGATTGTGATTTATTAAGGGAAAACTGCGTAGGATGTGCGTGCACACGGTTTTATAAATCCGAATATTTCTGTGCGTACGCACGTCCTATGTTTCATCCGTACGCCACTTCTGACGCAAATCCTACGCAAAGTTTTATAAATGAGGCCCCTGTACAGTGGCTTTCTGGCTTTGTCTTGGTGCTGTTTGTGTCATGGGCGTCAAGCCCAGAATCAGTTTAGTTTGGCCCAAATGCCTTTTGTCTGTAACTGTCAGGAGTTATTCTGTAAAAGTTGGTTATTCTTAGCTTCCTTTTAATTTCCTTAAAATATCTCTCTTCCCCCTTTCCCTCCCCACACACAACTTCAGTCTATCCTAGAATATATTTTTCTGGTAGCAGTTCAGCTGAAATACGATTGGTCTCTTCTCTTCATTGCACTAGCTTTAGAAAATAAATGGCTACAGGAAGTCTATTCAGAGATTATGTAATCAAAAATGACAACAACCCGAGCATCTGTATTATTACCTTTCAATATATGCCGTATTCAAAAAAAAAATTTTATTGCAATAAAATTAATTAAAGAGAGTAAATCACGGAAACTTCTAAGACTGGCCATTTTAATATCAGCATAATGTTTAGATTTCTCGGTTCATTTTCGTGGATTTATTATAGGTTGCCACTTCTATAAACCCATGTGACATTCTTTTAAATAAGGTTTTATAGTATATAAAAATAAATCATTAAAAAACATGTGATGCTTGCAACCACAGCACGGCCATCTGTAACACCCACTTCTACAAAACACACACTCCTACTTCTGAAATAAAAGTCAGGTGTTAAGAATTGTAAGTCAAACATTGTTTAGAAAACTTGTCCGAATAGGGCTTTAGTCATTAATTTAATAAAATCGCTGATTTTTCAGGAATGAAGTGACTGCCTTAATAAATGGGCCATTGAATCATTGACTCATCCAATTCTTTTATAAATGCAGATTGATTTAGTTACAAAACACCACTGTGTGTTGCTCGAAAACTCACAACAGTTCTGCTTTGGCTTTGTTTGGAACTATTTTCATTGGCAGATGTTGTCAATGTTGAAATGAAACTCACAATATTCACATCTTTTTTATTGAACTGTTGTATAAAATCATTATCACAGACATTTCCAGTCGTGCTGATATTCAAGAAAAAACTGCATTCATGCTCATGTGATATTGAGGAGCAATACTATATTATGTGAATATTAGACAACTTTTTTGCCCCCATATCTTGAATTTCAGAGGCATTCTAATTCTACATTTTGATAAGCTACAACACAGTGAAAGTTTTTTTGTTGTTGCATACTCTAGGTGGGTGACATACTCTATAACAGTGGTTTTCAAAGTGTGGGGCGCAAGGATTCTGCATGGGGGGCGCGGGAGATCAGCAGAAAAAGAAACAGCCGTTGCAACAACATTCAAGTGCGTGAATAGCGGTCAGCGCTCTGCCTTAATAAAGCGTCATCAAACTGCAATTACACTGAATCGTTCTTCTTCAGACCGCTGGAACAAGCCCAACATAGAAGTTGCTCGCCGTAGAAAAGCACTTCTTCAGCGGACCGAAACTCAAGCTGCTATTGTGAACTCGCCGCTCCGCTGCTGTGCGTGTTGCGGTGAAAAGACAAACAAGAAGCTGAGCTCGTGACGTGAGGGGCTGTCAAAAGCACTCATATATTTGTGCTTTTATATATTGCTCATCCAAAGCATCACTGAAATATTTAAATGTTTTTTGTTTATTTCAATTAAAAGTTAAGTTCTGTATTATTATTCTCTCTTACTTTTATATGAAATAATGACATTACAAAGTGAAACTATTTCAGGTGCTTTTCATTGCACGTTTTATTTATTTAAAAAAAATCTGTCTGTTTTTATTTATTTATTTATTTATTTTGGGGGGGGGGGGCAGATTTCTTTAAAGGTTTAAGGGGGGCACGACGAAAAAAGTTTGAGAACCACTGCTCTATAACATTGGTTTGCAGATTGTAATACAAGTTACAATATTATCGTAGACGATACAAATCACACACCCCAATATGCTTGTCAGTTGAATAATGTAGTTCAAATATTAATATTCCATTCTCAAAATCACTGTAGCATATCATGCATCAAGAGTGCTCATATTGATGGAGTTTGTTTTTTACACAAGTAACATTTCCAGTCTTTCTGTGAGCATGACCTGATTTTTTGACAGCAAAGTGAATGAGCCAAGAAAAGGAAATCATTTGAGCTGAAATGAAAAAAAATTGATAAAATCTAATGCAAATGTCATTCATCACAACATTTCAAAGCCATAGATGTTCTGTTTACTCAATCATCTCTTAATTAAATATTCTGCAAAGATTGAAAGCTTTGCACAGATATTAAAAACAGAAGTCACAAAACATATGAAACTTTGACAATTTGCAGACTAATATATGATTTCAGCTAGCTGTGGCTAAAAATAGAGCTCCAATTGAATTACATCTGTTGCTGAGTACTAGAGAAACAGGAAATATTGTACAGCTTAAAGACCTCCTAAATATGTGAAAATCTGTTTTATTGCATTATAGAAATATCAATATGTTTTAAATGAGGTTTCACCAAGTTTGGTCCAAGGATCTTGCAAATGTGGTCTAATTTTCTCTACTTGTCATCTCATTATTGGAGTCAACACACCGGTGCAGTCTTGATGAGATTTTGTAGCTCCTCGAGTGCACTATATATCCAATTGAACAAGTACGCTGCAGTTGTCAATACCCTGTAACGGGAATCCTTCTTGACAGACGCTAAAGTAAGTCCATAGCACAGTTTTTGCCTCAGGGAAGATACAGAACTTCAAACTCTCTTTCTGCTTCAATGCACAAGGACTGTTTCTGAATCATTCCCAATGGTGGCTTTTTTTTAACCATCTCAAAACTTAAAAGAAGCGATCTTGACGAGTGGTCATTAGCACTTGAGGGAAAGAAGGTCCATATGCGACATTTGTGTGACATTTGAAGCCAGACAATTGTGCAATTTTGGATGCATCAGATCCAATCAGTTTAATCTACATACAATACATAATGGCATTTATCTCTCTTTGAATAGACCATGCGCATATAGTCTGACACTGTGGTGGCTGCTACAATTACCCTTACATTATTCTGTGCCAAATGATTATATAGGCTTTAGCAAACATCTCTTTTAGAGCTGGGTATCACCAGCTACTACATATTTTGAAACGCATCACAGTTCGATTATGTGTTGCACACAAGTCGATGCATTGGCTCTGTGCCGGCTGTTTGCTGGTCACGACTTGGCTTGTTTGATTGTTTTCAATTGAATTTAATTGATGTATAATCACAATTTAATGAAACGCATTAATAAATATGCAAGGATCTATAACTGCAATAAGTAGAATCATGATTAATTGAATAAAGGGATCCTATTAAAGGACAATTCAGGCCAAAAATGAACCTAGGGGTAAATAACACATGGGTACCGAGTCGACCGTTCTCTGGGATGCGTTTTCATGATTTTTCATGATTTCTCGACCAGTCGAACCACGAACGCTGTGCTACGTGAGCTGAACTGTGACTATCGACCAGCACGTCGTTCGTGGTTCGACTGGTCGAGACTGTTTTCCAAAGATGGCTCCTGCCTATATACGTGAAGTGAATTGTCTTTATAAAGTATCTCCTTATTAAACTGTTTGTACACTTACAAAGTTCTTCGGTTTGCAGGTAGAGACCCTCATTATGCTAGCGTGTTAGTGTGGGGCTATTTTGAGCCTTGTTAGTGGTATTAACTAGCGATTTTTACTTATTCCATGCCCCATACACTAGTGTTATAAGCTAATCTGTGGTAAAACTAAAACTAACGTTAAAACTGTGTACATTAGATTATAATGAAAACGCATCCCAGAGAACATTCGACTCGGTACCCGTGTGTTATTTACCCCTTGGTTCATTTTTGCCCGGAATTGTCCTTTAAGGTTTTTGTACGTGTTCATATTTCTTTTGTGTGTGATGTTGCTGTTTAAGCATGAAAAGGCTTTTGTAAAGTTCCAAAGCACAGTCCCTCCAGCGGGAGTTATTCTCTATATCAGTTCTCTGCATATGGCATGCGCATCACCGTAACAACCCATTAAGTGGCTAAAAGACTGAGCGGCAGCATTTGTTTTCAGTGTGAATGCCGCGAAAAACACACAAAACACATCTAAAATAGGAAAGAGCTTTGCGATTGCCTGTACAACTAGATTTGACAAGAAATCTGAGGAATATTTTTATAGACTGCCGAAAGCTACAGAAAAGAGAAACAAATGGATCTCTGCAATTCACAGAAACAACTGGTTCCAGGCAGCGAAAGGTGGATTTGCAGTTATCATTTTGTGTCAATATGCTGAATTTAGGGGTAAAATCATACACTATATATTGTATTGTTATATATTGTATTGACAACTCATCAATTAAATATTTACCATCGTATATTCTGCATAATTGCATGTTTTTAAATGAACACTGACAAAAAACTATTCAAGTTTTAAGGCTGAACGATATAATGATATATATAACATTTATATGAGTGATCACCTGGATTTAGACCTATATTGTATTTATATAAAGCGTTCACAGGCAAATTTGCTTAATGTATTTCCCCGGTGTCTAAATCAGGCACATATAAATGTCAGGAAACCCGATTCCTGGCTGCATGTCAATATCCACAGATCACTGGATCTTTGGTAAGTTGTAAAGAACACTATATGGAGTCCAACCTTTAGATTAAACTGATAATCGTTTGTTTTATTCACGTTTTCGCTGTTTCCCCTATTAAATCCAGTCACTCAGCAGCTCTTCTGCCACTCAGTCCGGCTGAGGGAGTGTGTTCCCGTGGGAAAGTGACGTCAATGCAAACCCTCTATTGTAGTCTTGAGTTTTCTTCTGAGAAAGGCATACGCAGAATAAAGGGGCAGAGCCTGGTTGAGTTAGTTAGTAGTGTGTTGAAACTTGTGGTTATGGTAATGTACGGGACATTTCCCAAACACGCTTGTAGCGCTTGACCAATTACAACACACTGCTCCAGCCGACCAATCAGAGCACAGTGTGCTTTTCAGAAGGAGGGGCTTCATAGAGACGGGAACTAAACAGAGCGTTACTGACAGACTGGGAAGTGAGAAGCTGCAACAATGGAGAATATAGGAAAAACAATGTTTGTTTTTTTTACATTCAAGTGTGAAACATTCTAGTAGACCCCTAAAACAAAATCAAGACTTCGAAAAGACCATAATAGGTCCTTTTTAATAATTTTATCTGCACATTTCTACTCACTCGAACAAATTAGAGAAAAATGTACCCTCAAACTCAACTGGCATGCCACCTCAGCTCTGTCCCATCACTGAAACTCTCTGAAACACTTCACTACCTCTCAGACTCAGTCACTCTTCTCTCATTTTCCTCTCAGTACTACATCTATCAACCTCCACTGACAGGATGAATGATGTTCTGTTCAGTCTGAGCAGGCTGCGTTATGAACAGTGTCATCAGAAATTACTTATGAAAATGTAGTTTGACAAGTTTTACAATGATTATTATTATGTATTTGTAATAAAAGGCAATAATTGTTAATGCCTTAACAAGGATAATTCAATCATGTTAACTAGCCAATTACAGCATTCATGTGTGTGTGTTTTGCATGTTTACCCATTAGGTACAAGCAATGGCTCTGTGCTGGTGTACAACTTGACCAGTGGCCTCCTGCACAAAGAGCTAAGTGTCCATTCCTGTGAGGTCAGGTAAGAAACCTTTACTCTGTAATAATATTCCTATACACCAATTCATGATGCGACATGAGAATCATACCATACAATAAAACACTGGTGTTCAATCCTATCTGCCAAATGCATAAACAGCCCCTATATGTTAAGACTGTGTCTTAATACCTAGTTTGATTAAATTTTCAAATTAAAATAGACCACTTTTTATGTCTTGAAAAAAATTAGATGACTAACTTAAAAGACTGCTCTAAGAAATTTATTCAACAGGATCATGGGCTGTGTCCCACTACACTATGCGCTTTTGGAGCATTCGTTTCAGAACCTGATGCATTTTCTCCTTTAGTTTTGTTTAGGCATATGAGCATACAAATCACGCTCGGATCGACACCAAAATAATTGGTTTGAGAGTGCATGAACGAGGTGGTCTTGGCCAAATTGAAAAAAAAACTCTGGAGTGGTTTTACTTGTGGTGAGAAAGCAATCAAGAATCACAATGAGTTTTATTCCCCAAGTGTACACAAACACAAGGAATTTGTTGTGGTTTTTCAGGAGCTCTGGATGCATGCATGTATACAGACATATAGACATATATTACACAACTAGAAATACCGCATTACCACCTCAAATGTGCATTATTTTTCTAATAATTCAACGGCCTGAAGTCAATTATTCCGATTTACTACAGTTCCCACACCTCGACACATTGTTCAGATGATGCATTTCAAGACGTTTGTCAAGTTTTTTGTCATTAAAACACTCTTGTATGTAGGACTAATTTCTTACGCATCTAATCCCATGCCTCCGTTGCTAATTCCAAAACGTCATTTTAGAGTTAGTAACGGAGGTTTGAGCCACTGATAGCAGACTAACGCTGGGGACACACACTTACGACTTGCAGAAACATTCGAAGACTGACTGTTTCTATCGACTGTAGCAGGTCTTAAACACCGACTGTGAACACAGACTGAACGCGCTGAACACGCGTTTGGGCATGATCAGTCATAAGTATCAAATTACATTTATAACTGGCCTTAGAGTAAGTGTGTCCCTGGCTTTATGCAGTTATTAATGCAGTTATTAGAGAGAGAGAGAGAGATGTTGCAATAATGAGAGAAAAGCATGTGCGTCAATATTATTATTTATTAATTAATTCAATTCGTTTTAATTAATTCGTTCATTCTTTTTTTCTATTATTGACAGTAGACTAGCCTAATAAATGAAACACAAAGCCCTTTTAACAAATAGGCCTATCAAGAATTATTTATTTGTTATATTCTCTGGAATAATTACGAAAACCCGTGCAGCAGGACAATCAATTTATTTATATATTCAGTTTAATTTTCTATTTATTATAGATAGGACTATATACTTTATTTATTAAAATTAAACTGCATGTGTCCATTGATTGTGAAGTTAGACATCGAAAATTGCAGATCAAGCGCATGGGGCTGCATGTTCCCTTTCGAGAGGTCTCTCCTATTGCGTAAGTAGCTTACGCTATGGGAAAACTCCTTTTCTCGAGAATATTGAAGTCTTTATGTAAAACGCATTGCAGCTGCACAGCTGACAGCAATGAACGAAGGAGCTCGGTCAATGGCTGTGCTGCGGCAACTTGCTCGAACCAATGACGGGGCGACTCTGAATGCGTGACCAATGAGCGCGCTTTGCGCCCGCGCGCGTCAGAGCCCGCCAAGATGGGCGTGGCCAAGCTATATATTGGGCGCCCCGTCATGAGAGTTCTTTAGATTTAATCTCCTTCAGCGAACACCTTCTTCGCTGGATCCTCCGGATTATTGAAAGCCTTCGCCGCCGTGGAAAAGCATACCAGCGGGATTGCTACGAGGACGTCGGCACCTTCAGCCGCCTTCGAACACCATCCTACTGAGCCATCCGGCGCGCCACACACGCAAGTATTTTACATCTGTTCGCCCCGCGACATTTGTAAAAGAGCAATTTTTCTGAGGCGTTGTTTCAAATGCCTTCCTGCGCGTCGTGTAGAGACCTTCTCCCGGACGGGGATCGTCACATCATCTGCGCTCGCTGCCTGGGCCGGGACCACGCAGAAGCTGCTTTGACCAAGGGCGGATGCCCGGAATGTGACGACCTGGGTCTCTCCACACTGCGGGCTCGCTTCGCCGCTTTCGCCGCGAGTGAGCCCATCGCCGCCACCCCTCTGTTTGAGCCGCGTTTTTAAAAAATAAAAAAATCGCCGCTCACAGAGGCTTCCTGAACCTGAGCTCAGTGACGTCACGCCGAGCCAGTCTCCGCGTGCTTCACCGCCGCTCTTGCCTTCCCCACCGCCGGTTCAGTTCACTCAGCCGGACCCACACCCCTCTAGCAGAGCGGTGGGCCTTGTGACTTTCGGCGCGTCCGAGGACGACGGGGGAGTGGATGACAGCCTGTCCATCGACGCTGCATCTGACGACTGGCCGGGCTCCACTTTCGACCCCACCCCGTCGACGTTAGCTAGCACGAGTGCGGGCTCCACCATGGATACGGAGATTATCCGCATCCTCTCGAAGGCCGTGGAGGACCTCGGGCTCGATTGGTGTTCTCCGCCAAGTCATGGAAAGCTCCCCACTCTGCGCGCTTAAAGCCTTCTTTTTCTTCTTCGCTCTCCTCAGTGGACGGCGCGAAGGAAAGAGGCTACGAGGGAACGCCGCCCCTCGAGGAGGCCGTGGCCAATCATCTCTGCCCGCCCTCCACCACCGGATGGAAAGCCAAAGCTTCCCACCCCTCGAAGCCCTGCCGCACTACCTCTGCTCTCGCCGGTCGCGCCTACGCCGCCGCCGGCCAAAGCTGCATCAGCGCTTCACTCAATGGCGGCACTTCAAGTGTGCCAAGCTTCTCCGCTCTATGGACGAGTCTGGCCCCAAACCCGAAGCCTTCAGGGACCTACGCAGCGCAACTGATATAGCTCTGCGAGCCACGAAGGCCACCGCCCAGTCTATTGGCCGTGCTATGGCTAATTTGACTGTTCTCGAGCGCCATCTGTGGCTGACTCTGACTGAGATGAAGGACGCGGATAAGGCGCCATTTCTCGACGCGCCTATCTCCACCAGCGGGCTGTTTGGACCGGCGGTTAAAAGTTTTCGCCGAACGCTTCACTGAGGCCCAGAACGCTTCACAAGCTATGCGTCATTTCCTGCCAAAGCGCTCCAGCTCATCGCAGAGCAGACAGAGACCGCCACAGCCGCAGCGGGCTAGAACAGCTCCCACCGCCTCTCAGCCCGCGCCTCAGGCTGCCGCTCGACGCCGCTCGCGCTCTCACAACCGCAAGCCGCCTTCTGAGCGACGGGTTCCTCGGCCCAAGATTGTGCTGAACCCTGAGCCTCGAAAGCCGTCCTAGCCACAGAAATGAGAAGAGAGAGTGGCTCGCAAAAGCCGGACCACTCTCTCTGCAAAAGCTCAAACATTACCCAGTCCCCTTACAGGCGGCTGGATATGTCCATACAGCAGTCAATGGGCCAGTCACAGAGCTCGCTCACCTGCAAACAAACGCCGTTTTTACGGCGACGCACAGAAAAAAAAAATAAATAGAAAAAAAAATAGTCTTTTTCTGCCTGCGTCACTAAGGGTTCACATGTCCACAAAGTGTGCATTCCCAGATACTGTCAAAACAGTGCCAAATTCATTCCCAGCTCAGGCTGCGCTTCCCATGAATGTAGATCACGTGCCTACGGTCATGTACGCACCACTACACACAAGCACTGTTCACACAGTTATAAATTCATCCCCAGTAAAAGCGGGAAACATTATAAAAGTGACGCGTGTGCCTACCACTGTTTATGCACCCCCACTTATAAACACTGTCCTTACAGTGTCAAACACAACATCAGCTCAGGCTGCGAGTTTTACAAACACAGCGCGCGCTGTTGTAATCACACACGTGCCCATTCACTCAGCTGCTCAGCGCACGCCCGCGCCTCTGAGAGCTACGAGCTCAGGCGATTCGCTGGCCAGGTCCCTACGTCACAGCGGCCCGCCCCTAGCCTGTATTCAGCCCATATCTGTACACGCAGCGGCATGGGAAAACATTCCAGATATGCCGAAATGGGTATTGAATATAGTAAAGCACGGATACTCGCTCCAGTTCGCTCGCAGACCACAACGTTTTACGACTGTGGTCGAGACGAAAGTGAGAAAGGAGTGTTCACATGTTCTACGCACCGAGGTGCGCAAACTAATAGAAAAGGGCGCTGTGGAAACTGTTTTCCCCCTCTCTGAGCGGGACAGGTTTTTACAGCCGCTATTTTCTCGTCCCGAAAAAGGATGGGGCGGAGACCTGAACAAAGCACTAATGATTCGCTCGTTCAGAATGTTAACAACCAAGCATATCCTCGCGCAAGTACGCCCAGGAGATTGGTTTCTCTCAGTGGATCTGAAAGATACTTACTTTCACATTCCAATAGTGCCTCATCACAGGCCGTTTCTGAGATTCGCTTTCGAGGGACAGTCATACCAGTACAAAGTACTTCCGTTCGGCCTGTCCCTGGCTCCCCGTACATTCACGAAATGTATGGATGCAGCACTTTCCCCCCTAAGACGAAGGGGAGTGCGAATACTGAATTATCTCGACGATTGGCTGGTTCTAGCACAATCAGAGAGTCAGTTAATAACACAGATCTTGGATTATCAGCCATTTAGAATGCCTGGGTCTAAGGATCAATTTTGCAAAAAGCATACTATCTCCCAGCCAGAGGATTTCTTTCCTGGGAATAGTTCTAGACTCGATGCAAATGACAGCGCGTCTCTCATCAGAGCGCGCGCTCACCATCCGGCGCCTTGCAACATCATTCAGGGCGGGCGCGCGTGCCCCCGTCAAACGGTTTCAGAGGATGCTCGGTCTCATGGCCTCAGCATCGGCCGTACTCCAGCTAGGATTGTTGCATATGCGCCCTCTCCAACGCTGGCTCAAAGAGCCGCGTCCCTAGTCACGCGTGGCGTTAGGGCCACTTTTTAATCAGAGCGAACCACGGCTGTATAAAAGCCCTGACGCACTGGAAAGCCGCCGACTGGTACCAGTCAGGCGTGAGTCTGGGTGAGAACACAAGGAGAAAGATGATAACGACAGATGCCTCCAAAATAGGTTGGGGGGCCCTTTACGAGGGCAGGCCTGTCTCCGGCTTTTGGTCAAACCCGGAGAAGCGCCTACACATAAACTGTCTGGAAATGAAAGCGGTCGCTTTGGGTCTCAGAGCCCTGCTCCCACATCTAAAAAAAAACAAAAAAACAACACGTCCTGGTCCGAACGGACAACATGACGGTAGTGTCGTACATAAATCGCCAGGGTGGACTCAGGTCGAGCTCCATGCATTCAATGGCCAGGAGACTCATTTTATGGTCCCAGCACAACTTGCGCTCGCTGAGAGCAGTGCATGTGCCAGGCGCCCTGAACCAGGGGGCAGACATGCTATCCAGAGACAAGATTCTCCCAGGAGAATGGGCTCTCAACCCGCTGACGATTCAGTGGTTATGGAAAACCTTTGGTAAAGCGGAGATCGACCTCTTCGCCTCCAAGGAGAACGCGCACTGCTCTCTTTTCTTCACGAAAAGCACGGACGCGCTCGCCCAGGGCCCTTATATGCCTTTCCCCCGATCGCGATGCTGCCACAGGTCATCAGTCGGGTCAGAGAGGAGAAAAACGCAGTGCTGCTGATAGCCCCACTCTGGAAGAACCAAACATGGTTTCCAGATCTGATGCAAATGCAATCTGCACCACGGCCGATTCCACTGAGGCCAGACCTCCTCAGTCAGGCCAGCGGGATGATATTTCATCCCCGCCCCCATCTGTGGGCCCTTCATGCATGGCCCCTCAACGGGTTCCCAGGAACCTCGCGAGCGGAGCACTAAAAACCATCGCTGAGGCGCGGGCGCCCTCCACGAGACGCTTATATGCCCAGAAATGGAAAGTGTTCAGTGACTGGTGTAATGCCAAGGGCCTGAACCCTGAGACATGCGAGATTACGAATGTACTCGTTTTTCTACAAGGGCTTCTGGAGGCGGGCCGCACCCCCTCCACGCTCAAAGTATATGTGGCGGCCATCACAGCGTCACATGACCCTGTAATGGAACGTCCATTGGGAAGAAACTACCTAATTATTCGTTTCCTAAAGGGCGCTAGGAGGATGAACCCTTCACGCCCCCCCCCCCCCCCCCCCAGTGCCGATCTGGGACCTAGCTACTGTCCTAGACGCTCTTAAAGGGCCCCTGTTCGAACCACTCCGAACCGTGCACCTTAAACAGCTCTCGCTCAAGACTGCGCTCTTGCTGGCACTCGCCTCGGTCAAGAGAGTGGGCGACCTGCACGCGCTTTCGACAAGCGCTGCCTGCCTAGAATTCGGTCCTAACGACTGCAGGGTCGTCCTTAGGCCGAAACAGGGGTATATTCCTAAAGTGCTCACCACTCCCTTCAGAGCACAGGTTATCTCCCTAACTGCGCTTTCGTCTCCAGCAGACGAACACGACGCTAATCTACTCTGCCCCGTTAGGGCTCTCAGAGTGTATTTGGAGCGCTCTGCCCTATTCAGACAGACAGAACTGTTTGTATTCTTTGCGGACGTACGAAAGGTTCCGCCGTTTCAAAGCAGAGAATCTCTCACTGGATAGTTGAAGCTATAGCGCTGGCTTACGAAGCTAAGGGACTTCAATGCCCCTGGGGAGTCAAAGCACACTCCACCAGGAGTGTGGCTTCTTCCTGGGCATGGTCGAGCGGGATACCGATCGAGGATATTTGTGCGGCGGCAGGCTGGGCCTCACCGTCCACATTTATAAGGTTCTACAACCTACAGGTCCCGACATTGCATTCCAATGTGCTATCAGCATGATGCTAGTTGAACTGCGAGTTCGCATCTAGATTATGTATGTGCTTGTGTCACACTGAGCGCCTTCTAGCCGCTCTGTATTTTTTTCCCACATATAAAGCTCGCCTCTGCCGGCTAGTTGGATGATAACTTTGCTTTTTAGTGCAGGCACCTGCCTCTGGCTATCATAAGGCGAAGTTCAGCACGCACAGCGTTTTGCATGGTGTTCCCATAGCGTAAGCTACTTACGCAATAGGAGAGACCTCTCGAAAGGGAACGACTCGGTTACTAACGTAACCTCGGTTCCCTGAGAGGAGGGAACGAGTATTGCGTAAGCTGCCGTGCTTGTGCTTGGTTAGTTCGCTTCAGTCGTTTTAACCTAAACAACTCTCATGACGGGGCGCCCAATATATAGCTTGGCGGGCTCTGACGCGCGCGGGCGCGAAGCGTGCTCATTGGTCGCGCATTCAGAGTCGCCCCGTCATTGGTTCGAGCAAGTTGCCGCAGCACAGCCAATGACCGAGCTCCTTCGTTCATTGCTGTCAGCTGGGCAGCTGCAATGCGTTTTACATAAAGACTTCAATATTCTCGAGAAAAGGAGTTTTCCCATAGCGTAAGCTACTTATGCAATACTCGTTCCCTCCTCTCAGGGAACCGAGGTTACGTCAGTAACCGAGTCGTTTTTTCTTGTTATGAATTGGATCCTATTTTCCGTTATTACGGTTAACTACGCGCAGTGATATGGAACTGTAATGCGGTCAAACCTGCCTGGAACTACTTTAGCCGTGCGTTTCCCTGAAAATAATTGCACACCTTAGAACGTTCTCAACCAATCAGAATCAAGCATTGAACAGCCCTGTAGTATAAATAATAATAACAAAGTGGTATACATCTGGAACAGAAGACTTATGTACAGATTTGTGCATTACTGTATATACAGCTGCATAAATTAAAAGATGTATATGTATTACATAATATCCAATTATTGCCCTCTCAGGTACTGAGGTATGACTTATAGAAACAGGTAGATTGTTGCAGCCATAATTGTTTAGGCTGGAGATAGTAGAGATAATGGGGAAAAAACAGTTTTAATGCCTAGATGTTCTAGTGCACATAGATCTGTAATCCAACCTAATGGACCAACGAACCAAGTTGCATAAATAATTCATATTGGGAAATGCATTACCTAAAAATCGGCACGGTCTAATTCTGAGGATGAGCACAGTAGTTAAAATGTCATTAATCTGAAAACATTGCATTGTAAGGAAGCTGCACCGACGAAGCCGTGATTCCCATTCTAACTGATAAATATATCAATACCTCGGGTACCACCCTGAATTCAGTTCTCTTTTGTCTTCTTGCACTTGAACGGATAAATACACACATAATTGTCAAAATGCCCATCTTAGCGAGTATCAAAGTAAACACAGTCAGTAATGTGGTAAGTGAACGTAAACAGTTGGAGGTGTGTTAGTATATTAGATCCGTGCATTAGGTCCTAAAAGCCTCGTTCAGACTGTTAGTCCAAATCCGATTTTTGTGCATATCATATTGGAATCTGATTATATTTAGCAAGTGTGAACAGCAAAAAATCACATGAAATGTGGTTTGAAATCCTATTCAAATCAAATGATGAAAATCAAATTTGTCTGATTTTGCGTGGCTTGTCACTTTCTCACACCATAGAAAAAACGTAAACATGTCACGTTGTTTGAGGAAACATGCTGAAAGTCGCTGCAGAAAAAAGGTTGTGTTGTTACAAAATGCTGGTCGAGCAGAAAATTGCATCAATGATGGAGACATGTTTTGAGACCGGTGGAGACGTCAGCACAGAGTAAAGACACACACACACACCAGCCTCCTACATTTCTGCCCTGCCTCAGAAGACGCAGTAGACCAGTGTGGCGGATACACATTGTCATGCTGTAAAGAAGACAACATCTGTATTGCAAACCTCTCTATGTTGCTTTTGGTTGTTGTTGTTTTTGGCGAATGCCTACCAACGGCACAGAAAAATCAGAAAAAACCTGTAGCCTTGAGCCCTGCTCACCGACACCAGGCTTCAGGATGGGATGTAGACTCGTACGCAGGAGAGGAGCAGAGACTGGGGCTGTTTTACACAACCGTCAACTTCTTGAACTTGATGTGAGCAGCAACCGGTAGCCAGTGCAGAGAGATAAAGAAAGGTGTAACATGAATCAGTGGAGAGGAGCCAATGTAATGTAACCTATTTGTGTGTACATGGATGAATGATGGATAGATGCCATGTGCATTTTTTAATACAGTGTTCCTATCTCTATCTGGAGCATTGCAGAACGCAGGGTTAGAGCCTCCTGCTGGCATCACTAACACATTTTCAATATCTACTAGATAGACAGCTATCTAGCGCTAACATTTTTCACATTAGATAGTTGAAAAGTTTTGAATAACAAATGATAATACTGATTTTGGGACAGCTTGAACATTACATTATTTTATGATTTTGCTGTAAATGGGACACATGAAATGTTCTCGCTGAGTCTTGGTGCCATCTTGTAGTGTAAATGACTGGAATGCACTGAGGTCGGAAGGGGAGCATTTCCGCCTGGATATTCCCACCACACAGCACTCGAATGCGGCATTAGGATCACTATAATATATAATATATATATAGCTAAACTCTGCAGGAAGGTGGTCCTCCAGGAGCTGGATTAGACATCCCTGCCATATTCATTTTATTTCCAATGGTTTTTCATAGTTTTGATGACTTTACTATGTGTAAGGAAAACTGTTTCCAGGTCCAAGCCTCTGCTCCTTTCATTTGAGAATATCTTAACATCCGTTTATGAGCACTATTTATTCATATCACACATTAAAGCTAAACTTTAATGAGCTCATGCTGTACATTACAGTCTCCAGGCTCACTGCCTCCCAGACATCAATGTTTTAATTATTCAAGGGTTCAGGATTATGACTTTTTGGTATTATTACATCACATTGTAAGTGCATATTAGCACTTTATATTATCTGACCCGAAAACGGTGACGCGTCACGTTAGACGTAACAAGTGGATTATTTTAAAATGCAGGATATTTATGTATGTATATAACTACAGTAAGTGTCTTCATTGTATACATTTGTGTTTCCTGTAAACGTGTTCCCTAAAAATGACGCCGCAGTGTTTCCAACTTGCATTATGATTCACTGAGGATTGTCAAAAACAAAACTTGGAGCAGCCCTCCATCTAAACTCATGAACTGAAGTTAATCATTCTGTTTGTGTGTTCACTGCAGAGTTCAGATGCCATGACACACCGGCTGCCCTCATCTTTTATTAATTATCTCTCACTTTATTTAAGCAGGCACCATTTCCCCCTAATAAATTAAGCGAGAGATTTAATCAATTAAGTCGTTAAACAATTGATTGAAAACAAACACCATCCATTGTCTCTGCTGAGGCACTTTCTTGTGAAATGGAAGCTTTTAAGAATGTTTGGTTAACTTTTATTAGGGAAGGTTTTAACTGAGGAAGTTTTGTTAACACTGCTCCAATGACAATGAAAATTCTGTTTCAAAAGCGTTGTTTAATGCCTTTCTGTATTCTGTATGCTACGTAATCAAAGGCCCCAGTATACTTTCAAGCATAGGTTTTTTGTTCTTTGCTAGAGGGCAAAAAAAAAAAAAAGTTAAAAAATGCCAAGTGACAGTATACTGTTTTCAAACATACAGTTCGTGCTTTGATTATGTAAAAATGTCCTGTGCGTTATGCTCTTACAACAAACACACAACAAACATTGGCAGCAGTGGAGCGGCACAACACACACACCTATTCACATAATCATCACGGACGAATGGTAGTTCGAATATGCTAGCCAAAGCTTTGGTGAGCTGTTTCGAACTACCGAAACAAACTCCAAATGAGCTTTGTTTTGGCCAGATTTTGTTCAAAGCCCCGATATATTTCAAGTGGAATCGAACAATAAACTGACATCAAAATGATGTCAGTTTATTGTTCGATTCCACTTGAAATATATCGGGGCTTTCCCCATATTTTAGAACACCTTGACCATGCTTTAACATTGTGTTTGATGGGTTAGTTCATCTAAGAATGAAAATTCATTGTCGTCATTTACTCACCCTCATGTCGTTCTAAACCCATAAGACTTTCACTTATCTTTAGAACACAAATGAAGATATTTATAATGAACTATGAGAGATTTTTGTCTCTCCACTTAAAGTCTATTCACTAAGTTCAAAACTGTCATAAAGATACTCGAAAGCTCAAACGTGCTGCGTAACACGAGAATGAACCTCATTGGTTCTTGCATGTCAGGTACCAAATCTGAGTGCCCTATTTACATTTGCTGATGTTAAACATATCAGTACGATTCACATGGGCTGATATATGTAGGGCTGAGCTTAAAGGCCGTGTTGCAGGGTTAATTTTTTCCAACGAATTTGTGCAATTTGCTTGTTGGTAATAAACATTTAAACCGTTATCCATTGTATTTTATGTTGTTGGGTATCACAAAACGGAATATAATACGGAAAAGTAGCTACTATCTTACAGCGGTTTGCAACGATTCTCCTTTCCCCCACAATGCATTGCATTACGTCACCTTGGGGAGAGAATTTACCAAAGCCCGCCTTGAGAGCGACTAGAGAGACGAGTAGTAGACGATAGTATCCAGATAGCGCAGATTATAGATAAATAGATAAATACATATATATAGATAGATAGATAGGCTAGTATTTGCGGCAACTGCACATCCAATGGCGCGGGCGCCTCTGACGTGCGACCAACTCTACGTTGTCAATCTACCTACTATATATTTCTATCTATTTATCTAGCTGCTAGCTATCTATGCTAACGTTATGCTATCTGCCTATCTCTCTCTATACCGCCCACACGCACCTGCCAAACACAGCGACAGACACGCTACGTTTGCAACAACATTTTCACCGGAGGAAGAGATAAACGCTTAGAAACGCCCATATAGCTAGCATGATGCCTTCTATTTCTAGGTGACAAAGACAAAGTTTACCAGTACTACGACACTATGTCAAAGGTTACCGGTACTTATCTGAGCTAACGTCATGATCACTGCCACTAGATAAAAAGAAAACGTTGATTTTTCACTCGGTGCTATTCAATGACAGTAAAAAAATGTGTTTTTATTGTGCACTGCTGCTCGTAGACTAGCTCCAGTGCTCATTGCTGCGTGCTAAATGATAGCAACTCACCAGGACACTTCACCAACTCTCCACTCATTCTCCTAGGACCATGCATTTAATTGGCTTTGACGGCCATCAGTTCTTGGCAATTCCTCATTTGCCCTCTCACGTCTGGCAGGCCATCATACATGTTGGCTCTTGCCACCTCTTCCTCATCCCAGTCAGTCGCCATAGTTCTAATACTAGGCTGAGGCTACCTTTCCTCCACTTCTCCCCAACGTGATGTCATCACCGAATTGCGTAAAAAAAACCCCTGTTAATACCAAAAACGTAAAAAACTGGTCTTTAAGACCATTTTTGAGACATTTTAAAAATGATATACATATCTTGAGTGATTTATGTACCCATTAATCGACAGTGGTGGTTAACCTGCAACATGGCCTTTAAATATAAACCCTAGAGTGGAGGAGACAGAATGCCCCTAATGTCTTCACCTTAAAGGACAAGTTCGGTATTTTACACTTAAAGACCTGTTTTAAGATCGTTTCTGATGAAATAGAACGGTTAAGATTGAAATTTGGACAAATGCTGCTGTCCCGAGAATTTTCGGTTTCTGTATTTCATCTTTTGCAGCGATTTTTGTGTGACCATATCAGTGAACACCCCAGACCACTCGGTGAGTTTCACATCTTTGTAAACTAAAGTTTAATGCGTTTTATGCGAATGATTGTTCCAGTGCCCCTATGAAACCATTGTGGAGGTGGGGGGGTGCTACCACAGAAACCGAAAATTTTCGGGACAGCAGCATTTGTCCAAATTTCAATCTTAAAGGGGTGGTAAAATGCCCTTTTCACAAGATGTAAAATAAATCTCTGATGTCCCCAGAGTGTGTGTGAAGTTTTAGCACAAAATACCCCACAGATATTTTTATATAGCATCTTGAAGTTGTCACTTTTTGAGGGTTAGCAAAAACGCACCGTTTTGTGCCTGGCCCTTTAAATGCAAATGAGCTGCCTCATGGGCGTGTTAGCAGCTGCGATTACCACACTAAAATGACAGAAACTGTTCTGCCTTTAATGTTAAAACAGAGTCAGACAAAGATGGAGAGACTCAAGAAGAAGTGATGTAGAATGCAACAGGACGTCTCTGAATGGTTAGTTGATGAATTTATGTTGCGGATGTGGAGTTAACTATCTTCAATTAGCATATTCTGTCATGATAATCTATAAATCGCTCGTATAGGAACTGTTGTGAGATGCACACAGAGTGACTTTTTATTGCATGTGAAAAGAAGGATGCTAAAGTTTGAGCTGACTCTCAAATGTACTCTTATACAACAACTTTTCCTCTTCTCAACATGCACTGCGTGTCCCGGAGGCGGGGTTTATGTACATTTTAGGGTTGCTGATGTCACTAACCCGGGAGGAATGTCGTGTAGTCCCTACCAGCCGTTTGTTGTAGTCCTTTTCTTTAAAAGAAAATATCTCCCTTTGCTTTGAACTTTGAGCATTGTAACTTTGCAGATGTTGTTTATGCTCAAACAGCAACATTTCACACTAGCTAAAGTTAGGAAAGTGAAATCGTGTTTTACCACCCCTTTAACCGTTCTATTTCATCAGAAACGATCTTAAAACAGGGCTTTAAGTCAGTGTAAAATACCAAACTTGTCCATTAAGTGATTCCAAACACACATAACAGAATACTAAAAATCTGTATTAAACACTCATTTTCTCCACCAAAATATTTATCCAAAACATAAATTGAATCAATAATAAATTGTAAATGTGTTCAGCATTCTGTAACATATTTTCAAATTTTCTATGAAATTAAAATAAAGGAGGCATTTATATAGCACTTTGTACTACTGTACTCCCAAAGTACTGTACAATCATATCAGGGGATCTCTCCTCACCCACCACCAGTGTGTAGCATCCACTTGGATGATGCGACGGCTGCCACAGTACAACAGCGCCAGTGTGCTCACCACTTACCAGCTACAGGTGGAGAGGAGAGAAAGTGATAGAGCCAATTGAAAGCATGAGGATTATTATAAGACCATGATTGATACAAGCCAATGGATGAAATTTGACCAGGACAATGTGGTTACACCCCTACTCTTTACAAGAAGTGCCATGGGATTTTTAATGACCACAGAGAGTCAGGACCTCGGTTTAACTTCTCATTTGAAGGACGGTGCTTGTAACAGTATAGTGTCCCCGTCACTATAATAGGGCGTTATGACCCACACAGGCCACAGGGTGAGCGCCCCCTGCTAGTTTCACTAACACCTTTTCCAGCAGCAACCTAGTTTTCCCAGGAGCTCTCTTATCCCATGTACTGACCAGGCTCTACCAAGAGGGTAATCCATCAGCCGGAAACTGAAGCCTCCCGGAGCCGCCATTGTAGCAGACCATCACCTGCTGTTAGCATTCCATTGACTCCCATTCAGTTTGGTGTCACTTTGACAGCGAATAACTTTACATCTGAGGCGTCCAAAGACTTCATTTGTCCATTATTTATTTCTAAAGAAACACGACAATGTATAAAAGGCTCAATTACTTTGTATCTTACGTTATGGCCCCGTAGAAGCCGTTTTTGTAAAAATAGGCTAACGATTGCGTCATAACCACACAACTCTCTGTCGCACTGTAGAGAAATTACCAAATAGACAGGAGGAGAAGCTCGCAGGAAATCTTTTACTGTCTATGAGGCAATCGGGGGACATGGAGAAATAAAGTCAAGGGAGAAGCCCATAGATAGAGAGTCCATAAAAGCAACGGGACAAAATATTTCAACAACGTTTTTGAGGAATTGGAAATAATTTGGTATATGGCACAGCTAGTAGAAGATTTACAACTGTCAGACTGTCGTCAAGCTCTGTTTGAGCCTGCGCAGTCGCTCAGCCATCAGGAAGTGAGTGCTTCTAAAGGGCTTCAGTTTTCTCCGTTGAAGTCAAGGGGGTCGCTGTGTCCATTTCTTTTACTGTCTATGGGCTCAACCCTGCTTAGCTTCAGTGGGCAACCAGTCTTAGGCTACTGGGTGATATGGCTGCACTATTTAAACTCAACATCCCACTCTTGCTTTTCTAATGCCTATATTATCTAAAACTGCTAGAGGGAACCAAAAATGATTAAAGGATTGACATCAGACAGAAAGAAGGTGAAAGCAAAGGTCAGTCAAGGGGGGCAGTGTCGGGGAAGGCTTATCTCGTTCTTTTCACTTATTTGTTGGAGGATGTGTGTGGGATTTCTTCTTGTTCATGGTGAAATATAGATGTTATGTATTTTCACAATTTGACTGCTCTAGTCACATGGTAATCAGTGATCTTCTGCTTTTTTCAATGATGAGTTTGTTGAACCTCAGCTTGATGCATTCATCTGTGGCTAAACAAATTTGTCGTATAGTGAGCAGGATATATAAAAATTTAGTGTATGGCTTCTGCAGGCATGTGTTATGATACCTGAATCCTCCTCAGCTCTTTACAATTTTACAATGTAAATCTGTGGTGAAAAATGGAACTCCAGTGCTCTCTAATTAAAGGGATAGTTCACCCAAAAATGTAAATTCTGTCAGTAATTACTCACCCTCATGTTGTTCCAACCCCGTAAGACCTTCGTTCATCTTCGGAACACGAGTTAAGATATTTTTGATTAAATCTGAGAGCTGTATCACTTCACCATAGGCTTCAGGAGCCGGTACCGCTCGCTTGTCATCATGCCACACATGCACAAAGTCTAAAACTTTCCCCGGCCCTATGCCCTCAATCCATAGAGGCTCCTCATTACCATATAATTTGCATTTTTTTTCAGGAGAATTGGCCTAATTAATCATGTGGCCATTTTATGTCTCATTAGTGCTCTCTGCTTGGATCCCCCATCCAGGACACACGACCCCACATACAATGTCCATTATTCTTTCTGCCTTTCCTGAACACAGACTTTCTCTAGACTCATTTTTTTTTTTTTTTACATTTTGAGCCGTCTGTTTCGATTTATAATGAAGGCCTTTCATGTTTTGATTTTTCAAGAGCATAAGTAGGAATTCTGAGAATGCTGTTGTGATACATGAATACATGTTGTAAAAAAGGGCAGTAAGTGGAAAAAGAGGAAATTCAGAATACACAGTTGTGTTCACACTTGACATGTTTGGTTGGATTACTTGTGCGATTGCTCTGTTAGTGCGGTTCATTTGAATAAGTGTGAACGCTACCATCTGAACCCTGGTGTCACCAAACAAGAGGACAGAGACCACTGGAAAGATGGGTCTCGGTCTACCTCCTAACAAACTGGTGTGATTCGAATGAAATATAAACACAACACAGACCAAAGACATGTAAATGAACCAAAAACTGACATGATGTCACAAGTTGCGACCCTAAAAAGTACAGAATGCTCAAGCATATCTGTTTTCTCTCATCATAGTCGCAATGTTGCTCATCACACTTCGGTACAGGCATCAGAACCGCGTCTCCTTGCAGCAGATCTGTGTGTGTGTGTGTGTGTGTGTGTGTGTGTGCTTTCAGACCTCAAGCGACCCGCCCCAGAGTTCGTTTGCAATCGGAGCGATTGTTTTGGTGCGGATCTAAGCGATTACCCTGTTACATATGCCTAAATGAACTGAACCCAGGGAGAAAATGCACCAGGTTCTGAAACAAACACTCAGGTGTGAAAGCACCCTCAGTTTCTTAAGGAGATATAACATCTGATATATATTAAAATAAAAGCCATACTCTAGTTTTTAAGCTCCCTCCCCAGCCAACCAAGAGTATTTTTCAAAACTAACCTGCAAACATTTTCTGTTAAGAATTTGTTACTGTATTGATCTCAAGGCCATGGGCACATTCAACTATTAATTCACACACAGCAAAACATTGTCAGGTCACGAGTTGTCACTTATTTCTAATGTGAACAGATTAGCCAATCGTAATATCTTGAATGTACAGTAGCAAAAATAGCAAAAAAAAAAAAATATATAGAGGCCAGAAAGAGGGGATGGAGATTAATACATTTTCTTCTAATGTTTTTCCCTTGATATCCTTCTCTTGCAGAGGAATTGAATGGGTTAGTTTGACTAGTTTTCTGTCCTTCGCCACCTCTGTTCCCAATAACCTTGGACTTGTGAGGAATGAACTGCAGCATGTGGACTTACGCACAGGTAAAGCACACACACTGACACACATTACACACTGGTATTTTATCCTGATTGAACGTTGCTCGATCTCCTTAAAGGTGAGTGCATTTTGACTGTCAATGTTCACTGGTATCAGCTGCAATGAATTGTTCTGAAAGTGAATCCAATGATATTATTCCAATGTGTCATCATTATAGCTGTGATGTAGATGTCACCGTTTTTTATTGAATTAGTTATTGTCCTTTGTGTGAACGGGTCTTAACTCATCCCACATCACATGTGTGGCTTGTTATTATGCCTCTAAAGAGTGAGCAATGATTTGGCCATACAGGTGTGAATGACATCTGATCAAAAATCATACATTTTTATATAATACCTTCAGATTAAAAACAACAGATTATGTCTAACCTTATAGGCCAAGTACATTTCACACTGTTATTGGCTATATTTTTCCTGTATTTGCTTCATATGCATGGATGTTTTTGGAAGTCTTGTTGGGTCATGTGCATGAACGGTGTGTAATGTCAAGTTAAATGCAATTTCATTTAAAAAAAAAAAACAAAAACATGTTTCAAGACTCTCACATTGTGTTAAATCCCATTGCTCTCTGTTTTTTTTAATTAAGCTAGTGTATCAATATTAGTTAGGTCATGCAGACATTGCTTGGAAACACCAGTGAAAGAACTTCATGAATATTCATGCACTATGATCAGCTGATTCTCTGGCTGATTAGCAGTCTCACACCTCAGTGTATTTGTATTTCAGGCTATAAACTAGGCCTACTATGCAAATGTCACATTAAAATTTTATAAATTCATTAAAGCTGCAAGCAGCATTGATGGGGACCTCACACGTTGGTGCACATTTGGGATGCGGGTGTGTTTTTGAGCATTCCTATACATCTAAACAAGTACTTCCTGTTTCAAAATGCCTGTAAAGAGAGATGTTTTTGAAGTGTGTGAGTGGCGGTAGACGTGTAGGAGAGATAGCTTGTAGAAGGTGTGAGGGAATCGGGTCTAGAAGGAAGGTTGAACAAGGTCTTCTGCCTCTGTAAGGGGAGAGGAGGAGATTATTAGCTGTGGATGTGATTAGTCTGAGTTCCCAGACGTGTGAAGCTAAGAACTGACTGCTGATGCTTGTGGATTTGTCTGTGAAAAAATGTGCTAAAACTTCAGCTGTTAAAGAGGTGGTGGGAGGTAGTGGAGGGGCTGATAATTCTAGAGATCCATAGAAAAAGAGAGAGGACCCAGACATGCACTTTAAACTTTGGATATACAAAGACTGTGCAATCACTTTACTATGAATAGGAGAAAGTTCAATGTGCAATATGGCAGAATAAGTCCCAACTACTAAATAAAAGAGCCAGTTGCTAGTTGGTAAAGTCATTGCATCACTGCAGCTGCCATTAGAAGCTTCGATTGCCATTGAAACGGTGTTTTGAGATACGCATTGACTTGTCCAGCCTGAAATATAAGCTTTTTTTGAATGCTATGAGCATTAGAAACAACATTTATGGCACAGCTCATGTCAGATCTTGTTGCTGATTTGATTTTTTTTTATTTAAATATGAGTGTGGCAAGTAGTTGAGATTTTAGGATTCCTCCATCCATCCATCCATCTTCTTCCGCTTATCCGGGGCCGGGTCGCGGGGGCAGCAGTCTGAGCAGAGATGCCCAGACTTCCCTCTCCCTGGACACTTCATCCAGCTCTTCCGGGGGGACACCGAGGCGTTCCCAGGCCAGCCGGGAGACATAGTCTCTCCAGCGTGTCCTAGGTCTTCCCCGGGGTCTCCTCCCAGTGGGACGTGCCCAGAACACCTCCCCGGGAAGGCGTCCAGGAGGCATCCGGAACAGATGCCCGAGCCACCTCAGCTGACCCCTCTCGATGTGGAGGAGCAGCGGCTCTACTCTGAGCTCCTCCCGAGTGACCGAGCTTCTCACCCTATCTCTAAGGGATCGGCCAGCCACCCTGCGGAGAAAGCTCATTTCGGCCGCCTGTATCCGGGATCTTGTCCTTTCGGTCATGACCCAAAGCTCATGACCATAGGTGAGAGTAGGAACGTAGATTGACCGGTAAATCGAGAGCTTTGCCTTACGGCTCAGCTCCTTCTTCACCACAACAGACCGGTACATCGACCGCATTACTGCAGAAGCTGCACCGATCCGTCTGTCAATCTCCCGTTCCATCCTTCCCTCACTCGTGAACAAAACCCCAAGATACTTAAACTCCTCCACTTGAGGAAGGATCTCTCCACCAACCTGAAGTGAGCAAGCCACCCTTTTCCGACTGAGGACCATGGCCTCGGATTTGGAGGTGCTGATTTTCATCCCAGCCGCTTCACACTCGGCTGCAAACCGTCCCAGTGCATGCTGAAGGTCCTGGTGTGAAGGGGCCAACACGACAACATCATCCGCAAAAAGCAGAGACAAAATCGCGTGGTCCCCAAACCTGACACCCTCCGGCCCCTGGCTGCGCCTAGAAATTCTGTCCATAAAAACTATGAACAGAACCGGCGACAAAGGGCAGCCCTGCCGGAGTCCAACATGCACCGGGAAGAAGTCTGACTTACTACCGGCAATGCGAACCAAGCTCCTGCTTCGGTCATACAGGGACCGGACAGCCCTTAGCAAAGGACCCCGGACCCCATACTCCCGGAGCACCCTCCACAGGCCGCCGCGAGGGACACAGTCGAATGCCTTCTCCAAATCCACAAAGCACATGTGGACTGGTTGGGCAAACTCCCATGAACCCTCCAGCACCCTGTAGAGAGTATAGAGCTGGTCCAGTGTTCCACGGCCTGGACGAAAACCGCACTGTTCCTCCTGTATCCGAGGTTCCACTATCGGCCGTATTCTCCTCTCCAGTACCCTGGCATAGACTTTCCCAGGGAGGCTGAGAAGTGTGATCCCCCTGTAGTTGGAACACACCCTCCGGTCCCCCTTCTTAAAAAGAGGGACCACCACCCCGGTCTGCCATCCCAGAGGCACTGTCCCCGACCGCCACGCGATGCTGCAGAGGCGCGTCAGCCAAGACAGCCCCACAACATCCAGAGACTTGAGGTACTCAGGGCGGATCTCATCCACCCCCGGTGCCTTGCCACCGAGGAGTTTCTTGACTACCTCGGTGACCTCAGCTAGGGTGATGGACGAGTCCACCTCTGAGCCCTCAGCCTCTGCTTCCTCAATAGAAGACGTGACGGCGGGATTGAGGAGATCCTCGAAGTATTCCTTCCACCGTCCGACGACATCCCCAGTTGAGTTCAACAGCCGCCCACCTCCACTGTAAACAGCGTTGGTAGTGCATTGTTTCCCTCTCCTGAGGCGCCGGACAGTTTGCCAGAATCTCTTCGAGGCCAGCCGATAGTCCTTCTCCATGGCCTCACCAAACTCCTCCCAGGCCCGAGTTTTTGCCTCCACAACCACCCGGGCTGCAGTCCGCTTGGCCTGCCGGTACCCGTCAGCTGCCTCAGGAGTCCCACAAGCCAACCAGGCCCGATAGGACTCCTTCTTCAGCTTGACGGCATCCTTTACTTCCGGTGTCCACCACCGGGTTCGGGGATTGCCGCCTCGACAGGCACCGGAGACCTTACGGCCACAGCTCCGAGCAGCCGCTTCGACAATGGAGGTGGAGAACATGGTCCACTCAGACTCAATATCTCCAACCTCCCTCGGGATCCGGTCGTGGCTCCGCCGGAGGTGGGAGTTGAAGATCTCTCTGACAGGAGACTCGGTCAAACGTTCCCAGCAAACCCTTACAGTACGCTTGGGTCTGCCGAGTCTGTCCAGCCTCCTCCCCCGCCATCGGATCCAACTCACCACCAGGTGGTGATCAGTTGACAGCTCCGCTCCTCTCTTCACCCGAGTGTCCAAGACATACGGCCGCAGGTCAGATGAAACGACCACAAAGTCGATCATCGACCTGCGACCTAGGGCGTCCTGGTGCCACGTGCACTGGTGGACACCCTTATGCTTGAACATGGTGTTCGTTATGGACAAACTGTAACTAGCACAGAAGTCCAATAACTGAACACCGCTCGGGTTCAGGTCGGGGGGGCCGTTCCTCCCAATCACGCCCCTCCAGGTGTCACTGTCGCTGCCCACGTGAGCGTTGAAGTCCCCCAGTAGAACGACGGAGTCCCCAGTCGGAGCACTTTCCAGCACTCCTCCCAGAGACCACAAGAAGGCCGGGTACTCTGCACTGCCGTTTGGCCCGTAGGCACACACGACAGTGAGAGACCTATCCCCGACCCGTAGGCGCAGGGAAACGACCCTCTCGTTCACCGGGGTAAACTCCAACACATGGCGGCTGAGCTGGGGGGCTATAAGCAAACCCACACCAGCCCGTCGCCTCTCACCAAGGGCAACTCCAGAGTGGTGAAGAGTCCATCCTCTCTCAAGGAGTGTGGTTCCAGAGCCCAAGCCGTGCGTAGAGGTGATCCCGACTATCTCTAGTCGGAACCTCTCAACCTCACGCACCATCTCAGGCTCCTTCCCCGCCAGCGAGGTGATGTTCCACGTCCCTAAGGCTAGTTTCCGTGTCCAGGGATCGGGTCGTCGAGGTCTCCGCCTTCGACTGCCACCCGATCCTCTCTGCACCGGCCCCTTACGGCTCTTCCTGCAGGTGGTGAGCCCACGGGAAGGCGGTCCCACGTCACTCCTTCGGGCTGAGCCCGGCCGGACCCCGTGGGAAGAGGCCCGGCCACCAGGCGCTCGCATACGAGCCCCAACCCCGGGCCTGGCTCCAGGGTGGGGCCCCGGCTGCGCCATACCGGGCGACGTCACGGTCCTTGGATGTTTGTCCATCATAAGGGGATTTTGAACCGCTCTTAGTCAGACCCGTCGCCTAGGACCTGTTTGCCTTGGGAGACCCTACCAGGGGCATATAGCCCCAGACAACATAGCTCCTAGGGTCATTCGGGTACTCAAACCCCTCCACCACGTTAAGGTGGCAGTTCAAGGAGGGGGATTCCTACATTCAAATAAATAGGACTTGGATTGGAAATAAATTGGTCTTGAATGCCTGAAATACCTGCCCGGAGGCATTGCAAATATGGCCACCGAGAGACTTTCATTGAAAGGGATTTTGACACATGTTAGCAGGATTGTGTCCTCTTCTGTGTGGGATGTTAGAGTGTTTGTGAGAGGAATGTGCTGAAAACATGTTGAATATGGACAAATAGATTATTGAAAAAAAGTAGGAAGCAGAAAAAGAAAATAGATACTTAAGTGCCTTGTCTGTCTTTGCTCTGTGGATTCACACAGGCTTTACGCGAGTAGGTCTTGACACAAGGAAAGCTGACACTGACACTGATCCAATTAAATATATGGCTCATCAAAGCTTGTGTGAATACAGCTGTTCACACCTTTAGAATTAGCTAACCAAAAGGCAATAGCACACGAATTACTTAAATTGAAACTGTTGCCTGCGGGACAGATCGGCACTTAAGTGCAATAGATATAACAAGCAATAAAAATAACAGTAACACTTTACTTGAAGCCTTTATGTGTAATGCATTATAAAAGTATTAATGCTTTGTATTGTACCTTATAATGCATTGTATGATCTCATGATTAATTGTAACCATAGTTATAATACATTATAATACACCTTTAGAAAGTATAATGCATTACAAAACGACAAACAACCAATTTCAGATGTAATAAGGAATATGTAAATATTATAATGGGATTGAACTTTGGTTACAATTATTTATGAAAAGATAGAATGCATTATGGCTTACATTATGAATACCTTTATATTGCATTATACATAAAGGCTTTAAGTAAAGTGTTACCAAAATAACAAATAGCTGCTTCTTGCTGACAGACATTATTCTAATATCAAACAAATACAAATTAAAATAAAAAATAGGAAAAAGCAATAAAACAGTAAAACAAATAAATCCTCTCTAGCAGCAAATATTCATCTTTACTAAAGACAGGCTATGTCGTACTGCCGTAATCGCTTTTCCCTGAATTGTTTAAGCATAAACAAATGTTTGAAAATAAATATAAAGTTTTTAAGTATTTGGTATGGTTTGATAAACTCTATATCAAATATAAAAATCTGAAGGGCTGTTTAAATACTCTTTGACTTACAGATTCTGCAGCTTATGTTTGCTGGAGCCACATTGACCGCATTATTTCTTTCTCTAAGCGCCACCTACTGTCAAAGCGTGAATTTGCATTTTCATTAATCTGGTCTCCTTCATTCCTTCCGCCATGCTTCTTGTTTATGTTGGGGTTGTTAACATCAGAATGCACATCTTTTTACCTATTTTACACAGCATACACACAGTGTTGTTAAAGGGGCTATGTGTAGCTTTTTACTAAAAAAAATCTTTAAGATAGAGTTTTCATTTGTACATTTATGAGCCAACCATAATGTAATAGACAGAATGACACCTTAATGTCCACCACGGTTGCCTCTATCAGCCTGTAGGCTCAATTGTGTGGGGAGGATTAGGGTTCGAATTGGCGCAAAAATTCACAAAATATGACGTCATGCGCGTACTCGTCTACTTGGGCTTACATCCATACGGCAGCCATTAGTAAGCAGCAGCAATCGCTAGCAGTAACGTTAGTGTCTCAAATGGACTCTGCGGACGGAAAGAAGCGACCAGCCTCCAGCACAATCCAGACACCCACGGAAACTCCTCGTAAGTAAAAAAAAAAAAAAGCCTTATCTAGTGCGGCCAAAATAGAGAGTGACCGGCGTCAAGCAAAGAGAAGAGTCAACATCGGAGCGGCATTTGATTCTTGGAGGGAGCACTGGTCAGCGCTGGGTATAAAAACAGACCACGAGCTGGCTTTCTTTTTACTGCAAAGGTAAGACATAATTACAACTTTCTGGTTGCTGTGGTCGTGCTCGTACGAGCGTGCGCACCAAGAACGAGCATGAGACTGGCTGCAGTTTCTCTAACGGCCAATGGTGTCAGTAACGGTTAGAAATTTCAGGACTTACGCAATGCTCCTTTAAATTTAACAGGCTGATGTAAAAACTATTGTAAAAATCAAAACAATTCGTAATAAGGTATCTATAATCATTTATGATATTTTAAAGTGCCCATGATAACAATACCATGCATGTTCATTACTGCGATATATCATATTACAGGAGACCAGCACATGTCTACTGAGTCGAAGTGGTTTAGGTTAATTCTGTTTTATGTTTACAGAACTTCACTTGTTTACGACAGCTTGCTTGTGACAACCTTTTAGAGTGTTTTCTGGGTCATCTGTGTGTGTGTGGATGGTGTACGGCATTCAAATCCTAGCATGGCCTTTTCATCCGTGTTTTGTTGTTGTTGATGTTGTGAAGTCTCCTCCACAGTCTGCACTCTTTCGGTTGATTAGCTCCCTGTCTTCATTAGAACAGGACCTTAATTAGGCCACTCTTTCCATACAAACATTGTCTCAGTGAATATCACACACGATCCTTCACACACTAGCTGAACACTTGACAATCTGGAGAGCAAATCAGGGCTCTGCAAACTCTCGAATCATTAATGAGTCGAGAGAGTTGGAGACTGCTGAAGATAAAGGTCAATCGACTATTAATTTTAACACAATTTTCTGCATTTTATGCATACAAATCACAGCAACCCACAAAAGCTTTTTTAAAGGTACATGTTAACTAAAAAAATACTTTTTTATATGTTTTTTTAATGAAATAAACTATTACTTTATGTTGTAGATAATCGACAAGAATCTAGAAATATAGTGAAATTAAATTACTTTTATATCGTACTGTTTTATTTAGGCTATAGAGCATAAAAAGCATGTTGTACATTTATATTTATTAAGGATTGAAAGGTTGCTTACCTGCCTATATTTCATGATGTTTCAGTCGATTTTACACATTTTAGTCTGTCAATAGTTCAACTAGTAAAATGCGTACAAGCTTATATAACAAGAACATGTTAACTAATGTAAGTAAGAATAAATGACTTACGATGTTATCCTCCAAACTCGATGAAAAACAGATTAGCGTGTGATTAGTGTGTGATTCGCTTATGCTGGGCGTGGGTGTGGTCACATTCAAATTAATGAGCTCAGACGCTAACGATTGTACCTCTCGTTGGTTTCATATGTATTACATAAACAGAGAAAATGTGTTTTCCATATGAATTACTTCATTTAAAAGTAGACACTTCAGACTTTCATATACTGTACTGTACACATGTCAATTATAGCACCCACACAAAAATCCACAATATACAGATGGTACTCAAACAGAATAAGCTTTTTACCTCCCGTTATTTCTGCGGTTAATGAAATTGCTATGGTGCTATTACCATTGGAGTGGACAGCAGGCGGAGAGGATGGCACGTTTTCAATTTCCATTTCCACACAACGGTGTGGAAAAGTTTCAATTTAATGGGATTGGGGTTTTGTGGACAACACAAACAAATGCCTTTTGCCTTCAGATAAAGCGACATCTCTTAAGGAGTACAGGGGGCTTATCATCAACACAGATCGACCCCCTCAATCACAGGAACGCCTTTCCCCCCAATTCTTATCCACTAGTGTGAGTAATCTTCAATTCCTTAGGAAAAACTCCCAGGAAACACTAGTTGTTCCATAAGGCTGAAGCCACAAAGAAAGGACAGATTTTCACAATTCTTCAAAGTTCAACCATCATGTTTTGAGACTGTTTTCAGCACAATGCCTAGGTTAATCTACAGTTGGTTTGAAAAGTGAGCTGTGAACTGTGATCATATGTACAGCGGTCTAATCAGAGGTCTGTAAGGTGTTTATTGAGTTTGAACTTGTTTTGAGGATCTTGCTGCGCTGCTCTCAGACGAGAACGAGAGATGCTCTTTAGAGAGCATCATGTTTGCTGAGAGTGACAAAAGAAAAAGGGTGTGTGTAATGCCCTTATATGGACATGGTTTGTGTGTGTTTTATGTAAATTACTTACCTCAGGCATGTGGTCGCTACTTTCATTTTTAAGTAAACTATTCCTTTAAATTTGTATCCTCACATTAACTTTCTTTTGTAAATGATCAGTGGGAGGTTCATTGTCCTACAGGGGATAATTCCTACAATATGTGCATATTGTATATTTTAAGGTCTTGAGGCTATAGGATACTAGTTTCAGTAAAGGTATTATGGATAAGAAAGAGATTATCTGACATGTACAGAATTATATTCACTTTATTTAAGAATACGAATTCATCAAAATTAGAACGAAGTTAAGAACAAATTCATGTGTATACGCACGTGTTGTGAATTAGGCGGAAAGGTTTCATGAGAAGTTCAAATGTGCGTATAAATACGAATAATGTACGCAATTAATGAATGAGACCCATTGCTCTTAGGTACATCAGCCATACAACTCAACTTACAGTTCTGCTGTTACAAGAGTTGTGAATGTCTTTGCAATAATGAAGCAATAGGTAATTCAAGGCAGTGTGTTACAGTGATTTATTTTTGGGTACGGGATGTTTATATACTGTAGGTAATAAATGTAATAAACAAAAAAATAAGCGAGCAAGTTCGGACACAGACATATATCCACATGGCATCTTCATCCAATGGACAAGGTTTATACACATACAATTCAGTGGTTCTCAGTCCTGGTCCTGGTGTGTCTCTTATTTACCATACATAATTTATATCATTGGTAGAAGTGCCAAATCCTGTAACTGGGTGTGACTGAAGTGTAATAAATAAGTTGTCTGCTCCTGCAGTTGCTGATAGTGTTGTTTTTCTGTTCTGCTTTGTGTTGATTATTGAGGGAATAGTGTGAATAAAGAACAAGTGAGCAATTTCAGACACCAGTTGACACCAAAATGGCTCAGATTGTTGTTTTACGTTAGTTTTAAGAAAAGCTCTTTGTTTGCTGCATTTGTTTGCAGATACTGTACCACTTGGTTTGATATTTTGTTTTATAATTTGATGACATTCAGTCATTTTTAAGTGTGGCTTAAGTGTCCAAATATTTTTTCAGAGCCACTGTCAGTATAATTAGGCTGTGTGTCCACCAAAGCATTTTCCCCCCAGAGGCCAGCATCATTTTTTATTTTTTTTTTCAATAGGAGCGCTGTGTATTTTCCAAAAGCCAGCAGCGTGACGAGGTGTTGCATGCTTGTTTTTTTTTTTTTTTTTTACTGGTCAATGAGAGATAAAGGTAAAATGCAGGACCTGTTTTTACCCAGCTGTTCAATCACAGTGGATGAGGGCCGGAACAAATATTACATTGTCTCACCCTGCTTGTACAACAATGGAGAAGTTACAGAGTATTAATATAAAAAATAATGCTTGGAAGAAAGTTTTGTTAGCCATGGGTTTACCAGGTAAGCAGTTAAACACTGCATTTCCCAGCCACTTTCAGAAGCGCGCCTCATATTTATGCTAAAACCACTTTGATGGACACACGGCCTAAATCTACCATACAAAGCAGTCCCATATTCTGTATGTTTTGTTTTATATTTAAGAGAACATTCATTTATTTATTTATTGTTTGTTTTTTTGAATAATGAATATTTTGTGCTTTCTCTCTCAGGGCGGTGCTTTGCATTTCGAGGTGAGCGTGGGAATGATGAACCAGCCGTTGAAATGATTAAAGTGTCACATCTGAAGTAAGTATCATCAATTCTCTTCACTCTGGCGCAAACACCTCAGTGAGCACTTAAACACGCTTCCCTCATCAGTGGTGTCAAATACGGACATGCACAAACTACTCTCTGTAATTATTTGGTATTATCTGTGCGGTGTCTGAGGTGCACATTCACCATCTCTGTCTACTTCACTCTCACATTGCAGTACTTTAACATGGGGACATCCTGAGTGATGTGTCTCATTCCTTAACCTTGCAGTAGAGGGGATTTTATTTATTGTTTGCCATCGTTTCAAAACTATCACCTTTATCACTTTCCAAACTGCAGTTTGAAACCGTTCAGTCAAGCAAGTCAGTGTCTGCTGGTTATCAGCAACCCTAAAGACATCTTTTCACTGTTTACAACAAATGACAGACAGTATTGATTTCCATTGGAGAGTCTCACAGTGGCTGTGAATGTGAATTTTTAGATCCATTTTGAGCTTCAAATATTTACACAGTATGAAACTCTTACAAATGGGTGTGATGAGTTCCATTCAAATCAAGACTATGCGTACAAGGCGAAAATTATAATATATTTTCTTAAACCCTAAAATCCTGCTAGAGTGGATGTTTATGAACAAAGAAGTCCAAAACAATTATTTACATTGTTTAGCATTGTGTAGTAGGGCTGTCACTTCTGTTCAAATCCTGTTCGATTTTTGAGACATATGTTTTCATTGAATCGATTGTAAAATCGATTTTTCCATGTCTAAAGACGTTTCCATTTTCAACACCAAATATTGGCAAATCCACAGACAACTAACAGGCATTAGGACGAAAGTAAAGAGGGCTCTTGAGACGCGCACAAGTCAGCAATATTTCTGATGATTTATTGGCGTGAAGTTTTGTGCACAATGACAAACAGGAGTGCAACATTCAAGGATTGAAATTAACACCCGCCAAATTCGGATAAAAATGAACTTTGGCGGGTAACGCTGTCATATCACGAGCCAATTTGGCCTGTTTCTATGTTTACTCACTTTGCTGGGGAAGTTCGTGTAAGCCAAATCTGCGTTGATTTAGCGCAGATACGCAACTCGTGAGTCCTAATGATATATTAAATACAGCGTATTGCGCAGAATCTGCGCATTTCTGGCTTGCTTGAACACACACGTCACTAAGCAACAAATAACGGCGCGCTTGTTCACTTGCACTGAAGTAATAGCGAATATTAAAAAGCATTTGGTTAACAGAAAAGACATTGTTATTTTCCAACATCCTACATGTTCTGTGTACTGTATTGATCTGTCTACCTAAAACACATTTTTGGTTAAAAAAAAAAAGGCAGTTAAAATCGATTCCCTATTTTCGTTTTCGAAACTTGTGTTGGTTGGTCCGATCGATTGTGCAATCGATTTTCGAACGTAAAGTGACAGCCCTATTGTGTAGTAGTGGTTCCTAATATTGATAATAAATTGATAATAAACCACTGGTCTAGTCTAGAGTAACACATTACATAAAATGTATAATTAAAATAATAATAATTTATAATAATAAATAATAATGCTGCTGCATTTGTTGCTGAGAAATGTAATGTAGAAAATCAGTAGCGAAGGTATTTTGTTAATAAAAGTTGACAACATGTTTCTGTGCTCCTGGATGTGTCTCTGTGTGCGTAGTGCGATCTCCTGATCGGTGTGTGTGTGGTTGTGTGTGCGTGCGTACGTGCGTGCGTGTGTGTGTGCGTGGTCTGGGTAAAAACCCTAGTTTGTGGGGACAAGATGTCCTTGTAAGGGTGGCAATACCAGAAATCTTTGACCTTATGAGGACATTATTTGGTCCCCATGAGGAAAATGGCTTGTTTTTTTTGAAAATGTAAAAATGCAGAAAGTTTTCTGTGATGGGTAGTGTAAGGGGATAGAATATACCATTTGTTCAGTAAAAAAATCATTATTTATAGTCCCCATAAAACATGGTAACCCAACATAGATCAGTGAATAAATTGACTACTAATTGTGCATATGTAGTGGTGCAGAAAGGCTTTGTTGGTCAGTCATTCATCTATCCATTTTATTAACCTACAGTATGTAGAGACTATGTTTCGGGCCATAGGCAGGAAACACCCTGGACAAATGGACAGTCCATCACAGAGCTAACACAGCCGTACATTCACACTAACACAAACACACATTCACACTTACACTATGGACAATTTAGCATCTCCAATTCACCTTTGCTGCCTACTTTAGGATTATGGTGGAAATTGGAAAACCCGGAGGAAACCAACACCAACACAGGGAGAACATGGGAGAACACAGAAAGGCCTCCTAGCTCAAACCAGGGACATTCAAATTCAAATAAGCTTTATCGGCATGATTTGTAGAGTATTGCCAAAGCATTGGCCATTACATAAGCAATGAACAAATAATCAATAAAGTCAAATAAATCAATCAGTAAACAAATACATGAATGCATTTTAATAAACAAGAAATAACAAGAGAAAAATAATTAAGACAATAATAATAAATAATAAAAAAGCTTTGTACCTACATTCAGACATGTTAAGAATATTTAGTTAACTTTAGTTAACTTTAGACAACACTGAGCCTCTGTCCCGACCGGTCAATCAGTTAATCCATGCTCACTTTAATGTAGGATGCTCTTTTTTTCTGAAATGTCAGGTATAGTCCAGAGGACGAAGTAAAAGTGTGTGTACATGGTCTTGTTTAGGCAGTACCTGGTGGTGGTGTTCAGAGATAAACCTCTGGAGCTCTGGGATGTCCGCACAGGAACATTGCTACGCGAGATGGCCAAGAACTTCCCTACTGTCACTGCCTTGGTACTGTATCAAACTCTCAGTGTGCTGTTCTGCTTATTGCTTAAATAGTTGATTATTGTTTTGAACTTTTATGCATCAGTCCGTCTACATTACTGTTTAGCTTTTTAAGTATGCAGTTTTATCACCACACAAACCCAATGAAGGGCGAAGTCGCTGTGGGGTTTTAACTGCAAAGGCCAGTAAACATTGTAATGGCGCCGCTAGCAATGTCTCACAAAATAACCCCAACAATAACCTTAGCAATAAATGCAGTCTCTCTCCCGGTAACCTGTCTGCCAGCTCATTTGCATCTTGATTACTTCCTAGGGGTAAAATATGTGCCAGCGACTTCTAGCGATCAGAAATTTGAAGCGCTTTTAAAGCACAGTAATATCCAGGTAGCATTTGGCAGACATAGGAAAATTGGGGAATGTGTATTCGATACGCCCCATTGAATCCAAAGAGACCGGTTTCATGTTTCTAAGCAAAAGATTTTTGAAATTATAAGAAAATAGACATTTACTCTAATCGTGATCAGTTGGTGGCTCTGTTCCAAAACTGGTGATGATAAGTTTCATGACTTAGATGTATTTCACAGTTATATTTGTTGTTGCATTATTCCTTTAACATTCAACCTAAAAAGAAGCCAATAAAAAAAAATACACACCAGGTGAATTGGGGAAAGCACATTTAACTAATAGATATCACCATACTTGATCAGAGAAGGTCTTTTTTTATCAGTCCATAAATCAGAAATTACTGTCAGCCAAAAAAAAAAAAAAAAAAAAACATTTCCAAAATGTAATATAAAATTAGACAAATTATATATGAGCAGACACCTCTGTAAAAACCTTCAGAATATAAAATAAGACTGTAAAGGCAATACTGCAGGAATATAACATGAGTTTGCTTGAGGAAAAATCCTCATAAACCACTCTCATCTATTACTGATCTCCACAAAAGTGTGTATGCTTCTTCAGAATCATGTTGCATATCCTAATTTGAACCTATAATAATAATAATAATAATAATTATCCTATCAAAAACAATAGGGTTTATGACCAAATGCGAATGATCAAATGCAGTTTATGACCCCCTTTGAAGAAAACATTTAATCCTCCATCAAAAATGTTCACCAATATTCCTTGAGCATTTGCTTGTATTAAAACTGTCTGTGCAGTGACTCATGATAACATGTATTTGTGTGTAAACAGGAGTGGTCTCCTTCACATAACCTTAAAAGCCTGAAGAAAAAGCAGCTTGCTGCGCGCGAGGCCATGGCCAGACAGACCACGCTCGCTGATGCGGAGCAGAGCAGCGTTGAGTCCTCCGTCATCAGGTCTGATTCAGTCCAAAGCACAACTCTCATCCTCTTCTTGTTTTTCCTGGAGAACACACACACAAAAAAGATTTATTGAAGAATGAAAACATGCAATGTCAAGCTCCGAAATGAAATTACTATATAACTCCTGAACTGCATTACAAAACTTCTAATGTACACAGATTTATAATTAATTTGAAAAATGATTTGGACCATTTCAGATCTCTACACTGAAATGTAAGTTCCCTCTGATGTTATTTGCGCTTACGCACGTTGAAACTTGAAGATGCATTGCACCATGTTTGATGACATTGATAACACTGGTCCTCCTGTGACCAGCTGTGCCATGGCAAGTTTGAATATGCTGAAGTATTAATGAGATTACAGTGGAGGGGAATACTTTCAGTGCACTTAAAAAACAGACTAAAAACTTGAAGGCTGACTTCAATGACATACAATGCTTTTATTCAACTTTTTGAGCTTTTTGTCATTTTAAAGCTCTAGAGCCCAACTCTCCACTGTTGTTGTATAGAAAAATGTGGACAGTATGCTCTTCAGCATTTTTATTTTGTGTTCCATGAAAGAAATGAAGTAACCGAGGTTTGGAATTACATGATGGGTAAATTATAGATTTTTTAAATTTGTCTATTTAATTTTTCTATTTAATAGTCTATCTTTGATTCACTAATCATTGATACTTTGGTATACACTCCAGTCTAAGTGGTTTGCTGTTTCGATCAGATCTCTCTGTTTGCTGTCTGTCAGTATGTTGCAGGACGCTGAGAGTAAGTCTGAAATGGGTCAGGGCATATCGGCTCGAGAACACTTTGTGTTTACTGACACAGACGGCCAGGTCTATCACATCACCGTGGAAGGCAACAGCGTGAAGGATGGGGCACGTATTCCACCGGATGTGAGTGTCCTTATGTGTTCTGCTTCCTAGTTCTGATCTACTGTCTTAAAATAACTAATTCTTAATCATAATATGGTATGTTTCTATTGATATCGAAGGCTATATGCTTAATATGTAGCTCTGATTGACACATTTTGTATCGGAGGTCTCTGCTCCGTGTCTCTGTCGCCTAAGGGATCCTTGCCCTGAAAGTATTATAATTATTTTGATAACTTTTTGTTGTATAGTCTATAGTTGCTTTGTACAAGGATTGATGAAGATCTGGCAAATTATTATTAGTACACACCCTAATAATAACAATAAACAGAGCAGTTCCAAGAGGGTCTCGCACGATCCATCCATTGGCCCTTAATATACAGCTGGAAAAATCAAATCTATGTCAACTATCAATGTCACATATCAACATAATCTCGACATTTGTGAAGAAATTGCTTGGGATTTTTAGACAATTTCCTTTGTTTTGAATAGAACCTTGTATGAAGCAAGATAAAATAATAATAATACATGTGATATTATAAATTTGGGTTCATTTTAGTTTAGGGTCCAATTCTCACTATTAACTAGTTGCTTATTAGCATCTGTATTACTAGTATATTGGCTATTTATTAGTACTTATAAAACATATTAATGTGTTATTCTGCCTGACCTTATTCTACATCTCTGAATCCTAGCCAATACCTAAACTCAACAGCTAAGTAACTAATAATAAAGCAGTAATTAGGAGTTTGAGGCAAAAGTCAGAGTAAATAGTAAGTAAATGGTGAGAATTGGACCCTAATCTAAAGTGTGACCAAATAGTGGTCAAATAGTCTGTCTGTTGTTGGTGACAATTCGATATATAAAGCTAAAAAAACATCCTGTACACTCAATTTATTCATCATTTTGAATGCTAGATTTCCTCACACATTTTGTGAGAGAGTGAATGTCGCACCCAGTTAATCCAAAATAATTGCTTGATACATAAACTTTTATTTTTGTATTCCTATAGCCTGTTTTGTCTCATCACTCAGATTATAATCAGTCATACATGAAAGCAGATTCTGTTTCGGATGAACGTTTTGTAAAGTCCTGAATGTCATGAATACAGCTGTACACACTCTTCTGAATGGATCAAAGGAGTTTTCAAACATTTCCTTCTAATGTTTTATATCAAATCTGCAGTTTTATACTTTTGAGATGAAAGAGGAGATGGAGAGAAAATTGCTCCCTTCTTCATCCTCATTATCCTTTTATCTCCTGCAGGGCCTTTTTTTCACAAGCCACAATGCCTATTTCTGATCGGTTGTTCAGATCCATTTGCTTTTTATTTCACTGTTCGTATTTTGAGTTTGTAAGCGACCCATATACAGTACTGTATGCTTTCAGCATAACCAGTGACACAAGAACTCATATTCTTGGTTACCAGTGTCACGCTCCCTGTTCATATGTTGTTCTGTTCATTCAACTGTAATTTCTATTAAAAAATAAGAGGAAGGAGGGGGGCGCTGCCAAGCATCAATGGAGTAGGACGTGAGTTTGTTAGCTCCTGCCGTTTTCAGTTAATATTGTTATTTTTCTGCGCTTTTTCGTTACATATTTAGTATAGTCTCACTCCGCAACATTTTTTACTAATAAGTCTAACTCCGGACTGCATAAGATGGCTGGAAAGAATTCTAAAACTCGCAAAACTATTCAGACACAACTGCGGCCTGGTCTGCAAGTTGCGACCGCGTCTTCGAGTGGATCATCTGTTACCTCAGAGGTCGAGGGCGCCTCGACGGATGCCAACCTTGACATCGCTGCACTCAAGCTCGAGTTATTGGCCTCGGTGAGGAAAGATATTGCTGATATTTTTAAAAAGGAACTCCAGGATACTCTCGGGGATGCTTTGCCTACTATTAAGCTCGACCTGCAAGCGGTGAAGTCACAGCTGGCGAATGATAAAGCTGCTACCGATGCTACCATGTCTGAGCTAAAAGGTACGGTCGGAGAGATGGAGCATGCACTCACCGAGTGCTCAGATGACATCGCCGAGATGAAAACAACTATCGAGCACCTCACAGCTAACATAGCCATGCTGGAAAATAAATGTGAAGACTTGGAGTCCAGATCACGGCGTAACAACATCAGGATAGTGGGAGTACCGGAGGGCCCTGACACCTGTACCACGGCTGCTGTGGCCGCCTTACTGAAGGAAGCGTTCAATTTGGAAAAGGAGCTGCTTTTGGACCGGTCCCACCGGACCCTCCAACCCAAACCCAAGCCTGGTGATCGTCCACGAGCCATTGTGTGCAGATTTCATTATTACAGTGACTGTGTTGACATTCTGCGCCGCGCGAGAGAGCTCCGACAGATTAAAGTCAGAGACGTGACCGTCTCAGTTTTCCCTGACCACACTGTCAAGATAGCTCGGGCTCGGGCTGCATTCAACGAGGTCAGACGTCAACTTCGTGGCATTGACGGTGCTCGATATGGTCTGTTTCATCCAGCGCGTCTTCGCATCACATACAACGGTGTTGAGAAGGATTTAGTTTCTGCGGAGGAAGCCAGCGACTTTGTCAAAACTTTGGTTCCTGGGTGAGCTCCAACTGCGTTTCTGATCTATGTTCTATTAGGCCTATTCCTTAGAGGTTGTGAATACACCAGTCTTAATTTGTTTAGTATTAGGTGGTTTTCTAGCTTGCTGCACTTACTAGATCTGATCAACATTACCTCATTTTATGCTTTCTGCATCTATTTGCACAGGACTGAGGGCCCACTGTTATTTGTATTTTCGCGTGCTTTACTGTATCCATGCGCATATGTTTAAATAGTGTTGAGATCGGCGGGAGTTTTTTCTGTCTCTCGTTTTTCTTCTCTTACTTTTGTTTGGTTTGCATGGCCTCCGAGTTGTTCAACGGTGTTGTGGACAACTTTTGTTTACTGTGGGAAGCACTGCTGTCTCCTTTGTTCTGTGGTTATATGGGGACTTTGGGTGCATCTATGTTTAGGGGTTTGTTGGGAGGGGAGGGGGGCCCACCTCGGCTCTATATGATCATTTTCAAAAATAAATTCTTTTTTTTTTTCAAATGGTTAATGGCAATATAGATCCCAGCATTGCTGGGTCAGGCACACCTCTCAGATTCATCAGTTGGAATATCAGAGGTATGGGTAATCCTGTTAAGAGATCTAAGGTTTTTGCACACTTGAAACGTTTAAACTCTGATTTAGTTTTTTTGCAGGAGACTCATCTTCGTGTTAAAGACCATGTTAGGTTACATTGCCCTTGGGTAGGTCAAGTCTTTCACTCAAACTTTAATTCAAAAGCTAGGGGAGTCGCTATTTTAATTAACAAAAAAGTCCAGTTCACATCCACTGACGTTATTGATGATAGGAATGGCAGATACCTCATGGTTGCTGGTACCCTGATGCAAAAAAAGGTTTTGTTGGTGAATGTATATGCCCCGAACTTCGATGATGTTGAATTCGCTAACAGATTGCTGAGTAACATCCCCTTCTTGAATACACACCTGCTGATTTTCGGTGGGGATTTAAATTGTGTTTTCGACCCAATCTTAGATCGGTCTAATCCTCGAAATCTATCTCAATCTGCTATGTCTAAAACATTTTCTGATTTTATGAAACAGTATGGTCTTATTGATCCATGGAGATCTCGTAACCCCTCTATTAAAAAATTCTCTTTCTTTTCCCAAGTGCACCATTCATATTCTAGGATTGATTATTTTTTTTATTGACAGTACGCTTAATTCATGTGTTAATTCTTCGGACTATTTAGGTATTGTAATCTCCGACCATTCACCTTTACTATTAGATATTCAACTTTCTACCTATAAACGTAGCCCACCACTTTGGAGATTTAACTCTCTCTTTTTGACAGACCAAGAATTCTGCAAATTCATTTCAAACTCTATTGATGAGTTCTTGTCTTTCAATCATAATGACTCATCTTCATATTCATTGCTGTGGGAGACACTTAAATGTTACCTGAGAGGTCAAATTATTTCTTATTCTGCTCTTTCTAATAAAAAGATTAATGCCAGGCTTAATGCACTTACATCTATGATTGGGGACCTTGATCAAAGATTCGCGCTGAACCCTTCTCCAGAACTTCTTAAGCAGCGTCTTGATCTGCAAGCAGAATTTGATCTCATCTCAACTAAAGAGGCAGAGCGCTTGCTATTACGCAGCCGTGGCTCATACTACGAATATGGCGACAAGGCAAGTCGTTTACTGGCACATCAGTTACGACGGCAGGCCACTTCCCGTTTGATACTGAACTATTAAAAACACGTATGACACTATTACTACAGACCCCTTGGAAATTAATGCTATTTTTAAATCATTTTACTCTTTATTATATAAATCTGAATTTCCTACTGACAACACTAAAATGAATACATTTCTTCAGAATATTTCGAACCCTGTCATTGATACAAATACTGCCACGCAAATGGACTCTCCACTCTCTCTTGAAGAAGTATTAATAGCAATTAATGCTATGCAATCTAATAAAGCCCCAGGTCCCGATGGGTTTCCGATTGAATTTTTTAAAACATTTATTGGCAAATTGGCACCGTTACTTTTATCCGTATTCAATGAATCCCTAGAAAGTGGTTCATTACCACCAACCTTGACACAAGCCACTATTGCTCTCCTTCTCAAAAAGGACAAAGATTCGACCTCCTGTGGGTCTTACAGACCATTGTCTTTGCTTAATGCTGACGTCAAGGTATTGGCTAAAGTAATTGCGTCTCGCTTAGAGAATGTGCTTCCTCATATTATATCTGATGAGCAAAATGGTTTTATAAAGGGACGTCAACTGTTTTTTAATACCCGTACACTTTTCAATATAATTTACTCAAAACACTCGGCTGAACTTCCTGAGCTTGTGATTTCTTTAGACGCCGAAAAGGCATTTGATAGGGTAGAGTGGGAATACTTGTTTGCAGTTCTGAAAAAATTTGGATTTGGTGAAAAATGTATTTCTTGGATTCGCCTCCTTTACTCATCCCCCAAGGCTAGTGTTCATACTAATGATGTTTATTCTGATTATTTTGCCCTTGGACGTGGAACTCGCCAAGGTTGTCCTTTATCACCTTTGCTCTTTGCTATTGCTATCGAGCCTCTGTCAATTACATTAAGATCTTCCCCTTTATTCAAAGGTATCACCCGTAATGGATTCGAATATAAATTATCACTTTATGCGGATGATTTGTTATTGTATATAACTGATCCTACACTTTCCATCCCTGCGGTTTTGGATATTCTGGAGAACTTCAGCGCCTTTTCAGGTTACAAATTAAATTTGGAGAAAAGTGAGTGTTTTCCCATTAATACTGCAGCATGTCTGTTGCAACAGTCAGATTTGCCTTTTCGATTTAGTCCATCAGGGTTCAAATACCTAGGTGTTAACGTGACTCGTTCTTTATCTAGCCTTGCGTCTGCGAATTTCACTCCCCTTATCTCTAGGATTACATCCAATATTCAAAGATGGGGTAATCTCCCCCTTTCACTAATCGGCAAGATCAATGTTGTTAAAATGAATATTTTACCGAAATTTCTTTTTTTATTCCAGTCAATTCCTCTTTTTTTGCCAAAACATTTCTTTGACCCATTTGATAAGATAATTTGTTCTTTTATTTGGGGCGGAAAATCACCTAGGATTCGTAAAACTCTACTGCAGAGATGCAGACTTAATGGAGGACTGGCATTACCTAATTTTTTAACTTACTATTGGGCGGCGCACATCCATAAACTTTGCTACTGGTTAAAATCCCCTGGATCCTCTTGGTGTAAATTAGAACTATCATCCTGTAGGGGATCTTCTATACCTGCTCTACTTTATTCCTCTTTACCTACGAAACCTTCTCTATACACTGATAATCAAGTGGTTCTTAACACACTCAAAATCTGGTATCAATTTAGACGACACTTTAAATTTGTAGATGCATCTTCCTTGGGTCCTATTAATAACAACCATTTATTTCCTCCATCACTTTCGGACTCGACATTTTCACTGTGGTATGACAAGGGTGTTTTGCAATTTAGAGATTAATATGTAGATGGTGTCTTAGATAGCTTTACCAATCTGTCATCTCGCTTTGAACTCCCTGTTACTCATCTGTTTCGCTATTTTCAAACTCGCAACTTTGTGGCTAAGTGTTTCCCTAATTTCCCTTCTTTACCTCCATTGCATCGGTGGGAAACCATGCTTTCATTTGTCCCTCATCACAGGGGAATCATTTCAAAGCTATATGACATTATCTTAGCTTTTAGCGACCATTCAAATGCCAAAATTAAGGGTACATGGGAAAGGGAACTGGGAATACAAATACAGGAGGAGTCTTGGGAACAGGCCATAGAGAGGATACGTTCTACCACCTCTTGTGCTCGTCTTGGACTTATTCAATTCAAGGTTTTACATAGGGTACATTTCTCTAAGCTTAGACTATCTGAAATATATCCGGAAGTGGAAGACAAGTGTGATAAATGCCATGGCTCCCCCTGTCATCTTAGCCACATGTTTTTTTTTTTGTCCTGATTTGGTAGATTTCTGGGTGGCTTATTTTAATATTATGTCCTCTGTTCTTGGGGTAAATCTCCAACCTTGTCCTCTGATTGCTATATTTGGGATTCCTGGCCCCTCAATGCCACTTAACCGTACACAAAAGGACATCATAGCTTTCACATCCTTACTAGCAAGACGCTCCTTATTGCTACATTGGAAGTCTGCTAAATATCCTTTTATCTCCCCCTTTGGCTCAGAGACATCATTTATTTTTTAAAACTTGAGAAAATTAAATATACATTGAGAGGATGTACAGTCAAATTTTTCCATTAATGGCAACCCTTTATTTCCTATTTCACAAATTTAAAGGTACTACCCAATTGAATGTGTGCCTGTTATTATTGTACTGTTTGTATTGCATAGTTAACCAGTAATATGTGTGTTGGTCATGGTGAGCTGAGTGGGTGGGGGGTTGTTTATTATTTCTAACACGACACTCTGTGATCTAATTTACCTATTTCTAATAATTCTTATTAGAGTGTTTTGTTTTTGTTTTTGTTTTTTTTTTTTTTTTTTTTATTATTTTTTATTTTTTTATTATTATCTTTAATGTGTATATGTGTCCGTGTACATGTACATATATGTTTAAAAGTGGGAGGAAAAAACTAAAAAGGGGGGAAAGGATAAATTGTATCTGTGAATGGAAATTCTGTATTGTTTGTTATTGTTGTATTGTTTTTCCTTTTTCCTTCAATAAAAAAAATAAAAAAAAAAATAAGAGGAAGGAAAATACTAAACAAAGAAGATGATATGAAGATGTGAAATGAATAAACTGAGAATTTATCTTATTAGATAAAAACATGAGGACAGTTTTCCTTTGGGGATATTTGCAGTTAAAAAATGTAATCACAATATTTAGCAATATATTTTATTGTAGTTCTCAGCATATTGCAAAATGTTTAAAATCGCTATGTAGAAATAGTACTAAATATGTGTTCTGACTTTGTTTAATCTGTCGGCATTTGTCATCACTCTATATGTTTTAGGTTGGAGTTGAACTTTGTTTTTCCTTAAAACCTTTTATTTTAATGCAATATCTTTACAACTCTATAAGTGTTGTGGCATATTGTCCTATGTCTTTTATGCAAGGAAGTAAATGTCTTTTCTCTTTCAGGGCAGTATGGGGAGTATCGCCTGTATTGCATGGAAAGGAGACACTCTAGTTCTGGGAGATGTCGATGGAAACCTCAATTTTTGGGACCTGAAGGCCCGTCTTTCAAGGTACAAATGTATACATCACTAATAACTCAGCTAGTCAAACATGTCTCCAGTCACGTACGTCTGTAAACTGATTTAATTATTTATTATATAATAACTATTTACACTTACTATTGATTTAATTCCAAAACTATTTACTGAACTGACATGACACATCATAAGGGACTGAGTTGAGGAAAGTACAACTGTGTTCATCACACACTCTTTTACCGTGTTGATAAAATGTCACACTCATTTATATTTTTCAGGGGTGTCCCTACACATCGCGGGTGGGTGAAGAAGATTCGCTTTGCTCCAGGGAAAGGCAACCAAAAACTTTTAGTGATGTACACAGACGGAGCTGAGGTCTGGGATACCAAAGAGGTGTGTGTTGTTTATTTATCATGTATTTATTTATTTAAAAAAAACATCACTACTTCATTTGAACATGCAGATACAGAAGCACAACTGCTTCATTTTGCTTCAAGTCCTTATGAAGCAAGTGCCGCCATCTTAGCAGTTCCTCATAGCAGCCATTTTCTATCTAGCTGAAAAAGCTCAAAAAAGCTGATTTAACTCTTTCAATGGTTCTTGACATAATACAATATTTTATATCCTTGGAAACTCTGAAGTGTGTTGCTATATAATGTATACACAACAGTTACAGTAGTTCCGGTCCTCAAATTTAATTGGATGAGAGGCCTTTGAGAGTGCACCAGTATCAGCGCTTGGACTTTTCACTGCCTGTATTTTTCTTGAAAGATAATGCTGTCACACACTCCTCCAGGTGCAGATGGTGAGCAGCATCAGAGTGGGGCGTAACGTGAGTTATAGGATTCTGGATATCGACTGGTGCACGTCAGATAAAGTGGTGCTGGCGTCAGATGATGGCTGTGTGAGAGTGCTGGAGATGGCCATGAAGTCTGCCAGTTACAGAATGGATGAGCAGGACCTGACAGGTGAGTGTTTTTGGCTGAAGAAAATGTCACAGGAAATGGATTTCAGTCATGACAACTCTCGCGGTAGTTTATAAAATATGTTATTTATCTAAATGGAATGTACATATGTTTGGCAGACTAGATTTGCTACACTGCTTCTTAGGGATGCATGATTATGACAAAAATCATAATTGTCGATTATTCCCTTGAAATTGTAATTACGATTATTAATTACGATTATCACAATTTACATTGAATGATGTTTTGAATAGCTTTATACCAGTGATCCTCAACTCGCTTGGCCAGGGGACCCACATATCCCCATGGTCATCAAGCCACGACACACTTTTTTAGGAATTTTATATATATATATATATAGGTGAAACTCTAAAAATTTGAATATTGTGCAAAAGTTATAATTTTGATGATTATGGCTTACAGCTTATGAAAACCCCAAATTCAACATTTTTGAAAATTAGAATATTACAGTCAATAAAAAAAAAAAGGATTTTAAATACAGAAATGTCGGCCCTCTGAAAAGTATAATCATGGATATGTATATAGTTATATATACTAAATATATTAGTTTCACCTTTAAATTTGAATTTCTGAAATACATGAACTGTTGCATGATATTCTATCATGTTCGAGTTTCCCCTCTATATACACACTACCGTTCAAAAGTTTGGGGTCAATACGATTTTTTAAAAAATTTGTAAGAAATTAATACTTTTCTTCAGAAAGGACGCATTAAATTGATCAAAAGTGACAGTAAAGACATTTATAATAATGCAAAATAATTATGTTTTAATTAAATGCTTTTCTCTTGAACTTTCAAAGAACCCTAAAAAAATTGAATCGCGGTTTGCACAAAAAAATGAAGCAGCACAACTGTTTTCAACTGTGATAATAATCATAAATGTTTCTTGATTATCATATTAGAATGATTTCTGAAGGATCATGTGACACTGAAGACTGGAGTAATGATGCTGAAAATTCAGCTTTGATCACAGGAATAAATTACACTTTACTATATATTCACATAGAAAACAGCTGTTTTACATTGAAATAATATTTCACAATATTACTGGGTTTGTTTTGTATTTTTAATCAAATAAATGCAGCCTTGGTGAGCAGAAGAGACTTCTTTTAAAAACATTAAAAATCTTTTAAAAACATTAAAAATCCAAACTTTTGAACGGTAGTGATTTATGCCTATTATAATACATTTGTTTACACAAAAATTGTTAACACACACACACACACACACACACACACACACACACACACACACACGTACTGTCCCCCTTTACTTAACATACACATAAATTGTAAGAATATGACTGCTGCTAGAGAGAGAATGTTTTTGTGTGAACTATCCCTTTAAGAGCACAAGTGTGTCATGCCATCAGACAGATTTGTTGGTGTAGAATAGACGTGATGTATACGTGCCTCTGTTTCAGATCCAGTGTGGTGTCCGTATCTTCTGCTGCCACGGGCTGCTCTCACGCTGAAGGCCTTTCTGCTGCTGCAGCCGTGGTGCGACACATTCACCATGGACATCTCTCAAATGTGCGTGACGGCTGCATTATTCTGTCTCATCCGTTTCCATTCAAGTCATTCACAGCACATTTTCATCCAGTCTGTTGTGATAACTATGTCTTCAATGAAACCGCTGACTAAATCTGACCAGAACAAAAGTTGTCATATCATCTGCATCCATAAAAGAAAACCTTTGGTAACATATTAGTTTAGGGTCCAGTTCTCACTAATAACTAGTTGCTTATTAGTATACATATTAGTTCTAACTGTTCATTAAACTATTAATAAGCAGTAATTGGGAGTTTATTGAGGCAAAGGTCGTATTTAATAATGAGAATTGGACCCTAAACTAAAGTGTGACAAAACTTTTTTTTGTTTGTTTTTTTTTTGGAAAAAAAAATGTTTGCACCGAGTGCAATAACCAGTATTTTCTTTTTGGTACTTGCTGATTTCATCAGTTTTCCAGCACAGTACAGTGGGCCTGATGGATTGAAGATAGTCTATTTATTTTCATTAAATGTCAACCCCATTAATAACATCAAATACAAGACACAATAACTGAACACCAAGGCATCATAAAATCTAAATATAGTATTTACCCTTACTCTTACAACCAGGAATCATATCATTGACAGTAACAATGGCATTGTAATCGAGTGAGCACAGCAGTGACAGGAATGAGCCAACACTCTTTCCTAGTTTTATACACATAAACATGACTTTTCATGTATTACCCGTCCCATTCATAACTTAACATGCTTCCAAGTTGAAGTCTTTTACATTTACTATTTATAATCCTTACTATGTTACATGTTCCCTGCAGTTGCAAAAATGGCATATTGTTTCATTATGATCCACTTGGGTTTTTTCCTGGTTTAAATATTTACTTATAATTAATTCATATCTGTTAAATGGAATTTCCTAAAGGGTCCTTGTGATTCTGGAAAACCTGCTTTGAGTGCTTGGGTAGTGTAAATCCTCCCAACAAACTAGCTGATCATTTCAGCAAGTAGTTCCGGGTCTTGCTTCATCACATTCTGTTTGGAAAGTTGGAAATGTGTAACTCTATCAAAACACGCCATGACATAAGCAATTGTATTATTGTTTTGAAGAACAAGAAACTTTCTTTTTCTTTTGTGATTTCATATTTCATGCTTCAGAGGATTTAATATAAAGCCTATTCTCAAAGCTCACAGACATGCATGTCAATATTTCAAAGGGAATGTGTATCTCTATGAATCCCTTCACACAGATATATTGTATGATCTTTTTTATTTATTATTGTGGCATTTAGATACAATTCTGTGAATAGATTTGCAGATTCCAAGAGCAAATTCTTGAATTGTGATTTCCAGATCTGGAAGTCATGGAAATTACCTAATCTTTTAAAGGGGTGGTATAATGCCCTTTTCACAAGATTTAAAATAAGTCTCTGATGTCCCCAGAGTGTGTATGTGAAGGTTTAGCTCAAAATACCCCACAGATATTTTTATATAGCATGTTAAAATTGTCAGCCTTTTGAGGGTGAGCAAAAACGCACCGTTTTTGTGTGTGTCCCTTTAAATGAAAATGAGCTGCTGCTCCCGGCACAGAGGGCGGAGCCTCAACAGCTTGTGTCCTTTTACCTCACACACACATGCACTGAAAATCTCAAAACTTTTAGCCTTTTATGTTTAAACCGGAGTCAGCAATGATGGAGAGATTTAAGAAGAAGAGACAACATGTAGAAGCAACAGACATTTCTGAATGGTTAGTTGAAGAATTTATGCAAGAATTTAATTTTAGGGTTTGTGATGTCACTAACCCTGGAGAAAGCTTGTGTAGTCCCTACCAGCTGTTTGTTGTAGTTTTTAAAAAACGATTTCTTTAAAAGCAAATATCTTCCTTTGCATTGAACTTTGAGCGCTGTGACTTTGCAGATGTTGTTTATGCTCAAACAGCAACATTACACTCTAACTAAAGTTAGTAAAGTGAAATCATAATCAACCACCCCTTTGATTAATAAATTTTCACCTATACATTTTAATACTTTTCGAGAGATTATATAAAGTCAAAGTCTTGTAGTAGCATATATGTTACAAATTCTGTTGAGGGTCTTATTGGAGAAATTTACACACTAATACTGTAAGTATAATTGTTTAAATAAATCGAATCAGTTGGTGCCTGACATACGAATACAAATGTTCCCCATGGGTCTTCGTTTAAACGATTAGATCATGAACGCCTGAAAGCGTCTTAGAAAAGTCATGTAAATCCAATGATCAATCAGTATGTCTGGTAACCCTTGTTTTGACAGTTTATTTTTGTTTAGTTGGTCTATCCGAATCTTTTCTTGACATACTTTTTACAGTTGAACAGCAACTTGATTCCAGACAAAAGATGAGCTCTGTTGCTGACTTGTGTTGTGTTCTTCCATCCTTAGAGACTACATAGAAAAAGATGAAATCAAGGGACTGATCCAGGAACAGCTCAACTCTCTTTCTAAGTATGCTCACTCCCAGAAATAAGCACAGCACTGTTTCTATAATAATTCTGTAATTCAAGTATGGTATTCAAGGCCATTTCTTTGCCTTCAAAGAAGTACCTATTAATAAAAGCAGGAACAAAATGATCCTCAAATAGCACACACTGTTTTATGTGAAGAGCTTTTAAAAGCGCATGCTGCCCTCTCTCACATGATCTTTTCATTCTGGGTCATGTCTAACTAGTTTTTTTCTTCACACTCAAGTGACATCAAAAGCGTTCTCCAGGACCCAAACATGAACTTGCTGCAACGCTGCCTCCTAGTGTCTCGGTAAGTGTCGGTTCAGCTGGGTTGTGCACCAATTTAATTGAGAATGCATTCCAGATCAGTTTAAAGGATTAGTTCACTTCAGAATGAAAATGTCCTTATAATTTACTCACACCCACGTCATCCTAGATGTTCATGTCTGTTTTTGTGGAAAACATTCCAGGGTTTTTCTCCATATAGTGACTTCAATGGGGTCCAACGGTTTGAAGTTTCAAATGTGAGTTTCAGTGCAGCTTCAAAGTCTCGACACGATCCCAGCCGAGGAATAAGAGTCTGATCTAGACAAACCAGCTGCCATTTTCTACAAAAAGAGAAACATTAATATGCACTAGTTCTGCGATGCACAATGCATTATGTAATCACGTTGAAAGGTCACGTGTGTTTAGTTTCACAAAGGTAGGGTAGGGCGAAAAACTCCATCTCATTTTTCCTCCAAATTCAAAATGGTCCGACATCGTTGTTTGACCCTTTTTGTAAATAGCGTTTGACTTAGTCTTTGCACGTTTGCTTTGTTAACACTAGGTCGGTACTTCTGCCTACGTCACACGTGACCTTTCAACGTGATTACGTAATGCGTGGCGCATCACAGATCTAGTGCAAGATGGAGAAAAATCCTGGAATGTTTTCCTCAAAAACCTCAATTTCTTTTCGACTGAAGAAAGAAAGACATGAATATCTTGAATGACGTGGGGGAGAGTAAATTATCAGGAAAGCATTCTGAAGTGAACTAATCCTTTAAATTAAATAGAACCCTAATATGTTTGTAAAGATTTTCTAATTATACATATTTAGTGGTCCAAGCACCTTCACTTTGTTGTTGTTGTTGCCTTGCAGTTCCTCTCATTATTATTAATATTTTTTCAGGCTGTTTGGTGATGAATCAGACCTTCAGTTCTGGACGGTGGCTGCTCATTACATCCAGTCCTTTTCTCAGAGCTGCCAGCCCAGCGGATCTGTCCCAGAAGGCCAAGCGGCTGCTGAGGGCCCCCAGAGCACCCCTGGGAGCCATCTGGACATCTGCCATGACACGCTCTGTGAGAGCTCCTTCTTCCAGGTATGAGCTGCTGACATGTACTGAACAATACATGAATATGAGGATTATGGAAGAGGATATTACTGCCTCAGAACCAAGAATGCTTTGAGTCCTTGTAGCAATAATTTACAAATTCATAAATTCATTGCACCGATTTGCCTAAGACTTAAGGCTTTTGTTCAGGGATTTCCATCAACTGTTGCAGAGTGGAAAATCGGTGGTGGAATAGTGCAATGTGTGTGCGGCATTAGAGACATCAATTTTTCCCTGTTGTTATTGTTTTTCTTTTGGGTGTTTGATAAGATATACATATATGTATGGTTATTGTTATTGATCATATTAGTAATGCAAGGGATTTGAACAGTAATTTGAAGTAATTTATTTGTTTCTAGTTTTCAATACAGATTCCTGGTTGACCATTGCTCTTTTACGTCTACATGCTTCATGTTCACTAATTAAAAAGAAAAACATTTCTTGGTTTTTCTCCATGTCAATCATATGCACTCAATAAAACTGTTGTAGCTTATCCACGTTATGTGCGCTAAATAGACGCTGAACTCGGAGAAGCATTAATTAAACGCCTGTTGCGGTCACTGATTCCGGCCCTCCAAAATCATCTCATCCTAAAACTAAAAATAGCCGTTTTATGTCAAACATTTTCAGTAGACAAAATGTCAGTGCATCCCTAATAGAGACACTTTAGACATGTACCGAGCAACCGCTCAAAACACCCTAGCATTGTGCCAGCATGAGAAAGCACCACTCACATCCACTGAATGTGCTGTTGTAGTTCTGTTTAGTTCTATGGCATTAATGGAGCATCAGTAATTAGACTGGGATTAGAAGTATACTAGTGAATTTATGACACAATGATTCTTAAGAGGTCTTCAGAGAGAGCGACTCTGAATATTATCTACGCAATATTCAGCAGGACTTTAGGGGTTTAATTTTAATAGCCAGTTATTCTTCCTAAATTGAGACAGACTGTCACGTTGAGTTATTTGTAAATAGTGCTGTTGACACCTAAAATTAAAAACACTCCATTATACAGAACTCATTTGCTTTATTTGTGAGAGAAAAAAAGCACATTATTGCTGCACCATTATCAGCAGTAAACCAAATATGTTTTTTTCATTTGTGAGTGCAAAACTTAATGCCACAGTATGCATTGCTCGAGCAACAAAGTTGTTGTGTGATCGCCAGAGTGTTGTTATGCGGTTAATAAGGAGTTTCATGTGGTTATTTGGCGCATTGAGTCTTCTGTGTAGTTCTTACGGTGTTGCTACAGTATGTGGGTTTTCTGGATGGTTGCGTGGTTGGTTACTGTCTTATATTCTATATGACGTCCATAGTGCCATAGATTACCAACTCTCATTAATAAATAAATTCTGATCACTTTGTGGCTGCAAACATGGGCCTGTTTTTGCAGCTTTGTTTTAATGAAATGGTCTGGTTAAAATTAGGAGTTTTGATTTTTAAGATACACATTAACTTGAACATTTATGTATGTAGTGCTCATTCAAAAAGTTTTTTATTTCAAAAGAACAAGGAAAATCCAGTTGTTGTTTTGATTATATTAAAAATTGCTGCACCTCTTGATGGAAATGACATCACAACATTTATTTCCATCAAAAGGTGCGTCAATGTTTGGTCAGGATCTTGTATTGTCAATGCAAGAGTCCAGCACTCTGTAAAGTCTCCTCCAGCACATCCCAAACACTTTCAGTGAGTTTAAGCTCTGGACTCAGAGGTGAAAATGATTCTTCATGCTCCTCACAACTGTTTAAACCTGATGAATCTTGACATTGTCATCCTGGAATATGGCCGTGATGTGTCTTCCTATATGGTTGTTTAAGAAATGAAAAGCTACACACTCCATCAATTAGGGTTAGAAGAACTTTTACCAAATGTATAACATGCTAGAAACATAATAATCACTGCAATAATGATCCAGCTGGAAATGTTGACTACAAACAAACAGGTTTTTCCAGGTTGTCCATCACTGCATTCTCTCTGTGTTTACGACTCTTTGCAGCATTTAGCCGCTACCATCAACGCACTGGATCCTTCACTGAAACGATACTCGGTTACTAACGTAACCTCGGTTCTCTCTAGAGAGGGAACGAGTATTGCGTAAGTTTAGCTTACGCTACGGGAAAGATTCATCTTCTCGAGATACTGAAGCCAAAAAATGATCCTTAATTTTTGTATACCTTGTCAACGCAGTGCAGCAGCTAGCAGACCTAGAGCAGGCTATCTTGCGTGCTCATTGGCTGCCCTGCGGGCAACTGCTGCAGCCTACCAGTGAGCCGGGCGTGACATCACGCCCAATGAAGGGCGCCCGCGCCTTCATAGCGTCACAGCCCGCCAGAATGGGCGGGGCTTTAGCCTATAAAGGAATGGGCTGTAGGCTGCTTCCCTGGTTTTTGTCGACTGAAGCGAAGTCGCTCGTGGCGCGGTCTGAGGATGACTTTAGAGTCATTTGGTCCAAACTCAAGACACGACGCGCTGACAGACAGCGCATGTAGATCCCCTACGCATTTTACTGATGATAGATATTCCAACCCCACGGAGTCTAGTGGTTCGAAAGGAAAAGCTTTCAGGGCCTCGAGGACCAATGAAAGATCCCACATAGGAACCGACGGGGGGCGCGGCGGATTCATCCTTCTAGCTCCTCTAAGGAAGCGGATGACCAACTCATGTTTCCCCAGTGACTGGCCGTGCGTTGCTTCTGCAAACGCTGCCACGGCCGCCACGTACACTTTGAGCGTGGAAGGGGACCTTCCCTTATCCAACAGCTCTTGTAGGAAAGTGAGCAGATGCGCCACCCCGCATGTCCGCGGGTCCAGACCTCTGTCGGTGCACCAACCGGAGAACACCGACCATTTAGACGCGTAGAGCCTTCTTGTGGAAGGGGCTCTAGACTGCGTGATCGTGTTCATCACTCCTTCTGGCAGGGTAACGAGTACCCGTTGATCAGCCATGCATGCAGCGACCAGCGCTCTGGATGGGGATGCCAGATCGTGCCGCGAGCCTGAGAGCGGAGATCTGCCCTCACCGGAATCGGCCACGGAGCTGTAAGTGACAGCTGTGCTAGTTCCGGGAACCAAATCTGATTCTCCCAACGCGGGGCTATGAGGAGCACCGAGTGGCGCGTTTCCCTGATTCTCTTGATCACCTGTGGTAACAGAGAGACCGGAGGGAAAGCATATAGCGGGAGGCTGGGCCAAACCTGGGCCAGCGCGTCCTCGTCCTTCGAGAAGAACATTGGGCATTGAGCGTTGTCTTTTGACGCAAATAGGTCGACTTCCGCTCTGCCGAATAGGCGCCACAGTTTCTGGACCGTTTGGGGGTGCAAGGACCATTCCCCTGGGGGGACATCTGGATCTGACACCGCCCTGACGGTTTATATAGGAAACCACAGATGTGTTGTCCGAACGGACAAGAACATGCTGGCCCTGTATGAACGGGAGGAAGCACTGCAGTGCGTTCTCGACCGCCATCATTTCCAGACAGTTTATGTGAAACTCCTTCTCCCGGTCTGACCACTGGCCAAAGGCCGGTCTGCCCTCGAACAGCGCTCCCCAACCTGAGTTGGACGCGTCTGTTGAGATGACTTTCCGGTGAGAGACGGTTCCCATCGTTACTCCCTGCTGGAACCAGCTGGCCGCTAACCAGGGCTGCAGAGCTGCTATGCATTTAAGCTGCCCTTCTGGAAAGAAGCGGCCAGGTGGCGAACACGGCGCGCGCGCTGTGTCGACAAACGAGCCGTCATGGTTACCGAGTCCAGTTCTATTCCTAAAAAGGAAATTGACTGGCTGGGCAGTAATGAGCTCTTGGTCCAGTTGACCGTGAGACCCAAGCTTTCCAGATGACTGAGAAGCACTGTTCTGTGAGATAGAAGCTCTGTCTCTGACTGTGCCAACATCAGCCAATCGTCCAGATAGTTCATTATATGCAGCCCCTGACTTCTCAGGGGGGCGAGTGCCGCGTCCATGCACTTTGTAAATGTACGGGGTGCCAGGGACAGGCCGAACGGCAGGACGGTGTATTGATATACCTGACCGTCGAAGGCGAATCTCAAAAAATTGCCTGTGACGGGGTACTATCTGAATCTGAAAATATGCATCCTTCAGATCTAGAGAGATAGACCAGTCCCTCGGGCGAACGTGCACGAGGATTTTTCTGGTCGTAAGCATTTTGAACGGTCTTTTCGCAAGCACTTTGTTCAAATGTCTCAGATCTAGGATGGGTCTGAAGGCTCCGTCCTTCTTGCACGAGAAAATAATGTCTGTAAAAGCCTGACTCGCTTAGAGAAGGCGGTACCCTTTCTATAGCCCCTTTGCACAGCAGCTTTGCTATTTCTGCGTGAAGTAGGTGTGCTACTTCCGCATTCACTATTGTCGCGGTCCGGGCTCGAAAGCGCGGGGGACGGCGAATGAATTGTAGTGTATAGCCCTGCTTTATTGTTATCAATACCCATTCTGAAATCCCTGGGATGTTCTCCCACGCGGCTATGTGAGCCGCTAGAGGGCGAATGGCCTCCGGGTTCAGACCGCCATTTGCTGGCTTGTGGAACTGAACCGGAGCCGAGAGCATGGCGCGCGCGCTCTCGGTTCTGGACAATGGCGGCTCGCTGTCAGCCGAAACCGGCTGATTTATGTGAGATGTCCCGATCATAGGGGATGGGGAACAAACTTTTACCACATTTTGACGCGCGAGCAGCGCTCTGGGTGAAAGAGCTCTCTGTAAGCGTGAGCGCGGGCACGAGACTTACAACTGTATCTAACGCCCCGGTCATAATAGACGGGGAGCGTTTTATTAACGCTCTGCGTTTTGTGATAACGCTTAAGCGCGCGGGCGGGGCCCGGGGAAAGGTTTGTGTTAGTAAGCGTGAGCGCTCTCTGGCGGGCACGAGACTTATGTTTATAACCTGTTTGTTTGACCGTGTAACAGAGCGGGCAGATAGTGGGCACAGACTTGTGGACACATTTCTTACATGCAACACTCGAGCGGCTTTTCTGCGCTTTATGAGAGTGTGCTCTGTGAGTGACACAGAATTTTGAGTGCTTATGTGTAGCGGTGAGCACTGGGGTGTGGGCACTTTCACTACACTTAAAACATTAACGGCATGAGCCGGACCAGACATTACACTCTTTTTGAGATTTCTCTGGGTCGCCGTGAAAACGGCGTTTGTGTGCAGGCGAGAGGGTGAATAAACCGGCTCGTTGGCTGCTAAATGAACCGCTGCAGTAGCCTGTTTGAAGGGGACTGACAGGGAAATGAATTTTGACGGCGGTCCGGCCGCAGCGGGACACGCGCGTCTTTTCTCTCTTACTGTTAGGAGGGCTTCGCGTGCTCAGATTTCAGCGTGATTCTCTGCCGAGGCCCTCTGGGAGGCGGCGGTCTGTGACGGCTGTCTGAGCGCGATCTAGGGCGGCCGCCCTGACGTCGCTGCGAAGGCTGTTTGAAACTGACCCGGAGCCGAAAACGCGGCGCGCGCGCTCTCGGTTCTGGGCAATGGCTGCTCGCTAAAAACCGAAAACCGGCTGATTTATGCGAGATGTCCCAATCATAAGGGATGGGGAACATTCTTTTTTCACTTTTTTGACGCGCGAGCAGCGCTCCGGGCGAAAAAAACTTCTTGTAAGCGTGAACGCGTGCGCGGGCACTAGACTTACAAGTGTATTTGACGTCCCGATCATAATGGATGGGGAGCGTTTTATTAATGCCCTTCGTTTTGTGATAACACTTAAACGTGCGGGCGGAGCCCGGGGGGAGGTTTGTGTTAGCAAGCGTGAACACACTCTGGTGGGCACGAGACTTACATACATAACCTGCTTCTTGATCGTGTAACAGAGCGGGCAGATAGTGGGCACAGACCTGTGGACACATTTCTTACATTCAACACTCGAGCGGCTTTTCTGCGCTTTATGAGAGTGTGCTCTGCGAGATTCGGAGTGCTTATGTGTAGGGGTGAACACTGGGGGCGTGGGCACTTCACTACACTTACAACACCGACGGCATGAGCCGGACCAGACATTATACTCTTTTTGAGATTTTTCTGGGTCGCTGTGAAGACGGCGTTTGTGTGCAGGCGAGAGGGTAAACAAACCGGCTCGTTGGCTGCTAATTGAACCACTGCAGTAGCCTGTTTGAAGGGGACTGACAGAGAATAAACTTTGACGGCGGTCCGGCCTTAGCGGGAAGCGCGCGTATTTTCGGAGGCGATGTGTCTATTAGTAAGCGTGAGCACTCGTAAGCGGGCACGTAACTTACATTCTTAACCTCATATGCGGGGTAGCTCTCTTGTAACGTAAAGAGAGCTAGCCACGTGCTCGTTGGTCGAGCAGAACTGGAACAGTGTTTGTACGAGGGCGCGCGCACGAGTAGTGGGCACGGGACCTACATTAACACAGATGATGCCCGTCCGGGTCATGCAGAGAGCTCGAGAGGGCTCACGCGCGAACGGGGACACGAGGGCGGGGTAGCTCTCTTATAACGTAAAGAGAGCTAGCCGCATGCTAGTACGTGTCCCTCGGCCTCATCCTCAGATGCGACGGCAGTGAGGCTCGTGAGCGGCAGCTGCGCGTCGGTGAGGAGGGGCGGGGGGTTGAAGGCTTTGAGTCGAGCCCGCAGGGTCGACAGCGGAAGCGCTTTACAGAGCTCGCAGCCCCCGGAAGCGAGGGCGAGCTCTGCGTGTTCCAGGCCCAGGCAGAGAGCGCAGAACAGGTGGCGGTCTCCGGCGCTGAGCGGGGCTCTACACGAGCCGCAGGAAGTGCGAGGCATCTTGAAAAAGACGCTCGCTGCTCTTTTAGAAAATAATCTAAATAGCAAGGCAAAAAGGATACGTCGCCGGATAGCGTAGCTCGCACAGGTGGCGAAGACGGCCGGCTTCCTCAGCGCTGTCCTAAGCTGGCTGTTCGCTGTTCGACGGCGGCGGTGGCTTCTCTCAGATCCAGCGATGCGAAGAGCTCGCTGAAGAGACAAAAATCAGGGAAGCAGCCTACAGCCCATTCCTTTATAGGCTAAAGCCACGCCCATTCTGGCGGGCTGTGACGCTATGAAGGCGCGGGCGCCCTTCATTGGGCGTGATGTCACGCCCGGCTCACTGGTAGGCTGCAGCAGTTGCCCGCAGGGCAGCCAATGAGCACGCAAGATAGCCTGCTCTAGGTCTGCTAGCTGCTGCACTGCGTTGACAAGGTATACAAAAATTAAGGATAATTTTTTGGCTTCAGTATCTCGAGAAGATGAATCTTTCCCGTAGCGTAAGCTAAACTTACGCAATACGAGAGAACCTCTCGTAAGAGAACTGAAAGTAACTCAGTCCCGCTAAACATTTACTCTTTGAATTCTTGTATTATGTTTGCTAAAAGTTAACAGTTTGCTAAGAAGTATTTCCTACTAAAGCAAGGTGGTATTTGACTCTGGTTAAGCGTATCCATAGCAGACTGGTGGCAGTGGGCTTGGACGGCCCTTGCCCAGTGCATTATGGGTGTTGAAGTTTTCCTACTATTTTGTCAAAAGGGAAGATAACAGACATTTTTCTCTGTTTTCGCTCTTCAGGTTGCACTGATTTCATTTTTTTTTCTGCCTTTTTACTGTAGAGGCAGCCAAGTTTTATTGAAATCCAATTTTGCCAGCAGTAAAATACACCTTTAAGGGAAAATGCATTTTAAATGCATTTTAAAAGCAATATGACCAGTTTTGTCTTGAGGTGTAAAGCTCTCAAATACAAAATTGAGAAATGGCCTTCCATATTATAACAGATTTGAATTTCGCAGAATGCAATGAGACTCATCTGCAGGGCCCAATTATTAAAGTTTGTTTTTCCAATGTGTGGTTGAGAAAGCTGTCCGTCTGATAATGTTATGCTTCTAACAAGCATGTATTTAAAGATACCATCTATATTTCATTAGTTACTGATTTCCATGATATCGTGAGATAAAGCTGGCTACACGACTTTCAAAGTGGCTTTGTAAAATCACACTGCATATTTTAGCTATTTGTCAGACGGAAAACTGAAAAACAGCATAATGAAGCTGTAAGAGTCGGGTGTCATTTGAAGTGTTAATTGATAATTAAAATTGATCTCTGCCTGTTCTCTAGTATTAATATAAGGGGAAAACATATGATTTACCCCTGAGGGATCAATAAGGTACATCTATCTTTAGAAACATTCTCTTCACAGAGGAGCAAGAGTTACAAATTATTTCAGTCCTGATTGGGCTGCTTAAAATCTAAATATGGATTTGATCTAAATATGGATCAGATCAAAACAGGAATTTGTTCATTCTTTTGAAACATAGTTCTCCTTAAAAGAGTCAGTTTGGAAGCAGCAGAAATCCGCCGTCATGCAACACACATTCAGTAGACGTAAGTGTGTTGTTCACTCTGCTGCGTATAGTAGCACCAAATTAATAAAAAATCTTTTTTTTTATTAGGTTCTGTTTTCGATCATGCGCCGTACATGTTTTTGATGACTTCAGATGAATACAAATGCACTGGCAGTGGCTAGTAATGTGTTACAGTAATAATATTACTTTCCCAAGTAATGATTTCTGTAATGAACTATTAAAATAATTTGTATTTTGTAATTTGTCAGAACATTCATTTACGGAACACAAAATGACTTGCAAATTGCGTTTTCTTTCTCTCTCATTCAGAGGTTTCAGCTGGAGCGAGTTCGTCTACAAGAAGTGAAAAGGTCCAGCTATGAACACACCAAAAAGTGTGCTGACCAACTGCTGCTGCTGGGACAGGTCAGTACCCGCACACTTCTGATGGAGATTACATTACGTCTTTATCAAAAAAAGAAAAATATTTGGTAAAGTAAAATCATATATATATAATAAACAAACTGGATGCCGCTTATAGTGCAATAGTACATAAATGCAAATATAGAGTAAAACCAAACCTCTTTTTTATTCTTCAACGTGAAATCAGAATATATAGCCTATTAAGAAAATATATTAATTTCTATTTAATGTGTGTGGGGGAGGGGTTATTACATTACCACAAAGTACATTCAGAACTACAATAATATAAACAAAAGAAAACGTACAGCCTAGTAGTTGGCTAACAGTTAGCTACAGAAATAATTTAGAGACTTTGAAGCTTTCCTGTTATCCGAATGGTTTTCTTAATAGGTTATATATTCTGATTTCACGTTAAAGAATAAAAAAAGAGGTTTGGTTTTACTCTATATTTGCATATTACACATTTTAGTGGTAGAGTGTTAGGCCTAAAGGAGAAGTAAGGTTAGATGTTAGAATTATGATTAGTTTGATATACAGTTTACTATAATATTTATTAAAAAATCCATCAAAACAGAATCAAATATATATATATATATATATATATATATATATATATATATATATATATATATATTTGATTCTTTAAAAAAAAATGTCTCGGTGAATCAAAAGTGGTGCATTCAAAATCTCATACTGTCTGAGTAGGTACTAACCTTGAATTTGAATTTCGCAATTGTTAAAAGTATGTTCTATATAGTATGTGTAACGCTAAATCCGAGGAAGATGAAGCGGATATAACACAAGGTTTATTTAAACATCTCAAAACTAGACAGCCAACATGCGAGACAGCATGTGAAACATGAACAATACCGGACAACTGAAGAGTGCACAAGGAGGAACTCACATACATTGTGATGATGACAAAATAACAAACCGCTGTGATGATAAGCAGTGACCATAGAAACTAATGAGTGGCCGGAAACAAGTACAAAAAAACAAGTGATTAATGAAAACAAACTAAAAGTCCATGAACTGAATTAAATTTAACATAACGGTGACCGAATGAATGTGTGTAGTATGAATTGAATTCTGACATACTGTATCCTAACAAAGTACATTTACTTGAGTACAGTACTTCAGTACACTTTTTGAGTATCTGTACTTTATTTGAGCATTATTTTTTCTGGAAACATTTACTTTAACTTCACTACATTTGAAAGACAAATATCATACTTTTTACTCCAGATTGGAGATTAACGTCAATCTGATGTTGCATTCTGACATCAACTTGATTTTCATTTTCAACGTTGGGTTTGGTCTTCTAAATGCAAATTTTGTCATTGTTTTGGAGCACACTAGCTTATAGATAACAGAAAGGCTAAAATATTCATACTAAAAGCCAAAAAACTTTAAATAGGGCAATATTTGAAGGATCAGCCATTTGTGTGTCCGAAATCATTGTGGACGTTATTGAGTGCACTTATTCAATCTCACATTCAATCCCAGTATCCCACTACTGGAACTGTGTTCTAGAAATACATTTGATATTGATGTGAGGGTAGGCAGGCATAGATTCAGAGACATACGGTACTGTAAGTATTACATACAACAATGCAACAATAATAAAACAATGCATTGACATTTACTTTTTACTTTTGATACTTAAGTACTTTTAAAAATTAGTACTTATGTACTTTTACTTAAGTAAAAATAGGTCTTTACAACTTTTACCTGTAACGGAGTAATATTTGACCAGTAGTATCTGTACTTTCATCCAAGTAAGGAAGTTGTGTACTTGCTCCACATCTGTCACGTGACCTACCAGTGTCAGTTGCATCGATTCACTGCCATTCACATATCCTCTCCCGTGGCATTATGGGATAGGAAAGTGTCCATCAAATGCACACCTCAGAATCTCAGTGAAAGTCATCCGGGAACTTTTCGAATACTACTGTATGTACTCGGACATACTACTCTTTTGGCGTACTGTTTTTCACATACTATATAGTAGGGAACCATTCGATTTCGGATGCAGCGTATGTTTCTCTGTGTGTTTGTCAATAGACCCTTCTCGTGATTGCAGATAGAACATGTACAGGAGGAGATTATTCACTAATTAATTGATTGCAGATGATGTTGTTCACTCAGATGGATAAAAATGTATTGACCGTTAATATGCCTGGGCGGCGTTAATGGTTAATAGTTTAGTTGTTTTTCCCATGAACAGCACACAAACAACACACCTCACACATGACCCTGTTCTGCAGTCTCCTGCCGTCTGCAGGACCTGTAGGGTGCAAATCCATCATTCATAGCTGTCCTTTCAAAAATGCTTTAGAGAGTCGTAAACTAGGGGAACTGGAGAACTGTAGTATAAGAAAAACTAATAAGAAAGTGTATTTAGTTGAAAGAAATGAGAGATTACTAGTGATCTCAAAACTGATGGTGAACACAACATGATTGATGAAAGCCGTGCATTAGAGTCTTATTACTTTTATCTAATATGGCCAACCGGGATATAACATCAATGTTCTATTAATTTAAAGTCCCCCTGTGGTGAAAATCCAGCTTTTAATGTTGTTTATATGTCTATGTGGTGTTTTTAATATGCTTTAAGACAAACCATGTGCAAATTTATAAGTCGACATCATTGCTGAGTAACCAAAGACAGTCTCAAAAACACGGTTTGAAATCGCTGGTTATTCTGACATCACAAACTACCTTGTAACCAATCAGATCAACGTGTGATCGTCAACGAGTGGATCTCTGAGCTGAGCTGAGTGAGTGGAGGCGGGGCTCATTTGCATATTCATAGAACCACGTATACTACATGAGGCAAGAGTGTCGAGTTACATTCAAGCTATTTTCAGGCTTTTTTTTTTTCCAAGGAAAAAACGCTTAAATATGTAATTTTGGTGATCGAAGATGAGTTTTAAGGGATAAAATGATTGACTACATGGGGACTTTAAATTTAAAACATATCAGTTGACTAATAATATTCAGAATAAACAATTATTTTCTCTTTGTTCCTCAGACGGACCGTGCGGTGCAGTTGCTTTTGGAGACCAGTGCAGATAACTCCAGTTACTACTGTGACTCTCTCAAAGCCTGTCTGGTGACCACCATCACCTCATCCGGCCCGTCTCAGAGCACAATTAAACTGGTGGCCACAAACATGATCGCCAATGGCAAGCTGGCAGGTAGGGTGTTACTTGTGTGAACTGTATGATTATCTTTCTTCTATAGATCACTGAAGGAGTTTGTCCATGCTCTTTTCCATTCAGTGAATACAGGCATTTATTAATTGCTGTAAACTCCAAAAAGAACAAAAAAGTATGATAAAAGCAGTTTGTACAACTTATTCCCTATATAAGATATAAGCCATACGACAGCTTTATGTGAGGAGCAGACCAATATAATTATTGTGCTGTATTCTGGGATTGCCTTATCGATAAAAGATACAGCACATAGTCAAATCATGCTATCCAGCTCTTATTTCAAACCAAAAAAAAAGAAGAAAGATAAATAGATATTTTTTTCATAAAGAAAATGAATAAATGATATATTGCAAGTTTTGCATGAAGAAATGTAGAATTACTAAAAAATATTTGCATTGTGATACATTTTATATATATATAGGTTTGTTTATTATTTTGTAACATTATTCAATTTAACATTTCCATTGATGAGTCTCATTGTATTTTCACTTTAATACTTTAATTTTATTAACTTTTATAATTAATAAAATATATCGGTTATTACGAGGTTTTGTAAGATTTACCCACTAAGTGTTTCACGTTGGGATTGTGTCTACATGATTTCAAAAACAATCACTTAAAACAGACTTTTTGTTGCTGTGCAGTGATTCAGGGGGTTTGTGTTAATGGGCATAAGTCATAAGACTTGACAAGAGCAAATCAGCCCTATTCCACTTCCAACGCTTCTGACTGTTGTATTTTCTCATTTTATTGACTCTTAGAGGGTGTGCAGTTGCTCTGCCTGATTGACAAAGCGGCGGATGCTTGTCGTTATCTGCAGACATATGGAGAGTGGAACCGCGCCGCATGGCTGGCCAAGGTACCTCAACCAGACACAATCTAGAGCTGATATATCAACTGTTCACGATATATTCACAGTGACTTTACTAGAATTGATTAGTTCATTTCCACAAATAAAATATTTTCAATCTACAGTACTTATACATATAGAGCTATACATTATATAAGTTCCCAAACTGTGTGGCACATCCGAGTTATTAAAAGGGTGCGGGGCAAGGCTAAGGGATATTGTACAGTCAGAACATTATGCAAAAGAAACCTCTTCTGGGTGAGACAAGACCCCGCTGCCAAATTATCCTGCTTATTATGCGCTACTTGCCACATAAGTAAATAATTGTACACAAAATATTATTTTGACTTTTATTTCCTCAAGATGACTCACACTCTTTTATCAGATGTAGCGGTTGTTGACGTGGAATAATGGTGCGTTCAAGTCGAAAAGATCGTATTCACAAGTTGAACGCACATCAACGCCACCACAAACTCGTAAATACGAGTGGGAAGCTTGGGATTTACTTTAAGACCCAATCTTTACGAGTTGGCGGCATGTCAGTGAGAAAAATGGGCGGAATACCACAATATTTATAGGTAATTAGTAGGGGTGGCACGGTTCACAAAACCCACGGTTCGGTTCGTATCACGGTTTTAGGGTCACGGTTTTCGGTTCTGTACGGTTCTTGTTGTTATTTTTTCTTTTAATCTTTAACACTCCAGAAATGTACTTCAGCATATGATATAGGCTATAGCTTAATTATCTACAATTCAGGATACAGTATTAAAAAAAATGTATATCATGTAATCATGCACAAACTGAATTTGACTTGACTTTAAGCACATTATTGAGACCATCTCTGACGAAAGCTAGGTGACATTTTGATACAGCAAGAAAGACATTGATGAAATGCTTTTGTTTATTTGGCAAAAAAGGAGAATGTGTATTGCTATCTCTACAGGGACTTATATGCATTTTTAGCACACAAAGATTAAAATTAACTTGCATTTATCAAACTGTCAACTTCAGTGTAGCTCTTACAAAATGTTTATCTTTTAACAGAAAAAGAGAGGAACTCTTAAAGCACTATGTTTTAAATAAGTCAAAATATGTTACACATCATTGCCTATAATGAGGCTATAACAATAGCAAAGGCATAACCATAAAGTGAAACATAAGTTCAACCTCAACACAAACAGCATCAACAATGCTTCTATTCCCTGAGAGTGAGGATACATTTTTTTTCACTTGAAATTAAAGTGCAGTATTTGGAAACATATGACTGGAGTTCTTATCTAAACTTGGTGTCACTGTATACATTTAAATATCATAGGTAACTTGAAATCCAAAATGTTCCCACACGGACTTATACGACGCTGGCGCATCCTCCAACTCCGGTTAGCCTTCCTTATATCTCCCACTTGCCATTTCTATACGTGACGAGACCTGCAGCACTCCATACTCCACTTTTACTGTCTATAGGCTTGTTCGACTTGAACCGGCGCTGCACAGGCCGATCGGTTTATGACATCAAAGTACCGCGAGAGTGATTGAAAAGCATACGGAGCCGTTGCTCTCGCGGTACTTTGATGTTATTCATGATCAGTCTGTGCAGCGCCGGTTCAAGTCGAACAAGCCTCATATGCATGTCCATTGTCATGTCCACACTTCTCTTATTTCGCGCGAAAAGTAAACACACTGTCTGAGGTCACGGGCACGAGGTTACACTGCGCATGCGTCGAACCGTGCGACGCACACACGCACCGAACCGAGACAAGCGAACCGAACGGTTCGGATGTTTTTTCATGTACCGTGCCACCCCTAGTAATTAGCAGTGATATTATCAGGCTTTTTTATTTACAACAAAATAGGCTAATTCGATGCACAAAATATAATTGCATTGTAATATAACAATATAATATGTAATGATAAAGTTTACAGCGGCTTCATAAATTAATAAAAAAAGTTTAAAAGCAAAACACGCCTGATGCACAATCTTTGTTCTTCTAGAAGTAGAGTTTAGTTTAGAAACCTTGCTGGATTATTGTGTAGTTAATTAAGAGAAGGTACACCACCATCTTGCTTCGACGGGAGTGACTTGAGCGCACCTGATGTTGTAAACGACTTCCCAACTCGTAAATACGAACTTCTCAGGAGGATTTGAACGCACCATTACAGACACTAGACCGCACGATTGAAGAACAGTCATTGAACAAGAACAGAATTGAGTATTGCAGGGAGCCGTGTTAAAATGAATGATAAGAATGGATAGGACTGCCAGTGCCAGGTAAACGTAAAGCAGACGATGAATTTACTTTAAACATCACGACTACCACAACATGTCTACACCAGAAACTAGCGGTGATACGCGACCACAGCAAATAAAACTCATAATCAGTGATGCTGTCTACACTGGACGCGGCACAATGTAACTACAAATTCTGACAGTAAACTGATGCCCCATTCTATTTCTGACGTACTCCAACATCTGACACAAAGGTCAAATGAATTTGCAATAGGGGTGTATTAACGATACCCTCATGTCACGATTCGATACATATCACGATACTGAACTCACGATATGATAATATTGTGATACTCCAAGACATGACAAAAGGTTAACAAAAAATGTACTGTTGATTAAAATGCTAAATTTGGCATTACATTGTTGGTGTAAATGAATATGCTTGGACTTGGTGCTGGAAACCCAAAGCACAGGACAATAGAGACACCAGAATAACAATATTCATGATTCTGAAGTTGAAAATACAGAATATGTTTGCACTCTGTCACTGACTAGATATATTTTAAATAATGTAGGCCACTACATTTTTGTATTGCGATATATTGTGACACCCCTAATTTGCAACATTCACTGAAGATGAGAAAATATGACAAGACAAATGCTTTACCAGTAAAACGGTGGGTAATGAAGAGAAACCACAGTGTGTTGCGTGCCGGGCCTCAAAATATTCGCTTCTGACAGTATGAAGCGGAACAGAGAAGCCCGTCGTAGTACTGTATAGTTACTATGTTTTAAGTAAATCCTATCAGATTTTGCAAGTAAGGTCATGTCTGAGAGTGTCTTTATGCATGCAGGTGGGGGGGGGGGGGGCTTACAAATATTTTTCTCTACAAAAGGGGGGCCCGGCAGAAAAGGTTTGGGAACCACTGCATTATATAGAGCTATAATAACCAGACTTTTGACTGTTGACAAAAAGCTTGTTCTGGCCAATAACTACATACAGTCATGGTCAGAATTAATGGCACCCCTGGTAAATATGCTCAAAAATGCCTTTAAAAAATAAATCTGCATTGTTTATCCTTTTAATCTTTCATAAAAAAAAATGCAAAAATCTAACCTTTCATTGAAGTAAAATAATTGAAAGTGGGGGGGGAAATCACTTTACGAAATAAATGTTTTTCTACAAAACACGTTGGCCACAATTATTGGCACCCCTAGAATTTTTTACATGTAAAATATCTCTGAATTATATTCCTATTAATAGTGACCTTTTTTTAGCACACCAGGGTGACTAGGAACATTAAATTGTCTTGCTATGACTTCTTGTTTCAGAGGAGTTTAAATATGAGGAAACACAAAGGCCAAAGACCAGATGTGTTTGGTGCAAACAGTGATAAAAAGTACACCATGCCTACGGTTAAATATACTGCGGGATCTTTAATGTTGTGGGCCTATTTTTTTGCTGGAGGTCCTGGACATCTTGTTCAGATATATGGTATTATGGATTCTAGCAAATATCAACAGATAAAAAATCTAAACCTGACTGCCTCTGCTAGAAATTTTATAATGGGCCGTGGTCGGATCTTCCATCAGGACAACGGTCCAAAACAAACATCAAAATCAACACAAAAATGGGTAACTGAGCACAAAATGAAGCTTCTGACATGACCGTCCCAGTCCCCTAAACTGAACCCTCTAGAAGATGAGTGGGCTGAACTGAAGAGAAGAAGCACCAACATGAACTTGTGAATCTACAGGATCTGGAGAGATTCTGTATGAAGGAATAATCTCTGATCTCTGGTCAGTTGTTCTCCAAACTCATCAGGCATTATAGAAGAAAACTCAGAGCTGTTATCTTGGCAAAAGGAGGTTACAAAAAGTATTTAATAACAGGGAGCCAATAATTATGGCCAGCGTGTTTTAGAGAAAAATATTTATTTCATAATGTGATTTACCCCCCACTTTCAATTCTTTTACTTCACTGAAAGGTTAGATTTTCGCATTTTTTTTCAATTAAAGATCAAAAGGATAAACAATGAAGATTTATTTTTTACAGCCATTTTTGATCATATTTACCAGGGGTGCCATTAATTCTGACCATGACTGTACATGTATTTAGAAAACCAACCACAGTGTTTTTTTTTTATGCGGCAAACCGATAAATCTAAAATTGAGGGTGCCACAGTACTAGACGTGGGAAGTGTCAAAGTTTGCATAGGCTTTGTGAGTTTCCATTTCTCTAAAGTAACAGGTGCAGATTATTTTAATGAAATAACTTGTTTACTTGCTAATAACAGCTTCAAACAAAGTTCTTGAATATCTTTCAGAGATTTGATGTCGAAAACTAGTTTTTCTTCGGTAGCACTCATTATATCCACCTGCTTTCTTATATAAACATAACTTTGTTTCCTGATGGACTACTAAAAAGCCTTCCTCCTGACACTGAAAAATAATGTGGAAGCCAGACAATTAGGTTGCAGTTTGTTGTGATCAGTATGCATCAAACGATCTGTGAATGGTGTCTCTCTCTCTCTCTCTCAGGTGCGTCTGAACCCAGCAGAAGGGTCAGATGTGCTGAAGCGCTGGGCAGAGTATCTGTGTTCTCCTCAGGTTAATCTGAAGTCAAAGGCCATCCTGGTCCTGCTCTCATTAGGATGCTTTCAAAAAGTGGGCGAGATGCTCCACAGGTGGGGATGATTTTCCTGTTAGATTTTTTTGTTTAGCCCTATTCAGTGTAGCATGTTGCCCATTCATCCATGATAATTTGATATCTGTTGTGGTTTAGTTTGTTTACTCCCACAGAAATAATATGAAATAAATAAATATATACATAAACAAAATTCTCATGTTGTTCCAAAACCGTATGGGAATTTCTTTTTTTTCTTGTAACACAAAAGGAAATGTTTATATGCCATCAATTACATCAAACTTGACACAGCATATGCCAAGTTTTGAATTGGCAGAAATGTGAATGCGATTTTAGAACTACAGATTATAAGTAAATAGCAACATTTTGATCTGTTCTTCACTCAAATATATTGTCTTCTGAAGATTTGGATTATTCTACAACATTATTAATTATTAATTCTTCAGAATTTTTCCCATTGCAAATGGTTTTGAAATGACATGAGGGTAAATGATTGGGTGAACAAATATTTTGAAATTGCATAATTCATTTTTAAGTGAGATTTTGTCTCAATGTGTCAATCTCAATGATTAGTTTTTCTAAACACATACAATATTGATTGACATATCCTTTCCTAAACACCATTACATTTGAATGTACATGATAAATGACACAATGCTCAGATATTTCTCTAATATATCTTTACATTTCCTGACAGCATGAGATATTTCGACCGTGCTGCACTGTTTCTCCAAGCCTGCTTGAAATATGGTGTGATGGAGACAAATGACGACGTTAATATCCTTCTGATACATCTTCCAGTTTTTCAAACAGCAAAATGCAGCAGGGCTCTATTAAATTTAAAACTAATGTTGCATTATTTTTTTTTTAATTATTATTAGTATTTTTTACACCTTTTTTAAAACTAAAATATTAAAGACCCAATGAAATCATTTTAGGTCATGTCTGTTAGCTTTGAGGCTATGTGTAATGTTCTCTTAAATGTTGACACAATTTTAGTAGATTAACCTCTTCAACTCTGCCATCCTTCCCAGTCTTTCTCTTCAACTGTCTCATTTAAAGTAGATGACTCTTAAAGGGAGAGTTTAATCTTTCAGTTTTGGCTTCCACGTTTGTAACCGAAGCTAAATGTCTTTTCCCATGTAATGTGTCAGTCATGGACAGGTCCCACTGCGGCTAAACACTCTCAAGCTCCGCCTGCTACAGTAGCCACGCCCCCAAACACACTATTGGTGGAGCTGGAAAGAGATTGAAGGATCTGAGCGAAACGCTTTCAATGTTAAGATGATGTCTGGGAGGCTCAATGTTTACACTTTTGGGGGAGATAAACTCATGAATGGCGTATAGTAGTTGATGAACAATAAACTGGGATAAGATAATGTATTTTAACATTAAATAAAATTACATACTTCACCTCTAAATATGTTTTTTGAAATTCAAAACACTGGAAAATGGACCACTGGCTTACAAGAAACACTTTGCCTAAGTGTCTAAGCATCCTCTTAAGTTTCCACATACTTTGTTTGGTTGTAAGTAGTATCGAGATAACGGTAACTTGATCTTTTGAACTTTTTTGTTTTTACTTGTGTTACTTTCTGATTCCCAGTCTTCCTTAACCACACCATCTCCACATAAGCTCACAGGTGCTGCGTTTGTGGACTACGCTAAGCTGCTTCGCTCCATCGGGATGAAACAGGGCGCTGTGCTTTGGGCGTCTCGGGCTGGAGAGAGAGGGAAGGAGCTGCTGGATGAGCTTTCCCAAACACAGGGTATGGGACCAGAGCCCAGTCCCAGTGAAGAGGAGGAGGAGAAGAAGGAGGTGGACAGACCTCTTCTCAACATAGACTGAGAGAGAATATGTGATGAAAACCATAAAAATCAATTAAAATCTCGTTCTTATACATCCATAAGCGTGCAAGTAGTCAACAAACACGCATCTTTTCATGTAGTTTCAAGCGGTTTCATAGTTGTCTTTAAAGCCTCTGCACTGGTTGTGAGGTGTGTTGTATCCGAAAACATTCCCTTAACACACGTTATCCTGCTGTAATGTGCTCCACACCTGTTCTTGTAATTATTTTATTGACCAAAATATATATTTTGATGGTGATTTAAAACAAACCAAAATAATAATAATGCTGATAATAAAAACACATTTTAAGAACCTTTAAAACAGATTATTATGTGTTGGACACTAAATATGCTTATAATTTTAGATTAGGAAACCATTTAAAGACAGAATATAGAAAAGAACTAGTTGAATCTCATGAAAAATGTTCAGTTTCACGCCAAAATCCAAAGAAAAGCACCGAGCTATTATATTTTTCAAAAGATTATTTATTGTTATATTAAATAATAGACATGGCTGTGACGGTTGAGATAATTATAGGAATTCAAACCTTTGAGGTTTATTGTATTTCTCTCAGAAAAAAATAATTGTATCTTTTAGGGGTTTAGCAGCTTTTGACTGGAGCAAAGCCTCTTTGAGGGACTTGATCTCTAGCTTATTTATCCCTGAAAATGTGCATTTTATATATGACTACTCTAAGGTATTAAAATGCACCTTTCAGGGGGTAAATAAGCTTCAGAGATCAAGTCCCTTGAAGAGGTTCTGGTCCAGGGACAAGCTGCAGTTCACATAAAGATACAATTTTACACTTTTTTTCTGACAGTGTAATTATTAAACATAATATATAAAAATCAGTGTTGCAATCCAGGATTTAAATCTGCATAAATCACTGTCAAATTGTGTGTGTGTGTGTGTGTGTGTGTGTGTGTGTGTGTGTGTGTGTGTGTGTGTGTGTGTGTGTGTGTGTGTGTGTGTGTGTGTGTGTGTGTGTGTGTGTGTGTGTGTGTGTGTGTGTGTGTGTGTGTTTGTGTGTGTTTGTGTGTGTGTGTGTGTGTGTTCTTTAAAGGTTTCATGAGCATCACTCTGAGAAACGTAAATGGTTATTTGGTTCAGATTTAAATCAAAAATGAAAAACACTCCTTCATGTGATATAATTCAGATGAGTGCTGTTCCTTCAGTAATGTTGCATATGTTGTATATTGGTTAATTTAGTAAAATAGTGAAATTGCCCCATTTTTGCCTCAGCCATTAACTTAATTTTGTAGTTGGTTTGCACTTGTTCATGCTGTTGTTTGTGTGATTTACTGTAGACAGTTTAAGTGTGATGTAGTGTTAAGTGTGATGTAGTGTTTGTGTGATGTTTCCACATGGCTTCAGATCTTCAGAGAGTTGCTGTATTTAGATATTATTGTCCTGTTGAAATGAGATGTGACTACAAACCCTTCATTTTTGTGATGCCACCATTGTGTCTTTGATTTAAAAATGAAAGTCTTTTTTTAATGACTAATTCATTTGTTGAATTATGATTGCATTATGAATGTCCTGCCTTGTTGTGGGCTATGATTGTGAGTAATGATTCATGACTTTATCCTTTAAATGTTCCTATTTAAACATTTGTAAGTAATGTTCCAGGTGTTTGAGCTTACTGTATGGATATAGGCCTACTGCATGTATATTTGCGAAGTAATAAATACAGCCTGTACCATCCATTTAGATTTTCTCTATATTTTCAAAACACTTTTTTTTTAATAACAACGTACATTTAGGTTTAATTAATTGGCCATATTTCATATGGAAGAAGACAACGGCTCATGAAACGAATTATCATGGCTGACTGCGAATTTATACTTTTGCTTTGGTGTGATGTCAGCCATGAAACACTGCTTAGTTTTTGAGGATAAACTTCTCCAACAAATATCTCCAAATACTCCAGCTCTGTGGTTCCTGCTACTTATCTGTAGTGATGGGAGAGAAACGGTGCTTTTAGAAACTCTGAATTAACAACCAAATGATTCGGTTTGAAAGCGTACTGCCGACACCTGCTGGTCAAGAAAAGACATCGTCAATAAAACAATAACGCGGGCTAAACTTGTAGAATGGCGCCTTTTATAAAACAGTTTCTCATGTTTTTGCAAATGTGACGTAACATTTTTTTTTTTTTTTTGTAAATTAAAATCAAACGATCTGGCATGTTTCAAAACTAAGTGGGAGTTTTTTTAGACAGTAACACTCACACACATCCGAACATTCACGGGTATAATTCAGTAAATTATGCCCATACAATTGTTGAATATTATTTAAACTAACTGTGGTATATATATATTATTATTTTGTAAGAATGTCGCTTCAATAGAACAGAGACAGAAAGAACTAATGTGACGCTTGCCAATATTAAAAACTACAATCCCCCAGAGGGCTCGTAACTTCCGCCATCTTGATTAAGGCGATCCACGTGTGTTTGTTTTAATGAACTAGGAGTGAAGCGTGCTGGTGTTTTATACCCAGCGGCTGGACGTGCTTAAAGCCATGGTCGAACCTATACGTGCTTTGTGCCATGAGCTTATAAAGGCTGTGAATGTGACGATGGAGGCAGAATCCAGTCTGACATACCGCCTGGAGGCCCTTAAGGTGATTTATCCTCTATCAAATACAATTAAACGGTTATTAGGAATTCCGTCTTGGAGTTGCTCGGTTTATAATTATCATTCTCCAAAATTAATCGCATTTTTGATGGCATAAACATGCTCGAAAACTCATGAAACTGTGCACATGCGTCAGAATTGGCGAAATGTATTAAATGTGTGGGTTTCAGAATTAGGTGTGTCAAAATGGCCGCCACCTAAGTTACAACATTTAAACGAAGCGCCCCTCCCGCTACGTTTCACGTAAGTTAAGTTAGGTCTACGAAATTCATAATGTTCCAATACCTACTATAAAAAGTCTATTGGAGCAAAGCCCTGAACGCAACAGGAAGTCAGCCGTTTTGAATTTCTTCTGCAGTTTTTGCCATTTCCAGATATCGCTACTTTAACGAACTCCTAAAAATTATGCAGAAATGTATCACGACCTAAATGCAAACCATTTTGGAGTTCAATGACCAGATCGAATGGAAAGAGGTCTGGAGTTTACCTACTGTCTCACCAATAAAGTTAAAGAAGATACATGATATAAAGTTATTAATTTCTCAAGATTTTTCAGAGACATATGGGATTGGAATTTTTGGGATTTACATTGAATACATAGCCTAATATTTAAACTCACAAAATTGAAGATCCGGCTATATGTGCTTAAGATTCTTATTGTGTAAGAGTAATGCCGAGTTCACAATGCACGATTTTCAAAGTAGTTGGGTCACTATTCTTTTATCACTGCGTGACTAGGCTATCTGGGGTAACACTCAGTTGCTGGTGTGTTCACACTGCACGATGGATCGGCGATATGGGGTTTAATGGTATGTTCAAGTCATCTTGTATAGATCGTTTATGAGTTGAACGCCACCACAATGTCGTAATTACGATCTTTACGAGTTGTGGGCGTGTCGGTGAGAAACATGGCGCAATACCACAATACTTCAAGGTATTTATCTGTGATATTGTCAGGCTTTTCTATTTGCAGCACAGTAAGTTAATTGCCTGCACAGAATATGATAGCATTATAAAATAACAATGTAATATGTAACGATACAGTTTGCAGTGGCTTCATAAATTAAGTGAAAACATAAAAAGCAAAGCACACCTTATGCAAATCTTTGTTCTTCATTTTCTAGAACTAGAGTTTAAGAACCTTGCTGTATTTTTGTGTAATTAATTAATATTAAGTAAATCACCATCTTACTCAGGCCCCATCCACACTACTACGTTTTAGTTTAGAAACGGAGACCTTTTGCTACGATTGCACCTCCCGTCCAGACTAAGACGGCAAAAACGAAGACCTAAAACAGAGTAGTTTAGAAATGATGCCGACCCTGTTTTGCATTTTGAATCTCCGGAGGGTGTTTTAGTGAATACAGGTCAAAACAGAGGACTTTAGAAACGATGACGCAGAGGCTCACGCTCGGCTCTCTGATTGGGTGTCATACAACGGAAGAAAACAACAACAGCCTGGACTACCAGTTATGTTACTGCAAGTAAATTCTGCATTTTACAATGCTATAACAGCCTACATGTGCCGGAGGCAAGCTATTATTCGAGAGATCTGTGACAATTCCCGTGTGCAGCGGCGGTATCGACCGTACATGGAGTGCCGGTTTTGGGTTAACCTGGTAAGAACCAGCGCATGGTGGGATAATTTTATCAATGAAGTTGTGGTTCCTGAGGAATGGTGTGAAAACTTTCAAATTTCCAGATCGGCACTTATCAACCTCAGCGAAATCTGAGGAATAGGCTAGTTAATCTGTTTCCTGTTTACACCGGCACGCGCACGCCCAGTGTAGGTGAATGGTTACGTGATCCGCGTTTTCAGTCATTTTAATGTGGCCGGAGATCAATTCTAATGTGCAGCTGAAACGCTGGTGTGGACGGAGATTGTATTCGTTTTAATTCTCCGTTTCTAAACTAAAACGCAGTAGTGTGGATGGGGCCTCAGACGAAAGTGACTTGAACGCACCTGCCGTCGTAAACACGACTTCTCACCTTGTAAGTACGAACTTCCCTAAGTACGGGACTTGAACACACCATTACACTGTATGACTTAACAAAATAAAGAATTGCCGACAGCTTCTGTCTGTTGCAAAACTACAACCAAACACGTATGCTAGAAGTGATGAGGAAATATCTGAAGATCACTCGTGCGTGAGACTGGAGTTCTCGCACGAGACTGAAATTGGTTGGGGAGACGAGCAAGGATTGTGTTCTGCAAAGAGAGTTGGGGTAAATAAATCATTTTGCAATGTGCTGCACATTGCTGCTGGTCAAGCAAATGTTTGTGTTTAGTTTCTGTGTGGTATAATTGTAAATATATCTATTAAAATACTGATATTCTGGTCTATAACTCCTCCACGAACATCCCGCTGTCCTATATGCTCTCTCATTGGCTGTAGGTCATCGCCGATGTAGTTTTCAGTCAGAACACATTCACACAGCAGGATTTTGAATCACCGACAGCTCCATATATTTAGCATGCCAAATTTCTCACGGGTGTTGGCGACTCGTCTGCGATTCTCTCAGATCGTTTCATTGATAATTCACACTGTGATTGTCACTCGCGTGAACGAGCACCGATTTGCCTATGATTTCGGGCATTTGTCGGGCATCTCCCAAAACCTGTTGGCGAACGAAAATCGGGCCTAAAATCGTTCGGTGTGAACTCGGCATAGAAGTTTGGAGCAAAATTTGGTGATTAATTTAATAATTATGAATGGGAAATACTATAGCCTTCACAAAGAAAAATGAACAAATAATAAACCTGATGCAAAGAAAAAATAACTGCACACTCTTTCCCCACCAGTGTTTTTTAAAAAGTTTTTGATAATTTTCACAATTTTCGTGGCCCCCCAGAATTATTTTGTTGTATGAATATATCTGAACATGCAATGTGTCAAAAGAAAGAACAGACCCTCTGCTTTTAAACAAACAAACAAAAAATAGTTTTTTCATTCAAGGTTAGCTTGTGTTGGCTATAGTTTACATGCGTTCTGTACCATTTAAGCCCATCTTTAAAAAAAAGTTAATTTATGAAAATAATCTTTACGGAGCCCCCCTAGTCCCACTTTGTCAAAAAAAAATATTATAACTATCTCGTGGCCTCAAGATAAGTAACTCGTGGCCTCAAGATGGTGGTGGTGGTGATGGCGCAGTGGATAAGACACATGCCTTTGGTGTGAGAGACCCGGGTTCGAATCCACTGTGAGACACCAATGTGTCCCTGAGCAAGACACTTAACCCCCGTGCGACCTCTGAAATATAGCAATTGTAAGTCGCTTTGGATAAAAGCGTCAGCTAAATGAATAAATGTAAATGTAAGATAGTATCTCGTGGCCTCAAGATACTATCTCGATAGTAAAGTGTCTGACACATGGACCCTCTGTTATTAAACTGGACCCTGTAGTGCAATACTTCACATTCTGTGCAATATTCTCTGTTTTAATATTCAGTGTGCAATATAGTTTGCTGCAGTTCTGCTTCTATTTATTTACTAGTACTGTTCATCACAATTCTGTTAATACATTAATATAAATCTTGTAGGCTGCATATCCAGTCCTTTATAATTCTTCTTCATATTATATTCTTCTTCATATATTTCTTCTTCATATATTATATATATGAAGAAGAAATATTCATATACTTCATATTCATATACTTCATATACTTCTTCATATATTAGAAATATTCATATACTTCATATACTTCATATATTATATTTATAATCCTTTAAATGTCTTGATGTGCACATCAACTGTGGCACAAGAATTGTCCCCCGGGTTATCAATAAAGATCAATAAAGTATTTCTGATTCCGATTTTAAGTTAGCCTATAGTGAAGTGTGCAGACTGGTTAATTAATTGTACGTTTTTCACGTTTTGGTAGTTTTGAATGTAAGAAAGGCATGTGTCCGTGTACCTCCGTCTGGCTGTACTTCCATATGTGTATTTGATGATCATATGAATAATTTTGACTGCTTTACAGAGGTAAGAGTGTTTTAATTAGCACGGTGAACATTTAGTTAGATGGCAAATTACTGCGTTAAGATAACTGCAAGACTACCTAAGTGTTCGAGCTGGAAGCATTAGCGATTAGCATATAAGTTAAGCAGGCTCTTCAAACAGCATTACATTACTAAACAATGTTTGATTTATAATTAATGTCTGTCATGTAGTTTACTGGACTCGTTTTTTATCAGATCTAGTCGTTGTCTGGATGTGGGTGTTACAAAAGGTTGTGCTCTGGATGCATTGTGTATTAATATATATTACAATTTATTTACTTTATTATTTTATAATAGTTTTTTAATATCGTCATATCATTATATCTTAATGCTAATGTCATAATGTCAGTCTATATTAATATTATAATTAATTTTATTTACTATTCTTTTCAATAATTGATTTTTTTATTATTTATGTAATTTGTTTAATTATTTACGTTACAAATTATACCGGACTTTACGAGGCCGTTAGCCTAATGATAGCCGTTAACGTTGAATTAGCCTGCTTAACTTATATGCTAATCGCTAATGCTTCCAGCTCGAACACCTAGCTAGTCTTGCAGTTATCTTAACTCAGTAATTTGCCATCTAACTAAATGTTCACCGTGCTAATTAAAACACTCTTACCTCTGTAAAGCCGTCACAATGATTCATATGATCATCTGCTGTTCTTCTACAGCTCCTTGCCGTCAACTGGGAAATACCGGGAAATACACATATGGAAATACAGCCAGACGGAGGTACCGTGACCTAAGCCTAGAAAGCCCTCTGCTGACGTTTTTTCGTAGGCTACACGGACACATGATTTTCTTACATTAAAAACTACCAAAACGTGAAACACTTAAACAATTAATGAACCAGTCTGCACACTCCACTATAGGCTAACTTAAAATCGGAATCAGAAATACTTTATTGATCTTTATTGATAACCCGGGGGACAATTCTTGTGTCACAGTTGATGTGCACATCAAGACATTTAAAGGATTATAAATAATAATATAAGTTGTTAAATAAACAAGTATATACATGTAAAAAGTATAAATATAGGCTATAAAATATGAAGAAGAATTATAAAGGACTGGATATGCAGCCTACAAGATTTATATTAATGTATTAACAGAATTGTGATGAACAGTACTAGTAAATAAATAGAAGCAGAACTGCAGCAAACTATATTGCACACTGAATATTAAAACAGAGAATATTGCACAGAATGTGAAGTATTGCACTACAGGGTCCAGTTTAATAACAGAGGGTCCATGTGTCAGACACTTTACTATCTTGAGGCCACGAGATAGTTATAATAATTTTTTTGGACAAAGTGGGACTGGGGGGCTCCGTAAATCTTCTCTACAAAGCAATTTATGATGTATTTATTTGTAAATGAGTGTAAAATGAATCACAAAACATTTCTTGTTTGCAGTTCACATGCTTAATTCTTTGGCAGTCTAGCCTTTCTGTAAGGCTAATGGTTTTACCAAGAGATTAACTTTGAATGCAAGCTAATAAAACTCATATTTCCATTTAAAGGAAAATTATATAAAATGATAAAGGACTATTTGTTCATACACAAAAAACGACACATTCATCTATTATTTGACATTACCAATGTAGTTACCAAAGAAATGGCTGAAAATTGCTGAAATGTGTTGATTTCTACAGGGTCCCGAAACACCAAAGTTTTGGGGTGACTTTGTGTGAGGTCCCCTGAGACAGCATGCACATGGGTGGGGCTAACTCAACATTGCCAAATGTGATTGGTATGCAATAAAAAAATGCCAGGGAAGTAACAAATCACTGGATTGGTTAAAATAACGAGCAGCATAAAATATTATTTTCTCTTTTTTTAATTTGACTTCAGAGTTGAAAGTGGGCTTAAAGGGTACATGGAGCTATAATAAAACTTAACATTTCTCAATGTGGGCACAATGAAAATGATACTTAGTCCACAGTATATTTAAGCTCCATGCATACATTTGTAAACATATCTTCCCTGTCACTGAATAAAATATTGATGTTTTACTTCTTTAAAATCAATACGTTTTTATATTTTGATTTTATATTATGATGATGTGGGCTTATTTTGACACATGCGGGCTTAAATGGTGCCAATTATTAAGCCCATGCCAGACTTCCTGACTTTATTCCTAAAATATCTTAATTTTATATTCTAAAATGTACATCAACTAATTAATAAATTTTCAAATGAGAGATAAATCTTGCATTTTAACAAATTATTTTTCTTATAAACCATGTCAATATCTATGAAAAAACCTAGACTTAGATTTTGGTGGGCTTAATAGGTACACTTACCCTAAGTTTCATACAAAAAATAAAAAAGTTAAATCTTTTAATGTCGCCACTAAAAATCACGTTTTTGTCAAAGACTCCATCCAGATCGGATTCAGAACAATAATCAAAACACAGATGTTTTTCAAAACAACACAGTTTCTGCTTCTTCTTCACCTGTGTTTTGATCATGAGATTCTGTACTCTTTCAGAAGACGTGTAATAACACCCTTACCGTATAACAATGAAAACACTGAAAGCCGGAAAATTCCATAAATGGTGGGGAAAGAATTGAGCACATTTATTACCAACGTTTCGGCACAATAAGTAGCTTTTTGTACAAAGGCTATTTGTTTTGCCGAAACATTGGTAATATATGTGCTTAAGAGAGTGTGCAGTTATTTTTTTCTTTGCATCAAATTTTTCCCTTTAACTTGCACCCCATAAGGTGTGCATTTGATTTGCTGTTCTTTTGAGCAAATAATAAACCTAACATCATATTATTTAAAACTGAACTTCTGTATTATATTGAGGCCCTGAAAGATGCAAGAAATGGAAAAGCAAAACAGATGTATATATTTTTTTTAATACCTGTCTCTTGGTAATTCCTTGTACATTATCCCCTTTATATCTTTTTAGTTCTTTTTTTTTTTAATCTTTTTGTTGTTTCCTTGATGCTATTATGAATGTCTCAATTGAATACATTGTGATCATCTGTAAGTATGTAATATTCTTTTTAATGCAATAAAAAAATGCATTTTGTGATGCTAAATTGCAAATATCTTGAGTTTTCGTCAAAGGGACGAAATTTGTATGTTTCGCCATGAAACAGGAAGTTGCTGTAACTCAGGCAAACAATGTCTATTCTGCCCCAAACTTACAGTAACATGTTTGATAAGAGTCCTGCCCTGAACACTGAATGCCTATATTCAGTTAGTCATAGCGCCACCTGCTGGCAACAGGAAGTGACATTTTTAACACTGTGATGCACTCCTAGCAACATTAAAAAGTGCCAGCAAGTGTTAATTAGGCTAGAAACATGTTAAAACATGCTAGCACACAGCTGAGTGTTAAAGCACGCTATTAATGCCATGAAACAGGAAGTTGTTGTAACTCAAGCATACAGTGTTCAATCTGCCCCAAACTTAACATGCAGCATGTTAAAAACATGGTAAAGCATGCTAGCAACACTTAGCTAAGTGCTAAAGAATGCTCTTAATGCCATGGAACAGGAAGTTGCTGTAACTCAGGAATGCAATACTCAATCTGTCCCAAACTTATGTAACATGTTAGAAACCTGTTAAGACATGCTAGGAACACATAGCTAAGTGCTAAAGCATGCTATTAATGCCATGAAACAGGAAGTTGCTGTTACTCAGGGATGCAATGCCTATCTTCTACAAACTTAACATGTTTGATAAGAGTCCTGCCCTGAACACTGAATCTGAATGCCCATATTCAGTTAGTCATAGCGGAAGTGACACGTTTAACACTGTGATTCACTCTTAGCAACATATTAAAAATTGACAGCGAGTGCTAAACATGCTAAAAACAAGTGTTAATGCAGATTATTAAATGCCTTGAAACAGGAAATTGTTGTTCACCTACATAAACATGCAATATCCAATCTGCCCCAAACTTAAAATTTTTGATGAGAGTCCTGGCCTGAACACATCTACATGCTAAAAGTTAGCAAAAGTCATAGCGCCACCAGCTGGCAGCAGGAAGTGTGGCAAATACAAATGAGTTTGACGTAGTCCTCCTATATTTACCTACTTAAACGTATATTGCCCAACATGCTCTGTTTTCCTAAAACCACGAGTGGCGCCACGCCACACTTTCATCGCTTCTTGCAGCTTTAAATATGTATGTATTGATACGTACATCCATATTATGGAGGTCACATTAGAAAAACATTGTTTTGGAAACTCCCATTTTGATTTAATTCATGTTTATTCAAAAGATCAAATCATAATCTTATTTTGTTTATGTTCTTATGTGTTGCTTTATAATACTAACCTTAGCGATATCAGTCCGGAAGCATAAAGAAGGTTGCACTACGCGACATTGTGTCAATGAGAATCTCAAATACATAAAATATTGTATGCACATTATAAAATATTTACTCAACGGATGCTGCCGAACGGATACAGATACATGAATATTATTTATATGAATTTATTACAAGACCAAATTACAAGACCGAATGTAAAAAAAATATACAAAAATAAAATAAACCTATCGAACTAGACCAGTGGTTCTCAACCAGGGGACTGGGGCCCAATAGGGGGCCTCAGCAAACTTACAAGGGGGTCGCAGGATGACTTAAAGTTGCAGTAGGGAGTTTTGAGAAAATGTTGACTTAGCCTGAAAATTTGAACAAGCACAACTTCCAAGTCCAACCCCCTTGCTCTCTGCTGCGCTACAGCCCTCCCTCCACAGCTCCTCCCCCACAGCGGAGCCTGCCGTGAACGCGCAGGCTAGTTAACAGGACCACCGATGACGGCAGATTATAAACAGTTATGGAACATTCACTAATAGGGACGAAACATCAACAATATGCTTTACATAGACTATGGCCTGCCCATACTTTGACTACAAACTTGGTCCTCAAATCATTATGTATTTTGCAATACATGTAACTTTAGAACGTTGCACTCTTTCTATAAGTTATAAATAGCTAGTAAGATAACGTTAAAGGATTAGTTCACTTTTAAAAAAAACTTTTGCTGATAATTTACTCACCCCCATGTCATCCAAGATGTCCATGTCTTTCTTTCTTCAGTCGAAAAGATTTTAAGGTTTTTGATGAAAACATTCCAGGCTTTTTCTCCATATAATGGACTTCAATAGGACACAAACGTTTCAAGGACCAAATGACAGTTTCAGTGCAGCTTCAAAGGGCTTTAAACGATACCAGACGATGAATAAGGGTCTTATCTAGTGAAACGATCGGTCATTTCAAAAATAAATACAAAACTTTAAGTTTTATAAGCACAAATGCTCGCCTTGCTCTGTTCTGCGATGCACGTTCTTGACTCTCCTGTTTGAACTCGTTCATCAAAATGAACAAATCTTTTTCGAATCATTTCGTTCGTTGAATGAACGAAATGACTCCGAAAAAGACTCGTTCGAAATGAACGAATCTTTTTGCGAGTCATTTCGTTCGTTGAATGAACGAAATGACTCGAAAAAAGATTCGTTCATTTGGATGAACGAGTTCGAACAAGAGAGTCACGAACGACGGTACGCGCTCGCGCTGTGCAAGAGAGGGGTGATCAGCGCGTACACGAGCGTGATTGACACTGCTAAGACATTCCTCCTGGCTCTGATTGGTTGTTTCTGACCGGGAGCGGTGTATTTCTGCAAATGGCAATAGGACCACAGGGAGGAGCCAATGGAGCTTGATTTTTTCCACAGATTATCTGTCTCATATTCTACTGTGAGGACATAATGACAGTTTTAACAAATATTTGTTTACAAAAGCTACCTACTGGAGCTTTAAACTTATTTCAATTAAAATTGTATTATTAAATAAAGTTATAGCCTATTCATATTATCCATATATTGAAATATTATAGTTAAAGGGATAGTTCACCCAAAGATTCTGTCATTTACTCACCCTCATGTGGTTCCAAACCCATAAGACCCTTTATTTCTGTTTTTAAGATAAAAGTCGTGCGGGTTTGGAACGACATGAAGGTGAATAAATAATGACTTAATGAATTTTCCTTTTTGGGTGAACTAACCCTTTAATTGCATATGACTGTGCTAAGAATTTTGTTTATAAAACAAATAATTTAAGGGAGATTTTCTGCTCTCTCTGCTGTATCAAACAGTCATATACTGATCCATGCATTTTGTGTTGCAGCCCTACTAGATGTTAAGTTGTTAAATCTTTTAATAGGTTACTTTGTTGTTATAGTTTATTGAAGATTTCAAAGCGAAAAGTCCCTTCTGCATTCAATGTGGTCTTCAGTTAGCGGAGAAATCACAGACGGCAGTGGTCAGACACTTTGGGCTGCAGATACTGGAGCATGTAGTCAAGTAAGTGTCTAAAACACCTTTTTGTGTGTGTGTGTGTGTCTCTACACATCAGTAGCTACTGTATGTTTCCATCCAAAGTTGATAATTTAACTTGTGTGCAAAATTTAAATAGAGCGTAAAGCATTTGCGAATAAAGCACTGTTTCCACCCCATGTGTTCAAGAGACTAAAAACGTCACTTCCTGGGAAATTTGCGCAGAATATCTGTAATAAAATTTGACGTTTTTGCAATCGGTGAAGCCACTGTGGCTCTTTTTTGTACATCATAAATAACTTGAGCCTCAGAGCACGCAGATGAAATGCAATAAACGCTGTCATGTTCTCTTGCGTTCGGATGCTGGTATTTGGGAATGCAATCGTGTAAGACACTTCTGGGAGGGAATTAAACCAAATCATTCTGATGACCGACTTTTGCTCAGGCATTTCAGAAGAAACAAACACACATTTGAGATGCTGTGTACTGAAGGCCCTGTTTACAACTGGGGTCTGTTTCAATAAGGAGGTTCAACCAACTCTGAATTAAAACTTGAACTCTGAGTTGATTTGCCCTGAGATGGGAAACACTGAGTTTTCTGTTTCAGAACAGCTGAATTTAGTAGTTTTAGTTTTCAGAGTAGGTTGACACTGAGTTAGGCGCTTGCATGAAAAGCCATGATCAATGGAGCTCTGAAATTACGATTCACCATGGCAACAGCACCCGACAAAAAGACGTCTGCATACTTCAAGTGTCTGCATACTTAAGTTTAATTCTTAATCCCTGTTATAATATCAGAGGTATAAACTGGCAGAATGGTAAGTTATTGGACTATTAATTTTCATGGCATCCCAAGGGCAAAAAAAAAAAAAGTATAAAAAAACATACAGTAATACAATCAGGTAAAGCTTTAAGCATAAAAGGTTCATGGGTGTAGGCTACATGACTTTACAAACATTTGACATATTAAATAAATATCATTCAGTGTCTATTTAAATGTGCAGCAGCTTTTGACACATAGTATAATGCTCTTTTCACATAATTAAATGTTCCCTTAATTAAATAATTAAATCCAACCGGTTACATTTCTTAATTAGGGTAATGAAATTAACATTTGACTTCTTCTCAGCCTACAGTAAGAAGGCAGAGGCTTCTAAAATGTGGGGATGAAGAGGAGATTGCCACAATACCAAGTATTTAAAGTCCCCCTGTAGTCAATAATTTTTCCCTTAAAACTCTTTGATTACCAAAATTACATATTGAAAATTTTTTCCTTGAAAGAAAATTCTTCATGCCATAAAATGGCTTGAATGTAACTCTATACTAGGGCTGTCACAATGTTAGATTTTTCACACCACGGTTATTGTGGCCAAAAGAATTCATAATATCGATATATCGCGATATCTATAGAGACCTTGGGGGGAAAAAGTTATCAGTCAAATTAATTTTTACTTTGTTTATTTAGTTTTTCATTTTTACCCAACAAACATAAGGAATACTGATAAACATAAGGAATACTGATAAACACAAGGCACATGCATTTTTACTTCTTGCCTTCTCAATCTATGGCAAAAAAAAAATTCCTTTCCAAATCGTCAGCTGACCTGAGACTCTGTCTCTGGCTTTCTCTGGCTTCTTTGAAGCTCCCTATGAAATAACAAGAGAGAAAATACTGTCAAGTTCAACAGTATGATGAATTAATATTAACATCTACACTGATACTTTAACCTGTTACCTTGCGTAACATTACCCATATTTTAAGCTCTTAAACCTATCGTTGCACCGGCACCAATAAAGTCATGCAGATTTGAAAAAACAAAATCACGTGCAAATATTACATACAAAAATAAGACGAGTAAAGAAAACGAGGTACTTAATAATCACCCTTCAGTGTTTCCCCTAAAAATTTTTCCAGCAGCGGTGCTGTTAGGTGCCCGAGGTTGTTACGTGGTGGGGTCCGGGGGCATGCACCCTGGAAGATTTTTTTTTTTAAAATAACCCCTTAAACCATGACTTCTGGCAAGTTTTGTGGATAGAAATTGACATTTTGAGAAAAACAAATATGACATACCATCAACTGATTCAAGGCATGATTATTGCAGCATGTACCTTGAACTGCAGTCACAAACAGAAACCTTAATTTTAGACAGGATTATTCATGTTTTTCTTTTGTGTTCATTTTCAGCTTGGTAGAAATTGTTTAGGGGAAAAATGAAACGGCACAACCCAGAAAAAGAAAAATTTTATCTTAATGGGAATGGCCACACCCAATCTGTGAGCACTTACTTTTTCTGGGCTTTTCATAGAAGATCTCTAAGGCTCTTTGGTAATTGAATGATATTGTGGGGGTATTTTTTTTTTTATATGCTTATGCTCATCTAGCCTGCATTTATTTAATCAAAAATGCAGAAAAAACAGTAGCCTAATATTGTAAAATATTATTACATGATGTTCTTTTTAACTTTTTATTAATCAAAGAATCTTAAAAAAAAAAAGAGCATCACATATCATATTAGAATGATTTCTGAAGGACACCAACAAGTTTAGTAGACTCTATTAAATTAAATATGATTTAACGTTATGCATAAGCTATGCTACCATGAACAGAGGCGCGCTTGGAAAAACGAGCGCGCCGGCCGCATTTGAAATAATGAATTTGCACGCGCAAAAAACGCGCAATGTGAACGGCCCCTTATGGCAACGTGACATTAGCCTAATCGAAAATATTTCCATATGTGACTCTTTCCTCCTTGTTAACAAGTGGATTCAGAGCCACCGCATGCAGCGCCGCCGGTCGCCTTGTCTCAGTGTTTTTAGGTGTGTAAGTGAATTAAGTGATTGTCGTGATATTACTGATCATGGAAAGATTTTGCAGCAGCGCTGAAAATCCAGCGGAAGTCCAGTCTACACGGTGGGGATGCAATGTAAAACACCGCACCATAAGTAACTGGCTGCTACTGAAACCCAGGACCCCTGGGCTCACAAAAACAATCCATAATAATATATATATATAATGTGTGTGTGTGTATATATATATATATATATATATATATATAGGTCCTTCTCAAAAAATTTGCATATTGTGATAAAGTTAATTATTTTCCATAATGTAATGATAAAAATTAAACTTTCATATATTTTAGATTCATTGCACACCAACTGAAATATTTCAGGTCTTTTAATACTGATGATTTTGGCATACAGCTCATGAAAACCCAAAATTCCTATCTCAAAAAATTAGCATATTTCATCCGACCAATAAAATAAGTGTTTTTAATACAAAAAAAAGTCAACCTTCAAATAATTATGTTCAGTTATGCACTCAATACTTGGTCGGGAATCCTTTTGCAGAAATGACTGCTTCAATGCGGCGTGGCATGGAGGCAATCAGCCTGTGGCACTGCTGAGGTGTTATGGAGGCCCAGGATGCTTCGATAGCGGCCTTAAGCTCATCCAGAGTGTTGGGTCTTGCGTCTCTCAACTTTCTCTTCACAATATCCCACAGATTCTCTATGGGGTTCAGGTCAGGAGAGTTGGCAGGCCAAATGAGCACAGTAATACCATGGTCAGTAAACCATTTACCAGTGGTTTTGGCACTGTGAGCAGGTGCCAGGTCGTGCTGAAAAATGAAATCAGATGGAAGCATGAAGTGCTCCAAAATCTCCTGATAGCTAGCTGCATTGACCCTGCCCTTGATAAAACACAGTGGACCAACACCAGCAGCTGACATGGCACCCCAGACCATCACTGACTGTGGGTACTTGACACTGGACTTCAGGCATTTTGGCATTTCCTTCTCCCCAGTCTTCCTCCAGACTCTGGCACCTTGATTTCCGAATGACATGCAAAATTTGCTTTCATCCGAAAAACGTACATTGGACCACTGAGCAACAGTCCAGTGCTGCTTCTCTGTAGCCCAGGTCAGGCGCTTCTGCCGCTGTTTCTGGTTCAAAAGTGGCTTGACCTGGGGAATGCGGCACCTGTAGCCCATTTCCTGCACACGCCTGTGCACGGTGGCTCTGGATGTTTCTACTCCAGACTCAGTCCACTGCTTCCGCAGGTCCCCCAAGGTCTGGAATTGGTCCTTCTCCACAATCTTCCTCAGGGTCCGGTCACCTCTTCTCGTTGTGCAGCGTTTTTTGCCACATTTTTTCCTTCCCACAGACTTCCCACTGAGGTGCCTTGATACAGCACTCTGGGAACAGCCTATTTGTTCAGAAATTTCTTTCTGTGTCTTACCCTCTTGCTTGAGGGTGTCAATGATGGCCTTCTGGACATCAGTCAGGTCGGCAGTCTTACCCATGATTGCGGTTTTGAGTAATGAAACAGGCTGGGAGTTTTTAAAAGCCTCAGGAATCTTTTGCAGGTGTTTAGAGTCAATTAGTTGATTCAGATGATTAGGTTAATAGCTCGTTTAGAGAACCTTTTCATGATATGCTAATTTTTTGAGACAGGAATTTGGGGTTTTCATGAGCTGTATGCCAAAATCATCAGTATTAAAACAATAAAAGACCTGAAATATTTCAGTTGGTGTGCAATGAATCTAAAATATATGAAAGTTAAATTTTTATCATTACATTATGGAAAATAATCAACTTTATCACAATATGCAATTTTTTTGAGAAGGACCTTATTTATTTATTTTTATTTATTTATTTATTTATTTATTTGGGCTGCACGATTTGGGGAAAATGTCATATTGCGATTATTGAGGTCAATATTGCAATTGCGATATAATAAACAAATGGTTTCACGAGTCAACTTGCTTGGTTCTAAAGCAAAATGCACACACAGATTGGTGATAATTCTGAAATGATTATTTCTCAACTCAAACTAGGAACAACAACTAAATGATTGATAACACCTATAATGATCAATAAGCCACTGATGTCTGGATAAAAATGACCCCCCTTCCCATTTTAAACATTAATTATAGCCGTCCAACATTACAGTGATTCTGTCATTACAATTGAAAGCTATCAATTTTTTTTAACATTTTTTTAGGCTTCAAAAAATATAACAGCTTTTAATTTAAGTGAACTTCAAACAATCCTCACATAAACCCATAATAAATGTCATATTTACCTGTGCCCTTCCTGTCTAACAGGTAGGACATATACAGAAATTAAATAAAGTTATCAAACAGTCTGTGCTGCATAAATTATTAATTATATATAGACTAATCCTTATTAAAGCTACAAAAGTTCTTTAGTCAAGAGCATTGAGTAATTTTCTCTGTTCCCTTTGTTCTTTGATTAACTTTGCTGACAGAGATAATTAGTGGCTACTGTGTACTGTCCCTTTAAGACCAGCTGCTGCTGACAGAGACGCGGATCTCACACGCGCCTCATTCTCTCACAACTCTTTACGTCCATCATAAGAATGCTTTTATGTTACGAAGATACTCGACAAAACGACATTTTGGCATAATTGTGTGTGTTATTGTTCGTTCAAGCGCGAAAGAGAATTGACCCTTCGCTAAGCCACGCCCGAATACCGCCACTGGCCAATCGTGTCTTAGCAACCGTAACTAGGCGCGGGAGCTCTGGCAAGCTTTCGAGCGAGGGAAACATGCCGAAGCGTTGTGCGTATGGATTATGCAAATCTGATACCCGGTATCCTAAAAGTTTGGACGGGGGAGTGTAATTTTTTGCTTTCCCGAAAATTTAAAAGCCAAGGTGAGAAATGATGTGCGTGGATCAAGCAGTGTGGGAGACCCCATTCACAACTAAGTGTCGACAGGATTAACAAAAACACATATTGCTTGGAAGTTGGAAATAATTACGGTTCTTTGTTTATAATGCACATGTTTTAACGTAAAATAAGACGATTAAAGACAAGACGGAGGCTCACTGACGTACTTTAAAAGATATTTCAGCATTTTGTTAATCGACGGCCTACTACCCCTGACTGAGTAACTTTAACCCAATCCGATCGCGGCTCTCCCAGTGTTAGTGTGATCCACAAGATTTATGGATAAACTGTTTGATTTATAATTGTTAGATTAGTTTCACGTTTCACTTACCCTGCTGTGCACGAGCATAGCTGTTCCTCAATTTGTGTTTCCCATGTGAATGGTCAGCGTATGAGGCGCTGCTGCTGCGACTATAGGCTTTAGCTTAAATTTTTATTAAATTATTCTCTAATCGATTGCATATTATGTCGTGGATATATCCCTCGAATGCATACTGCAGTCTAGGGTTGGGCGATGTCTACCAATCTGGTATCAGACGATGTCTACAGTGAAACATCGCGATGGACGATGATATCGGGAGGGAGGAGGGGAGGGGGGGGTAACATTCTCATTTTCCACTAGATATTTTCCTCTATATCTCATCAGCAATTTCGATTTCGGCAAAATCTGCAGCAGCTGAGCACTAAGGAGCGAATGTACAGTGACGTGACATCACTGCCAGATTCAAACTGTGCAGTGGCGATGCCAGAGGGGGGTCCGGGGTGGCACTGGACACCCCTGACATGCGATTGGCCACCCCGGGTGCCACCCCAAAATTGTATTTGCTGCTGGCAGTTGCTGTTGCTGATTTAAAAAAAAAATTACGTTCGCCGGTAGCGCGACGCGCACAGTTTTCAAACGGACGAGCAGAGGACGAGAGATGGTTGCAAGATACCGAACTTCACCGAATAAGAAAACATCATATTTGAAGTAAGCTTTTAAGGTTTAGCATCAGGGTGGTTTGCTCCCAATAGCCTACATTAGGCCTAATACACGCATACCTTGCCGTGTGTACGTTACAGTATACGTACAAATGTTCTAGCTAATGTGAGGATAGGAGATCAAAACGCTGGTAAAGAGCAGAAACAAACGATATCATAATGCGATCACTATAGGACTATGAAGCTTTATGGGTGTAGGTTGTTGATGGACTCGATCTACTGTGTTTAGATCATCATTATGAATCTTATCTAGATGTAGTCTTTGATAAAAATGCGATTTTCTCAGCTTTTTGCTCATGTTGCTGTTTATGAAACTTGCCAACATTTAAGTGTTGATTAAAAAAAAAGACGCACGAAGCTAGAATAACATTATTTTTTTGTTTTTGTTTTAAAAGCACAGGGTTTGTTCTTTCTTTTGCTATGTTCAGATATTCATACAACAAAATATTCTGGGGTGCCATGAAATTGTGAAAATTAGCAAAACCACGTTTTTTTTTATACTGGCGAGAAAGAGTTAAATGTTGGTAATTGGATGATGATTAGAATATGAATATGATTGGAATGATATTTTAAATTTGTCATATTTTTGAACAGGGTCAATTAAACATGAAAAGAAAGGGAGAGATATCAGAGTTATTTTAAAATAAGCACAAACATAGTCCAGTAATTTTATGGAAAAAAAAAAGTTGAACAAATTGCAACAGAAGCAAACTCAAATAATTTTGTATCCACATTATGTCCTGAGTAAGGAAACAAAGTCCCTAAGAATCCCATTTGGGGAATGTTTCGAAATCTGTTTCTGGAGATTCACTTTTTATTTTACTTACCTTTTGTCTTCTGCATTCTCCTTACCCGTGTCTCCTGTTCTTCCCTTAGACTGATCCCCCAGAAACAGTCGCATTAATAATTAATAAAGGCTGGTTTCTAAAGTACTTCTTCCTGCCTCTATGTATTAATGCTCATGGGTAACCTAAATGGGTTCCATTCAGACCTTAACATTAAGTATTTTACTGTTATGTGTCAACAAGATTCAACAAGACATTTTCACCTGGCTAGACCCAATGTTTAGATCTGTTGTGGTATTTCTGCAAATTAGCACATACGTAATTAGATTATGCACCGTTTGTCCATCTTAACAAACAATTTTAAAAAACTTGGAATTCATTTTTTGTTTGTCTTGATGTAAGTAATCAACTCAGTAATTTTCATGGTGATATCTAAAGGTTAAACTTTTTACCCTATTCTCGTAAGAAAAAGAATGAATAGGCTATATTTGTTTGTTTTTTTCTAAACTTTCCCAAATGGGATTCTTTGGGACTTTTTTTCCTTACTCAGGACATATTGACGATACAAAATCAGGTGAGTTTGCTTGTTGCAATTTGTTCAAGGTTGACCCCCATTTTGGCTTAAAATGACTGGACTAACAGGCAGATCAGATGCAAACAGACCCCCCAGCCCTTGCATCACCACTGGCTAGTCAGAGTCAGTGTGGTCAGACTTCAGAACCAGCAACAGGTCAGAGCATCTACCAGACACAGGCAGTCAATCACATACCCAATTCAGGAATTTAAGTTGAGATGATTTTGCCAGATTAAAAGGATAGTTCACCCAAAAATGAACACAAAAAAAATAATTATAAATTAAATAATTAGAATTATTATAAATTATTATAAAGAAATAATTATGTTGTATTTAATCTTCCCAGGATAAGATTTTATATTGATGGGCAATAAAATTGTTAACTTTTTCAAGGACATGTCTGCTTGATGCCTGCTATATCTAATAAAAGATAAAATAAAATATATATAATTTTTTTTTTTTTGTAAATGTGAGTTTTTTTGTAAATAAATGCAGCAGTTCATAACAGACACATGGGGTATCTTATCTACTTGGTGCTTCAGCTTTTTTTTCTGCAAATATTTTGGATGTTCAACACTTATAGACACAGAGTTACCCAATTCCTTCCACAAGCTTTTCCACTGTGTGTGTGTGTGTGTGTGTGTGTGTGTGTGTACTGTGTACCCCCGAAAGTAGCAGTGGCCACCCCATGTATAAAACTCTAGTTCCGCCACTGAAACTGTGCTTTCGCGCTATGGCTGGCGCTGAGCCAAAGACGGACGCGCTCAGTGCTTGTCATAGGCTATATCACAACTGTTCAGTGTTTTTAACCACATAATGTTTATTTTAGGTTTCAGACATTTAAATACATATAATTTATGGCAAAACAATACATTTATAGTTTGTAAAATACACAATGGTGTCTATGGAAGCAGCAATAACAAACCATTCAAATATATTTGCCGACGGTTTTTATTCATATCAGACACACAGTGTAAATAACTATAAAGTCAACTTTATTTTTCTCCCAGTTCACCGGCCACTTTCATGTATTTCGGGAGAAACTGATGAATTTGCGCACTGTAATAAATCCAACAGACAGGAATCTCTGAACTGCGCACAAACAAACATGACGGCGCCCATCTCACGTTACAGATCAAGATCATTTATAAAAGGTTTTTTAAACAACAAAACAAACTCGCTTACACATATTTGAGAATCGGAATAGAAGATAGTTGATGACATGGTAAGCAAGTTTGTTAATATTTATAAATAAAAGTGCTTCATCTTTCATACAGCGCTATTTTGGCTGTGGTGAATCACGTACCAAGCATGAAGCGTCACCATGGAAACGTGGGGGGGGGATCGCGATGCCGGCTAAACATCGTGATGTCTGTCAGCCAACACGATGGACGATGATATCGTCCATCGGCCCAACCCTACTGCAGTCCCTTTTGTCTTGCTCTCTCAGATATTTCACATGTTCGCTAAAAATGACTAATTATCTCATTGGGAATGTCTGACACCGGTGCATACACACTGTAATGTGCTAGACGCGAAAGCTTGACAGGCGTAGCAACAGTAAAAAAAGCATTCGCACGAATAAGAGCGGGATCATGTAACACTAGCCAAAGGATGACAAAAATAACAGATGCTGCGTTAATAGCCCTAATTTGTTTATTTCATATAAAATCGCAGCATTTTGCGTCATATAATCGCATTGGCTTGACATCGTGCAGCACTAATATATATAAGACCGGACAACTTCGGGTCTAAATCATATATTTAGTGATGTCACTAGGCTCATACGCCAAAATGAATATAATAATAGACCGGACACTCTCGGGTCTGATTACATGTATGGATAAAAAACAGCAAAAGCTGGTTTATAATAAGGGATAGTGTGTTTATGAACAGTGACCTGACACATAGATTAGACTGGACCCTGTCGAGTCTAATTATACAGAAAGGACCTTCGTCTGCAGGGAAGGGACCGCCATATTATAGAACCTCACAAATGTGGAGGGCGAGAACCAACCGGCCGCCGCACAAATGTCCTGAATAGGAAACCCAGAAGACCACGCCCATGACGAGGCCATACCTCTAGTGGAATGGGTGCCCTTCATCTGCATGCCATGCAGGCTAGAATTGCGAAACATTATTGGATAATTCTTATAATTGACATTTCTCTGGGCCAATCGGAATCTTAGCACTTTTTCTCTTGGCCATTCGGAATCTTAGCACTTGCGTCAGATTCTTGAAGCACACAGCATCAACTGAGCTCGCCATTGGATGAGACACCTGACTACCACGTAAGTAAACTTCACAATAATAATTGGGAATGTGCTAATTAGACTGGAGTGAGACCATAGACGTCTTTCGAGCTGTTGTGATCTTTTTTTGGCGCTCTAATGATGCGTGAGCGTGACAGTCACACAAATCGCTGTGAACCAATTACCTGTTCCGCTTTACAGCACCACAAAAAAAACATGAATGAACTCGGGGCTCAACATTAACGCTTGTCCGGGACAAGGGGAATTTTTGAAAGGGCAAGTGAAAAATAATTTTACTTGCCCAACCGGACAAGTAGCCTTAACTTTAGTGACAAAAAATAACCAGGCCAGACCTGCATCAAGAAGCATCGAAACGCAAGAATGATTGTGATTTTATTACATTCAATGTAAACGGCGATTGATAATGGGTAGTCACTTGCCGCCACCTATTGGCAGTTTAAGTATTGCATTTTTTTTTTATTTGTATATTCAAACATTTATTTAAAACATCAATCTCATAACATTATTTATTGCAGTTGTAATTTTGCAGTGCAAATTATTTTATTTGATGGGTAACAGCCCTATAGTGTCTTATTAGGGGCCAAGCACCGAAGGTGTGGAGGCACCTATTGTATCTGTTCCGGTTCTTATTATTATTATTAGGGGCCAAGCACTGAAGGTGCGTAGGCACCTATTGTAACTGTTCCCGTTCTTATTATTATTCTTCATTCTTCCGACTGGGCGTCTATGGCAGCCCATAGAACCGTTTGCGGGAAAGTTGTTTTGGTTTGACATTCTGATAGAGGACAGTCCCAACATTAAATGCACCAATTTTGGTGTCTCTAACTCATTGCCTCTAGCGCCACCACATGTCCAGAATTTCACTTTTATTATGCTAATAACTTTTGAACCGTAAGGCCCATCAACAAAATTATTTTTTTCTCTGATTCCAGAGCTCATGACGATTCGATTGCACCCTATGACGTCATTTTCCGTCATAAAAATATGGCGGCCATTTTGAATTGTTCAAAAAAACCTACTTTTTCGAACTCGTCCTAGACGGTTTGTAAAAGTTACTGTATATGATTTTTCAGCCATTTTGCCTAAATTCTCTTAAAATGTCTTTAATTGCTACTTGCTGCAGTTGGTCTGCCACTCCCACCCATGATGGCATCTGTTGACGCTTCTTGCGCTTGGCCCCGGTAATGGCTGCTTGCAGCTATATTTATAACTGAATTTATTTATCAAATGTAAGAATTTGACATGAAAGATGATGCATACATTTAATAAGGTAATAAAAGTTGTCTTTATAAAAATAAATAACACTCTGGGGTAAATATCACAAATATGAAGATTTAAGTATGTAAAATCTGAAAATATTGCTTCAGAATAAATATATTTACACCACCAAAAAATGCCAGTGCCAACAGGAGAGCAGTCTTTAGCGAAAGAGGTTTAAGATCAACCAACTGAAGCGGCTCAAATGGAGGACCCTTCAGGGCCCCAAGGACCGTCGAGAGGTCCCAAGACGGTACAGAAGAAAGTCTATGAGGGTCCTGTCATCCTCCTGGCTCTCTTAAGGAACCGTATGACCAAGTAATTTCTTTCTAGTGATTGACCAGCCACCGGAGCATGATAAGCTGCTATGGCCGGCACATATACTTTGAGCGTGGACGGGAAACGGCCCGCGTCTAACAGCTCCTGTAGGAAGGTGAGAATCACTGAAACCTCGCACGACTGAGGATCAAAGGGTCTATCCAAGCACCAGCTGGAGAACACTGACCATTTCAGGGCATAGAGACGCCTGGTAGACGGAGCTCTAGCCTCAGTAATCGTATTCATGACCTTCACAGGGTACCCATTGAGGGACCACACATGGAGGGCCCATAAGTCCGGACGAGGGTGCCAGATCGTCCCCTTCACCTGTCTGAGGAGATCTCTCCTCAGTGGGACAGGCCATGGGACTTTGTCCACCATCCGAACCAGCTTTGGAAACCATGGTCTGGACTTGCAGAGGGGGGCCACTAGGAGGACTGGGCATCCCAGTTCCCTGACCCGTTTGATGACCTGGGGGATAATGGAAATGTCATATAATGAAACGCATACAAGGGGCGACTGGGCCAGGGATGGGCCAGCGCATCCCTGGTCTTCGAAAAGAACACTGCGCAGTGAGTGTTGTCTCTCGAGGCAAAAAGGTTGACCTCGGGCCTCGTTGAAAACATTCCATATCAGACAAACCGTCTGAGGGTTTAGAGACCACTCGCCTAAGACACCCAGACGCCTAAGATGTGGTGTTCTTTGAGGCTCGACAGAAATGCTTTCAGGGCCAAACAAACTGCTTTCATTTCCAGACAGTTGATATGTAAGCTCTGCTCCGCGCTCAACCAGAGGCCGGAGACAGGTTTGCCCTCGTGCAGCACTCCCCAACCCTGGTTGGAAGCGTCTGTGAAAATTGCTGCGGACATGGAAGAGTTTGTGCGTGCAGAATAAGGCGTGTGCCATGCCTCGGTCAGTTCCTGATGAACCTCAGAAAAATGGAGCAGGCCTGTCATGAGGGGCCTGCTGGCGCCCTGGTAAAAACCAGCCATCCAGCCGACTTCTAGGTTGCTCCTCGGGAGGTCCCTGACGGCCACGGTATGGATCCTCAACATCTCCGAGTACGTGCTTGTAGCTGGGGCGCTGGCACACGACTGAGACCCGAGGGTGAAGTCGACAGAGCCCGAACATTCGTCCACAGATGCTGCGATGAAGAGACTGTCCTCGCATTTGTCATCCGAGCCACCGAGAGAGACCAGGCCCTCCACGTGGGTGGGGGCGCTGGTCTGCTTGTGAAAACAGGACCGGTGATGGTGTCTTAGTCGAAGAAAGCGAGACACGCAGGGTTGTGGCCGGCGTGGGCTCGCTTATTTCCATGCTCTCGGGCTGCCACTGGCTGCGACGCTTCTTCGTCCTAGGCCGAAGCAGTGCGGGAAATGGGAGAGCGGGAGGTGCGGTGTCGCCTTCTTTGGTGAGAGCTAGCCACGTCCGCAGCACTGAAACAGGCATTCCCTCGCAGAGAGAGCAGCTGCCAGCAGAGAGTGCAGATTCAGCATGGGAAGGGCCCAGGCAAGACACGCACTCCGAATGCCCGTGGCGCATGTTGAACGAGGCATTTGAAACAACGCTCGTTCAGATCCTTCGACTGTAAGAAAAAGTAATAACAAAGGATATGATGATGATCGCCGGATGGCTACTGGAGAACGGCGACAGGAGAGAGCGGCTTCCAGTTGAGTGAATGCGCAGTCCGCTGTGTGACGGCTCCTTCTGCCAGAAAAGGCTTGTTTCCATGGTGATAGCTTCAAATTTTTCACACAGAGCAAAAAGTTGTCGCTGAAGTAGAGAAAATCTACTATAATGGTGAATTTGGGTTCCCTTTATAGGCGCCTTCGCTATTGGATGTGCAGTTGCCGCAGCACAGCCAATGAGTGAGCCAGTCTCTCACTGTGCTTGCTGTCCAGCAGCAATGCGTTGTACATAAAAGCATCAATAATCGGAGGAAAAGAATTTCCCCCAATGCGTATAGCTACACAATACGAAGTGACTGTTCTCGAAAGGGAACCATCACAACTGTCTTTGGTTCACTGCAGTTTTAAGGAGAAAATACTGAATTTGCAGATGTTTTTTCTTAAAACATATTAAAAACACCACAGACATTTTATTTAACAGCTGTGGTGGTGATTACGACATATATATCTACCCTTCCATCTGGCATCCTTCCATTCCATACAGTAATTAGTTTCTTTTTCGGAAACTAATTTAAGTGCATTTTTCCTGTTTTGTCATTTATCTGCCGATGGGGTAAGAAAAATAATCTTGTTTCCGTTTGCATTAAGATTATTTTTCTTACCCCCACTGGCAAATAATTTTACCCCACACCCCCAACCCCCCCCCCCCCCCCCCCCCCCCCCCACAGGAAACAAGACAAAATTTCTTATCACTTTTCTTATATAGAAAATGAAAATATTTAAAATAAGACAAAAACTTAGTAACAAAAACATTAAACAAGCATTAAAATTAAATATCACTTACGTTGTAAAAAGGGGATGAGACCAAATGAAACTGGGTTGACCAAAGAAAACCTGCTCCCGACCAGGTTAGGTTCACAGGGTAAGTTACCGTGGTAACAAGTAATCGCTCTTTCATAAACAGGCTTGACTTAACTTGCTTTCTCAGGTTTGACATACCTCCCATTCTAAAATGGAAAACCAAGAGTTTCCCTCATTTCAGGGTTAACGTACTCAGAGCTTTCACTTAACCTCCTTTCTGAAACAGGCCTCTGGTATAAATTGTTTTGGTCGATCAGATCACATGTGGACGATTCTCTAAATACAGCTGTAAACCGGGTCTAAAATATTTGAACCACTTCCAAAAGTAGTCAAAATTGCTTTAGACCGGATGGCTTTCGTAGTGTAAACACTCATGTGGTCGAATGCGTTCGAACAGCCACTAAAGATGCCTACTCTCCGCCTACTGACCTAATGCATAAACATTATGGGAAGCGCGCTAACCAGACAGGATTTAAAATGTGTCGACTGGAGACCCAAGTTTGGATTGAAGACGAAAACGTACAAAGCACAATGATCTCTCACCATTCCTGATTTCTAACACGCCCTCACAGCGTTCGGCGTGGTCTTGCGGCCCATTTATTCACCCATAGACCCAAGGCCCTCAAAGAAATCCAGACAGAAGTGATTGAGAGTGGACAAAAGAGTTTAAATTAAATTAGATTAAAATATCAGGTGTAAACGGGAATGTGTCTGCCTCGTCTAATTGTGATCCGATCCACCAAAACGCGTCTTAATACCAGGTGTAAATTGTTCTCCTGGTTAGTCCAGTTATCCAATCACATCCTCTGTTGGGACAAAGTCATGCGAGTTAATGCATCAAGGAATTAAATCTGTAAATGGTTTTCCTTCATAGTTTATATGCTTGTCTTCTTATTGGATACAAAAAATATCCACCTCAGTTGAGCGTATGAGTTTTTTCCCAAAATGGGTGGATGGAAACCATAGGTATAGTGAACAGTGAACACTAAACTGAACACATTCTTCTATGAACAGGTTTCGGTGGAATAACATGGCACCACAAGCAAAGCTCTGGCTGAAGAACTGCACTATGGGCCTGTTGTCAAATGTGAGCATCTTGGAATTGTCTACTTAATTATCTTATTACATGCTTTGTGAATATTTCTTATTTATATTGCTTAATGTCCTGTTTTAGGGTACACATCCAATTCTGCAAGAGGAATGTCATGTTAAGGATGCGCTCTCACGCATAGTAGTTGAGATGATCAAGAGAGAGTGGCCGCATCACTGGCCCGACATGCTGAATGAGATGGAGGCCCTGGCTGCTATGGGGGTATCAAGAGTTTTAGCTTGATGTTGTAGGACAGGTCTGCTTCATCCTGCTCCTGAAGTTATGCCTTCCTGTCAGAGTTTAGTTCCAAAAAATACAAAGTAGGTGTTCACATCCAAAACCCAGAATTGCGTCAAATTCGCGCCTGCCGCGTCTAGTTATACGCTTGAACACTTTGAATCCATTCGCGCTTCAAGAGCGAAATTGACGTGTGTAAAAAACAAAAGTTTGAAGTGAAATTTACACGCGTCACGCGCAAAATCCGTTGGCGGCCAATCTTTTTACAAGACGGCTAATGTTGATTGAGCATTCATCGAGAGAGTCACCACTCTGTATTTGCTCTGGAGAGCAGAACAACGGCGTAGGGATCATCGTCACCGTATTTGGGTCCACCAGACCCTTCAGAGGCGAACCCAGTTTGGCGAGTTTCACCATTTGCTCCTGGAGCTGGATGTCGGCCGCTTTCAGCGGTACTTCCACCTGTCCCTCGCCCAATTTGATGACCTGTTGTCCCGCATCGGAGCGAGGATCACCCTCGCCCTCACCCATCTAATCTGTAATTTATTTTTGTTTTGATGATAAATGGAATCAGCCTAGGCTACTACAAAAGTGATTAAACTGTCCTGTGATTTTTTTTTTTTTTTTTTTTCTCACACAACACTGTCCAGACACAAATTATGTGCTTGCACTGAAGTATGTTGGTTGCATTAGAATAAAAATAATGTTTCATAAAATCTAGATTAGATATGGAATAAATAGCATTCAATACAAAATTAATGTCTCATATATTAAAATAAAGTTTTTATGTGATAAATATTTACTTCACGTGACAGCAGCAAGCAGGCTCCTGATTGGTTAACGCGGCCCGAACTGACGCAGAAGTTCAGATTTTTCAACTCGGGGGGCAGAGGCGAATTCGCGTCAAACGCTTGAATGCCCAAAAGCACTAAATAAAATCATTCACGTGTAACGCGCCAGACGCTCAATTCGCGCAAACGAGGCGAATTCGCGTCTAGCGCGCCGCGCTCTACGCCTCATTCGCGCCGCAGGAATTTTTTACGCGCATAACGCGTCTTTGCATTGACTTAACATTGAAATCACTCGCGGTGTGAACGCACCATAATATACCTAATCTCAGAATGTTTTTTTCATCGTCTCCGGGCTCATTCATATGTACATGGCTTGAGCTTGATTCGTACATCAGATCGAAAGATCTGCAAAATCCTATACATTTACCCGCCCATAGACCCTCCCCTCAAAGAAATCAGGACAGAAATGGTTGACGTATTAAAATACCAGGTGTAAACAGGAATGTGTCTCACTTGTCTACTTGTAATCCGATCGACCAAAACGCATCTTAATACCAGGTGTAAACAAGGCCATAGTGTCTCAGTCTTGCAGTCCCACTGGACTGGGTCCACGATTAAGGATGTGGAAATTATGGGTTTTGGGGTGGAGTTCTGGATGTCTGCAACATGTTGACGGCAGAGAGGGTCTGCTTTGATGTTATTAGTGCCTGGGCGATAAGTGATAGTGTAGTCAAACGAGTAAAAATAGAATGCCCACCTAGCCTGTCCCTGTCTGGGGTTTAATCTCTTGGCTGACCGCAGATATTCCAAATTTCTGTAATCGGTCAGTATGAGAAATGGATGTTTGGCCCCCTCTAGCCAATGTCGCCACTCCTCAAATGCTGTCTTCATGGCCAACAGTTCTCGGTTGCCAACATTATAATTTCGTTCAGCAGGATTGAGTTTACAAGAATAGAATGCACATGGGTAAAGTTTGGAAGGTGTACCTTGACCCTGCGATAGAATGTCTCCGATTCCTGTGTTTGAGGCGTCCACTTCCACCACCAAAATGTAGGTTAGGATCCGGATACTGCTGGACTCTTTGGACAACCCGAATGGCATAACCCGGTACTCGTAGTGCCCACTACTGGTTGAAAAGCCGGTCTTCTATTTGTATCCCTCATGGATGCGGATCAGATTATAGGAACTTCGAAGGTCGAGTTTTTTTAATTACTTGGCCATTTTGAGTTGTTCTAATGCTGCTGGGGACTAGTGGTAGTGGATATTGAAGTAAATCGTGGTTATATCATTAAGACCATGATAATCAAAACAAGCCATCCTTCTTCACAAAGAAAAACCTAGCCTAGGCTAGTGATGTGGATGGTCAAATAAAACCCTTAGCCAGTTCCTCATCGATGTATTCCTTCATGGCTTTGGCTTCTGGTTCAGACAGGGGAAAATGTCTTCCTCTAGGGGGCGATGTACCAGGTAGAAATGCGATGGCACAGTCACTGGGACGATAAGGAGGTAGTTGTGTGCCCGTGGTCTTGCTAAAGGCCTCAGCGACGTCAGAATATTCATTGGGTAGTTTGGGTATAGATGTGGTGTCTGTATGAATGGTGGTGCTTCTCACAGGTAATGGTGTAATGGGTCTCAAACAGCTGGAATGACAAGCGGTGTAAACGCATGATTTATTTCTCATAATAGGAGATCAAAGGGTTGTGTTTCAGAAGCCAGGGGAGGCCAAGGATGATGGGGTTGTATGGAAAATGAATGAGATGGAGCTTCATTGTTTCAGTGTGTAGAATTCCAATTTGCAGCATGACATCAGTGGTGGTGATTGCACATGTCCGGATCCCAGTGAGCGTCCGTCTAGCACTGCCACTGACGAGGGCGAAGTACACGGAATTAGAGGCATCTCCATACTGTTGAGCTAGTTCCTCATCAATAAAGTTGCCTGCTGCGCCATAATCAATCAAGGCTTTATTCGTAAATTTGAGTCGTTACTGTGATTGGTATTTCAATACAAGACGTACTCATTGGTATTTCAAGATGGACGTACTCACCCCCAGGGTAGATTGTTGTGGAGGTCGAGTGGGACAGTTGGCTCTTAGATGACTGGCTTGACCACAGTACAGACAGAGATGTTCTCTAATATGTTGTTCATGTTCTTCAGGATTTGCATAGATTCAAATTCCTCTGTAGGGACGCTGGGTTGGTGCAATAAAGCAAAGTTTCTGTTGGGACGTCAAGCGCGAATAACATTGCCAATTCGAATAGCTAAATCAGTTAATTGATCCAGCATTCTCCCCTCATCACGGCATGCCAGCTCTGATTGCACCTCTATATTTAGTTCATTGCGGAACAGGAGTTTTAGCGTGTCATCAACCCACACAGTCTGCGCACCTAGAGTGCGAAATGCATACTCAGTTGTATTCCTCCCTTGTTTGAGCGTGAGAAGTGGATCCCCAGCACTCTTACCTCTTTTGGGGTGTTCAAAAATGTTCCTCAACCACTGAATGAAATTATCTAAAGTGGTGAGACCTAGACCTTGGTGGGACCTGACGGCTGTGGCCCAATCTTCTCAGGTAACAATGAGCATACTAGGCAAATCATACTTTCGTCATTGGGGTATAATGTGGATTGTTGTGCCACGAACATGGAACACTGCATCAGAAATCCTTTACATTTTGCTGGTGTACCGTCAAACTTCTCAGGAAATGCCAAATGCGGGTTGATGGTTAGAGGGGCAGGAGATATAGAACTGGTTATCTGACTCGTGATAACGTTGACGGTGCAGGATCTGAGGTAGTCAATCGTAGACTGCAGTGTCTTTACCATCTCCTCTGTTAACGTGGTGAGTTGCGCTAGTTGTTGATGGTACAGCAAGTAGGTTGGCTTGTGCAGACACTTCATTGGACAATTGCATGAAAACCGCTGGATCTGTAGCTGGCAAAGTCTTCTGTAGCACAGACTCAAGACGTGTTTGGGTTGAGATCCACATGTGGTTTATTATACAGATGAGATAGCAGAAAACAAACCGTCGAATCACCAGCAAAAACAGCAGAACGGGCAGAGCAGTTTACGTAGTCATACAGGCAGTAGGTCGGGGCAGGCAGCAATCAAAGACCGAGCAATCCACAGACAGGCAGGGTCAATAGCCAGGCAGCAGGGATCAAAAATAAACCAGAGTAGCAGGAGTCAAAACCAGGCAAGAAAATGTTAGCTCAGAAATGTTAGCCAGGGCAAAACAAGACTTTGCACTTGTTTGAATGCAAAGAGATGCAGTGCGTGATTTGTTCAGCTGAATAAGTCTGTGAAATGGAGTTCAGGTGTGAGTGTAATCAGTCCAGGTATGTGGGTTGCTGGAAAATGAATTCTGAATGGAGGGATTTTCAGGATCGGTAAGGTACAGTTACATTCCCTTAAATGCACGTTAAACACATGCAGAGATGAAGTTTACTGCATTCATGCACTGAGCCGTTCTAATGAAAGAGATGATCACGTGAGCAAAGCAGCAGGCTGCCAAAGTTAGCTTTGAATGCATAAGATCCCACCCTCCCTTCAGAGTATCTCAAAAAGCCAAAGCAAAGTGCGAAGGAGGTAAGGAAATCGGTCCGAATGCAATGATTGGTCTGTCGTGGCATGGTGGTGAGGCAGATTGACTGCATGTCGCAGTCATCTGTGATGTAGTGGCATGTAACGCCAAGGTAGGCTTCACTTGCTACACTTGTCCATACATCAGTGGTGAGAGCAAGTTTGCTGTTGTTGGTGTTTATTGCAGTCTTCACTTCCTTGAATGTCTCTTCATATTTTCTCTCTATGAGCTTTGTGAAGTGGGTCCTGGAGGGCAGAGTGTAACCAGGGTTCAAGGTGTGGATCATTTGTCATCTTCAACCATCGACAGAGGCTTCATGTCAGTGACGAGCATGTTGAGGTTACTATCCGTCAAGACAGCAGCTTGCTGTGGGGTGTACATGATGCATTTCCCATCAAGAAGCCTCTCATGGTTTGCTGTTTTTTTCTGGAATCAAAAAGATGGTATGAGTATGTGTAATAGTACAATTTATATCAACTCAATACATATTTACATGCATACTTGTTGTTTTAGTTACTATTTGTGTAAAGGTAACTAACCCTTTTAAGCAATTACAGACAAGACACACACACACACACAGACACCGCTTATTCATTAAATTATTACCATCATTGTAGTAAGCGCAAGTTAAGTTCATTTATACACCACATTTAAACACAGCTTAAGATGACCAAGTGCTATGAAAGAACTTTAAAATGAAATTCAAAAGTGAAACACGCACAAATATATTTGTCAACAATAACCGATATGGGACAAAGCACAGAATATATACATTAGGGGTGGGAATTGTCAAAAAATGTGACGATTCGATAGTATTGCGATATTAGGGCCACGATTCAATATTATTGCGATTCTCAATATATTGCGATACAGCAAGTATTGCGATTCAATTCTGCGATATTGCGATTCATGTCCCCCATATTATTCAAAGGCATTACAAAAAATTAGGAAAATAAGACCGCTCAACTCACTTTAAATGTCACATTTAATTCTGTAAACATTATCTTCTACACAGTGCAAAAGTGCTAGTGCAAAAACTTAGGAGGGTAGAGCAAAAACTTGAAAACTTGTTCTTGAACATTCAGGACACGGGACCTTATTACAGGACAGGACATAATTATTCTCTGAATAGGAGACCTCTCACATGAATGGTGAGCTCTAGGCTTGCTATAGTCGGTGTTACCGGTGTTACACGGTGTTCAGTCGCAACACTGGTTTCATCACTTGCCCACACTTGTTACGCTCAACGCCTGTCCGAATTCGCTCACTTGTTTTCATTCACTCCTTCAAGTGAACAGTATTAGTGGACTAACTTAGGTAATAGGCCTAACTTAGTGAATGAGGGTTTAGGGGGGGATTTCAACCCATGTACTCAAGCAGTGAAAAATAGAGGACACTGACAACGCGCTGACAGACAGGACCGAGCAGGTAATATTTAATATGAATTATGAAACAAACAAAGCTCACTGAGCTCCCAGCACATAACTTAAAATTATTTAAATACAATAGAGTAACATAAAGCAGACATAGAGTAACATAAACCTGAGAATAATCATAAAACCGAAATTTAACCACACTTTCGATTTGAAAGAAGACGGAGCTTTGTGTACAACCAATAGTGAAGCCATTTTCATTTGAATTTGCTGTTGAATGTAGACAACAAAGCACCGCAACAAGCGCCACCTTGTGGATGTAATGCGCAAATGTAAATGATCAGATTAAACTCTGAGAAAACCGGAAAGTAAAACAGATAATTTTATAATTAAATATCGCAATACTTTGCGCTACTGTATCGATATAATTGCGTGCGCAAAATATCGCGATACCGAACAGAATCGATTTTTTTCCCCCACCACTAATATACATGAAAACAGATTGAAAAATTAATGGGACAAAAAAGGCAAGTGAATAAAAACGTGTCTTTAGTCTTGCAAACTATACCACCACTGCTTTACTACTGTTATTAACGGGCTAACGCTAACTTGTCATGCTTGTCAAGCTGGATAACTAGTAATCACCAGCACCAAAAGAGCTTCTGGAGGGACGTTACATTCAAAACGGAACAAAAGTAGGATTCTGTGGTGACTTACCCTGCTGTTGAAATCCCTTCCTCCTCATCAAGGACTCCAACATGTTTACGTTTTAGGTGCTGAATCATCACCGTGGTGCTCCCGTGCCATGCCATGTTGCTTTTGCATATTAACATTCGATTTATTTAGTGTGAAATGCTCCCACACCTTGGATGATTTAGGTCATACTGATTTATCTGCCTCCGTCATGTGTTTCAGAACAACGTTGCGGATCTCTCCGATAGTCTTTCCTCTGCTCCGCTCTTTTTTTTTTTTTTTTTGCTCTGCTCTGTGCTCAACTCAATTTTTTTTTTATTCTCAAACATTTCCGCGACTTATTGAGTGGCGTAATAGTCGTGCAACACAACGAATCGATAATGAAATTTGTTGCCAACTCTTTTAATAATCAAATTTTATCGATTCATTGTTGCAGCCCTAGTTATTTTACATTTGATTACAGTTTTTGTACCTGAACACTGAATATCTTAAAACACTGTTTATTTCAATCAAATCTTTGTTCAGTTTTATCTATTTGTTGTGATTGCTAATTTTTTATTTTTTTAATTACTGGGTGTTGTCTTTAATAATGCTTGAAATGTATGTTAGTTTTGGCAAAAGTGTTCTTTAGCCTGTTGATTTTTAGTCAGAATTGTGAGATGTCGCAATTACTTTGTATGCATGTATGCATGTATGCATGCATGCATGCATGTATGTATTGGACACAACAAGCCCAAACTATCACACAACAAGCCCAAACTATCACACAACAAGCCCAAACTATCACACAACAAGCCCAAACTATCCAAGACACAAAAAAACACTTAACAAAAGTTTCTCTTATTATTGTAATTGGCAAATTCTTGAGATATAATTTGTTAAATTTGACACACCTGGTTGGAGCTAAACTCAACAGGAATCTTCAGGAGTCAGTGTAAGAACATTCTGTTGATCTGCTACTTGATAAGCATTTTGCGTTCAGATTTAGTGTGTATATATATATGTATATATATCACAAAAGTGAGTACAGCCCTCACATTTCAGCAACCATTTTAGTATATCTTCTCAAGGGATAATACTATAGAAATGAAACTTGGATATATTTTAGAGTAGTCAATGTGCTTCTTGTATAGCTGTATAGATTTACTGTCCTCTGAAAATAACTCAATATACAGCCATTATTGTCAAAATAGCTGGTAACTAAAGTGAGTACACCCTAAGTGATAATAGTGTCGTTTAAGCATGCGAAGCCATCATGTTCATGTTTTTGTCTGCTTGACAGGACCATACAAATGTGTGTGTCTTGTTTTAGAGCAGTTCAAATTTGGTGCTTTGAGTACAATTTAGGGATGCTCCGATTGATCGGACACCGATCATGATCGGCCGATATTGGCTAAAAATAGATTGATCGGCGAACCCAAAAAGCGCCGATCAAAAAAGGCGATCTCGTGACGTAAATTACTCGCGCGACTTTTTCCCCACCTGCATGCGTGGCGCACGGGCAAACAACAGCAGAGTGGAGCTTGGCAGTGGCAACATGAGTTCTCCTTCACCGGAACGAATCGGGAGTCTCCCAACGGATTGAAGCGCGCGTCCGAGTGAAGACGTGCACCGCGCGAGCCACAACAGAACGCGGTATCTGCTCCACTGATCGCTGCGGCAACGAGCACTTTGATCACTTGATAAAAAAAAAAACCATTTCAGCGCTAGATCGCGTCTTACTTAACAAATTAACAAAATGAATGCTCTGAGTTAACTGGAGATGTTTTTATTTATTTGTATTGGTACATTCGTGCCACGAGATGTTTCAAAAGTGGTGGTGGTATTTTATTTTTTTTGTTCTGACGTAGTTGGTTCCTCAACTACATCAGATTCAGATTATTTTATTTAATGCCATGTCAGCATTAAAAGCTATTTTCATGGCAAAAAAACAATTATAAAAATACAAATATCATATAAATACAATAAAACAAAACAAATATAAACAAGAAGTCATTTTATACAATATATATTTTAAAATGAACATATGATGAAAAATCCAAAACCTTTTCAGGCATAATCTCATTAAATATGTCCTTTAATGAAGTAACTTCATAAAAGAGCATTCTGCTCAACTACATCAGACGTTCATAATAATAACAGAAAAAAACTTGCCATAGTTTTGTCCTTTTATCAGTAGCCAGTTTTGGTGTAACAAGTTGTACATTTTGTTGCCAATTAGTAAATGTAGTGGGTGTATTAAGAGGCTACAATTTCCAAATATGCCTAAGTGTAACTTGATCCCCTCCCATTAGGCTGATCTGATGTGTGTTGGTCTGCCTGACCCCTCTTTGTTTGGAATAATTTAATGTTACTCTGCCTTATTTGGGAAAGCTGGCCTACAGTAGCCTTAAGACATCTCATTTTCTAAATACAATTAAATAAACACATTTCTACAAATGGTGCAAACTCTGCTAGATAAAAGATTCCCATTCCCCTGCCATTCTGTGATCGGCAATCGGCAGATCATGATTTTGGTGATCGGTAATCGGTGATCGGCCCCAAAAATGCTGATCGGAGCATCTCTAGTACAATTCTCTCATACTGACCACTGGATGTTCAACATGGCACCTCATGGCAAAGAACTCTCTGAGGATTTGAGAATTACAATTGTTGCTCTCCACAAAGTTGACCTAGGCTATAAAAATATTGGTAACACCCTGAAACTGAGTTACAGTACAGGCCAGGGTCATACAGAGGTTTTCCAAGACGGGTTCCTCTTGGAACAGGCCTCGCAAGGGTCAATCAAAGAAGTAGAGTCCTCGTGCTGTGCGTCAGGTGCAGAAGCTGGCTTAAAAAAACAGACGCATGATCGTGCCAGCATTGCTTTAGAGGTTGCAGAAGAGGAAGGTCAGCTTGTCAGTGCTCAGACCATACGCCACACACTGCAACAAGTCGGTTTGCATGGCCGTCGTCCCAGAAGGAAGCCTCTTCTGAAGCTGGCTCACAAGAAAGCCCGCAAACAATTTGCTGAAGACAACCTGTCTAAGAGCATGAATTGCGGTCCTGAAATTCATGAATTGATGTCCTGTGGTCTGATGAGACTAAGACAAACTTGTTTGGCTGCAGATGGTCTCCAGCATGTGTGGTGACGCCCTGGTGAGGAGTACCAAGAAAATTGTGTCTTGCCTACAGTCAGGCATGGTGGTGGTAGCATAATGGTCTAGGGCTGCATGAGTGCTGCTGGTACTGGGGAGTAGCGCTTCATTGAGGGAAACGTGGATTCAAACATGAACTGCGACATTCAGAAGCAGAACATGATGCACTCCCTTCAGAAACTGGGCCGAACGGCATGATAACGACCCCAAACACACCACTAAGATGACAACTGCCTTGCTGAGGAAGGTGAAGGTGATGGAGTGGCCAAGTATGTCTCCAGACCTAAACCCTATTGACCATCTGTGGGCGTCCTCGAGCGGAAGTTGGAGAAGCGTCATGCGTCTAACATCCATGATCATGATGTCATTATGGAGGAGTGGAAGAGGGTCCCAGCAACAACCTGTGCAGCTCTGGTGAACCCCATGCTTAGAGGGATTAGGGCAGTGCTAGATAGCAATGGTGCTCACACAAAATAATGACACTTTGGACACAGTTTTGACATGTTCACATAGGGTGTACTCACTTTTGTTGCCAGCTATTTTGACAATAATGGCTGTATGTTGAGTTATTTTCAGAGGACAGTAAATCTATACTGCTATATAAGCAGCACATTGACTACTCTAAAATATATCCAAGTTTCGTTTCTATAGTATTGTCCCTTGAGAAGATATACTAAAATGGTTGCTGAAATGTGAGGGGTGTACTCACTTTTTTGAGATACTGTATATACAGGTCCTTCTAAAAAAAATTAGCATATTGTGATAGTTCATTATTTTCCATAATGTAATGATAAAAATTAAACTTTCATTTATTTTAGATTCATTGCACACCAACTAAAATATTTCAGGTCTTTTATTGTTTTAATTCTGATGATTTTGGCATACAGCTCATGAAACCCCAAAATTCCTATCTCAAAAAATTAGCATATCATGAAAAGGTTCTCTAAACGAGTTATTAACCTAATCATCTGAATCAACTAATTAACTCTAAACACCTGCAAAAGATTCCTGAGGCTTTTAAAAACTCCCAGCCTGTTTCATTACTCAAAACCGCAATCATGGGTAAGACTGCCAACCTGACTGCTGTCCAGAAGGCCATCATTGACACCCTCAAGCAAGAGGGTAAGACACAGAAAGAAATCTCTGAACAAATAGGCTGTTCCCAGAGTGCTGTATCAAGGCACCTCAGTGGGAAGTCTGTGGGAAGGAAAAAGTGTGGCAAAAAACGCTGCACAACGAGAAGGTGACCGGACCCTGAGGAATATTGTGGAGAAGGACCAATTCCAGACCTTGGGGGACCTGCGGAAGCAGTGGACTGAGTCTGGAGTAGAAACATCCAGAGCCACCGTGCACAGGCGTGTGCAGGAAATGGGCTACAGGTGTCGCATTCCCCAGGTCAAGCCACTTTTGAACCAGAAACAGCAGCAGAAGCGCCTGACCTGGGCTACAGAGAAGCAGCACTGGAGTACCCACAGTCAGTGATGGTCTGGGGTGCCATGTCAGCTGCTGGTGTTGGTCCACTGTGTTTTATCAAGGGCAGGGTCAATGCAGCTAGCTATCAGGAGATTTTGGAGCACTTCATGCTTCCATCTGCTGAAAAGCTTTATGGAGATGAAGATTTCATTTTTCAGCACGACCTGGCACCTGCTCACAGTGCCAAAACCACTGGTAAATGGTTTACTGACCATGGTATTACTGTGCTCAATTGGCCTGCCAACTCTCCTGACCTGAACCCCATAGAGAATCTGTGGGATATTGTGAAGAGAAAGTTGAGAGACGCAAGACCCAACACTCTGGATGAGCTTAAGGCCGCTATTGAAGCATCCTGGGCCTCCATAACACCTCAGCAGTGCCACAGGCTGATTGCCTCCATGCCACGCCGCATTAAAGCAGTCATTTCTGCAAAAGGATTCCCGACCAAGTATTGAGTGCATAACTGAACATAATTATTTGAAGGTTGACTTTTTTTTTTTGTATTAAAAACACTTATTTTATTTGTCGGATGAAATATGCAAATTTTTTTAGATTTTGGGGTTTCATGAGCTGTATGCCAAAATCATCAGTATTAAAACAATAAAAGACCTGAAATATTTCAGTTGGTGTGCAATGAATCTAAAATATATGAAAGTTTAATTTGTATCATTACATTATGGAAAATAATTAACTTTATCACAATATGCTAATTTTGAGAAGGACCTGTATAATAATTAAAGGCTCATTGTTATGATATGGCTTATTAATATACACATGCGATTAGTCACAAGACTAATCGCTTAAAAATGGCTACTACTCGACTAGAAAAATCTTTATTCAAGGGCAGCCCTAATAAGTAATGACATGTAAAATAATCATTGTCGATTTGATTATTAATTAACTATCTAATTCTTTTTAGGATGCTCAGACGGAACTCGTAATGCTTGTCCTGCTGCGGTTAGCTGAGGACGTGATCACATTTCAGACATTACCCCCTGAAAGACGGCTAGATATCCAGCACAACCTTATGGAGAATATGGACCGCATCTTCACCTTCCTGCGTGGCATTTTAATTCTGGAGCTTCATATGAATGAGTACAACAAGTTGGTGAGTTCTTCTGACATTCATGATTTTTATAAGCAAAAAATTTTTTAAATGATTTGTGTGCGTTTTCTACAGTCTGGTGCATGCAACAGAATATTGTCATGTTCATGTGATTTGAATAGATTTATTCATGTTGTTTTCTAGAATTGTGCTGCTGGTCTGGAATTGAAGGTGAGTCGGATTATTTATCTTTATTTATCAGGTATAATATTTTGGAAGAGGTTAGTGCTGTTCTTATTAGGGGCCAAAAAAGGTTAATTTACAAATATACAGTGTGAAACATAACTTGGAATTTCTAGGATTTATTAATTACCCAGGGTAACAAATAAACAGTGTGAAACATAGATAAAGATATCCAAGGATTTTGTTAACCCATGATTTAGACTGACCAACGCTTAAATGAAAGTGCTAGGACCCGGAGACCAATGTAAATTCCAGACGCAACTAACTTTGATAGGCAGCATTTATACTGTCAAGTAATTGTCCCTTTTTCTTTTTTACTGATATCTGGCACAGATCGTACTTTCTTGCATGCATGCAAATAGCTAAAACACGTTATTGAGAATGGATTTGATAGCATCTGAGTTAATTTCAAATGAATTCTCTCCTACATCTAACAGGGTTTGTGCAGAGTTTGGAAAATGATTTTATATTGGTTATTTATAAACGATATTAGAATCGTTAGGTTTGAAATGTTCTTGAATGTCATCATTGAAAAGACTGGACTTTTTCAATATTTTCACAGTGGACGTTCTTAAAGAAAAAACATGTATTTATTTATTTTATTATAGTGTTTTAACCTTGATCTGTGCTTATGTTAATATGATTTTTACATGAAAAACTGTCATAATGTATAAATAAAAGGCCATTTCTACTCTGGATTTACCTTACCTAGGCAAGTATAATGTGCATGCTGAACATTCAGTTTTCAGAATTTTTGTTTGCAGGCAAGAATATGTGTGTCACATACACTCACCTAAAGGATTATTAGGAACACCATACTAATGCCTTAATTCTACGTGGCATTGATTCAACAAGGTGCTGAAAACATTCTTTAGAAATGTTGGCCCAAATTGATAGGATAGCATCTTGCAGTTGATGGAGATTTGTGGGATGCACATCCAGGGCACGAAGCTCCCGTTCCACCACATCCCAAAGATGCTCTATTGGGTTGAGATCTGGTGACTGTGGGGGCCATTTTAGTACAGTGAACTCATTGTCATGTTCAAGAAACCAATTTGAAATGATTCGAGCTTTGTGACATGGTGCATTATCCTGCTGGAAGTAGCCATCAGAGGATGGGTACATGGTGGCCATAAAGGGATGGACATGGTCAGAAACAATGCTCAGGTAGGCCGTGGCATTTAAACGATGCCCAATTGGCACTAAGGGGCCTAAAGTGTGCCAAGAAAACATCCCCCACACCATTACACCACCACCACCAGCCTGCACAGTGGTAACAAGGCATGATGGATCCATGTTCTCATTCTGTTTACGCCAAATTCTGACTCTACCATCTGAATGTCTCAACAGAAATCGAGACTCATCAGACCAGGCAACATTTTTCCAGTCTTCAACTGTCCAATTTTGGTGACCTCTTGCAAATTGTAGCCTCTTTTTCCTATTTGTAGTGGAGATGAGTGGTACCCGGTGGGGTCTTCTACTGTTGTAGCCCATCCACCTCAAGGTTGTGCGTGTTGTGGCTTCACAAATGCTTTGCTGCATACCTCGGTTGTAACGAGTGGTTATTTCAGTCAAAGTTGCTCTTCTATCAGCTTGAATCAGTCGGCCCATTCTCCTCTGACCTCTAGCATCAACAAGGCATTTTCGCCCACAGGACTGCCGCATACTGGATGTTTTTCCCTTTTCACACCATTCTTTGTAAACCCTAGAAATGGTTGTGCGTGAAAATCCCAGTAACTGAGCAGATTGTAAAATACTCAGACCGGCCCGTCTAGCACCAACAACCATGCCACGCTCAAAATTGCTTAAATCACCTTTCTTTCCCATTCTGACATTCAGTTTGGAGTTCAGGAGATTGTCTTGACCAGGACCGCACCCCTAAATGCATTGTAGCAACTGCCATGTGATTGGTTGATTAGATAATTGCATTGAGAAATTGAACAGGTGTTCCTAATAATCCTTTAGGTGAGTGTATGTTCCTAGTCACCATCCTCTTCACTACATTTCCCATCACCCTCCTTGGCTCACACCTGCACATCATTCCCAATCACTCACACCTGCACCTCATCATCACCCTCATCACTACCACTACAAAAGCACACTCCTCACCACAGTTCTCTGTCCAAACTCGTGTATGTTAAATGGACTATTCCCCCTGTCTCCAGTGTCTTCATTCCCTCTGTGTCTCCACCAAGGTCTTTGTTTGGACTCTACCTCACCTGCTCACTCATCACTGCACGATTGTTAAAAAAACCCTCACTATTCACCACCCATTTTCCTCTACTGTGTCTACTTGTCGTAACAAAGTCGGACCAATACTGATAAGATGGATCCTGCTGTGCTTCTACTATGCATGGACCAAGACCAGCATTCTCTTGAGGCCCACACCGCGGCGTTCCTCGACCTGGCATGTCTTAGCGCCTTTCCCCACTGATCATTGAGTGTCTTTTTCCATACTAGCCTCAACGCGGAGACGAAGGCACGCTTGCCCGGTGTGGACCTTGAGAGAACTTTGAGGCTTTTGTGGAGTGGGTGTTGGCCAGCTGTGAGTCCCCGTTCACCATCGGCCTTTCAAACGATGGTGAACCCGTGTCCATTCCAGAGCCCCGTCCAAAGATGGCCACCGCGTTTCCAGAGCCTCGTCCCAAGTTGGCCGCCGCCATGACAGAGCCCTCCGCCAAGATGGCCGTCACCGTCGCGCTTGAGCCCTTGTCCAAGATGGCCATCGCTGCCGCGCCTGAATCTCCGTCTCCGTCCTCGTCCTAAATCCAGAAGCGACTCCAGTCACCGCCCTCTTCCAGAGCCCAAAGGCGACTCCAGTCACCGCCCTCATCCAGAGCCCAGAGGCGACTCCAGTCACCGCCCTCATCCAGAGCCCAGAGGCGACTCCAGTCACCGCCCTCATCCAGAGCCCAGAGGCGACTCCAGTCACCGCCCTCATCCAGAGCCCAGAGGCGACTCCAGTCACCGCCCTCATCCAGAGCCCAGAGGCGACTCCAGTCACCGCCCTCTTCCAGAGCCCAGAGGCGACTCCAGTCACCGCCCTCTTCCAGAGCCCAGAGGCGACTCCAGTCACCGCCCTCTTCCAGAGCCCAGAGGCGACTCCAGTCACCGCCCTCTTCCAGAGGCCAGAGGCGAAGCCCGGAGCTCCCCGAGAAGATTTTATTTGGGGGGGGGGCCATATACCCTTACTGCTTGCTCTGAAAAGGTTCCCTGAGCTGCCGGCTCTGCCCTGGTCACCTGAACCAGCACCGCCCTGGAGGCTTCCTGCTCCAAATAGGCCATGTCCTCGTCAGCCTCCAGGGCTCAACTATTCCCCGTCTCCAGCGATCTCCCTGTCTTCAGCGTCTTCCTTCCCTCTGTGTCTCCAACAAGATCTTCGTTTGGACTCTCCCTCACCGGCTCACCTCATCACTGAACTATTGTTAAATAAACTCACTATTCACCACCCATCTTCCTCTCCTGTGTATATTTGCCGTAACAATATGTGAATAATTTTTTTATTTAATTTTTAATTTCCTTCAATTTGGCGTTGATTATCTCTGCTGAGGGACCAGAGAGGAGCCTGTTATTTTCACAGATAGAAGTCCTCTATGGTAGCATTCTACTGTAAAAATTATTTTGAGATTTTACAGAGCTAGGCTTAGTAGAATGTTCTTTTCATGCATTTTGAGAATGAACAGATGTAAGATAAGCATAGCAAATGATAAAAATGAACAGTATTGTACAGTTATTATTTATGATTTATGTTCTCACATTCTTGGGTTACAGGAATAATGTATTTAACGGTTATGTATTTGAGCTTTCCTGTAGCTCAGTATAGCGTTGGCGCTTGCAACACCAAGGTCATGGGTTCAACTGCCAGGGAAGATAAGAATGTAAAATGTTTACCTTGAAATGCAATGTAAGTCGCTTTGGATAAAAGTGGAGGAACTTGGCTTTTATCTGTTTGTCAATATTACCTGTCAGGCATTTTGAATTGTTCTTGTTCATCAGATATGCACCAAATTTGGCTCTGATGATCTTTAGACCATAATTGCTAAAAGCTATCTATATATATTCAAATATAATATTCGATCCATTCTCGGGTAATGCTTAAACACATTTGATGGAAGGATGCCACAAAGAATCTTACATTTTTAAATGCTTTCTTACGGTTTCTTAATGTAATCTGTCTGCTCTGCATTCACCATCTAGTAGCGTATTTGTCAGATGAAATTAGCTGCGTTTTTTGTCTTTTAATCCCAGACAAAAGCTCACTGGCGAGTTGGTGTGGCCACTCTCAACACTCTGGCTGGCTACATTGATTGGGTTGATTTGAGCCACATCACCAATGAAAACTGCCGTCTTTTGGAGATCTTGTGCCTGTTGCTTAGCGAACCCGCGCTTCAGTTGGAGGCTGCAGAGTGTCTGCTAATTGCCATTAGTAGGAAAGTGAGTGACTGCTGCACTTACATTATACTACTTTACCTTTTCAGCTGCTTTTCTAAAATAAAATGTTCCACATTTATTTATTTATGCTGCAACTAATTTCTGTCATTGGAGTCTGGTACACTAACACTTTTCTATGGTGGCCGAGAGAGCTCAATGCGCTGCAACTTAAGAAAACGCATGCAAATAGAAAAAACAACAACAAATTAAGGAAAAAATCTTCATCAGTTTTCTTCATCAGCAACACAGGTGTGCTCCAAATACTCACAACACAACCAAATACAGAAACGCGTTGCAAAAGTTCACAACACAAAGAAACCAGAACACAAAGGAAATGTTTTCAGGGGACCCCAATAATATCCATATTTTAAACTTTATCTACTAAAATAACTAGCTTCCAGCAGATGGCCTATGGAAGTCGACCTACACCAAAAGAGTAACACTTTGACGATGTAGGAGTAGCGTAATCTATGACTGTCTTTGAAGTCTGTTCGGAAGCTTGTTGTTTTAGTTGATAAAATTTAAAATATGGATATTTTTCTTACACAAATGCCTCGCTTCACTTCAGAAGGCCTTTATTACCCCCAGGAGTAAATCATGGACTTATTTTCATTTTTGGGTGAATTATCCCTTTAAAGTCAAGCCTCGACTAGCAGCACTATGTTGTGTGAAGTTAATTTTAGTGCTATTTAGTGTCAAGGGTTTATGTTTGAGTGATCAGTTGAAGTGTTTTTGATTGAGCAAATTCTTTTTTTCCACAGGGTGATTTAGAGGAGTGCAAGCCATTTTTGGTACTCTTTGATGAAGTCATCATGAACTACATCATGTCTGCTGCACAGTATGTAAACGTTTAAGCTTATTCTAAATCAGGGTTCCTCAAATCCTCAATATGAGGAGGCGCAATGCTAGTGTCACGGGTGGTTGCAGCCAAACAGACGATGAATAAAGTTCAAACAAGTTTAATAACAAATATTTCACAGGACGGGCAAACAGGCAGTAGCAACACTATACATCAGTGGTGTCAAACTCAATTCCTGGAGGGCCAGAGCTCTGCACAGTTTAGCTCCAACCAGCTCAAACTCACACCTGCAAGGAAGTTTCTAGCAATCCTGAAGACCTTGATTAGCTGGATCAGGTGTGTTTGATTAGGGTTGGAGCAAAACTGTGCAGAGCTCTGGCCCTCCAGGAATTGAGTTTGACACCACTGCTATACATAGACGACAGCGGACATTGAACTGAAACAGAACTGAACACACAAACAGGTGGTAATGATGGTGACTGATGAGTGCACAGCTGAACATAATTAGTGTTTGTGACAACAAATGAGTGACGAAGGCAGATGATGACAAAACATAACGAGTCCAAACTAACGTGAATGTGACAGCTAGAGCCTTTAAGTAAACCGATCACGTGCTGCGTTTGTCCAGTCAAGGACACTGGCACCGCGAATATGCAAATAAGGACGTTATCCCAGGGTTTAGGAATGTACAGTGTGAAACATTTCCATGTGAATACACAGGATTAATTGTTAACTCCGGGTAAATTATGAGCAGTGTGAAACGTGAAGCATGATAACCCAGGATTCCGTTTACCTGGGGTATAGAATGACCCAGGGTTAACTATCAAGTGAAGACTTCTGACGACCTTGATTAAGCTGTTGAGGTGTGTTTGATTAGAGTTGAATCTAAATTCTGTAGGACAGTGGCCCTGCAGGAACAGATTTGAGGAACCCTGCTCTAAATGACTTGGATTGTATTTGAATGACTGCAAACTGCTCTTTTGATTTTTTTTTATTAAAGGTTGGCAGATGGTGCAGCTCTGTGTAACCAGTGAGTTTACATTTTTTCTATTGAGACCAACTCAAGCTTAGTTTAAAACAAATGAGTTCAATTCTGTTATTTTTACCAAAACTGTCCATCATCCAATTCAGATCATCAGGTGCTGTCGTGGAAAGAAGATACACTTTTTTGAAGAGGCTGTGTCAGGTTCTCTGTGCCCTGGGTAGCCAAATCTGCTCTCTAGTGGTGAGGTGATCGCATGAGCATCACTGTTGTGTATCATTTATTCTTTTTTACTCTTATGACAAATGCAGAATATTTTTGTTTATCTTTTAGTGTTTTAGAGTTCCTGTTAACCTGAATAAATACATGGAAGCTCTTCTTGCCTTCACTACTCATCCCAGCCAGGTTGAACTGCATTATAGCTACTCAGTGAAACTCATTGGTCAACCTTTAAGATTTTTTACTAAATCATGTATTTATATATTACTCTAAACAGTTTCTGAGGTCGTCCACGCAAACGACCTGGGGAAACTTATTCCGACATGAAATTATATCGAGGGATCCTGTAATTGGCCCAATGACCCTAAAATATTTAAGATCAGCAAGGATCAATCTTGTGAAAGTAAGTGCTGTGTATCCCAGACACAGAGCAGTTTTGAGTAAATGCTATCATACTTAATCATACTTAATTGCTCTGTTTGCCTTTTACAGACTGGATTTCCCTCCAAGAATGATTGTCCAGCTTGTGAATTCTCCAGAGTGGACTTTGATAGTGATGAAGATTTCAACTGCTGCTTTAATTGTGAGTTATTATTGGTTAATAACTAGTTAGTATAACATAATGGTATCACATCAGTTTTAAAGGTTAAGCACCCTTTTAAGAGTAAATCAATGCATTGCAGAGTAATTCATGTTGATTAACAGTAATCTTATTTAGTTGATGACAAAGTGACAACACAGAAACCCAGTTACTGACAACATTGCTTATTTTAAATTTAATGTTTTAACAAAACATTGTTTTATTCTTGTATTGAGCAGAAACTAAACATGTACAATCCTGTAATTATCTGATAATAATTTTCCAAATCCTTTACAATCAAATGCACACGATATTATCAAACCAGCAGTCCATATCCGTGATCTAAAAGTTGCATAATCAAGTCGAGTCACCTTTATTTTTATAGCTCTTTATCCAATACAGATGGTTTCAAATCAGCTTTACAGTGATCAGCAGGAAAATAATGATTTAATGATGGAAACATTGCTCAATTCGGCTGTAAAGCAACTCTAAAAAGAAGAAAAAAAGTGTCATTGTTCAGCTGAAGTGAGTTTAATGTTGATTCAGTTTCATTGTAAAGATCATCAATTATTAAATAAGTTCAATTTGGCTATAGAGCAGCTCTGCAGAAAACAGTGAAGTCATCTTCACATAATCTGAAATATATCCAGATTACGGTCCATGCTGCCTTTTCCTGTAGCTGAAAAATTAATTAATACTCTGGTTTTCTCGAGAATTGATTATTGCAATGCCTTGTTAGCAGGAGCATCAAAATCAATTTTGAACAAACTTCAGTTGGTACAAAACTCTGCTGCACGTATTTTGACTAGGACAAGACAAAGGGATCATATAAAACCGATCTTAGAGACCCTTCATTGGTTGCCTGTCAAATTTCGTGTTGATTTTAAGATTCTTATGTTGACCTACAAGACATTAAATGGACTCGGTCCTCAATATCTTACCTCACTTCTAATACCCTACATTCCGACACGTAATCTTCGCTCGGCCGATGCTGGTCTTTTAGTTGTTCCGGTAACGAACCTAAAAACTATGGGGGATAGGGCGTTCTCTTCAGTTGCCCCAAAGCTATGGAACTCTTTGCCTTCCAAAATAAAAAATGCATCATCTTTGAATATGTTTAAATCATCTCTTAAAACTTATTTTTTTAAGGAAGCATTTGAGTGAAAGGTGATTTCAGTGGTGGTTTATGTGATGTATTACATGGGCTTATTATGTCTTGATACTTATTTTTTACATTGTTTTTAGGGTTGTAAACTTGTCTGAAATACTTTGCTTTGTATTGTTTTATCATGCTTTTTTATTCTCTTTTTTTTCTCGCTTATGTAAAGCGCTCTGAGAATTGACTTTTAAAAGCGCTATACAAAATAAAGTTGTTATTATTATTATTATTATTTTCTAGCTCAGTTCTCATCAAATAGTGTCAGTGCAGTCAGATCAATCCGTAGCTTGTTTCACCACAGGGTTTTTTTTACAGCCTATGGTTTCACCACAGGGTTTCACCACACCACAGTGTGTGAGAGGTTCCAGTTATTAATTTTGTACCTTCTGATGGTACCAACAGGTTCTGCCCATTCACTGACTAGAGGACAGAAGAGAACATGGACTTGTATGCGGATGATGATTATGATGTGATTGAATTTGATGTGATTAGGAAAATTAATAACCGTTCGGAAAATGAATAACAAGGGAAAAAAAATCCCACACCAACCAGTGTATGCACTGTGTGATGTGTAAAGTTGTAACACTCTCAATATTAGCAATGTTACATCAGTAAAGATACAAATTGTTCAGTCATCTCATTTCCCTATGCAAAAAGATGTGTATTTTACAAACACCCAGAATTTACATATCATTAATCAACCACATGAGCAAAGTCCACCTTGTCGTAACTTATAGTAGTCCACATAGTCTTTGCACTTACAGATGAATCGCATATCTCTTACCTTGAATTTAGTTAGTCCCAGACAAATGTATCCCAGTTCTTTGTGCTGCATTGTATCAAAAAGTCCAGTCAGTCACAAAACACTCCAAAAGGACATAAGTAAATCCTGCCAGCGAGGCATTTGCTGCAAACAAGGATATCCACCTGGTAAGCTTTTCCGTCGGAAAAGTTCCTGGGAAAAACAACACACCACACATTGGTTCCTACCCCCAATTTCATATACATGGGAAATCGTCATTCACGAAGAAAGTCACCAGACAGTAAGAAACAAAAACCTGAAATAATACAGCGTCCAGAGTCCAGCACAGCATTATAGGAAATGGAGTCAAAAGAACTTCATAGTATTAGTAATCAAGATATACAACTTGATGACCTTAATACAATTTCCATTCTTACATTACACACTGACATAAATTAAATATGAATATGTAGAGGTGCTACATAGTTATGGCAGAAATAAAATGTTTTGAATCTCAAAATGATCACAAAGTAAGAATATGAATACAACCTAAATTATTGTCTTTTTAAAGATTATTGATATTTTTTCTATAAAAATGTGCAACGGTTTGGTTTACCCCTTAAACAGTTTGGTTTACACCTACAATATTTGTTAAACAGCTTTCAGGGCTCATCAGGGGGAAGCAGTTCGTCTGGCTTGTAAAATTGTCCCGTTTGAGGCCTTTCAAATTGCAAGGGAGTGGGCGCAGTATCAGATCAACACACCTATAGATACTGGGAATACAACACGTGAGTATTGTTACTACACTGTCTTATGGTAGAGTAGGTACTTTTTCATCTACCAAAAGTTTGTGCTGTTTTTGTAAATGTGCTGCTGCTTTCAGATTTATTTATTTTTTTTCACAACTATGCTCGTGTGACACATATTCTTCATAACCCGTTCAGAGCCCTGGTTCATTGCATTGGAAACATTATTTTAATGCAAAGATTACATAATGAGAGAATTAGAATTCGGACAAGAATTAGGCCTGTTTTTCAGACACACAGCTATACACTCACCTAAAGGATTATTAGGAACACCATACTAATACTGTGTTTGACCGCCTTTCGCCTTCAGAACTGCCTTAATTCTACGTGGCATTGATTCAACAAGGTGCTGAAAGCATTCTTTAGAAATGTTGGCCCATATTGATAGGATAGCATCTTGCAGTTGATGGAGATTTGTGGGATGCACATCCAGGGCACGAAGCTCCCGTTCCACCACATCCCAAAGATGCTTCTATTGGGTTGAGATCTGGTGACTGTGGGGGCCATTTTAGTACAGTGAACTCATTGTCATGTTCAAGAAAACCAATTTGAAATGATTCGAGCTTTGTGACATGGTGCATTATCCTGCTGGAAGTAGCCATCAGAGGATGGGTACATGGTGGCCATAAAGGGATGGACATGGTCAGAAACAATGCTCAGGTAGGCCGTGGCATTTAAACGATGCCCAATTGGCACTAAGGGGCCTAAAGTGTGCCAAGAAAACATCCCCCACACCATTACACCACCATCACCAGCCTGCACAGTGGTAACAAGGCATGATGGATCCATGTTCTCATTCTGTTTACGCCAAATTCTGACTCTACCATCTGAATGTCTCAACAGAAATCGAGACTCATCAGACCAGGCAACATTTTTCCAGTCTTCAACTGTCCAATTTTGGTGAGCTCTTTCAAATTGTAGCCTCTTTTTCCTATTTGTAGTGGAGATGAGTGGTACCCGGTGGGGTCTTCTTCTGTTGTAGCCCATCCACCTCAAGGTTGTGCGTGTTGTGGCTTCACAAATGCTTTGCTGCCTACCTCGGTTGTAACGAGTAGTTATTTCAGTCAAAGTTGCTCTTCTATCAGCTTGAATCAGTCGGCCTATTCTCCTCTGACCTCTAGCATCAACAAGGCATTTTCACCCACAGGACTGCCGCATACTGGATGTTTTTCCCTTTTCACACCATTCTTTTTAAACCCTAGAAATGGTTGTGCGTGAAAATCCCAGTAAATGAGCAGATTGTAAAATACTCAGACCGGCCCGTCTGGCACCAACAACCATGCCACGCTCAAAATTGCTTAAATCACCTTTCTTTCCCATTCTGACATTCAGTTTGGAGTTCAGGAGATTGTCTTGACCAGGACCACACCCCTAAATGCATTGAAGCAACTGCCATATGATTGGTTGATTAGATAATTGCATTAATGAGAAATTGAACAGGTGTTCCTAATAATCCTTTAGGTGAGTGTAATCATTTAACCTCAGGATATGCCAGGTTCCAAACGTTATTTAAAATGTCTCCAAAGAATCACCGTAGAGCAGAAATACATTTCATAAACAATACTCCATCACATTTATTTTTGGTTTGTGAGACCATCATACAAGTTATATAAAAAAATTGTGTCCTTTTGAACAAATTGTCAAAGAGTGCATCACAAATATGTAAGCTTCTTGCTTTATCAGAGTGATCAGTCTTTTTTTATCCAGTAAACTATGCAAATTTGAACTCTTACTTTGTGTAGGACAAGGCAAGGGTGTTGGGTCAATTTTATTATGTGGTCAAATTTATAAATTGTGGATTATGCTATGTACATACACTGATCAGCCACAACATTAAAATCACAGGTGAAGTGAATAACATTGATTATATTGTTACAATGGCACGTCTCAAATGTGGTGGGATATACAGTATTAGGCAGCAAGTGAACATTAACTTCTTGTATTTCATGTGTTGTAAGCGGGAAAAAAATGGTTAAGCAAAAAGATCTGAGTGACTCTGACAAGGGCCCTACAGTGATGGCTAGATGACTGGGTCAGAGGATCTCCAAAACAGCAAGTCTTATGCCTGGTTCACACTGTATGATTTTGGGCTGTCCCCGACGAAAGATGACCAATCGTAGTGATTTTCTGTGGTCGTGGCTCCTAAATGGTGGTTCTACGTCATACAGTGAGAGAGGTTAAAATTCTCCTATTATTCTTCTCCTCTTTCTCCTTTTTCAGCGCACATAAAAACCACAGTTGCCAAAGTGTGATTCATCTTGCTATATCTGCGATCTTTGTTTACCACTAGCACATGCTGATGACGTTTTATTATTCTATACAAACTTGCGTCGTATTGCGTCTTGCCTACGATTCAATGGGTGTCATCATCGTACAGTCTCCAGTACAAGTCGTACACAAGTTTATTATATCTGTGTCGTACAGTTTGTTTTGTAATGATCTTACAGGATTGCCAAAATCGCACAGTCTGTAGCAGGCATAATGGATTTTCCCCAGTATTCAGTGGTTGGGATCTACCAAAATTGATGCAACAAAGGACAACCGGTGAACTGGCATCAAGGTCATGGCTCATTGATGCACGAGGGGAGCGTCAGAACTGGTCAAACAAGCCGATCCATTGAGGCCCCACTTCACAACTTTCAGGACTTAAAGGGGACCTATTATGCAAATTTCACTTTTATAAGGTGTTTGAACACAGATGTGTGTGTGTGTGTGTGTGTGTAAACAACCAGCATATAAGGGTAAAAATTCACCCAATACTTTTTTTCTAATCCCCATATATCATTATCAATCTCTCAGAACAAGCTGTTTCAAACTTGCCCCTACTCCTACTAAGAGTAGGGAAACCCTGCCCACGACTGGTGACGATCTGCACTAGATCCCGAGAAGCATCTAACATTATAACCGTAAACAAAACGATACCTGCTCTATCTCCATGCAGCATACATTTTCTGGCTCTGTGGGCATCCTAATATAGTTCCCACATGAGCACCTATACAACAGTTTATAGATTAACATGACAGTACAGGCTAGTTGATGAGATGAATAAACATAACACCACAACAACTAAGTTACATAAATGTATCCACTAACCATTCAGAAACGTCCATGTACAGTCTAACAGTCTCCTAAGTCTGTCCATCTGTGTCTGACTCCGGTTCAAACATGTAAGGCTGCACTCCGCTACTGGGTATTATTGACATTTTGCCTGAGAGAAATTCGTTATGTTGTTCCAGTATCCGAAGTTCGTGTAAAGTATCGGCCGTCTTCTGAACGGAGGCAAGGAGCAGCAACTCATTTGCATTTAAAGGGACACACAAAAAAACAAGAGCGTTTTTCCTCACACCCAAAAAGGGGCAACTTTGAAAAGCTATAATAAAAAATCTGGCTGGTATTTTGAGCTGAAACTTCACAGACAAGTTCTGAGGGCATCAGAGATTTATATTACATCATGTGAAAATGGGCATAATAGGTCACCTTTAAAGCATCCGCTCCTAATATCTTGGTCCAGATACCACAGGACACACTCAGATGTCTTGTGGAGTTCATGCCTTAACACATCAGAGCTGTTTTGGCTGCATATCGGTTTTAATGTTTTGGCTGATCAATGTACCTATGTCATCACGCTTTGATTCCTTATGAAATGAGAGTTTGATTCACATTCTGAAATGAACAGATTCTCATTCATGAGGAGGCGCCTCATTTGTGTTCATTCATTTAATTCATAGACTTAAAACACTGATGTTCACAACTGAAACACCATTATACAAATTAAGCTCCACCAATGTTGGTTACCATAGACAATCGATTGATGGTAATCGCTGGTACTTGTGTTTTACCTTAGAACGTTCCTTTAACATGCCTTCATTTGTGTCTTGTTGTCTGTTGAAGCTAAGATATAGAAGTTTCTCTGTTCTGCTCTGTCTCTTTCAGCGGTTCAGTGGGATGCCATGACTTTCTTCGCTGAAAGTGTATTTGGACAGCTCTTCAAAATCCTCGAAAAAGAGGCAAGACCATCCAATTTCTTTAATGGTGCAGCAGTGAGGGATTTAAAGCGAATCTTGTCATTGAGACTTTTTTCCACTCCTGTAGAAACTTCCCATAGATGAGGGCATGGAGCTGCTGCAGATGGTTGTAAACTATGAGACAAGAGATCCTCTCATTCTGTCCTGTGTTCTTACCATCATATCCACTCTCTTTCCCTTCGTCAAACACCAACCTCACTTCCTGCCTCAAGTACTCTATAAGGTGAGGGATATAATCTGCTGTTTCAAAATTGTAAAGCATTAAAGTTTGCTCATATTTACTGTTGCATTGCAAAATTTTGCATTCCGATTGGAATCTGCACAATCAGAAGTTTTGCGTAAGAGCGAAAAAGTTACAAATGCAAATTTTTTTCATGTTCAAGTTGGTCACGTGAATTCACCAGACTGTCCAACAGGAAGCTGCTTGGTTTGAGCTTCTGTGTGAGAATGCTAATACATCTCTAAGCCAGTGGTTCCCAACCCTGTCCTGGCACCCCCCCAACACTGCGCGTTTTCTTTGTCTCCCTAATCAAACACTCCTGAGTCAACTCATTAGCTCATAATCACATGGGTTAATGAGCTGATGAGTTGAATCAGGTGTGTTTGATTAGGGAGACAAAGAAAACGTGCAGTGTTTGGGGGGGGGGGCGCCAGGACAGGGTTGGGAACCACTGCTCTAAGCTATTGACAATGGGCTTTTGCTAATGTGCTAAATCATTTTGCTAATGTAATCACACCTTTATAGATTTGAAATGCCGAAAATATAAGCAAATTGAAAAACTAACAAGGTGAAAAGAGGTTCACCTTTAGGTATAATCATTTTTCGTGCCCGAGATGACTAGCCTAGAAATCTATACGCACCCTAGCGGCAGCAAAAATTATTTTGCAGCCAGTGTGGTCTAGCAACTCTCCGTTGACTTTCAAGCTGGAAAAAACAAAAACTGGTCAGGCCAAATCAGATCGTGTATAGAGTCGGCGGGCGGGCTTAACATAATGACGACAGAGTTGCGACGGTTCACTGCTACTTGAAAGCAAAGAATGGCTGCTGCAGCTGGCGAACAGCGGCCTTTCGATTCGGCTTTAGCCGCGACTCTGGAGGATTTGAAGTTAAACTTTTCTTTGAAACAAGAACAAAGAACGGCTTTGCTCTGACTTTGACTCCGCAGCTCTGACTACGTCACCTTCTTCGTTGCTCTGGTTGGTTGTAGTGCTATCCCATTGTGTGCAGAGGGTATTTGAAAGACAACCGTTTATCCCGCCCCTCGGATTGAGGCATGCAAATGGAGAGTTCCCAGACCTAACATCTTGATGTGGGTCTGGTATGCCAGGCTACGAAATGACAGCAAAGTGCTTTGTACACACTAAAACACCATCTAACCCCTCATTTAGGGGTGTCAAACTAATTTTAGTTTTAGGATAACTTGACATGGGCTTACCAGCCCCTGTGGCTAGTGATTTTACTAGCCACTCAGCATTGTCAGTGGCCACTTGGAAAAACTACCAAATAGATATTTTTAAAATGATCTCATAATTTGGCAGCAGGTATATTAGACTGCTGTCACTTTAAGAGCTAATGCACCCTCTCATACTGTTACACATGCATTTTCTTTCTCAACTGTTTGTTTATTTAACAGATAACTGACTGTGTTTATGTGAATACTCGACGAGACCATTATTTTGTGTGTATTTGACTGTTTAAGTGCAATAAGCAGCAAAAAATAACTCAATTTAGCACGGAGTAGCGGCTTTATGTTCGCGCACTTCGGGTGTGAGCACAAAATTTGCGGGAATGAGTACAATTATGCGCAATTTGCACAATCCCACACTGAAATTCAAGCCCTGTTACACCAACAATATTCATCCGGAGTAAATGAAACGAGTGAGTGAGGGGAAGCAGGTGTGTGTGTAACTCGCTGTCGGAGAGATGGGAGAGCGAGAAAGTGCAGCTGGTATCATGTATCTATTCTGCGAAAAATGTCATCTATCTTGCCTGTGGTGCAGTTATATACGGCTTATGATCTAGAATCAATCAATCAGTAGTAGGGGTGTAACGGTTCACAAAATTCACGGTTCGGTTCAATACGATACACTGGTGTCACGGTTCGGTTCGGTTCGGTACGGTACGTTTCCGATACAGCAAAAAGAAAGAAATGCCAGAGAAATTTCCTTGATTTAATTTTTTTTATTATATTTTTATTAAAACTAAGATCATAAAGTATGATATTTTTTAACTTTGAGCAATGATGGAGCTATACTTGACTTTTCTTAGGAGCATATAAAACAAAACAGCTCCTTGGACAAAATTAAATGTAATATTGTAGTAGGTTTATTTTAGTTCAGATTAACATTTGAGGGCAGCAATTGTATTCATAATGTCAAAATAAAACCGACGTGATGTTACTTGAAAGCATTATAGCCTACTATTCCTGCCAAACTTCCATGGTTACAGTTAGTAGTGTTACTAAAGTAAATCCATGGTGAATATTGCTGATCTGTGGACACTGATAGTTCATTCATGGCACAATGTTTCTTCCTGGTTTCCACGTCAGCGCTGTTTGATCCGTTAATAACGGAGAAATGCGAATGTTTCTCACTAGATCTCGCAGCGATGTTATTATTTAAGTGGCGAAGTCAAATGCTTTCTTTACTGGATGTCTCAGCGCTGTGTAGTAACAGTGCTGCTTGAATAATATCGGCTCGCGCTGCATTGGCCCAGACTGATAAACGGTCCGTCAACCACACAATAAACGAGTAGCTCAGTTTCGTTCCGCTTACATTACATTTGCCATTTGATGTTGGGCAATGTTGTGGTCACGCCAGCGTCTCTCACATTATGAGCGCGCTTGCCACGCGCGACGCGCCTACATTTGAAATAACGAAGTTTTGGTCGGCAGGAAAAATGGTCCAACGAACCGTTCGGTTCAAAAATGTGTACCGAAAACCGAACCGAAAGCCTCGTACCGAACGGTTCAATACGAATACGTGTATCGTTACACCCCTAATCAGTAGTATTTGAGTTTGAATCTGGTTAACAATGTTTTCTAACCCCCTGTATACTCTCCCCTTCTCCCATAATTTTTTGTCCTCTTTCTGCTGTTGTATTTATAAAAGGTCTTATGTCATGCATTTACATATTGTTTACCTATTGTTTTTTTGTTTTTTTATGTATTAATAGCCTGTGTATGTTTTATTTAGTGCATTATAGATTCGTTAAAGACTTACCAACATATCTTTTTTTCCCTTCTAAGATATTTACTGCCTTCACGTTTGAATGGGTTGATGAATGCAAGGTAAGGTCCCCATACTTGTAAACATATCTGCATATCATTCTCTAATCAAACAATCTTGTTGACGTTCAGTGGATGTGTTCAGGAACCTCAAACGCGAGCTGTAAAGAACGTCAGAAGATATGCCTGTTCTTCCATCATTAGGATGTGTCAAGGTTATTCTGACTTTATTCTGGTATGTTAAAGCATGCAGGTACAAAAAATAGTTCTCCACAATGCAAAACATGCTATTTAATTGTTGTTATGCTTTGTTCTGCTCGTTTTAGTGCTGGAAAAGGATTTCAAAATAGATACTTTCCAGTTTGATAAAGGATTTGATATCAGCCTTAAGAAATTGTGATATATTAGCATTCTCTTTTGATATAAACTCTCACGATAATAGATTATTTTTCATGCATTGCAGCCATGCTTTGACATGATGTATGAGCATGTGAAGAGGTTGTTCTCAAATGAGATGCTGCTGACACCGATAGAGAAGTGTGCTCTTATGGAAGCCCTGATACTGATCAGCAATCAGTTTAAAGACTATAACAAGCAGAAAGCCTTCCTGGAGGAACTCATGGCACCTGTTACTGCCCAGTGGCTGTCAGAGGAGATGAGGAGGTATGAATGGATGCTGTTACCCAGACTGGCCTTTACTGAGTTTATTAAACAGATGTTGAAATTAATTAATGATATGTGATCCTCCTTTTATTTCTGTGTTGTGTAGCGTGTTATGGGATCCTGCTACCTTCTTGGCATATGTTGGTGCTGATCAGGTGATCAGTGACACTGACACAGAGGACCAGATGGGAATCAACAGGTCACGGGTAGGTGTGCCCTAGGGATGCATGATATATTGAAATAAGATGAATATCGCTCTATGGCTTAGTGTGATTATCATATTGCTCAGGCTTCAGTTTAATTAAGTAAATATATATGCTATCAGATTCAGAGTGAAACGCATGTCTCAGACCAGCTTGGTTCATTTACTGTGAATGAGACACTGTGAGCATGTAAATTAACATACAGTGCCTTTACTCTGAAACCGGCAGGGCATTTATTTATTTGCCAGGAACCCGTCAAAATGAAAGCTTGATGGTTTACCGTTTGATAATGAAGAAATCAAGACATAAATAATAGTATTTTAATTTCTGAGTAAAATATGATTCATTTTATTACTCTTATTTTTTTTTAGTATAATATTATTGTAATATTTTTCTTATTTTCTTAAAAGTATTTCATAATAATCACTATAAAATTCTATTAATAAATATATCTGCAAGCAGCTCAAAAGAATGGGCACAAAGAAGTCCTGCAAACATGTCTGGGAGCTTCAGAGCAATGAGTGATCAAATGTCTATATTATTTTAGTCAAAATGGCTGAAAAATCATAAATCACTTGTAATATGAACAAATTGCTTATCACTTTTGACCAATAGGTGACGCTGTTACCAAATGAATGGTCATTTATATGGTCAGTGTCAGGAGACAATGACAATAAAAAGTTTGGTGCCAATATGCACAAGTGTTGCAGAGTTACATCCTCAGAATCACCTTGGCACCATGCCATCAACTTTGTTGGTTACTGGTTTGTTTGGTTAATGAAAAAGCTTTTGATATCTTTTTATTGTCATTGTCTCCTGACACTGACCATATAAATGACCATTCATTTGGTAACAGCGTCACCTATTGGTCAAAAGTGATAAGCAATTTGTTCATATTACAAGTGATTTATGATTTTTCAGCCATTTTGACTAAAATAATATAGACATTTGATCACTCATTGCTCTGAAGCTTCAAGTTTTTCCAGAAGAGGGCGGAGCCTTTGCAGGTCTTGCGGAATACTAGTCTCTGGCAAAAACTAAAAAATCTCTTTGGTTTTAATTATCACATTCGTGGTCACGCTCATCATGTGACATTGCAGTTATTTATCATCATGAAAGTGTATTATCTGCATGCGTTTTAAAGCCATATCAGTCTAAACTTCTGATATATGGTTTTCTGAGCACACATCCGAAGCACGCATAGAGAGAGCTGGATATCAGACGGTGCATCCGTGAGCATTAAACTAATTTCTCTTTCACGTCTTATCACGCTTAAACTGTAAAATACACACAAAATTATGTAAGAAAACACAAAGTTCACATACACAGTCGGTTATGTCTGTGAATGTTATCAGCATAAAAAGAGATTACATGTGTATATTAGATCTGTGTATTAAACTGAAAGCCGCATAATATACAGGTCCTTCTCAAAAAAATTGCATATTGTGATAAAGTTCATTATTTTCCATAATGTAATGATAAAAATTAAACTTTCATATATTTTAGATTCATTGCACACCAACTGAAATATTTCAGGTCTTTTATTGTTTTAATACTGATGATTTTGGCATACAGCTCATGAAAACCCAAAATTCCTATCTCAAAAAATTAGCATATCATGAAAAGGTTCTCTAAACGAGCTATTAACCTAATCATCTGAATCAACTAATTAACTCTAAACACCTGCAAAAGATTCCTGAGGCTTTTAAAAACTCCCAGCCTGTTTCATTACTCAAAACCGCAATCATGTGTAAGACTGCCGACCTGACTGCTGTCCAGAAGGCCATCATTGACACCCTCAAGCAAGAGGGTAAGACACAAAGAAATTTCTGAACAAATAGGCTGTTCCCAGAGTGCTGTATCAAGGCACCTCAGAGGGAAGTCTGTGGGAAGGAAAAAGTGTGGCAAAAAACGCTGGACAACGAGAAGAGGTGACCGGACCCTGAGGAAGATTGTGGAGAAGAACCGATTCCAGACCTTGGGGGACCTGCGGAAGCAGTGGACTGAGTCTGGAGTAGAAACATCCAGAGCCACCGTGCACAGGCGTGTGCAGGAAATGGGCTACAGGTGCAGCATTCCCCAGGTCAAGCCACTTTTGAACCAGAAACAGCGGCAGAAGTGCCTGACCTGGGCTACAGAGTACTGGAGTACCCACAGTCAGTGATGGTCTGGGGTGCCATGTCAGCTGCTGGTGTTTGTCCACTGTGTTTTATCAAGGGCAGGGTCAATGCAGCTAGCTATCAGGAGATTTTGGAGCACTTCATGCTTCCATCTGCTGAAAAGCTTTATGGAGATGAAGATTTCATTTTTCAGCACGACCTGGCACCTGCTCACAGTGCCAAAACCACTGGTAAATGGTTTACTGACCATGGTATTACTGCGCTCAATTGGCCTGCCAACTCTCCTGACCTGAACCCCATAGAGAATCTGTGGGATATTGTGAAGAGAAAGTTGAGAGACGCAAGACCCAACACTCTGGATGAGCTTAAGGCCACTATCGAAGCATCCTGGGCCTCCATAACACCTCAGCAGTGCCACAGGCTGATTGCCTCCATGCCACGCCGCAATTTATTTCTGTGTCTTACCCTCTTGCTTGAGGGTGTCAATGATGGCCTTCTGGACAGCAGTCAGGTCGGCAGTCTTACCCATGATTGCGGTTTTGAGTAATGAAACAGGCTGGAAGTTTTTAAAAGCCTCAGGAATCTATTGCAGGTGTTTAGAGTTAATTAGTTGATTCAGATGATTAAGTTAATAGCTCGTTTAGAGAACCTTTTCATGATATGCTAATTTTTTGAGACAGGAATTTTGGGTTTTCATGAGCTATATGGCAAAATCATCAGTATTAAAACAATAAAAGACCTGAAATATTTCAGTTGGTGTGCAATGAATCTAAAATATATGAAAGTTTAATTTTTATCATTACATTATGGAAAATAATGAACTTTATCACAATATGCTAATTTTTTGAGAAGGACCTGTACAGTACCTACTGCTATATGCTCTTAATAGGAATCAAACAACAAAAGAAAAACAGAAAATCACTCACTGCTCTTGACTGAATTACTTTAGTAGATTTAATAAGAAAACATTTCTTAACTGAATGCTGCTGTTAAATTCTCTGGGAGGAGATAAACATGGCTGACTGTGTCCAGCTCACTATGACAACCATGACTACAACAGTAGCCTGCACTAATCGGTTATTGGGTAAGCTAACCGATAACATTGAATGGGCACGAATGCAATTTAAGCCCTCTAAATCAAGGAGCGTCTCGATAATTAAAGGCAAGGTGGTAGATAAAACATTCTTCATTAATGGTGAGGCAATACCAACAGTTTCTGAGAAGCCAGTGAAGAGTCTTGGGAGATGGTACGATGGGGATCTAAAGGACACAGTTCGAGTGGGAGAAGTTAGACGACAAGCAGTGGAAGGGTTGAAGAGCATAAACAGCTGCGCTCTACCAGGGAAACTAAAACTCTGGTGCTTTCAGTTTGCTCTACTGCCGAGGTTACTGTGGCCACTGACTGTGTACGAGGTTTCTTTGACAACAGTGGATAAGCTGGAAGCGTTAATAAGTTCATATATCAGGAAATGGTTGGGAGTTCCACGCTGCCTCAGCAGAGTGGGACTTTATAGTAAAGGAATATTGCAGCTGCCAGTCTCTGCTTTAACCGAGGAGTTTAAGTGCGCCAAGGTCAGACTGGAAATGACCTTAGTAGAGTCACGCGACAAATGTGTAAGGGAGGCAGCACCTGTGTTTAAAAATTGGTAGAAACTGGTCAGCAAAGAAAGCTGTGGAAGAGGCAAAGGCTGCCCTTCAAATTGGTGATATCGTGGGGCAGGTACAGCATGGAAGAGGGGGTTTTGGGCTCAGTTTAGCTCCTCCTAAATGGCACAAGGCACCCCCAGCTCAAAGGAGGAAGCTGGTAGTCAACGAGGTGCGAAAGCAGAAGGAGAGGATGAGGTGTATAAAGGCCATTTCCCAGGCCAAGCAGGGAGAGTGGATGAGATGGGAGAGTGTGGAACAACGCAAGATGGGCTGGCAAGACCTTTGGTCAATGGAAGAGAGTAGGATCAGTTTCCTTATCAGGTCAACATATGATGTTCTCCCATCACCACAGAACCTAAACCTCTGGGTAGGAGAGGATCCCTCTTGTCCTTTGTGTTCATCACCTGCCACATTAAGGCACATTTTGACAGGATATAAGGTGGCTCTTAGCCAAGGTCGGTTTACTTGGCGCCATGACCATGTACTCCGATGTTTGGCTTTAGCATTGGAAGACAAGCGTAACATGACCAATAAGTTGCCACCTGTTCTAGCAAAACATTACACACAGAAGACAATATTCCTCCGCCCAGGCGAGCAACCACCAAGAAAAGGTGTTAAAACCAATTCTCGTCCAGGACAACTGGAAGCTGCTAGGGACTGGAAAATGCTGATCTTGATCAGCGGCTTATTTTTCCACCTGAGATTGCCACCACTAACCTCCGACCAGATATTGTTTTGTGGTCTGGATCAGCACACATTGTTCAACTGATAGAGTTAACAGTGCCATGGGAGGATGCTGTAGATGAGGCATATGAGAGGAAAAAACTGCGGTATGCTCAGCTGGCCACTGAAGCAGAACAGCGAGGATGGAGAGTCCGGGTTTATCCAGTGGAAGTGGGTTGTTGAGGATTTGTGGCACACTCCACAACCCGGTTCCTAAGAGACGTCGGATTCAGTGGCCAAGAGTTGCGTCGCACAGTAAAGAACTTATCTGAAGCAGCAGAGAGGAGCAGCAACTGGTTGTGGTTGAGACGGAAAGAGTCTGGCTGGCTGTGTACAGGCCGCCATGCTACGGTTTCGAAAAATTCTTGAAAATTTGAAGAGTCTGTTGGTTTATTTATAGTTTGCATAGTAATTACAGTTATTACGTTCCTGTGTATTTTGCGTGAATGAGGATTGGTGTTTGGACGGATATTGTGTTTTGCGGTAGTATGCCATACGGAACCGTTGCCACTGACCGCTTTAACGTCCGCAGTGGGGCTCGACAGCCTTAGTCAAACGGGTTGGCGCGTATGGTCGGGTTGTGGAGAGGTTGTGAGAGATTGTGGTTAGGTAACATGTGAACTACGAGGAAGGAGCAACCTCAGCAGCAGGAGGGATGTAAAGGTCAGTAAGCTGGGCTGAGTTGAGTGGGGGACGGAGGGGGGTGACTCTGGGACGCCAGAGTCACTGTCGAGCCCTCTTGAGGTGTCGTGGGCTAGTCGACGAAACACTGAGGACGGAAGGTGCCCACTTGAAGACACTAGAGATGTCCCCTACTCAGCTCAATCCAGACGGTTGTCATGAGGGGACCGCACTGTGGTTGCAGCCGTTGTGTGTGCAAATGCACTGCAGCTATTAACACCAGACAGAAGGAGATTCACATCACCATTTGGAAAGAAGCGTAAATGGATGGAGAAGCATAGGTTACTGTAAAGCTACGTCTTAGTTGGTACTTATCTTGGCGAAAGCCGAGTACAAATCAGCATGAAGTTTTAACATCTACTCTCGTGTAATGGAAATCATTAGTCTGTCAGCAGTCATGGGCGGGGCTTAAGCATTTTCGACTTCACATGCTAGAATCTGCAAACAGCTTGTTTTGAGACACTGCCTATAATTTATGGGGATTAAAAAAAGAGGAGTGGGTGGATTTTTACCATTATTATGTGTTGTTACATATTATGTGTTGTTATATGTGGTTGTTTACACACTGCCAACACATTTATGTTCAAACACCATGTTAAAATTGAATTTTGCATAAATAGGTGAACTTAAAGTGAACCTTTAAGTGAACTTAAACTGTTGCTAAATAAGTTACATGTGTATCATTATATTGGATCAGTGTATTCCGTCTTTAAGTGACAGCAATATAATAAACCTGCTGCTGTCTGTCATTAATGTTAATCAAACAACAAAAGACAAAGAGAAAATCACTCATTGCTCTTTAGTAGATTTAGTAGGATTAATAAATATTTAATTTATACAGTAAAGATTGTGAAGTGTTTTATATTTGATTACTCTGTTGATTAAAAATTTTTGTTTTTTTGTTATTATTTATTGCTATAATACTGTATTTGTTAAGCTTTAAGCTGTTCCTAATCACCTCTAAGAGAACAAATGGAAAATGTTGCACATATTGCTTGCCAAGGAGTTGTCAATTCATACTTTCTCATCTCTTTGTCTCTTTTTTTTTTAATTAAAACACGTTGTTAAGAATAGTAAAGAATAGTATTTTTTTATTTCAGTGAGCGGTATCTGATCATATCGTCCAATTCGGCTTCCAGTAATCGGTGATCGACCCCAAATATCCTGATTGGAGTACGCTTAATCTATATCCATTTCTGATCTTGGAGACTCTTCTAATGAACTGATGAGTTGAATCAGATGTGTTTGATTAGGAAGAGTTCAAAAATGAGTAGTGTTGGTGTGCTTCCAGGAACAGGGTTGGGAAACACTGGTATAATAGATGTGAATATGAGTGACTTTGATTGGCTTGTGTCTTTTATGGCAGATTAGTTTTTGTGTGTACGCCATACTTGGAGTTGTGAATCGAGCACGTTGGCCTGCTGATCCTGAGGAGGCAAAAGCAGGCGGCTTTGTGGTCAGCACTACCTCTGACGGGACCCCCATCTACAGAAACCCTTGTGCAGAGCCTGTGCAGGCCCTTCTGCCCTACCTTTTGGCCCTCATCAGGTACATTAGGTCATTTCTAGAAATTTTGCTTCCAAAATAAGACATTAGATATGTGAAAATAATCATGGTTAGCTTGTGTACATGAACGTTTTTTCTGCTATTGTAACCGCTTTTGAAGTAGTTTCATGTTCTTCATCCTTTCAGGACCCAAAACAGCTTGTTCTTGCCAGAGAACGTCAACCGGCTTAGCAAGACCTTTACTAGAGTCTATGATATTATGGATATGGAGAAGAATTTTGAATTAGGTAGGCTTCTAATTTGTCCTGTCCTGATACAAACATCATAATTTAGGTTTTACTGTTACTGGTTAAGTAAAGTCACATTTATATTATACTTTATATATATTATATTACAGCTTCACGGTAATAAACAGGAAAATAACAGTTACTTTTGCAGATTTCATCAGTCAAGCTGTAAAGCAGCTTTACAAAAGACAATAGTGTAATTTATTCAGCTCATCAGTGTTATATTCAGTTTAGTTCAGTAAAGGTAAACAGGAAAATAACAGTTACTTTTGCAGATTTCATCAGTTAAGCTGTAAAGCAGCTTTACAAAAGACAATAGTGTAATTTATTCAGCTCATCAGTGTTATATTCAGTTTAGTTCAGTAAAGGTGTTAGTGTTGCAAAGTTGATCAATTATGAAACCATTTCAATTCAGGTATATAAGCAGCTCTACACAAGACAAGTGTAATTTATTCAGTTATTTAATATTATTATTAAAATTGTGTTCTCATCCGCTAATGTCAGTGCAGTTGAATCGATGGTATTACTGAATATTATTTGTATTTTAAAATTATCTTTAAGAAATGACTCCTGTTGTTTCCTACAGGAATTCCTCAACCAGTTTTAGATTCCTATGACGCTCCATTGTACAGAAACTTTGTTGAGCTAGGCTTCTTCTCCTCCCTCTACAGAAACTGGTTGGAACAATCAAGTTCACAATGATTGATTTTTCTTTTTTGTTTGTTTGTTTAATAGAATATTTCTCCTCTAATTACAATGAAATAATAACTCTTCTCCAATGGTGCAATCTAATTTCCCGATCCTGTTTACCCTTTTCTCTTTTTCTTTTTAAAGTTACCAACTGCTTGGGAATGTTGGTCCCTGCTTGCAACAAGACTTTTATGCAATTGAAGGCTTGGCAGAACAGATTGTTGGTTCCGCCTTCATCCATCTAGACAGTGTTCCAGACCACAGGCTCCGTTCCCTAGTCCATATCCTTTGTATCAAATATATCTATTTGTTTTGCTATTAGTTAAAAATACTAAAAAGTACAGCTGCACGATTAATCAGTAAAAGATCGCAATCTCGATTGAAACACCCACGCAATCTCATTTCTAAATGACAACAATTCAGCTTTGTCTGTTATACCATTGACATGTACAATCACAGCGGACATTCAGATATGTGGTGCTGCCACTGAACTAGAGAGAGCAGTTGTCATGTATAGGTATGAAACAGCTTCACAAACAGTCTTTTCAGCCAGACAGTATCATTATTTCAGTGTTACAAAAATCACAGAAGTACTGGGACAAAAGTTAATAGTTTGGATATGAACACAGATGTCTACGGTAGTGATCAAAATAGAGTAAATCACCTCTTGAAAGTAACTTGACGCTTTTGAATAAAAATCGTATCAATTAAAAATGTATTTGTCATTGAATCATTCATTCAAAACGCTTATTCATCCAGTAATGAAACAAGTGGAGTCTTTATGAGTGAGTCATTGAATAATTCATTCAAACTGATTGTTAACTTTTTGAATACTCGAAGAGTCGTTTGGTTTTGTATAGTTTGCATTGTAATATTATGTTCCTGTGTATTTTGCGTGAATGAGGATTGGTGTTTGGACAGGTAGTATGCCATACGGAACCGTTGCCACTGAACCTGTTTTAATGACGGCAGTGGGGCCTGACAGCCTTAGTCAAACGGGTTGGCGCGTACGGTCGGGTTTGCGGAGAGATTGTGAGTTAGGTCACATGTGAACTATGAGGAAGGAGCAACCTCAGCAGCAGGAGGGATGTAAAGGTCAGGAAGCTGGGCTGAGTTGAGTGGGGGACGGAGGGGGGTGACTCTGGGACGCCAGAGTCACTGTTGAGCCCTCTTGAGATGTCGTGGGCTAGTCGACGAAACACTGAGGACGGAAGGTGCCCACTTGAAGACCGTAGAGATGTTCCCTACTCGGCTCAATCCAGAGGGATTGCAGCCGTTGTGTGTGCTGACGCGCAAAATGCACTACAGCTATTAACACCAGACAGAAGGAGATTCACATCACCATATGGAAAGAAGCGTAAATGGATGGAGAAGCATAGGTTACTGTAAAGCTACCTCTTATTTGGTGCTTATCTTGGCGAAAGCCGAGTACAAATCAGCATGAAGTTTTAACATCTACTCTCGTGTAATGGAAATCTTAAAAAAATATTAATTCAAATTGATTAAACATTTTTTTAAATAGACTGCAGCAATTAACATTTTGCAAGAACCTAATAAATTACATGTTAATTTGGTTAATTGTCTGTTCTGAATTGTGGGAGAATCATGATTTCTATTTCAAACAAATTGTGATTCTCAATTTCAAAAAAAGTTTGAAAAAAGTTCACGGAGACGTAGAGGCAGAAAGCACACCCTCTTTATTTTCTAGATTTTACAAAAGCACATTGTTTTGATTGTAAGTGGACTCATACAAAAGTAGACCTTTTACAGTTTATTTATTCATTTTCTTTTATCTGTATGTGTCACAATAGCCGCGTTTCCACTGCCGGGCGAGGGCTAACAGCAAGCCGAGCTGGGCCAGTGGCCTCGGGCCTCAAGCACTGGGCTTGCGTTTCCACTGCCGGGCCAGTAGCCCCGCAGCGCTGCCCTAAACCCTGCCCTTAACACGCCTTTCTGGATCAAACGTCATACAACCTAACCCATTTCAGCGGGTATTATGAATTTATTTATTTTTTTAGTTAGGAAGATAGCATGTATATTAACTCACCGGCCGTGGCTGCCATAGTGTCCCGACTTGTCTCGCCACTAACAGAGGGACTGTGACCCAGCACACTGTCCATTAAGTCGAACCATGGAAAGTTCCTTCTCTCGGCTTCGCTTTGTTCATTGTGCGTTTTAATCGTCTCGTACTGCGTTCCGCAACTTTTTTTTTTTTTTTCCGAACTTAAAGCTTTGTTCGCTGAATGCTTAGCTTCAGCAACGATGTATTTTATAACATCCTCGTTTCTGCACACGCCGTCAAATTGACATTGTACCCTTTCTTCTGCCCAAATGGTCAGAAGAGCTTTGGTATCTTCGACAGGCAGTAACGTTACAGGCGATTCCCCATTTCGAGCAGCGATTATTTTGCGCTATATAAAAAAGTGAAATGTGCATCTTGCCGCAGACCATAACTTTCCCTAACACCGATAAACTACGCCTTTTACCTTGACCACGCCTCTAGCCCGAGCTGGCCGCTTTGGCCCAAGGTATTCGACAGGCCAGAAATCCTGGCTGTTAGCCCAGAGTAAGCCCCGATCAAGCTCCGGAAGTGACAGTTGAAACGCGACTGGCCCTGGCACGCACTGTGGAAACACGGCTAATCACTAGGTTCACCGTCTGCACTACACTTCCCAGCATCACTCTTGTCTTCACACCTGCACTCACTCCATCATTACCCACACCTGCCTGTCATCATCATCATCGTCACCTGTCTTCACATCATCATTGTTCATTTGTGTCTGTATTTAGTTCCCTTCTGTTCAGTTAGTCTTTGTCCGTTCTACTTTGTGTGTGTGTTCCTTCTACCCGTCTGCCTGTTTAGTGTGTTATGAGTAAACGCGTTGTAATTGTAACTTTGAACTCCTCGTCTTCCTCTGCCTACACCACACTGTGACAGAAGAACCTAACAAAAAGCAAGGAAGTTGCCCGCATCCTTACAAACCCAGCCGATCATCTGATTCACTGTTTCCAGGATGGCTGCCCGATCGAAATATATGTGCAAGAGTTCCTCGATATTTCACACCAGGTCAACTGGACAGATGATGTCTTAAAGGACGTGTTCGGGCTTGCACTGGACGATCATCTGCACCAGCTAGCTTCAGCCGCTAAACTAGAGTCTTTCGCTCAGTACCTGAATCGTGTGCTGGTGTTGAGTGGATCAGCCTTCACCGTGGGTGAGGCTGAAGATGACATCTCCACTACCATCTCCCGCATTCTTCCTCGCTACACCACCTCCTGTCTTCGTCCAGAGTCTCGTCCCGTCAAGACCGCCGCCCTTCCAGAGTCTCGTCCCACCGAGACCGCCCTTCCAGAGTCTCGTCCCGCCGAGACCGCCCTTCCAGAGTCTCGTCCCACCCTTCCAGAGTCTCGTCCCGCCGAGATCGTCCCTCATAAATCCTCTGTTCCTGTCCTCGTCCAAGGTCTGGAGGAAATTAACTTAGTAGACTTTAACACAGAACCTGTGATTCCTCACATCAGGGCTACCGAGCCTGAGTGGCTCCTGTCGACCGAGCCTGAGATTCTTCACGATGGTAGTGCCGAACCTGATCCTCACGTCATGCCTGATCAGCCTGATCTTCACGTCAAGCCTGTTCTTCACGTCACGCCTGGTCAGGTCTGGTCAGCCTGAGCTCCACGTCAGCCCTGCTGAGCCTGTGCTCCACGTCAGCCCTGCCGAGCCTGTGCTCCACGTTAGCCCTGCCGAGCCTGAGCTTCCTCACGTCGGCCCTGCTGAGCCTGAGCTTCTTCAAGTCGGTCTGCTGAGCCTGAGCTTCGTCACATCAGTCCTGGCGAGCCTGCGCATCTTGTCATGCCCGCCGAGCCAGAGACTGCTCCTCCATGGCCGCCCGAAGGGACGTCTCCGCCATGGCCGCCCGAAGGGACGTCTCCGCCATGGCCGCCCGAAGCGACGTCTCCGCCATGGCCGCCCGAAGGGACATCTCCGCCATGGCCGCCCGAAGGGACGTCTCCGCCATGGCCGCCCGAAGGGACGTCTCCGCCATGGCCGCCCGAAGGGACGTCTCCGCCATGGCCGCCCGGAGGGACATCTCCGCCTTGTCTGCCCAAAGGGTCGTCTACGCCCTGGTCTCCTGAACGCCGGTACCGTCCTGGAGTCATCTGTCCCTGGTGACCCTCCGGGAGTGGACTCCAGGACGCCCACCCCCCCTCCCTTGTTTCACCATGTACGGCGCAAGGCCGCACCTGCCGGGAGGGGGGAGTTCTGTCACAATCACTAGGTTCACCATCTGCACTACACTTCCCAGCATCCCTCTTTTCTTTACACCTGCATTCACTCCATTATTACCCGCACCTGCCTGTCATCATCATCATCCTTGTCACCTGTGTTCACCTCATCATTGTTAATTTGTGTCTGTATTTAGTTAGTTAGTTGTTCAGTTAGTCTTAGTCCGTTCTACTTTTGTATTTACGTGCGTGTACCTTCTGCCCGTCTGCTTGTTTAGTGTGTTGTTAGGAGTAAACACATTGTAATTGTAACTTTGAACTCCTCGTCTTCCTGTACCTACACCACACCTTGACAGTATGACTATAAATGTAGTATTTTAAGTCTATTTTGCTACTATGTGAAGAAAATCCAGCAAAACGCACCGGCACTTTTGTCGACCCCTAAGTGTTAATGCAAAATAATCATGTCACAAAGCACCAGATGGCAAAAGTTTAAATATTGACAATATTATTAATGTCATAGTCCGTAATTACTTGGATTTAATTAATTTAATTTAATTCCCTAAATGTTCATTATTGCTTTTACTATCAAACATGTACTAACATGTACTTAATGCATTAACTTTCAAACATGTACTAGGGTAGGCGTTATTCAGGCATGAATCCATATGACTCCGGTCACAGTTAGGGTTAGCTCTTTTTCAGTCTTGACTCATTTTTTTAAGTATCAATTTAGGTATTGGTAGATGATAATTTAGGCGCCCTTGTTAAGTGTTACTCATCTGTCATTCTCAGACTTATACTCACCTTGGACTATGTAAGTGACATCAATAATGTCATTAGATTTGGATTCCTGTTTTCATTGACTCATGAATGAAGTGATGTAGGGTACAGTTTGTTTTTGTTGATTTCCTTAATGTCTTTCACGTCACTTCATGAAGCAGCTGGTCATGTCCTGTCCTCAGGAGTACTATGACAGTCTCCTCTGTCCCTTGCTGGGTCCATTTTTTGCCTTTCTACTGCAGGTAAACTTCACATCACACCCAATAAATGTTTACCCAGGCTTTTTTGTTATTGTCATAAACTTGCTACACACTGCGAGTGTGTGTGGATTAAGGCTTGGTATTGATACAGATTTCACTATTCGATTAATTAGCTTTTGATTAGATATTGATTAATTTGAAATATTTCAGCTACCCACCCACAAAAAAAAATCTTTATCAAGATTATTTTAAAGTGAGTTTTATAAAAGGGAGGGGGGATAAAGAGCTGAAAATGGTTAGGACAACTACTTGATAATTGCTGCGATTCTGAGAAAAAAAAAGTATAATAACTAAGTTCAAATTTACAAAAATAACCATCACATCATGAAGGTCTTTTATAGCCCATTTAAAAAAGTTAGACAATTTTTTAAAAAGCTAAATAAAATGGCTAAGACAACTACTGCAATCGTATGAATGATTGGTACATTTTTAATAGTAAAAATAAAATTTTATAAATCTATGTAAGTTTTTAAGCCCTTTTTAATTTAAATCTACTCACCAATTCAGAATACATGTTTAAAAAAACATGTTAAATATGAAAAAAACTTTCAGGACTATGAACTATGAAAAATATAGTAAACAAAATGGTAAACTGCACAGCAACTAAATTTGCATTGCTATTAGCTGTGCAAATTTTTCTTTGGAAACTAAAAAACAAAACAAAAAGCAATATTTAAATAGCTAAATGAGTCATTTAAATATTTTTTTTTGTTATATATCACAACTGTGATTATAACAAAAAAAGCATTGCATATTTTGTTGCTTTTCTCATTGTCTAAAAAAGTAAAACTTTTGACAACTGCTGATTACTACTGTATTAAAAATAACTTGCTAATAGTTAAACATGATTTTATAAACCTGTATAACCATCTCATTATTATTGTTGTGAAATAACTATAATTTGTAATCGTAAGTGAATGTAATTTAAAGCCCATTTAAAAAAAAACGGCTTGGTTAATAACATAACCTTGGTTCCCTGATATAACGGGAACGAGCATTGCAACAGTCTGTAGTTGATACTATAGGGGAAACTCCTTTCCTCCGAGAAACTGAAGCCTAATTAAATCATGTATGTGCAACTGTATGTTTCATCTTTTCATTCCCTCTTTCCGTTTTTGGATCCATTCTGTCACTTTCGATTTTACCCATGTACTGTTTGTGTGATTGTGTGTATGTGTTTGTTTAGATTAGTTGTGTTTGTGATTTAGTTAATAAAACTTGTGCACAACACATATTTTGTTCTGATTTTCTGCGTGCACCAAAGTCAATTTAACGATTCCTGGTCTTGTTACACGCTCTAAGCGCTGTGCGTGCAAGGAGTTATTTTTTTGTGGCTATGAAGAATACCCTTTTCTTAATCAATTATAATATTAATTTAGCTACATCAAGTTAATCATATAAACTGATCCAAATACAAGTTGATTAATTATTAATATTTCCCCTTTGAGCTAATTTGCTACATTAGACACATAAGCATGTCTTGTTTTGAGGACGCCTTTGCAATTGTTTGGCCCAAACTCAAGGCAGCACACGCTCACCGAGTACAAGTTACCCACTTGCTTGACTGACGATAAAGCCTGCAAAGGGGCAGTCTTAAGCGAAAGGGGCCGCAGCTCGGCCGACTGTACCGGCTCTTAGGGCAGGCCTCGGAGAGCCCTGAGGACTGTGGAAAGGTCCCATGTCGGAATAGTAACGACACGAAGTGGATTCAGCCTTATGCCCCCCTCCAAGAACTGTATCACAACCGGCCACTAGAGTGTGGTTCACTGCGATGGAAGCTACATAAACTTTGAGCGTGGAAGGGGTGTGCCCCTTATCCAGCAGCTCCTGCAGGAAGGATAACTCTAGTGAAACTCCACAAGACGAGGGGTCTTCATTCCAGATTGCGCACCAGTCAGAGAAGACAGACCACTTAAGGGCATAGAGACGTTTAGTAGACAGGCTCTAGCCTCTGAGATCGTGCTCAAAACCCTTGCGGGAAGGCACACAGGCTCCTGTGAAGGGGCCACACATGGAGGCTCCACAACTTAGGTTGGAGGTGCCAAATCATTCCCTTCGCCTGGGAAAGGAGGTCTTTCCTCAGGGAAATCGGCCAGGTGGCTGCTGACGGCAGCTGTACCATCTCGGGGAATCACGACTGGTTCCACCAGAAGGACTGAGCATCCGTCCTCCCTGACTCCTCTGATGACCTGAGGTAGCAGAGCGATTGGGGGAAAGATGTACAGGGGCAATTTGGGCCACTTGTGGGCTAGTGCATCCCTGTTGGCAGTCCTTGTCCATGTTGTCCAATTGGACTAGGACATGGTGTCCATTTAAGTCTAGCAGGAAGGTTTTGAGTTCCAGTTGATGTGCCTTTCCAGGATTGACCAGGAGCCGGACATCGGCCTGCCCTCACACAGAGATCCCCAACCTATGTCTGAATTATCTGTTGTGACAACCCTGCTCTAAGTCTGTACCTGCCCGGTACATATGAGGATCCTTCCAAGGGCCTTGTCACAGCCATGGATCACCTTGAGACGGAGGCGTCTGAGACGTCAAGCGTGGGCTGGGACTTTCAGACAATATTGGAGGGGCTGCATGAGGAGCAGGCCCAAAGGAGGTGCCCGGCATTAGGCCCAGCATCCTCTGAAATGTGAAGTGAAACCCTCAATTTGAATGATGCTGCAAGCTGCTGAATTGTCAGATAGCTTTCCGGTCCAAGCCAGGACCGCATCTGTTGAGAACTGCTCCCAGGAAGGATGTTTGATGGATGAGAGACAGAGCGCACTTGGAAAAACGTATCCTAAATCCCAGGCATTCCAAATGACTGAGGAGCAGGGACCCTGTGAGTATTCAACTTGTCTTCCGACTGGGCTAAAACGAACCAGTCGTCGAGGTAATCCAGGATGCGCACTCCCCTCTGTCTCAGTGTGGAGAAGGCCGCATCCACACACCTCATAAATGTATGTAGCGGCAGGGACAGTCAGAATGGAAGGACTGCACATAGTATACATGATCTCAAGAACAGACTGTGATGAGGGGCTATCTGGATATGAAAGTAAGCATCTTTCAGATCCACTAACAAAAACTAATCACTGCTTCATCAGGGCGCGGTTCAGATGTCTCGGATCGAGGAATGGCCTGAGGCCACCATCCTTTTTTGGAGCGTGGAAGTAGCGTTGTAAAATACAGACTCGCTGTGAGCTGGTGGGACTGTCTCTACGGCCCCCTTTGCCAGTAAGCTCTCTACTTCGGACCGTAGGACCAAGCTCTCTAAGCAGGGAGGTCTGCAAGAGAATTGAAGCGAGTAACCTCATTTGATTGCATTCAGAATCCAACTTGACACAACGGGGATGGCTTCCCAAGCATGAGGATGGCAAATCGCTGCACTGAGGCAGGGGGCTGACTCTCACTCGTTGAAAAGAGAAGTTTTTTTTTTTTAGTGTTTGGTTTTTATTTTGTACGCAATAACAGCGGCGGGTATGCATGGGTATGTGAACATTCAGTGGAACCGGGCCCAGTGCCTGCAACGAACACACGGTCTCCAATGCCCGGAATTGAATAGGGTGTTGGAAGGTGAACATGGTCGCTTTGGCGGTGGTCCGGCCTTGACAGGACTTAGCCACCTCCTCCTTTTGCCCAAAACATCAGGACTACTTGGGCTGCTCTAAATGAGTAGCACTTATCTGGGCGGAAGCCCTGCTTCACCTCGGGTTCCACATTGGGCTGATGCTAAGCGGGAGCTTGATTGGTGTGCTCTTGAGTCGAACAACGACTTAGGGTGATTAGCCTGCTTCAGTAAAAAAAATGGCGCACAGCCTGCGACAACTTCCGGGCTACCATGAAATGCTCAGCAAAGCTGTGCAGAACCGAATAGGCCCGAGGGAGAGACGGGAGTCAAAAAGGGCTGTCTTGTCGGCGTCCTTGATATCCAAGTTTAATCATAGGTGGCGCTTTGAGCACCACTAAAAAGGCCATCATACAGCTGATCGCCTGAGCTGTTGTCTTAGTAGCGCACATAGTGAAGTTGGTTGTGCTGTGCAGCTCCTTGAAAGCAGCAGGGTCTGGGCATGACTCATCAATAGCATGGAGGAGTTTGGCTTGAAACACTTGAAGGACTGCCACTGCATGGAGAGTGGATCCAGCTTGACAGGCCACAGAGCAGGTTCTGCGACGGCCTCCTCGTACCAGACAAGGGTGCTGGTCTTCGTGGGAGAAACCACCAGGAAATCCCCTCGCTGCAGGGAGAGTGGGGCACGCAGTATATGGACCGGCATGAGCTCACTTAGTCCCGTCCACTCACCTGTGACTCCATTGTTTCTTACTCTCAGGCTCCTGAGTGCTCGCTCTTTTAGAGTGAAATATGCTCTATTAGTCTCAGAGAGAAGCGCCATTCTTAGCTGCTGAGTTGTCAGGGCTGTTCTCAGCTGCAGTGCCGTCAGCGCGGTTCTCATCTGCCAAGCTATCAACGCCGTTAATCCGCTGCTTGATTCGACAGTGAGCAGAAAGGCTTCTTTTCTTGTCTTGTCTTCTCCGGAGTCAGCAAAGAGAACATTTTCGCGCTGAAGGAGAAAGATTATGAGAAAATGGAATTCTCAGCCTGCTTATATAGATAGACGGGCTGAAGCGCCATAAGTTTGTGCAGTTGCACATACATGATTTAATCAGGCTTCAGCATTCTCAGAGGAAAGGAGTTTCATATTTCATGTTTTCATATTTCAATTAAAAAAAAATTTCTGCAATTGTAACTGCGGTGTAAATGTATTTATTCCATCACTAAGCTGCATTCTGTGTTCCACAATCTGTATAAAATACAACTAAATGTCACTTCAGATGCAGCTTCTGTGCCTCCTTTGCTGTGCATAGATGTTTTGTTGATACTGATTTAATTTGATTGGTAACAGCCCTATAGTGTCTTATGGCACTTTTTCACTTCATGATACGGTTCAAGTCGGTTTGCTTTTCCACTGCAGTTTAGTTCTGCTTCAAAGTAGGTGGGATTATAGACTGATCGTTAGCTGTGCCAAATCCAAATGTGGTGCTAAATAAAGTACCAGGTACTAGGTACTGTACACAGTGGAAAACCCCCTGAAAGTGAGTCGTACCGAGCCGTACCATGCAGTGGAAAAGCACCATTAGTATTCTAATTTAATTAATTAAAAGTGAATTTCAAATAAAACATTATGTATACTTCTAATGAGGTTAAGAACAATTGCTTTATAAAGGTGCTCCTGGAAAGAATTTAAGGGAGCAGAATCGTCCCTTTATGGAAAAGTTAATTTCCATTATTTTGGCGGTGCTGTGAAACTAACAATTGCTAGAAAAAATATGCACATTTTTAGGAATCAGCTTTCCATGATAGGCCAAGGTTCTAGCACAAAAACACAAAATATCAACAAAATCCCATAACTTATTGAGATATCATTCTGTTTTCAATGTTGCACACCCCTACTATGAAGTTTGAAGGTTGCACAGACACTTCTGTTATTTTACGTCATTCAGTAATTTTGGGTCAATTGAAACAACCAATATTGCTTGTAGCACAGGATTTGCCTAATGCTATCTCAAATTTTTTGCTTAATTGAAAACAGAGACTGAGCTTTCGGTGGCAGATCATCAACCAAACGACCAGTCTGAGGTGAGATATTTTAGTGTTGCATAATACTATGAATATTTGTGTACAGTTCTGGCCATCGGTTCTTTTTCAGTTCTTTTAACACCGCTTTCTTCTCACACTTTTTGTGATACCCCTGCCTCGGGTGTGTGTGGTTGAGATTGAAAGAGAAAAGATGCAGTTGCATAAGACTGACATGAGTTTTCTATTCTCCCAAAGACCTGACTGAAGCCCCATTCACACCATCAGTGAACTGCATGTTACTTGTCTCCGTACTTCATGTTACTTGTGGTTGTTCCTTGTGCCGTCACTTTAAGTTTATTGTTAGACTGTATGTCTAGACCAAGTGGACATATCTTTAAAAAAAAATGCAATCACAAATTATGAGCTTAGATATTCTTATTTGACTTGAAATGAGTTTTCTTGTTAGTGAAATCAAGAACAGTTAAGAAACAGTCTGCTTTTCTTTCATTGTTATATAAATGACAGCGGTGCTAGTGCATTAAATCATTAACCATGTGAATGATCTGTCAAAATTAGTGCTGTCAATTGATTAAAAAAAGTTAACTTATCACACGTTTCTATAATTAATTGCAATTAATCACACCTTTTTGATTTTTTTTTTATATTATAATAATTTCACGTTTCATCTCCAAATGAATGTAGAAACAACATACATTTAATGGAATCTTTTTGTGAAATGAGGCCAGTTCTCTTACGAGAGGTTCTCTCGTATTACGTAAGTTTAGCTTACGCTACGGGAAAGATTCATCTTCTCGAGATACTGAAGCCAAAAAATTATCCTTAATTTTTGTATACCTTGTCAACGCAGTGCAGCAGCTAGCAGACCTAGAGCAGGCTATCTTGCGTGCTCATTGGCTGCTCTGCAGGCAACTGCTGCAGCCTACCAGTGAGCAGGGCGTGACATCACGCCCAATGAAGGGCGCCCGCGCCTTCATGGCGTCACAGCCCGCCAGAATGGGCGTGGCTTCAGCCTATAAAGGAATGGGCTGTAGGCTGCTTCCCTGATTTTTGTCTCTTCAGTGAGCTCTTCGCATCGCTGGATCTGAGAGAAGCCATCGCCGCCGTCGAACAGCGAACAGCCAGCTTAGGACAGCGCTGAGGAAGCCGGCCGTCTTCGCCACCTTCAGCCATCCGTGCGAGCTACGCTATCCGGCGACGTATCCTTTTGCCTTGCATTAGATTGATTTTCACATCTCTAAAAGAGCAGCGAGCGTCTTTTTAAAGATGCCTCGCACTTCCTGCGGCTCGTGCAGAGCCCCGCTCAGCGCCGGAGACCGCCATCTGATCTGCGCTCTCTGCCTGGGCCTGGAACATGCCGAGCTCGCCCTCGCTTCCGGGGGTTGCGAGCTCTGTGAGGAACTTCCGTTGGCGACCCTGCGGGCTCGCCTCGAAGCTCTCGGATCTACAGCAGTCACTCCGCCCTCTGTGGGACCGCGCAAGAAGAAGCGCCGTTCCCTGAGACAGCCGGAACCTGTGGCCACAGCGACGCACTCGCCGGAGAACCTCCCTCGAGCCTCGCTCTCGCCTTCCCCGCCTCCCCTTCCCGACGCGCAGTTGCCGCTCACGAGCCTCACTGCCGTCGCTTCAGAGGATGAGGCCGAGGGACACACCACGAGGGACTGCTGCTCTATCCTGGCATCGGACAGCGAGGAATGGTCGCTTCATTCCGACGCCTCGTCGATCCAGGAATCCACCCGTACCCGCGCTGGAGCTGACGCTGAGCTAATGCGTTTGCTAACCCAGGCCGTGGACCGCCTCGGGCTCGAGTGGTCGCCGCCTGAGGAACCCGCACTGAACAGGCTCGACGGCTGCTTCCTTCAAAGCCGCCGCCGCGCAGCTTCAGCAACGAGGCCCTCTCCATTCCTGCCGGAACTTCACGCGGAGTTGACTAAGTCGTGGAATTCTCCTTTTTCGTTGCGACTACAGTCACCAGCCTCCGCCTCGCTCTCCCAAGTGGACGGCGCCGCCGAGAAAGGGTACACGGTTATTCCACCGGTGGAAGAAACGGTTGCAGCGCACCTTTGCCCGCCCTCCGTGAGATGGCGGTCACGGTCAGCGCTCCCGTCTAAAGCCTGTAGAGCCACGTCCGCCTTGGTCGGCCGCGCTTATGCTGCCTCCGGCCAGGCCGCGTCTGCTTTACATTCCATGGCTGTGCTTCAGATCCTGCAAGCCGACCTCCTCCGTGAATGGGACGAGAAGGGCCGGGATCCAGCTGCTGTTACAGATTTGAGAAGCGCAACGGATCTTTCTCTCCGCGCTACCAAAGCAGCAGCCCAGGCTATCGGACGAGCTATGGCCGCGTTAACCGTTACGGAGAGGCACCTTTGGTTAACGCTCACGGATATGAGGGAGTCTGAGCGAGCCACATTTCTCAACGCGCCGCTTACCCCCTCTGGTCTCTTCGGCCCAGTGGTTAACGGGATCGTTGATCGTTTTTCTGAGGTACAGAAGACCACGCAGGCCATGAACCTCTTCCTGCCGCGACGCTCGAGTTCCGCCACAGGCCGCTCTCGCGAGAGACAAAGCCAGCCTCCTGTGCGAACCAGCGTCCAGCACAGCCCCAGCCTCAGCCTTCGCAGCGACGTCAGGGCGGCCGCCCTAGGTCGCGCTCAGACAGCCGTCATAGACCGCCGCCTCCCAGAGGGCCTCGGCAGAGAATCACGCTGAAGTCTGAGCACGCGAAGCCCTCCTAACAGTAAGAGGGAAAAGACGCGCGTGTCCCGCTGCGGCCGGACCGCCGTCAAAATTCATTTCCCTGTCAGTCCCCTTCAAACAGGCTACTGCAGCGGTCCATTTAGCAGCCAACGAGCCGGTTTATTCACCCTCACGCCTGCACACAAACGCCGTTTTCACGGCGACCCAGAGAAATCTCAAAAAGAGTGTAATGTCTGGTCCGGCTCATGCCGTCAATGTTTTAAGTGTAGTGAAAGTGCCCACGTCCCAGTGCTCACCCCTACACATAAGCACTCAAAATCCTGTGTCACTCACAGAGCACACTCTCATAAAGCGCAGAAAAGCCGCTCGAGTGTTGCATGTAAGAAATGTGTCCACAAGTCTGTGTCCACTATCTGCCCGCTCTGTTACACGGTCAAACAAACAGGTTATAAACGTAAGTCTCGTGCCCGCCGGAGAGCGCTCACGCTTACTAACACAAACCTTTCCCCGGGCCCCGCCCGCGCGCTTAAGCATTATCACGAAACGCAGAGCGTTAATAAAACGCTCCCCGTCTATTATGACCGGGGCGTTAGATACAGTTGTAAGTCTCGTGCCCGCGCTCACGCTTACAGAGAGCTCTGTCACCCAGAGCACGGCTCGCGCATCAAAATGTGGTAAAAGTGTGTTCCCCATCCCCTATGATCGGGACATCTCACATAAATCAGCCGGTTTCGGCTGTCAGCGAGCCGCCATTGCCCAGAATCGAGAGCGCGCACGCCGCGCTCTCGGCTCCGGTTCAGTTTCACAAGCCAGCAAATGGCGGTCTGAACACGGAGGCCATTCGCCCCCTAGCGGCTCGCATAGCCGCGTGGGAAAAAATCCCAGGGATTTCAGAATGGGTGTTGAGCACAATAAAGCAGGGCTATACACTACAATTCATTCGCCGTCCCCCGCGCTTTCGAGCCCGGACCGCGACAATAGTGAATGCGGAAGTAGCACACCTACTTCACGCAGAAATAGCAAAGCTGCTGTGCAAAGGGGCTATAGAAATGGTACCGCCTTCTCTAAGCAAGTCAAGGTTTTACAGCCGTTATTTTCTCGTGCCCAAGAAGGACGGAGCCTTCAGACCCATCCTAGATCTGAGACATTTGAACAAAGTGCTTGCGAAAAGACCGTTCAAAATGCTTACGACCGGGAAAATCCTCGCGCACGTTCGCCCGAGGGACTGGTTTATCTCTCTAGATCTGAAGGATGCATATTTTCAGATTCAGATAGTACCCCGTCACAGGCAATTTTTGAGATTCGCCTTCGACGGTCAGGTATATCAATACACCGTCCTGCCGTTCGGCCTGTCCCTGGCACCCCGTACATTTACAAAGTGCATGGACGCGGCGCTCGCCCCCCTGAGAAGTCAGGGGCTGCGTATAATGAACCATCTGGACGATTGGCTGATATTGGCACAATCAGAGACAGAACTTCTATCTCACAGAACAGTGCTACTCAGTCATCTGGAAAGCTTGGGTCTCACGGTCAACTGGACCAAGAGCTCACTACTGCCCAGCCAGTCAATTTCCTTCTTAGGAATAGAACTGGACTCGGTAACCATGACGGCTCGTTTGTCGACACAGCGCGCGCGCCGTGTTCGCCACTTAGCCGCTTCTTTCCAGAAGGGCAGCTTCCTCCCTTTGAAAATTTTTCAGAGGATGTTGGGCTGTATGGCATCAGCTGCAGCGGTGCTCCAGCTGGGCCTACTGCGCATGCGCCCACTCCAACGCTGGCTGAATGCTCGCGTGCCCCCCCGAGCCTGGGTATCTGGCGGTCGGAAAATCAGAGTGACTCAGACCTGCATAGCAGCTCTGCAGCCCTGGTTAGTGGCCAGCTGGTTCCAGCAGGGAGTAACGATGGGAACCGTCTCTTACCGGAAAGTCATCTCAACAGATGCGTCCAACTCAGGTTGGGGAGCGCTATTCGAGGGCAGACCGGCCTTTGGCCAGTGGTCAGACCGGGAGAAGGAGTTTCACATAAACTGTCTGGAAATGATGGCGGTCGAGAACGCACTGCAGTGCTTCCTCCCGTTCATACAGGGCCAGCATGTTCTTGTCCGTTCGGACAACACATCTGTGGTTTCCTATATAAACCGTCAGGGCGGTGTCAGATCCAGAAAACTCTGCAATCTGACGGAACGCCTCCTTATTTGGTCTCAGACACACCTGCGCTCGCTGAGGGCGACGCATCTGCCTGGCCATCTGAACGACGGCCCAGACAGACTCTCCAGAGACAATGTTCCCCCAGGGGAGTGGTCCTTACACCCCCAAACGGTCCAGAAACTGTGGCGCCTATTCGGCAGAGCGGAAGTCGACCTATTTGCGTCAAAAGACAACGCTCAATGCCCGATGTTCTTCTCGAAGGACGAGGACGCGCTGGCCCAAGTTCGGCCCAGCCTCCCGCTATATGGTTTCCCTCCGGTCTCTCTGTTACCACAGGTGATCAAGAGAATCAGGGAAACGCGCCACTCGGTGCTCCTCATAGCCCCGCGTTGGGAGAATCAGATTTGGTTCCCGGAACTAGCACAGCTGTCGCTTACAGCTCCATGGCCGATCCCGGTGAGGGCAGATCTCCTCTCTCAAGCTCGCGGCACGATCTGGCATCCCCATCCAGAGCGCTGATCGCTGCATGCATGGCTGATCAACGGGTACTCGTTACCCTGCCAGAAGGAGTGATGAACACGATCACACAGTCTAGAGCCCCTTCCACGAGAAGGCTCTACGCGTCTAAATGGTCGGTGTTCTCTGGCTGGTGCACCGACAGAGGTCTGGACCCGCGGACATGCGGGGTGGCGCATCTGCTCACTTTCCTACAAGAGCTGTTGGATAAGGGAAGGTCCCCTTCCACGCTCAAAGTGTACGTGGCGGCCGTAGCAGCGTTTGCAGAACCAACGCACGGCCAGCCGCTGGGGAAACATGAGTTGGTCATCCGCTTCCTTAGAGGAGCTAGAAGGATGAATCCGCCCCGCCCCCCGTCGGTTCCTATGTGGGATCTTTCACTGGTCCTCGAGGCCCTGAAAGCTTTCCCCTTCGAACCACTGGACTCCGTGGGGTTGAAATATCTATCACTGAAAACGTTTTTTCTGACTGCGCTGTCATCAGTAAAACGCGTAGGGGATCTACACGCGCTGTCTGTCAGCGCGTCGTGTCTTGAGTTTGGACCAAATGACTCTAAAGTTATTCTCAGACCTAGACACGGCTATGTCCCTAAAGTGATGGGCACTCCATTTAGAGCGCAAGTTATTTCACTATCTGCTCTCGCAGTGTCTGACAGTGAAAGCGATGTAAACCTCCTCTGCCCCGTCAGAGCGCTGAGGAGCTACATTACGCGCACCGCCTCCTTCAGGCGCTCGGAACAGCTTTTTGTTTCGTTTGGAGGGCGCACCAAGGGTTTCGCCTCCTCGAAACAGAGCCTGTCCAGATGGATAGTAGACGCTATAGCGACCGCTTATGCGTCAAAGGATCTGCAATGCCCTCTGGGCATCAGGGCTCATTCCACGAGAGGCGTCGCCTCTTCGTGGGCATGGTCCAGCGGGATTTCTATCCACGACATATGTGTAGCGGCGGGCTGGAGCTCCCCGTCTACCTTTGTCAGGTTCTATAACCTAGAAGTTCCCGCCTTGCAGGCTAAACTACTGTCAGTCTAAACGAGAGATGTATTCTGCCCAGATCCCCTGCTCAGATCACTCTCACATGACTTAGCTCTCCTGGTTGAGCTGCACTAAAGGGGTTATGCCATGTGCCTATACAGACCCGTGCTGCTCTGTATTCCCTATGTGTGCTTATGTACAAGTGATGGCCCGCGAAACGGCCGGCCACCTTATTTTTCCACTTATGGGGTTCCCCCCTAAGTTCGGGGTCTCATGTGGATGCTTGGCGCGCACGGCGTTGACAAAGTGTTCCCGTAGCGTAAGCTAAACTTACGCAATACGAGAGAACCTCTCGTAAGAGAACGATACTCGGTTACTAACGTAACCTCGGTTCTCTCTAGAAGAGGGAACGAGTATTGCGTAACCGGCCGTGCTCGCGCCACGAGCGACTTCGCTTCAGTCGACAAAAACCAGGGAAGCAGCCTACAGCCCATTCCTTTATAGGCTGAAGCCACGCCCATTCTGGCGGGCTGTGACGCCATGAAGGCGCGGGCGCCCTTCATTGGGCGTGATGTCACGCCCTGCTCACTGGTAGGCTGCAGCAGTTGCCTGCAGAGCAGCCAATGAGCACGCAAGATAGCATGCTCTAGGTCTGCTAGCTGCTGCACTGCGTTGACAAGGTATACAAAAATTAAGGATAATTTTTTGGCTTCAGTATCTCGAGAAGATGAATCTTTCCCGTAGCGTAAGCTAAACTTACGCAATACTCGTTCCCTCTTCTAGAGAGAACCGAGGTTACGTTAGTAACCGAGTATCGTTTCACTGTGTCAGAGTCATGCTCAGGTTGGTTTGTTTCAATTCAGTCACATGGGTCCCCTTTGTCTAGTTTCCCGTTACTTATGTGGTTAGTCCTCATAGTTCAGCTGTCTCTCCTTATTAACCTTGTTTGTGCCATTACTTAATTCCTTTGGACCCTCATTTCATTGTCGGTTGTTGTCTGTGGACTAGCACATCGTTTCGTTTGTTGGAATCGTTTCAAATCTTTTTTTTTTTTTTTTTTACATATGCTCTTCAGTATATCAGGTCTCAATGGCCTAGTCAGAATGGTTCAGATTTTTATTTGCCCTGTCAAAATGCACAAAGTTTTATTTATTTATTTTGTCAAGCCAACATAATAGTAATGTTTAAATGCATGGTTCCGGCTGACCATCAAAGTCTGACCAAGCAGCCTCTTCTATTATAGCATCTTGGGACTCGGTCAGGGTCATGTCCAGTCTCACTTTCATTTATACTCTTCAGCCTAACATTGAATTATAGTAGTTATGATAACGTGTAATGTGTATGCTAGGTCAAGGAGATGTGTTTTTAGTATAGATTTAAACTGACAGTGTGTGTCTGCTTCCCGGACAATGTAAGGAAGACCGTTTTAAAGTTTGGTGCTAAATAGGAAAAGGATCTACCGCCAGCAGTCGATTTTGATATTCTAGGTATTATCAACTGGAGTTTTGAGATCACAATAGACGTGAAGGACTATTATGCGTTAAGAGCTCCCTCAAGTACTGGGGAGCTAAACCATTTACTGCTTTAAATGTGCAGTAATCAATCAATATTTTATAATTTATACAATGTTTATATTTGTACGATGTTTACAACATGCAGTGTTGACAGAATTTTAACATATTGACTTAAGTATGGCGGTTTTAGTTTCATATTTAAAGTACCCTTTAATTAAATTAGAAATATTTAAATATTGAATAAAAACAAAATCCTCATAGCATTATGTAATTGTAAACGCGGTCTAAATATATTAATGCCAGTTCTGATGCTGCTTCTGTGTCGCCTCTGCACTGCAAAGATGGATTTTGATTTAATGATTTAATTTGACTAGTACTGTATTATTCTAATGGAATTTAATTTCAATGTTAGAATTTGAAGGTAATGCATACCTCTAATAAATTTAAAAATATATAGGTAAAAAATACCCCTGAAAATCAATTTAAAGTGGCAAATATTGCCCCTTAATACAAATGTGAATAGCTTCGTGAGTCAGCTGTCAACAACAGGCCTAAACCAGCCATGGTACCAGTACAAAAATATAATCAGTAAAATATCATCGAATTATTATCAACCAAACTTTTGAAAATATCGAGATATATTTTTTTCAATATTGCGCACCCCTAATGTACGGTATTAATTTTGATTTATTCTGGTCTTAAAAAGTTAAATTTAACTTTAAACAGTATTCAGCCAACCCTGTATTAATAAAGCAATCTTTAGTGGCAGAAGTGATAGGTCTAACATATTTGTAACACGGATTCGGCTTTGCAGCCTTGGCTAAATGAAGTATACACGAGACTAACCTCACACATTAAGCATAGCTAATGAAAACAAATAAAATGATGCGTCATTATACAGCTGTTATATATTTTGTTATACTGCTAAATATGGTGAACACCATTTAAATTGCAAATGCTTATATCACTTTAACTGTTTTCATATCCATGCTAACAGCGTATGAAACATGACATACGCTGCTGCTGCATGCAGTAAACACTGCTGCTATGTACATAACTGCACCATCTAGAGTTTCATGCCAGAACTAGGTATTGGCGTGAGAATGGCAACATACTAATGTATGTTTAAATAGAATGTCTGTATGTTCTCAAGTCGATATTATTATTATTAATGTTGTTATTCATGTTTTAGTGCTCAGGAGGAGGTGGAGACCTATGAGGAGAACCATGTGACTCAGGAAATGGAGGAGCAGCTGTTGCGGTTGGTCACGCGAGAGGTCATTGACCTTCTAAGTGAGTTTCCCTTATGCTAGTGAAGCCTTTCAAGTTTTCTTCACTTTTTACGTATACAAAAGAAGAAGAAAAAATGCATGACAGCAGTCACATTACCATTTTTTTATTCATATGAAGCATGCACTGTTTCAGACTTAACTGGTAGTTTGAAAGCCTACTGATTACTGTGATGCACTTCTTACTTTTTTTTACCCTTTTTCCATCTTCTGTTCAGGAGTCAAGGGGATAGTGTCGATGAATTCCTCAAAGGGGATCCATGAGCTCTCAGAATTGGGCAAGCACCTTCTCCGAAGTGAGGTAACCAAACAAATTTAGTTTTTTGAGGTTTCATAGCTGAGTTCTGTGATCAGAGTAATTTTTTTTCTCCCTTCCTTTTCAGGATATTTATATGAACCTCCTGACTATATGTTTTAACTCACTTTCCTGGAAGGACACCGTAAACTGTCAACGGACTGCTGGTTTGCTCTGCTGGACTTTGCTAAAACAGGTGCTGATTTTTCCTGTCTGTCTCTGTAAGGGATAGTTCACCCAAAAGTGAAAATTCTGTCATCATTTAAACACCCTCAAGTTGTTCCAAACCTGTATAAATTTCTTTCTTCTGAAGATATTTTGAAGAATATGGGTAACCAAACAGGCCCACGTCCCTAGTAGTTCTCTGGGCTTGTTTGGTTACACATATTCTTTAAAATATCTTCTTTTGTGTTCAGCATTCATACAGTTTTGGAACAACTCGAGGGTGACTAAATGATGACAGAATTTTAATTTTTGGGTCAACTATCCCTTTAAAAATTCATAATTCATCTCAATATTTCTATCAGTCTGCAAATGAGATTAGAATTGAATTGCCAGCTATTTTGTATTTGAATCCTATGCCTTGTGAAAATACTCTGTGTGTGTATGTGAATGAATTCTTGTGCAGGTGCTTGGTGGTAACCTGCTTCCGGAGGCTGTGACGTGGCTCTACGCCAGTGTACTGAAGGGTCTGCAGATGCATGGGCAACACGAAGGCTGCAATGCTGCACTAACTCAGCTGGCCTTGCTCATCTACGAGGCTCTAGTGCGTCATTTCAGCTCAGCTATCATAGCTTGCATGTTTCTCAGTATGGGAAGCACATTTGTACATATATTAATGCTGCACCACTGTAAAAAGTATATACTTTTTGCCAATTTTACTATTAGTAGAATGGCGTACTCAGTGGTGGAATGTAACGAAGTACAAATACTTTGTTACTTTACTTAAGTAAATTTTTCACATATCTGTACTTTACTTAAGTAGAATCAATAGTGCATACTTTTGACTTTTACTTCATTACATTTTACATAAATTATTATACTTTCTACTCCACTACATTTCTACAACGTTCAGTTACATTTTCGTTACATTTTCTGATCAGTTTTCCCCCTGCCAAAACGTCTTCCTGACCGTCCGTCCGTTGCACGTTTGTCTCCCCAAGTTTGGTTGTCATAGATATTAGTGATGTCCGATTTGTGAACGAATCGTTCTTTTGAACCGGTTCTTTTTAGTGAACCGGTCGAACCAGTACACTAAATCGGACTGAATTGTCCGAAACAGTTCGCGTCTTGCGTCAGCGCTGATCCACAAGTTACTAAAGTTACTCACTTTCACACTTGCATGACAGTCCCTCTGACTTGAAATAAACCAATATCCCGGAGTATATTTTACCCTGGTAAATCCAAAAGTTCACTGAACTGAGACTTGTTGTGCTGAGAGAAGTGATGAGCACGAGCATGCACGCACAGGTACAGCAGTTCTCGGATCACCAGTACAGATCCGAGAACTGTTTATTTCGGACGTGTTTGACATAGAACCAGATGAGCTGAAAATGTTATGCAAGTACTTTTACTTTTAATACTGAAAGTACATTTAAAGTTCATTTTACTTTTTACTTAAGTAGGGTTGTCATTGTGGTACTTTTACTAAAGTAAATGTGTCGCTAGTTATTTGTACTTTTACATAAGTACTGAGATTCAGTACTTCCTCCACCACTGTGCATACTAATAGTAGTCGGTGAACAATAAACTAGTAAATTATAGGTATTGGCTGCAAGTAGTATCCGGTAACAACTTCCATAAGTAAAGTTACATTCAGTAGTTTGGTGCTAATTTAAAAATACAGCTTAAGTAAATTGTGTTTTTGTGAAGTATCATTCAAGGCCTAAATGTGTACACTCACACCCCCCTTTATTTCTCCATGTTAAAATGATGCTTCAACTCTCAGTGACACTCTCTATAACTATTATCAGTTTAATTTTCATAAAAGTCAGTGACGATCATGCTGATCCACGTTGATGACAGTACAGTGTCTAACACCACTAGCAATATTGAATAAAGAATAGCAATGTTTACACTAGTTAATGTATTACTGAATGACCATAGTAGTGACCGAATGCATCAGTGAGAAAATGTAATTGATTTTCATTCTGATATTTCTCTACAGAGGCCTCGATACGCTGAGCTGCGTCTCATCATGAATCAGATCCCTGATATCCAAGTTGATGCCCTGGAGCAGTTTGATCAGAAGGCCGTCCAACCCGCGGTATCAAAGGCAGAAGAGAAGAAAAAGAAAGAGCAGTTTAAACGGCTCATTGCAGGCATTATTGGGGTATGGCCACTTTTAACATTATTAAACATAGGTACTGAATGTAAATTTTTTTGTCATGGGATACACTTTTTTGTTCCCAAAGAATTTATTTTCAAGATTAATTCAAGAGGTATATAATCTCTTGCCACTTTAATTGACTATTGAAGTCACTTTCATTATGGCTATTGCAGACATGCTCAATTATATCCAAACTTAAATTAAACCAAGCACAAAATCAAAACAATAGAAAACTTTTAGGACCTCCCACAGGAGATTGATCTGAGCTGATTGCATCTGAGGCACAGTCACAAATGACACAGTCATAAAAATCTGACTAAAAATGACTGAAAATACACAATCTTTCATTTCAAAGCAGCTTTATAGTGATAAACAGGAAAATAATGATTCAGTGATGCATCATTGTGATGCATCATGCAGTGAATACAGAATTAAATTATGATGTAAAGCAGCTGTAAAAGACTATTCTAAACAGTCACTATTCAGTTGAAACAGAGACAATTTATATAGAGACATGCCACTTCCTCGATCCTCAATACAACTATATAGGGAAAACCCGTAACACCAAAGATGGCGGTTGTATGCACATGTCCCGCCCCTCCCGCTGGAAAGCCAATCGTCTGCTTTTAACAGCCAAGCCGGGAAACATTTGAGCCTATCGTCTGGTTCCACTGACGCATGCGCACAGTTGAGGTTTGCGACAGCGGAAAATACGTTACTGTTTGAAAAGGCGGCAGATTTGATATGCAGTGTATGTGTGCGTTGTGTAAATATCAGACATCCCAAGTGTCTACCGCATATTTATAGCGGCTCCCTGATGCCCGCAAATTAGTTCAAATCTCCCGGGAATCTAGAGCGAGCGAGCAAGAGCGCGCACATACTGTGCTTCAAGCCGTGTAGCACGCGCACGTCAGAGAGGGAGAGAACCCTTGCGCATGCGTGGTAAAAGTATAACCTGTGGGGAAAAAGGCGTTTTAAACCTAATTTTTGGGCAAAGTCATCAAACTTTTTCAGTGATTTTTAGCATATTTTACTGCTGTTTCTATACATGCAGTTTTTATGTCCCGGTGACCAGTGATAGTGCAGTTCTGACTCTCTGCTCATTCATTTAGATAGGAGCCTGGTCTTGTTAGTCCGAAATAGCTGCCCGGAGGCGTTGCCAAGATGGCGGCCGAGTGGCATGACTTGCCTAAAAGGACTTTGGTTGAAATCAGTTCAGTGTTGATTCAGTTTAGTTCAATAACTGTGTAAAGTTCTTCAATGATTAAATTAGTTAAATTCATCTAAAAAGCAGCTCTGGGAAACCAGTGATTTCATCTTCCAGCTCAGTTCAGTTCTCATTCAATGGTGTTAGTGCAGTCAAGTCAGTAGTAAAGCTAAAAGGCGACAATGGGAACATTGTACGCATAGTTTGTGTCTCATCACTAGCTCCAAATGGACACCCTTTTTGTGATTTAGCTATTGTCCATTTGACGTTTTTCTCTTTCCCCTGGTAAGGGTGTGCAAGGCTATATAGTCATGCAGTCCCTCCAGGATTTCACAGAACTTTTTTCTGATTTTTGCAGCCTAAAATAACGGCGGCTTTTCTCAAAAATTGCGGCAATATTTGCAGCATTTCTTGTGTAGTTTTTCAGGGAGAATCTAACATTTGTATTACTTTTCTGGCCATTGGGCTCAGTCATTTCTAAAAGGAGAACTCCATAGGTGACAGAAATGGAGAATTTTTGGGGGGGAGAAACCAGAAGCAGTCTGGGGCGCAAGTTCTACACTGGCCAGACGAATGAACATGGTGTGGTTTAATTACAGGCAGCATCACAAGTCAGATTGTGGATTTAAATCATTCAAAATATTTCATCCAATTCCTTCTGCTTGAAGATTGGGATATGTCATGCCAGCATTTGGTGGGAGGGGAGTTGAAGCTAGCCATAGGGGTCTCTGCAGAGAACTTGTCTGGTTCTTGTTGACTTCTGAGGATCTGTGTCGAAGGCGTCTAGTCTACGAAGTCCTGAGTAGGGAATGAGACACTACGTCAGTAGATGATGCTATAGGAATATCCTCCAGGTGTGATGATTTTCTGAAGCTGGTATAGAACAATGTCAGTTAATTTGCTAATGGCGCTAACACTACCTTCTGAGACACCATGTTATCAGAGAACCTATATAACCGAGATGTTTCCTTTCATGGGTTCACTCAACGCTGCATCAGGAGTCACACATCCAAATTATAAAACCTGATAAAAGTGTGTGAAGATGCCCATCCTGCCGCCACAAAAATATTTTCCAAAGGTGCACACTTAAATAACGCCTGTGAGGAAACTAGAAGATTGAGCCTGAACACCAAGATGCAAAGTCCAGATGCCTCACAGGCGAGAGAAACCACATCCTTTGTTTTGTAGCCGCAACACCTTATATACAACCACCAAAATAAACAAACAACTGATCTGATTTAAAGTGCCCCTATTAGCCTATGCTATTTTAAAGTTTCCTAATGTTGTTTTGGAGTCTCCTACAACAGGTTTACATGCATCAAAGGTAAAAAAAAGGGTTTCATTTTCTCATAATATACATTTGCACATCACCACATTTTCAATGACTCTCAAACGACTCGTCAGATGAATCAATCTTTCTAAATCCCTCCTGTCCGCAAGCTACTTTAAGTTTAAATATCTAGGTTTAATTCTTGATTCACACATGAACTTTGCTGATAATTCAGACTACCTTTTTAAAAAGTGTTCACAACGTTTATTTCTTCTAAGACAACTTAGTGGCCTTGGAGTTAGTCAGCATATTTTAGAACTTGTGTACAAATCCATGGTAGAGAGTGTACTAACTTTTCATCTCACAGCCTGGTATGATAATTTAAATTGCAGATCTAAGAACAAACTGAAACAAACTGCCAGAATTGTGACAATTGCAAGCAGAATAGTTGGCAGACAACAGAGGCCACTAGTACAGCTCTATGCTGAAAGGGCGAAGAAGGCAAGGACTATTCTTGCAGATAGTTCACATCCTCCCTTCAGTCAATTTGAGCCCATGAAATCAGGTAAACGCTACAGAACCCCTCTAGCAAATAAAAATGTGTTTAAGAGGTCTTTTATTCCAAATGCTGTTAAAATTCTCAATTCGGCAAGTAAATGATAATCCAAATGACTATAGTATGAAAAGGTTTTTTTTATGAATTGTGATCTGTCTGTTTTATGTATTTGTCTTTTATTATGGTCTGTATATTTATCTTAATGGTTGGTGAGCCAAAGACAATTTTCCACCTTGGTGGACAATAAAGATATTACAATTACTCTGCTCTGATTGGCCAGACAGCTTGGTCTACCGCGTACAACACGCGTCGAAAACAAAACCGCCCATTGCCATAACAACGTCAGCTCTGCGTGTCCTGAGACTTCCTACACCGTAAACTAAACATAGTAACGATCAATGACGTTGATTTTATCAATCTGAGTGCGAGTCCGATGATGAAACACTGGAAGAACTAACGTTAGTTATTCAACCCGAGCCTCCATCGCAAGGACGACTCGAGCAGGACTCAGTGTTTCTCAGTGATACACTACTCAGTTTGAGGGACATTATGAGATGTTGCAACTGTAATTTCTCACCATCAGCATTAACAAGTGCATGTCCATCAACAAACCGATTATTTTACTTGTACTTATTTATTTACAGAGTATTTTTCTAATTTATTACGGTGAACATGTGTAAACCATATCAATAACAGTGCATACATTAGCCGAGCTGTAGCGTGAATGACTGATGTAACATAAACGTTGGTAAAACAAATCTTGCTCCATGTTAATCTTTACTCAAAGTAGTGAGAACAACACAATCTGCATTAATAGACACAGTTTTAGGTAATAGTGGCCCACAACTGATTAGCAGAAGTATTTCAGTAAGACAGTAATAATGTGAGTTAACCAGTTAGCAGGAGACCAACACAATAAAAACTCAAAACTAAGTATTTTGAACACCATCTTTCAAGAGCAAGCGGTTTGCGAATCCTGCATTGAACTCTGAGATTTGAGAAGCAGTCTTCAGTAAAATAAAGGGAACACGGCAAAAGTTTAGGATTATAATGCTGTGGTATTGTGGTAAAGATGAATTTTAACCACTGATTCTTCACATGCTCGTCCTTGGGCAGTGAAAAAAAACTGGCTTTACCTTCACATTGTAGAGCACAGTGTCCTCTCGACATGATGCTGTCCAGTATCCACAGGAATCAGCTGTCGGTTTGAGGTTCAAGTTTTCCCTGGTGTCTGCGCGCGCAATAAGTGGGCTGGTAATATGCTAATGTTTCATCTTGACGTCACAATGAAACGGCTTATGACTCGTTTGAAAAACGATTCATTTCATTGACTCAGAGTCGACTCTTACTTTTGAAAGACTTTTTATACGGTGCACTTTCAGATTTAAAACTTTGCAGGATGTTTTCATTCTTTTAGAGCTATGTTACACACTACATGAAAGGTAATTTTCAAAAATCCATAATAGGGGTACTTTAAGCAACTGGCTTGTGTGGTTAAGGTAAATCCTTACATGACAAAGCCTGTGTAGCCAAACATCCTCCTGCAACTGAAAAGGCAAAAGAGAAAATTACTGGAATTCCTAAAACTGAGAGTGAAAAGTAGTAGATCCAACCTTAGGAACATTCCCTAACTTAGGTTGCAACAACTAAACTGGAAGAAATATCCATATAAGATGAGCTCATCAATGAGGTCTGCAAATCATCAATCCACCTAAAGCAGGGGTCCTGGTCTGCTGCTGTCCCCAGTCTTGCTGAGTTTAGCTCAGTGTTTCTCAACCTCTCCTGCAGGGACCCCCTGACAGGACATGTTTTTGTTTTAACCCTGAAATGGCACACCTGATTCAATTAATTAAAGGCTCAAAGGCTTAATGTGTAGCTGACTAATTGAATCAGGTGTGCCATTTCAGGGTTAAAACAAAAACATGTCCTGTCAGGGGGTCCCTGCAGGAGAGGTTGAGAAACACTGGTTTAGCTCCAACTTGCATTAACACACCTGCCTGGAAGTTTCTAGTATGCCTAGTAAGACCCTGATTAGCTGGTTCAGGTGCATCTAATTGGGGTTGGAGCTAAACTCTGCAGGACCATGGCCCTCCAAGAGCAGGATTGTACACCCCTGACTTAAAGGATGTTAAGAACATCAACAAATTTACCTTAAGAGTCTCTCTTCTCTCAGAAGCTGACTCCAATGGTTCCAATGAAGGCCTTGTCCAACTTTTTTTTTTGTCCAATTTATTGTGGAAAAACTACATTACCCATGATGCTGTACTGAAAATTCTAACACTTTTATCAGGTTTTATAATTTGGATGTGTGACTCCTGATGCAACGTTGAGTGAACAGGGAACATCTTGGTTATATAGGTTCCCTGATGACATGGTGTCTGAGAGGGCGGTGTTAGCTCCATTAGCAGGTGAGCAAATCACACCAAAAGAGCTCTGCAGAAAACGCCCACTCCCATGAAGCACCACGAATGACATAATAAAGTTGATCTCCCTACGCTCTCAAAATACTTAAATATCTATATTAAGATCCCTATGGGAAAAAAATGAAAGGATCACCTAATCATCCACATGGACCATTGGTGCTTGGACCCTGATGATGTTAACCTGTATCGCTCAGCCCTAATCATTCACACAGTTGAACTTAGAAATATGAAACCATGAAAACAAAATATGAAAGCTTTATTTTTTCAATACAAAATCGGTCTTACATTTGCATAAAAAAATTTCCTGGTCTGCTAAAATGATGTAATGTCTTTGATTTATTATATGCAATTTCATTTGATTTAAAATGTTGACATTTAATTGAAAACCTTTCATTTGATTGGTCCATTTGTGTGTGTGCTGATAGAAACCCCTAGGACAGCAGTTCAAGAAGGAAGTACACATCCGAAACCTTCCATCTCTGTTTAAGAAGCCAAAGCCTACGAAAGATATGCTGGAGAACACTGATGCTGCAGGTCTGATCGCTCTATTCTCTCCTGACCGGGACCATTGCTGAGGGAACACAGCTTTACAACACCCTCACTCATTGAGCCTCTTGTGTGTAGTTCATTATCCAGCCTGAAAGGCCTCTTTAAGGCAATGATGGTTTATTGAAATGAGGGTGTACATTGTTTCTCTTTTTTGTATAGATATGTAATGGATCTGTATAATTGTTTAAAGAATATTAAAATCTTTCTGTCAGGGTACCTCATTAAAAAAACATTTTTTGAAAAATATTGAGAAGTTTTGTTAATTATACGGTACCATATCAAATTGTGTAAAAAGTATTCATTTATACTCCTCAGTTTTTAATAAATGTATACCTGGACAGTTGTCAGTGATTGAATGGACTTTTTCCTCAGTTGTGAAATGTAAAGTCTACATAAAATATTTTATTAAAGTGACTAGACTATATATTGTGGTAGAAATTCTCCTACGCACCTTACTTGTCCCCAACACCTGCAATATATTTATTTATTTTTTTCAACACCTGCAATATTATCCTCAGGTGACTCCCACTCTGACCATATCGGTAACCCCTGACACCTAAGTATAACTAATCTGACCGCATTGGAAAACCAAATGCCTAAGACTAGAAATACTAGTATTTTGATCGCATAAAATGCCTAAGAATTATAGCTATCCGACCACATCGTTAACCCCAGACAACCCTAAGAGTCTCACGCTGAGTCGGACAACATCTATGTGTTCACCCTATGAACACCATCACTTGGGAATAAGGTCTCTAGTGTTCCACTAACCTGCTGCACAGCAGTAACCAGACAGACTCCAGACAATACCTTCGAATATGCCTTAATCACTGCCCGGAGGATCTCAGACCAATTTAAAAGAGAATCCCACCAGCAAAAAGAATACAACCGTTTTTATAGAATAGGAGCATGGCAAAGGTGACATGATTCATTCCATGATTTTTCTACAATATGATTGGTTCTTCATATGTATAATTCAGAACCCTTTACTAGGTAAAAGCAAATCTAGATTTCTTGATTACTTCATCTTGTTATTCAGAATCAGAAAGAGCTTTATTGCCAAGTGTGCTTGCACACACAAGGAATTTGTTTTGGTACTGAGGCTCCCAGTGGACATATACAAATACAACAAGAAACAATACTACAAATTATAAGAATAAAAAATATAAATATATGAGAATAAAAGTATCACAGTTGGGTTTAGCCAGAATAGACATTTACAGATTGTACAGATTCTAAGTCATGAGTTTATATACTTAGACAACTGTCTAGTGTTGTAAACTTTTTTTTAGTGTTGTAAAAAGTCGAAGCAGAGACCAGGAGACGTTGGGATATCTTTCAAGCAGAAGTTACTCTTTATTGAGAACTTGGTGTAGTCGTCTAAGTCTAAGTCAGTAGCTCAGCACAGTAGAGTTTATACCTTTCAAGGGGGAGGGATTACATAGAGGTGGAGAAAATCGGAACAAAGCTAATTACAAAAATAATTGTTGAAATGGGTTTGGAGAGGACGCTGGTGCACGTTTGGCTGCCGCTTCTCCTGATGTATTTTAGTTGTTTATTATTATTTTACTTTATTATTATTTTACATTTTAACTTCTCTGAGTCTTAACTTGCTGCTGGATTTGCACATACTTACCTTGTCTGAACCAGCTTTTTAAAGTGTCTCCCCTGGTCTGTCTGCTGCTGGTCTCATCTGTAGCCTTGTTTCTCCTGCACTGTCCCTGCTGCCTGCCTACTGTTTGCGGCTGTCTCCGTGTGAGATCAGACGGGTCCTTGGTGTTGTCAAGCTCTGCATGTGTAATGACTGTATTACAACTTTGAACGTCATCATGCGACTTCACTTAATCACCTGGATTATTGACGTCTTTAGTATATCTGGAACCAGCGTTAAGCAGTGGACTGAACTTCTGGACATCACCATGCTGAGGTACTCTTTATCTGAACTTTTATCTCTGGATCACCATGGCCGTCCAAATATCAGCATTATAAAATCTCTGCGTTCCTTGCACCTCCTCCGCCTTGCTACATTCACAGAGGCTCTTGTCAGAGTCGTTCTGCTGCCGGTGCTGGAGTTACTGCGTTTTGGTCGAACAGCAGGCGCACGCTGCATCATACTTCTGTACGCCGTGGAATCTGTCATGGAAATCTACGCTATCCAGAGGCTGTCTCTCAAAAGTTTGTGGTGAATGTGTTCTGCAGCACTATGCGGATTGCTCACTTTAACACGAGGTCAATAAACAATAAAACAACACATCACTGATACTATTCTCGATAAAAAATCGACATTCTTTGTCTCAGTGAAACATGGCACAAAGACAATTACTATTTTAATCTGAATATGTGTGCCCCACCTGGATATAGTCAAGTCAAGTCAAATATATTTATATAGCGCTTTTCAGAATACAGATTGTATCAAAGCTGCTTCACAGTATCAATCAAAACAACTTAACAATGTTTGTTTATTACTGGAAAAAAAGACATCCAAGTTTGGTAGAGCTGATCAATGGTATGATTGGTTAATTAATTTGAATATCCCCAACTGAGCAAGCCAAAGGCAACAGTGGCAAGGAACCGAAAAACTCCATCCAGTGTCCTAACACCCCATCAGATGACCCAATGGAGAAAAAAAAAAACTTGGGAGAACCCAGGCTCAGTCGGGGGCCAGTTCTCCTCTGGCGTTTATGAACTAGAGGCCGAATTTACTGTTACTGTAAGATAAAAAATTTATATGAATGCCTGGCTAAATAGATGCGTCTTCAGTCTAGTTTTAAATTGGGAGAGCGAGTTTGAGCTACGAACAATATCAGGAAGGCTATTCCAGTGCTTCGGAGCTAAATGTGAAAATGCTCTGCCTCCTTTGGTGGATCTGGATATCCTAGGAATGACCAGAAGACTCGAATTTAGTGATCTTAAAGAGCGCGATGGATTGTAAGGCGATAGAAGATCCGTTAAATAGACTGGAGCTAAACCATTTAGAGCTTTATAAGTCAAAAGCAATACCTTGTATTTAATACAGAACTTTATAGGTAACCAATGAAGTGATGATAAAATCGGTGTTATATGATCATATTTTCTTGATCTAGTAAGAACTCTAGCGGCTGCATTTTGGACTAACTGTAGCTTGTTTATTGAAGATGCAGGACAACCAGCTAATAAACCATTACAGTAATCTAGTCTCTAGGTCATGAATGCATGAACTAACTTTTCTGCATCAGAGACTGATAGCATATTACGTAGCTTAGCAATGTTTCTAAGGTGGAAAAAGGCAGTTTTTGTAACATATAAAATATGCTTTTCAAAAGACAGGTTGCAGTCTAATGTAACACCCAGGTCTTTTACTGTAGCGGATAAAGTAACAGGGGATCCTACTATGTTAAAGTCGTGCTGTGAAAGGTTTTGTGGACGGTTTTTAGAACCGATAAGTATTACCTCTGTCTTGTCTGGATTTAATAAAAGAAAATTACGCGTCATCCAATCTTTTATATCTTTAACACAATCTGTCAATTTGGATAATTTAGCGTATTCATCTGGCCGTGATGAAATATATATTTGAGTGTCATCAGCATAACAATGGAAACTAATTCCATGTTTCCTTAGAATATTACCAAGTGGCAGCATATATATTGAGAATAATAAAGGGCCTAACACAGATCCCTGCGGCACTCCATAGTTTGCCGAAGTTATAATCGATTTTTCTCCATTTAAGTAGACGAAATGGTAGCGGTCAGATAAGTATGACCTGAACCAGCTTAATGCTTGTCCTTGAACACCAGTGTAATTTTGTAGTCGATCTAAGAGTATTGTGTGATCTATAGTATCGAACGCAGCACTAAGATCAAGTAAAACTAGTACTGAGATACAGCCTTGGTCCGAAGCTAAAAGTAAATCATTTGTGATTCTAACAAGCGCAGTTTCAGTGCTATGATGTGGCCTGAATCCAGACTGAAACTTTTCATAGATGTCGTTTTCTTGCAAGAAAGAGCCGAGTTGAGCGGACACAACTTTTTCTAATATTTTTGACATAAATGGAAGATTCGAAATGGGTCTGTAATTTGCTAGGTTATTTGGATGTAATTGTGGTTTCTTAATAAGAGGTTTTATAACTGCCAGCTTGAACGTTCTTGGAACATGACCTAAAGATAAAGATGAGTTAATAATATTGAGAAGAGGCTCTTCCACTATAGGTCACACTTCTTTCAGTAGTTCAGTTGGTATAGGATCTAATAAACATGTTGTTGTTTTAGATGAAGTGATAAGTTTATTTAACTCTTTTTGTTCTATGGTTGTAAAGCATTGTAATTGTTCTTGCGGGGTGATAATTGCAGCCGAATTATAAGGCGCGAGCAAAAATCGAACGTTTACGATTTTGATTCTGATGCTTTCAATTTTCTCGGTGAAGAAGTTCATAAAATCATTACAACTAAACTGTAACAAGGTATTTTGTTCAGACGACGTCTGTTTATTTGTTAGTCTAGCCACGGTATTAAATAAAAACCTTGGATTATTTTGGTTGTTTTCTATTAATTTGCTGAGGTGCTCAGCCCTGGCCGTTTTAAGTGCCTTTTTATAAAGTGACATTCTGTCTTTCCACGCGATTCTAAAGACCTCTAAATTAGTTTTTTTCCATTTACGCTCTAAATTACGTGTTTCTCTCTTTAAAACATACGTAGTATTATTGTACCATGGTGCTATACTTTTTTCTCTGACCTTTTTTAATCTAATGGGTGCAACAATATCCAATGTTCTAGAGAGAATGGTGCTCATAGTGCTAGTTAGTTCGTCTAATTCATCTGTTTGTTTGGGTTCAGGCAGCAGCTGAGACAGATCAGATAAGCTATTTGAGAAATGATCTATGGTGGATGGACGAATTGTTCTACCTGGTCGATAACGTGGCGCAGCATTACATATTACAGCAGTGCGTAATATGCAAGTTACCAAGTAGTGGTCAGTGACATCATCACTTTGTGGAATGATATCTATATCGGTTGGATCGGTTCCATATGATATAATTAAATCGAGTGTATGATTAAGACGATGAGTTGGTCCGGTGACGTTTTGCTTGACCCCGAAGGAGTTTAATAAATCTGTAAACGCAGCCCCTAACGCATAATTTAAATTATCTACGTGTATGTTAAAATCTCCAACAATTAATGCTTTATCGACGTTGACCAAAAGATCTGATAGAAAGTCAGCAAACTCTTTTAAGAAATTGGCGTAAGGCCCTGGAGGTCTATATACGGTAGCCAATGCTAGAGATAATAGGGATTTTTTTCTTACAACTAAGAGCGTAACATTTAGCACTTCAAACGAATTAAACCTATGACAAGTTTTCTGAGTAACATTAAGGATATCTCTGTAGATTGTTGCAACACCGCCGCCACGACCGATCAGACGGCGCTCATGCTTATAACAGTATCCTGGCGGAGTAGACTCATTTAAACCGAAATAATCATTTGGTTTAAGCCAGATTTCAGTAAGGCACAGAACATCGATATTATTATCTGTGACCATTTCATTTACAATAACCGCCTTAAGTGTGAGCGATCTAATGTTTAGAAGACCTAGCTTTAGAAATTGTTTTTGTTCACTAATAGCGAGATTTTTTGTTTTAATAACAATTCGATAGTAGATTTATTATTTGATCTTAGTAAACGAGGAATAGACACAGTTTCTGCTCATTGCACCATGACAATAACCATTCATTTAGCACGAATAATCTACTGAACTTTTCATGCCCTCGTCGGTACGTAGGAAGCGGTCCAGACACAATAATCGATGTTTCAGGCGATGTGCTGCGTACCGTATCGATAAGGCTCCTGAAGTCTTTCTTCAGAACCTCCGTCTGTCGCAGCCTGATGTCGTTAGCTCCCGCGTGCAGCACAACAGCTCCGACGCGCTCGTTACCGTTCAAGATCTCAGTTACCCGCGCAGTGATATCGAGAACACGAGCACCAGGAAAGCAGTGACTGTGCACCTTACTTTTACCTAACGTAGCGTGGACGTGTCGGACGGTGGAATCGCCGATGATCACAGCATCGCGTTCCGTTTCGCGAAGAGGGGAGAAGCGGTTCTGAGTGGAGATCTCGAAAACCGGGAGGGGCGAAAAGATTCTTGTCCTGGCACGCGGCTTCCGGGGAACCACCCAGGCTTCGTGGTGGTGTGTTGGAGCCGGAGTGAATGAAATCATGGCTGAACGTGACCTGGACGTTCGGGACCAATGCTGAGAAACGCACGGAGTAGACGAGGTCAGCGTCAGCGGATTACTAACGTTAATCACTGATCCGTGTGCATCAGCGCGTGATGTCTCAAGAGCTAAACGCCAGTCTCTCAGCTCAGCTTGTCTCTCTAGAAGGTCACGGATCTGCTTTTCTACAGCTTCTAATTCAGACTGCACCGCGAGCAATTCAGATCTGTTCTCATCTGCACCAAAAGGTAGACAACATACACCTGACATATTCGCCATTTTAACAGATGGACAGTAAGTTAGCAATGATGCAACCAGTGATGCTATTAATATTTATACTAATTTATGACAAGTCTTGGGTAAAAAACGTCTTTTTAGTGGTATGGGTGTAATGTAGACGCACGATAGACGGGAAAACAAACAAACTCACAGAAGGCAACGAGGCTGACAAAAGCAGTCGATCGCAGGGCGAACAGCAGTGAAGCGGTGTCTCGCTCTATGACCAACAACCAATGTTCAAACCGTATTTGCGCAAACAAACAAACACAAACAAACAAACTCACAGCAGGCAACGAGGCTGACAAAAGCAGTCGATCGCAGGGCAAACAGCAGTGAAGCGGTGTCTCGCTCTACGACCAACAACCAATGTTCAAACCGTATTTGCGCAAACAAACAAACACAAACAAACAAACTCACAGCAGGCAACGAGGCTGACAAAAGCAGTCGATCGCAGGGCGAACAGCAGTGAAGCGGTGTCTCGCTCTACGACCAACAACGAATGTTCCAACCTTATTTGCGGTTCCAGCCGTATAATGGCTTGAGACGCATCTGGCCAACAGTCCGAATTGTAATTATGAGTTAAATGATGGTTCAGAACAGAATAAAGAGAGAAATACGGAAAAACAGAAGGAAATACGAAGCTAATACGAGGCTTAGACAGCCACGACGCAAACAAACTCACAGCTCACAGCTCGCAGCGAGGCGGACAAAAGCAATCGAGCAAATGATATAAATACATTGACGTGCCTCAAGCTTCTGGTAAAGGTGGTGGCCTGGCTGTAATATTTGGACCTACTGTATCAGTTAATGTTATTGATGATCCTAGTGTTTCAACATTTGAAGAATGTCTGGTTTTTAAAATCAATGGTGTTTCATCTGTTCTTGTGCTGCTCATTTATCGCCCACCAAAACCAAATCCTGTATTTTTCTCTGAGTTTACGGAGTTGTTGACACTTCTTAGTCCACTCTGTCCTGCTATGGTGTTGACTGGTGGTATCAATTTTCATATTGATAATCCTAATTGTGTTAATACTGTTACCTTTTTGGACATTTTGGATGGTTTTGATTTTACACAGCATGTTGCTTTTCAGACCCATAGGTTGGGCCATACATTGGATGTGGTTTGCTGTGCTGGTGTTGGTATTCAATCTCTGGATGGTATTGACATGAGTATAAGTAACCATAGACATTACTTTTGACATGAATGTTATGTCTTCACAATCCATTTCTAAACGCATTATTAAATTTTGAAATATCAAGCACATGGACTACACTCTCTTTTCGACTTCTCTCTCTGGGCTTCCCATTACTAATTCCGTTGAACACTATAATTCCATGCTATCTGCACTTCTGGACGAGTTTGCACCTGTGTGAGAACGGGTTGTTACATTTAGGAAACCCTGTCCATGGTATACTCCGGAGTTACGTTTAATGAAAGCTGCTGGAAGGCAATTAGAACGGCAGTACAAAAAATCTGACCTGACGGTACATAGGCTTCTCTACACCCAACAACAGTCTGCTTACCATTCTGCTCTGAATACTGCACGGAATAACTATAATTCAAACATTATTGGAAATGCTGCAACAAATTCTAAATCTTTATTTAAGACTGTTGACAATCTTCTCAAACCAATTAAGGCCATTATTCATTCCTCTGTTGACCAGTGTAATAAGTTTCTTCACTATTTCACTGTAAAGATCGAGGGCTTATACAGCTCTTTATTTCAATAATTTAACTGTGCGTTCACACCAGATGTGAATTGAGCGTCAAATTCGCGCCTGCCGTGTCTAGTTATACGCGTGTACACAATCCATTCGCGCGTCAAGAGCGAACTTGACGCGCGTAAAAAACAAAAGTTTGAAGCGAAATTTACGCGCGTCGGAGGCAAAATCTGTTGGCGGCCATCTTTTTACAAGACGGCTAATGTTGATTGAGCATTCATCGAGAGAGTCACCGCTCTGTATTTGCTCTGGAGAGCAGAACAGCGGCGTAGGGATCATCGTCGCCGTATTTGGGTCCACCAGACCCTTCGGAGGTGAACCCAGTTTGGTGAATTTTACCATTTGCTCCAGGAGCTGCGCCTGCATGACGGCCGCTTTCAGTGGTACTTCCGCCTGTCCCGCGCCCAGTTTGATGACCTGTTGTCCCGCATCGGAGCGAGGATCACCCTCACCCTCACCCACCTAATCTGTAATTTATTTTTGTTTTGATGATAAATGGAACCAGCCTAGGCTACTTCAAAAGTGATTAAACTGTACTGTGATTTTTTTCCCCTCACACAACACTGTCCAGACACAAACTATTCTTGCACTAAATTATGTTGGTTCTCTTTACATTAGAATAATAATAATGTTTCATATAATCTAGATTAGATATGGAATAAATAGCATACAAAATTAATGTCTCATATATTAAAATCAAGTTTTTATGTGTTAAAATATTTACTTCACCACGTGACCGCAGCAAGCTGGCTCCTGATTGGTTAACGCAGCGCGAATTGACGCAGAAGTTCAGAATTTTCAACTCGGGCGGCAGACGCAAATTCGCGTCAAACGCGTGAATGCACAAAAAGCACTAAATAAATCATTAGCGCGTAACGCGCCAGACGCCCAATTCGCGCTATGCGCCCAACTTGACGCGCGAATGAGGCGAATTTGCGTCTACCGCGCCGCGCTCTACGCCTCATTCGCGCAGGAATTCTTTATGCGCGTAACGCATCTTTGCATTGACTTAACATTGAAATCACTCGCGCTAGACACTCTATTTTCGTCCGGTGTGAACGCACCATTATACATTCTTGGCTAAAGTTCAAGAGCGTGTTGTGGCCATTCAGTTAAATCATCCCCTATCACTGAACAGTCTTTTTGAACCTTTTCAATCTGGGTTCAGAAAAGGCCATAGGTCTGAGACAGCTCTAGTGAGGGTTGTAAATAATTGACTTATTGCGGCAGATTCAGGTGCATGCAGTATTTCGGTCTTATTAGACCTCAGTGCTGCTTTTGATACTATATTTCACTCTCTTCTGCTAGATAGGCTGGAAAATTGGCTGGGTGTTTATGGAGCAGTATTCAGTTGGTTTTGGTCTTACTTAACGAATCGTGCCCAGTTTGTAAGCTTGGGTAATTACAAATCTGACACTGTGCCTGTTCTACAGGGAGTCCCTCAAGGTTCAGTGTTGGGTCCAATTTTATTTAACATTTACATGCTTCCACTTGGGCAGATCATCAGGAAATATGGTCTTGGGTATCACTGCTACGCGGATGATATGCAGATTTACATCACTAGTCCTGATGTTCATTGCTCATTAATAGCTTTGCGTAGTTGTCTAGCAGAGATCAGTTTATGGATGCAGACTAACTTCCTGAAACTGAACGGCTTTGTGTATACTGAACCACGGTGCTGAGGGCGCATTCTACAAGATACAACATTTATCAGACACTTAGGCGCAACGAATCCTCCGCCATAGGTGAACTGTGATTCCTGCTGCACTGTGCGACAGCAACTCAAGCTGGATAAGCAGAGCAGACGTTTACGATAGTATACATTTTTATAAAAACAGCGAAACGACAGTCGAGGTCGTGACGCGGTGGGCACCGTTGATGTAATGTGAATGTAGCGGTGGCATATTCTATGCTAATTCACCCTCACACTCCGTCATGGTGATATCGCGAGACTGCTTTTCACCCTACTCTTTACCGATTTCCAATTAAAAGTCACTGATAAATTGGGATTTAATGCCACCTAAAATATCTTGTGTAACATAATTTAAAAAAAAATTTGCCAGGTATTTTAATCAGATTGCACAATAATATTTGGACCTGGTCCGGGGAAGCAAATTATCAAACATTCTCTTTTATTTAGAGTTATTGTTGCACCTAAAGTTGTAATGTTTGCATTAAGATTGAGGATAATCCTCAAGTTTCTTCAATAATAATACCTAGATTTATAATTTTTTGAATAATGAACCTAGTGAGAGTCCCTATAGGTTACCGCAGGGGTTGCCAAGTAAGTTTGGCACCGGGCCAAAAAAAAAAAATGGCGGCCCAGAACATAGTCAAAGGATATTTAAGAAATGAATTGAAAAAAGCACCTAAAATTGCCTGTGGCAGACTGTTAAAGAGTCTTTTGTAACTGGTAGTGAGCTGTTACTCTGTGTGAAATCCTGTAGTAGGACGCCCTACTGTACAGTTATTAACAAAAAGCCACATTGGTGTCCGGGTTTTACACTGGATAAATTAATAATGGTGTAGTGACACATAACCTGGCAAGTATCTTCATTCACCAACTTGCAACACAGACCACCTTGCTAAAACACACATGTGGGAGATGTGGAATGGATGTAAATAACTTGAATAAGCCCATTAATGGCATGTTTGAGTCATGCTCTTAACGAACTATGTTTTATTTCCTCTTACCATATTGTGAATAATAAATGTGTATCATTTTAATTTGCTTGTTACACAATGGACCCTAACTTATTGTAATAATTATTTGACGTAGCCTACTTTTACACTCAGAATTATTCCTTGGCATCCTCACGTAACTGCATTTTTTTAATTGTTTGCGTGCTGGAGGTAAGTTAAGCTAACGTTATTACTTTATGTGCAGAGGGATGTTAACATTGCTAGCTGGTGAGAGAAAATGGCACTATCACAGATTCTAAAGACGAAAGTTGACAGCGAAAATAGGGCATACAAAGAAGATTAAAGACAACTATGCCAGAGACAATTTATATAGAGACATGCCACTTACTCAATCCTCAATACAACTATATAGGGAAAACCCGTAACACGGTTGTATGCACATGTCCTGCCCCTCCCGCTGGAAAGCCAATCGTCTGCTTTTAACAGTCAAGTCGGGAAACATTTAAGCCTATCGTCTGGTTCCACTGATGCATGCGCATAGTTGAGGTTTGCGACAGGGGAAAATACGTTACTGTTTGAAAAGGCGGCAGATTTGATATGCAGTGTATGTGTGCGTTGTGTAAATATCAGACATCCCAAGTGTCTACAGCATATTGATAGCGGCTCCCTGATGCCCGCAAATTAGTTCAAATCTCCCGGAATCTAGAGCGAGCGAGCAAGAGCGCGGACATACTGTGCTTCAAGCCGTGTAGCACGCGCACGTCAGAGAGGGAGAGAACCCTTGCGCATGCGTAGTAAAAGTATAACCTGTGGGGAAAAAGGCATTTTAAACCTTATTTTGGGGCAAAGTCATCAAACTTTTTCAGCGATTTTTATCATATTTTACTGCTGTTTCTATACAAGTGCAGTTCTGACTCTCTGCCCATTCATTTAGATAGGAGCCTGGTCTTGTTAGTCCAAAATAGCTGCCCGGAGGCGTTGCCAAGATGGCTGCCGAGTGGCATGACTTGCCTAAAAGGACTTTGACTATGCGTTCATCCTACCTAGTTTTGTGAATGCAAAGCCGTTGTGTCGATCTTATCCGCAACAAAGCCATCCACGGACTCTTTAGAATGGCTTTCAGAACTTTTTAAATTAAAAGCTCACCTTTGAAGGCAGAATCATTAAAGACGAAGTGATTGTGAGTAACTGTTGCTGTCATGACAGATCTATTTCAGAACCAGCCGCGATCAAAATAATCTGGCTGCGGGCACGGGCCAGATATTATTGCTGGCGGGCCGCCTATTGCCGACCCCTGCTTACAGCATTGAGATTTTCCTCTTTTCAGTTTATATATACCTGAAATGTTTTCAAATGAATCAGTAACTAATCAAATCATGAGATCGCTATCAAAACTCAACCCTATTGATTGACCTAGAATAAAAAACAAAAACATCACACAAATAGATTCTTCTGTTAATCTTAAAACATTAGTCCACATCTTTTTCCTGGTGCCTTATTACAAGATGTTGCAATGGGCTTTCTTTTGTTGGCAAGGGAGGGCCGTTACTAGCACGCGCCCTTGATCCCTCACTTTATGTTGTGTGGCTCTTTTTGGTCTCTCATACTTCCATTGCCATCAATACAATTAGCAGGGCTTGAACCCATGTCATTCCTATTTTCTGTCATGCACAATCTTGGGTTTTATCATCTGATTTGCATACTCACTATTTTTCCACCTTGTGGATGATAGGCACAATTAATTTCAAATTTATTCTCAACAATAAGCCAATTCAATTCTGTCAAAAAACACTCAACCCACTTTGAAACACTTAACCCACTTTGCTCATGTTAACAGTAACATGGCTCTGGCCACAGGTTGGCAGGGTGCCATCCCACCGCCCAACTATTCAACGGCCACAGAATAAGTGGTGGGTTGGCGCCCACTGAGGGCCTAAACGTCCCCTGGCCACCTACGTCCCTTGATCCTGACCCCAAGAAAAGCCCATTTGTGCCATCACAGCCTAAATGGCTACGTGATGGTTTGAACACCTGCAACCTATTTGACAGGGTCCAGATAGACTGCATGAACAGACAAACAGTCTAATAGGTTTCAGATGAGATGGTTTGTCTACCTGCAACCTATTTGACAGAGACTGAAGTCCAAAACAGCATTTCACCTGTAACCTATTCGACAGGGCCCTCTGTATGCAGTTCATGTCCGGAAATTCTAACTTCACCAGGCCGGGAGTCTGGAGCCTTAAAGCGGTGGTTGATTATGATTTCACTTTTCACTTTTTGTGTGTAATGTTGCTGTTTGAGCATAAACAACATCTGCAAAGTTACAACGCTCAAAGTTCAATGCAAAGGAAGATATTTGCTTTTAAAGAAATCGTTTTTTAAGGACTACAACAAATGGCTAGTAGGGACTACACAAGATTCCTCCCGGGTTAGTGACATCACAAACCCTAAAATTTACATAAACCCTGCCCATGGGAACACGCAGTCCATGTTGAGAAGAAGAGTTGTAGTACAGCACATTTGTGAGTCCGCTCAAGCTGTCACATCCGTCTTTTCACATGCAATACAGTACGTAAGACAAATGCATTAGCATGTCAACTCTGTAGGCAACAGTTCCCAAACGAGTAATTTTATAGATTATCATGACAAAATATGCTAATCAAAGACTTGAAGATATTAACACCACATCAGCAAGATAAATTCATCAACTAACCATTCAGAAACATCCTGTTGCATTCTACATGTTGTCACTTCTTCTTGAGTCTCTCCATCATTGTCCGACTCCAGTTTAAAGGAATACGCCACCGTTTTTTTAAATGGGGGTTATTCACCATCTCCCCAACATTTAGATAGGCGGGGAAACGCATTTTTGTCTCAGTGCATGCATTGTCTTAGTTTGGCAGTTTGGCTAGCTTAGCTTAGCATAATGAATGGAATCCTTTGTTGCCGGATAGCATGTAGTGAGTAAAAGTGATAAAAAAAAACGAATGACTTCATGTGGCCTGCGTATTCACAACGAGTACAAATAGAAATGCCGATTAAGACTAAGCGATTTCCTAGGCAGATATTGAATTGGGACTATATGGGGTGGAGCACAGGCGAAGCACTGCTACTTAGGCGCAGAGATATCACGCAACACCTAAAATCCCCCAACTTCCGTCAACATACCGGCATGAATATTAGCTGGCTATTTTTCCTACAGTAGACATAGTGAAGAACTGAACATGGAGATGAGATGGAGGAGATGAACATGGCAGATTTTGTGAGAGACGAAGAGGGTGACTTCTCAGACAGTCAAGATCCAGAACCATACCTCTACGAACCAGAGTTTTCAGAAGAGGAGCTGCGTGCTTTGGAAATAGACCGACAGGAGGAGGAGGTTGCGATCGCTCAACAGCCTGAGGACATAAGGATGAGCAGCCAACATGAACTGGTGGTGTGAGTGTGGGGGAATATGCCAACCTATGGCGACTGAAATAGTGTCTGTGCTGTGGCGAGTGGGACAAGGGACTGCCATCGATGACCAGACTCAACGTTTCAGATCAAGATGAGCGTGCCCGCAGTTGTCACAGCTACTTAACTTGCGTGATATCTCTGCGCCCAAGTAACGTTAGCAGTGCTTCGCCTGTGCTTCCCTCCCATATACTGGGGCTGCCCTTCCATGGGCTCACCACATGCAGGAGGGACCGTAAGGGGCCGGTGCAAAGTGGATCAGGCTGCAGTCGAAGGCGGGGGCCTCGACAACCCGATCCCTGGACACGGAAACTAGTTTTAGGGATGTGGAATGTCACCTCGCTTGCGGGGAAGGAGCCTGAGATTGTGCGTGAGGTTGAGAGATACCGACTAGAGATAGTCGGGATCACCTCCACGCACGGCTTGGGCTCTGTAACCACACTCCTTGAGAGAGGATGGATTCTCTACCACTTTGGATTGGATTCTCTGGAGTTGCCCATGGTGAGAGGCGGCGGGCTGGTGTGGGTTTGCTTATAGCCCCCAGCTCAGCCGCCATGTGTTGGAGTTCACCCCGGTGAACAAGAGGGTCGCTTCCCTGCGCCTTCAGGTCGGGGATAGGTCTCTCACGGTCGTTTGTGCCTACGGGCTGAACGGCAGTGCAGAGTACCCGGCCCTCTTGGTGGGGTGCTGGAAAGTGCTCTGACTAGGGACTCCGTTGGTCAACTGGGGGACTTCAACGCCCACGTGGGCAGCGACAGTGACACCTGGAGGAGCGTGATTGGGAGGAACGGCCCCCCTGATCTGAACCCGAGCGGTGTTCTGTTATTGAACTTCTGTGCTAGTTACAGCTTGTCCATAACGAACACCATGTTCAAGCATAAGGGTGTCAATCAGTGCAATTGTTGATCGACTTTGTGGTTGTTTCATCCGACCTCTGGCCGTATGTCTTGGACACTCGGGTGAAGAGAGGGGCGGAGCTATTAACTGATCACCACCTGGTGGTGAGTTGGATCCGATGGGTGGGGAGGAAGCTGGACAGACTTGGCAGACAGTAACGTACTGTGAGGGTCTGTTGGGAACGTTTGACCGAGTCCCCTGCCAGAGAGATCTTCAACTTCCACTCCGGTGGAGCTTCGACCAGATCCCGAGGGAGTCTGGAGATATTGAGTCCGACTGCAGCCCAGATGGTTGTGGAGGCAAAAAATCGGCCTGGGAGGAATTCGGAGAGACCATAAAGAAGGACTACCTGTTGGCCTCGAAGAGATTCTGGCAAACCATCCGGCGCCTTAGATGAGGGAAGCAGTGCCCTACCAACACTGTTTACAGTGGAGGTGGGCAGCTGTTGACCTCAACTGGGGATGTCGTCATTCGATGGAAGGAATACTTCGAGGATCTCCTCAATCCCACGACAAGTCTTCAATTGAGGAAGCAGAGGCTGAGGGCTCGGAGGTGGACTCGTCCATCACCCAAGCTGAAGTCACAGAGGTAGTCAAGAAGCTCCTCGGTGGCAAGGCACCGGGGGTGGATGAGATCCGCCCCGAGTACCTCAAGTCTCTGGATGTTGTGGGGCTGTCTTTGGTGACACACCTCTGCAATACCGCTTGTCGGTCGGCGACAGTACCTTTGGGCTGGCAGACCTGGGTGGTGATCCCTCTTTTTAAGGGGGACAGGACGGTGTGTTCCAACTACAGGGGGTTCACACTTCTCAGCCTCCCCGGGAAAGTCTATGCCAGGGTACTGGAGAGGCTACTATTCGGCCGATAGTAGAACCTCTGATTCAGGAGGAACAGTGCAGTTTTCGTCCCGGTCGTGGAACACTGGACCAGCTCTATACCCTCTCCAGGGTGCGGGAGGGTTCATGGGAGTTTGCCCAACCAATCCACATGTGCTTTGTGGATTTGGAGAAGGCTTTCGACTGTGTCCCTCGCAGCATCCTGTGGAGGGTGCTCTGGGAGTATGGGGTCCGGGGCCCTTTCCTAAGGGCTGTCCAGTCCTTGTACGACCGGAGCAGGCGCTTGGTTCACATTGCCGGCAGTAAGTCAGACTTGTTCCTGGTGCATGTGGGCTGGGCTGCCTTTTGTCTGGGGTTCTGTTCATAATTTTTGTGGACAGAATTTCTAGGCGCAGCTGGAGGATGTCCGGTTTGGTGTAGGGTTGTGCCGATAGACGATAGTATCGTGTATCGACGATAGTCTGAGATTTCGCCGATGGCAGATGCCTTTGACGATATCAATACGATAATTGGCTCGTTTTACCATGAACGTATTAAATTATTATTAGAAGGCCTAGTAGTATTATTATAAAGCTAGTATTGTTATTAAATTAATATTAGGAACTACAATAGGCCTAAATTTGCCTTGCCTAAATTCATAACGACATCACCGCATGGCCTAACACTTGCGACAACACCGACACGCGCGTATGAGGACTCCTCTAAGAAAATGTTTTTAAAACAGAATAAAAAATGAGGCCTACATCCCACATCAAAATTGAATTGCAAGGTGATCCATTCACAAATTGTCAAGAGTGCTTGTTTTAACAGACGCACTTATACAGATCCAAGATGAAAACGGCATCGTTGTTCATCAGTATTTGGTTTCCATAGCACATTAACAAAATGTTTAATGACACTAATAACACTAAAAACAATACAATTAAATATTTATAATAATAATAATATCGCTAAAATTATATAGGCCAGTCGTTCACGAACACAGCACAACTCTGCCATCTATGAAAATCAAAAGCAGCTTCAAACACTTGTTTAACAAGAAATATTCTTCTATTTTTTTCACTGTCATCATATAGGTCCACAAGAGAAATTTTAAGCCAGTAAATTAAGATAGTCGCTATACCGTTATATCCAACGTCGTCTCTGAGAGAACGCGGCGTTAATGCAGCAACAGATGCTGAAAGCTCATTCAGTTTCTACTTTCACTTTCAGAGAATGAGTGCGTTTACATGCACGTTCTAGCACGATTATTCTGAATAAACTGACAATGCATGTGGTCATGTAAACGCATTAACCTGTTTTCCTTTATCGGAGTCAAGTCATAAGATTTCTGCCCCTTACTCTGATTTCTCCCGGCATTTTAAACACAAGAACCCGCGTTCTTTGGGCTTATTGAAGTGCACGTATGTGAAGTGCATCCAGACAGAGAGAGCACTGGTGGGAGGACATATATTGCAAACTATGACTCTTTCTTGACCTTAGAAATTATTAAAACGTGTTTTCATCACGCGCAGAAGTACAAAATGCTGCATCTGTAACGGCATGAGAGGATCATGTGTGTCCGTAAATTTCCCGCTGACATGTTGAAATACTCGAGTCAGATACAAAAATCTTTTTTTTTACCTCACTATACTACCGGGAAATAACCAAATAGCCTAGTAATAAACACTCCACCTTTGCTAGCAAAAAAAATAAATATATATTCTCGTATAAAATGAAGTAATAAAACAAGCAAATTATTGAGTAAATAATCAAGTTAATAATCAAATAAGTAAGCCCCGCCCCCTCACGATAATATCGTGTATCGCCGATCTCACAGGCTGACGATAGGACGATATGAAAATGGAGCATATTGCCCAACACTAGTTTGGTGACCACACAATTTCGTCTCTGCTTTTTGCGGATGATGTTGTCGTGCTGGCCCCATCAGACCAGGACCTTCAGCATGCACTGGGACGGTTTGCAGCCGAGTGTGAAGCGGCTGGAATGAGAATCAGCACCTCCAAATCCGAGGCCATGGTTCTCAGTCGGAAAAGGGTGGCTTACCCACTTCAGGTTGGTGGAGAGTTCCTGCCTCAAGTGGAGTTCAAGTATCTTGGGGTCTTCTTCACGAGTGAGGGAAGGATGGAACGGGAGATTGACAGACAGATTGGTGCAGCTTCTGCAGTAATGCGGTCGATGTACTGGTCTGTCGTGGTGAAGAAGGAGCTAAGCTGCAAGGGCGAAGCTCTCGATTTACCGGTCAATCTACGTTCCTACTCTCACCTATGGTCATGAGCTGTGGGTCATGACCGAAAGGACAAGATCCCGGATACAGGCGGCCGAAAATCGCTTTCTCCGCAGGGTGGCTGGGCGATCCCTTAGAGATGCCTCGGGAGGAGCTCAAAGTAGAGCCGCTGCTCCTCCACATCGAGTGGGGCCAACTGAGGTGGCTCGGGCATCTGTTCCGGATGCCTCCTGGACACCTTCCCGGAAAGATGTTCCGGGCGCGTCCCACCGGGAGGAGACCCCGGGGAAGACCTAGGACACGCTCGAGGGATTATGTCTCCTGCCTGGCCTGGGAATGTCTCGGTATTCCCCCGGAAGAGCTGGAGGAAGGGAAGTCTGGCCATCTCTGCTTAGACTGCTGCCCCCGCGACCCAGCTCTGGATAAGCGGAAGAAGATGATGATGGTATAGAATAATCTGAACAGCCTGCAGGTGAGAGAGCTAACTTTTTTTATTGTTGATCCTGATTTACTTAAAGTTGGAGATCTCCACATAATCTTGGATCCATGGGAAAGAAACAAAAATACATTCCTATCTCGTACCCCTGGTGATAACAGCATTTGTGATTTCAAAAGTTTGGAATTGTAGAGACATTTTGTTTGAGTCTAGAAAATTACCTTTAAACAAAATGGAGTGACCAATATTGTTGCTTTTCTAGCCATTATTTTCTCTTTGGATACCTTGTGCCCTATTTACCCTTTCTTTGCAAGGGAACTCTGCATAATCAATAATCTATTTATGTTTTTACCCCTAGTTAGTTAATTTAATAACCCTTACTATGTCAAATCCAGTCCCAGTTTTAACTGATTGGTGAGTCAAGCTCCTACTTCTGTTCATGAACTTCCTTTCCTTCATTAAGATGTACAGTAGGGCAGGACTGGTACCTATCGAAAGCAGATTCAGAATGTTAGTTTAACAGAACATACAAAGAACAGCAGTGAATAATCAAGTGAATATGATAATTAACAAAATTTTAAGTGTTGTTGGGGATTTACAGTTAAAGACCTAGAACCAGATATGATGAATGAAGACCCGGAGTCAAGAGTGCAGTCAATTGAAGAAATTTTTTACTGAAGATAGTTTGTAGTTTCATCAGGCAGAAGTCAGCTTCAAAACTCGCATGGAGTTCGTAGGCCTCTTCCTTACAGTTACAAAAATTACAGCAATTATACCATACACCAAGGTCTAAGCTACATCTAGCCTTCATTGGCTAAGAAATAGATAAACATAGTAATTTTCCACACATATACAGATAGACTGAAGCATAACTCAGTCAGGCAGCTGACACTCAGACCCTGAAGTTAGGCACGTCGTGACCTTCCAGGTCGTAGATTTGGGTTACTGGGCACCAGCATGTCCCGAACAACAAGTCAGTCCATCTCCTATAACCAAAAAGACTAACACACACACCGACACACAGCCTCTTCAAGGTTGGATTTGGCCAGGCTCTAACTATAAACAGGAGAGTATTTCTCAAAACATCAAGATAATACGTTCTTTCTCTCAAGGAGAGAACACTTTAGTCTAACTGGAAAGTAAGGCTTTAACTGAGAGATGGTCCCTTAAATTATAGACTTTAATGACCATAGTTGTCAGGGTACCCTAGAAAAGCAGACGGATGAATTGACATGTTGAAGTCCATAATTAATTTCTGGAAGCCGGGCTAAATAAGCACTGCATTCCTGTTACTGCATTCCTGGCATTTAAGGCCAGACCCTCGTTCACCTCTCATATACTTCATACAGACTTTGAAAGAATACAAGAAAGAACATTTTTGGTAATCACTCATAATATACAGAGGAAATATTGATAATTCATTAATAACTTGATTGTCAACCATATATATAAATCACTCAAAAGGATATAGATATACTGAAGAGACAAGGAATTCCAGATTTTCCCCTTCAGTGTCCTTCTGTGTGGATCGGTTGGTCAGTTGAACTTGTTGGGCAGTTGCATTGGGTCGTCAACCAGTGATGGCACTCAAAGGCCAGGCGTTGAGATGTATGGGCTCCTTCTTTGCCTCTCCTCCGTCTAGCTTTAGATCAATCCTATCCTTAGGAAAAATCTCAAATGAAAGTTTCACCTTTTCCTGAACTGAATCAGCCTTCCCTCCATGCTGACCCCTCAGAAGGGTCAACTTCCTTTTTCGGGAGGGGAGATTAAGGGCCAATCCCAATTCTACCCCTTCACTTTCCCCTTCCCCTCTGTTTTGAGCGTGCACGTGAAGGGGTAGGGCTGTCTCGATTCTCTTTTGGTTGGAGGCGGAGGGCTAAGGGAAAGGGCCAGATAGCCCTTCAAACGAAGATTTTTTGGGACCACACTTCAAACGAAGGGATATGAGAAGTGTCACTGCATACACCGGCTACAGACGCAAAATGGCTGCCCAAGCAAAAAACAAGACCCATAAATGTACAAATTTTTGGCTTTAAAAAGTATTTTAACAACAAATAATGAATTGCTTTATGTTACATTCAATCTTGTATTCATATTTATGGTCAGTTTCTTCAAAGAAACGTTTGTAAAAAAAATCGCTAAAATCGCTATTGTTTGCTAACGATAGTCCCGCAACATATTTACATGTCTGATAACTGGTGAATGTAATTGGCTTATATTTTACAGTACATCTGCTATGAACACTGTTTTCTTGTGGTTATATGTGAACACGATATAAACGAACAGTGCTTACAGTTTCGTGCTTTTTGCAACATGATCAGATCAACCAGTCTGACAGCGAGCAACGTTTCCTTAAGTCCAAATAAGTCCATTTTGTTGCAGCCATCATATATAACGTTACCATAAACTGATCCACCACCAAACTTAGGCGTCGAAGATATCGTCGTCTCCGTTGTTTTCTGCGAACTTCACAAGACAAATGCAAAAAAATTGCTGTAACCCACGCAACTGAGATGACTGCAGCTGTCGACGGCATCTTGGAAGTTTGTGATAAACATCGGTGCATCTCCTGTGACGTAGGCGCTACGACGTATAATGATGTGTAACGGTGTAGTAGTGGTGTCCCATTTCTTAGGGGAATATTTGCACCCCTACGCCTTGCCAGTCTGTTTTAAGGGTCAAAGGGAAGGCGAAGGGTTAGGGGTAGGGCTAGACGAAGGGGAAAGGGGTAGAATTGGGATTGGGCCTAAAGACCCATCAGCCACTTCCTCTTCTTCTATCTGTAATTGTCTTGTTGAACAGACTCCGTCAATTTTTGTCATACAGAAGTGTTATACATCATTCAAAACTGTTAAATATCTACTTTTATTTGTATACACATAATAAAAACAAAATGTTGTGCTTTTCGTAAAATAAAGACAATAAACATGATGCGCATCTACCGTCTCTCAGTGTGAAGTTCATTCTGAAACAAGACAGAAAATGAACTGTAACTTAGCGAAAACTTGCCCCACAGACATGAGAGATATGTCTTTAGAAAGCTTGTCTATTTTTTCTAATTCATATCAAAAACAAATATTCTGTTTAAGTAATCTGTATGAAACCAATGAGAGGTACAGTTTCTCAAGCGTCTGCTCATTATCTCTAATATGACCACACCCACAAGCGATTTACATGCTAATCGTCCACGTGAAGGAACGCAAACCTGTAAACGCCCCCCATTACCTCAAAACAAAGCATCAAACTTCATCATTCCTCTGATTTTCATCGAGTTTGGAAGACACCCTGTGAGTTTACTTTGGATTTACCTCAGAAGAACAAAATTTTAAGATGAGAAAGATTTAAGGTAAGAAATCTATTCTCACTTATATAAGTTAGCGTGCTATTGTTGCATAAACTGTACTAGTTGAAGTGGTGCCAGACCTAAAATGTATGAAATTGATGGAAAAATGTTGAAATATGAACTATAGACAGGTAGGCAACCTTTCAAAGCTAAATAAATATAGTAGGTTAGTGTGACTTTAAAGTGCACTTTACAGAAGGGCGAGTAAAAGACGTAACCGCAGTGCAACTTCACCCATGCCATTGGATTCAGTCATTGGGCTAATGGGTAATCCTTACAATCTATTATCAATAAACTACATTTATTCATTTAATTTAAGAATATGACAAAATAATAAGGTTAGAAAAAATTGCCCATATCAAGTTAAAATAGTCTTTGGAAAACAGTTTAATTGTTTAACTTTTTACATGGATTCTATGAGAGGAATATGTCTTTATCCATCTATTATGCTGTGCAGACTAAATGCTCCGATGCACCTACATGTTCATAATCAAAGCTTGTCACAGTTGTGAAATGTGAAGTCTGCATAAAATATTTAACTACTGAGGAAAGAGTCTATACAATCACTGAAAACTGTCCAGGTATACATTATTTATTAAAAACTGCAGAGTATAAATCACAACACTTTTTACATAATCTGTACACAGACATGTCAAATGCCAATTAGTGTTGATTTTGTAATTTTTTTTTAAAAAATAGCTCATTGTCTCCTATTGGAATGTAGTGCTGGATGCTGGTTTTGCACATAAGATCCCCAGAACAGATATGGTACTGTATAATTAACAAGACTTTTTTTTTTTTTTATGAGGTGCTCCGACAGCAAGATTTAAATTTTCTTTAAATAGCAATTATACAGATCCATTACATAGATCCGTACAAAAAAAACAATGTACACCCAAATTAAATGAAACAAATTATCTTGTCGCCTTATTTCAATAAACCATCATTGCCTTAAAGAGGCCTTTCAGGCTGGATAATGTACTACACACAAGAGGCTCAATGAGTGAGGGTGTTGTAAAGCTGTGTTCCCTCAGCAATGGTCCCGGTCAGGAGAGAATAGAGCGATCAGACCTGCAGCATCAGTGTTCTCCAGCATATCTTTCGTAGGCTTTGGCTTCTTAAACAGAGATGGAAGGTTTCGGATGTGTACTTCCTTCTTGAACTGCTGTCCTAGGGGTTTCTATCAGCACACACACAAATGGACCAATTGATTAAAATGTTGACATTTGATTGACAATGATTTATTATATGCAATTTCATTAGATTAAATAAAGATATTATCATCATTATTGTAGCAGACCAGGAACATTTTTTATATTCAAATTTAAGACCAATTTTGTTATATATAAAAAAAGTGTTCATATTTTGTATTTATTTTATTAGCGAGTTGAACTGTATGAATGATTAGAGCTGAGCGATACAGGGTTCAAGTGGATGATTAGGTGATTCTTTAATGTTTCCCATAGGGATTTTAAAAAATATTTAAGTATTTTGAGAGTTTAGGGAGATCGACTTCATTATGTAATTGGTGGTGCTTCATGGGAGTGGGCGTTTTCCGCAGAGCTCTTTTGGCGTGATTTGCTCTCTGCAACTCTGATTGGTGGAATTTTGAGTACAGCATCATGGGTAATGTAGTTTTTAACAGTGAATTCCACTATTAATTGTGTTTTACAGTGGAAATAATGCAAATTGAATGGATTCAAAAACCATTGATTAAGAACCTTTGGAGCTCACAACAGACCGGTCTTTAAAGTTTTATAAGTTATTGTTAATCAATTTCCCTACAAAGAAAAGGAATGGAGTTTTTACTTTTGGAACCTGGAATGTTGCACTTAATGGGATTTTAGCTTATTGCTGTATTGTTGCTAGGGTGTTCTGGGTGGTTGCATAAAGGCCCAAGTAAAAGCAGCCCAATCCCACCTTCATGTTGTTTTAGATCACATTGACCCAGTTCACACCTGGTATTAAGATGTGTTTTGGTCGAACGGATCACAAGTAGATGAGGGAGACACATTCCTGTTTTAATCCATCTCTTTTCACCAATTTCAGCCACTTCGGTCTTGATTTCTTGGAGGGGAGGGTCTATGGGCTATCGGATCTTTTGTAAATGGGATTTTTCGGATCTTTTGATTTAATGCCAGGTTACATTAATTTATATAACGCTTTTTACAATACAGATTGTTTCAAAGCAGCTGTACAGTGATAAAAGGAAAATAATGCAACAAAGTTTGTTTTGTAGGGCTGAGCAAATATGGGCAGAACTCTTTACTGCCCTAGTACTTCAAAAAGCCTTTTAAAATGTTTACATGTGAATTAAACGTGGCACAATGGCCTTCATCATCACAGTATGCTAATGCCCATCTAGTGCAAGGGATTTCATCAATATGCTGATTGAGGACTGTTGGGACACTCCAGGCACAGGATGGTTCTGTCGGGAGAGACAGAGTCATTTGCACCTCAATGACACGTCTGTACCATTTGCTTCACAGGACATATGCATTCATGGTATGGGCCAACCCCATATTAAATCCTACGCATCAGGAATGGGATGTCATGTGCATGTAAAGGCAGATGTCCCAAAACCTTTGGCAATATAGTGTATTTTTAGATGCCCGCTATGTCATATTCTTGTCATTTTCACTGTGCTGTATGTAAAATTAGTGTTTACTTGTTATTATTTGAAAAAATATAATTCCCAGTGCACACAAACTTAGATTACTGAGTGCCCTGTTGGTTACAGTGTTTACTTCCTTTATATTAATATTTTTCAAACAATTTCTTTATTTGTGAAAAATACAGTAATATGTTTCTAGAATCAAGATCTAAAGTAATCGTTTAATTTAAAGATTTCTTTTTAAATTAATTTTTATATCGGCAATCAGCCACCCTGCTCTTTGAGATATCGCCCATCAAAAAAATTTCATCGGTCGACCACTAGTTTAATGACTATTTTGACAACTGATTGTTTAATGCAATACTGTGTTTTGAATTGTGCAAATAGATAAGTCCATTGGCTTGTTCCAGTCCGAGTATTCTCCATAGTCCACCTCATAATTAGGAAGATCGAGATTCAGATCGTGATTGTCTGTTATAAGATCATGATATGAAATTTTGGGAAGATCGCCCACTCCCATGACAGGGGATTTAGTTATTCTATTTCTGTGATGTTTTGGCTGGGAAGAAGAACATTCAGGCAGTATTTCCAATGACAATGATAATCTCAGGTATTGATTATGTGCTTAGTTTAATTTAAGTTTGAATATAATTGAGCATGTCTGCAATAGCCATAATGAAAGTGGCAAGAGATTATATACATCTCTTGAATTCATCTTGAAATCAAATTCTTTGTACAAACAAGTGTATTCCATGACTTTTTTTCTAACATTAAGCATGTATTTTTTTTTTAAATATTAAAAGTATCCATACCCCAACAGTGCCTGCAATGAGCCGTTTAAACTGCTCTTTCTTTTTCTTCTCTCCTGCCTTTGATACCGCGGGTTGGACGGCCTTCTGATCAAACTGCTCCAGGGCATCAACTTGGATATCAGGGATCTGATTCATGATGAGACGCAGCTCAGCGTATCGAGGCCTCTGTAGAGAAATGTCAGAATGAAAATCAATTACATTTTCTCACTGATGCATTCGGTCACTATTATGGTAATTTAAAGGTGCATTCAGTAGTACTTTAACTAGTGTTAACATCGCTGTTCTTTGTGTACTTAAAGTACCAATAATACAGTGGTGTTAGACACTGCATTGTCATCAACGTGGATCAGCATGACCGTCACTAACTTTTATGAAAATTAAACTGATAATAGTTATAGAGAGTGTCACTGAGAGTTGAAGCATAATTTTAACATGGAGAAATAAGAGGGGGTTGAAGGTGTACACAATTAAGGCTTGAATGATACTTCACAAAAAACTATTGTTTTTGAATGGGGCATTGAGATTGAGATGTCCTACAACGGACGCTTCAATAACATACAGCATCATCAAACAAATGTATCTTTTTGTTTACATTACAAGTAATGTTTACTTTTTGTACTAAAGATATGTTTGGTTATACCATCTGGATGCTCAAAATTGGTGAATGCACATTATAACCCGCTTATTGTACACGCAAGTTAATCACTGTTCTAAACTAACGCGCTGCTGCATTGTAACACACACACATACAGACAGTAGCCCACACATTACACACAGATCACACGCACAGAAACATTCAGCAGCTCAGAAATTTATTGTCAACGCTGTTCTGTGATTTATCAATAAAATAGCTTAGAAACTGAAATGTTTTAGCATATATTTCTTAGTAACTAAAACCCACAGCTTCACTATTAGAGAGACGCTGCCGGCTAAAATTAATTCACACACAAACGCTCTCTCACTAATGCATTCATATAAATGTAATCTTTACTGTGCTACTTTATCTATATATGATTTAGAACGAGCAGAAATCTAAGAGAAATATAACAACCCAAAGACAAAAGAACTGATAAAAATAAGCTGTATGCCTTGTGGGCAGCACTGTGTCAGATGCCATAGCTGTGCACAAGGCAACCCGCATTCGAGTCTCGACGCAAGCCTTTTTTGTACATTAATGACGTCATCAGCGACTAGTCAACTTTAATCTCATAAATGCCAACTTAAAAAATGTCCTTCCCATACTGAGAAACATGCAAGCTATGATAGCTGAGCTGAAATGACGCACTAGAGCCTCGTAGATGAGCAAGGCCAGCTGAGTTAGTGCAGCATTGCAGCCTTCGTGTTGCCCATGCATCTGCAGACCCTTCAGTACACTGGCGTAGAGCCACGTCACCGCCTCCGGAAGCAGGTTACCACCAAGCACCTGCACAAGAATTCATTCACATACACACACACAGTATTTTCACAAGGCATAGGATTCAAATACAAAATAGCTGGCAATTCAATTCTAATCTCATTTGCAGACTGATAGAAATATAGTGATGAATTATGAATTTTTAAAGGGACAGTTGACCCAAAAATTAAAATTCTGTCATAATTTACCCACCCTTGTTCCAAAACTGTATGAATGCTGAACACAAAAGAAGATATTTTAAAGAATATGTGTAACCAAACAAGCCCAGAGAACTACTAGGGACGTGGGCCTGTTTGGTTACCCATATTCTTCAAAATATCTTCAGAAGAAAGAAATTTATACAGGTTTGGAACAACTTGAGGGTGTTTAAATGATGACAGAATTTTCACTTTTGGGTGAACAATCCCTTACAGAGACAGACAGGAAAAATCAGCACCTGTTTTAGCAAAGTCCAGCAGAGCAAACCAGCAGTCCGTTGACAGTTTACGGTGTCCTTCCAGGAAAGTGAGTTAAAACATATAGTCAGGAGGTTCATATAAATATCCTGAAAAGGAAGGGAGAAAAAAAATGAGATCTCAGAGGTCAGCTATAGAAGCCAACAGATGAAGCCCACAAATAAACATTTAGTTACCTCACTTCGGAGAAGGCACTTGCCCAATTCTGAGAGCTCATCTGTAGGTGTATTTATTTGAATCCCCTGTGAGGAATCCATCGACACCATCTCCTCGTCTCCTGAACAGAAGATGAAAGTCTTTTTAAGATCTGCTGATCCTATGTCTTGACAACATCAAATGAAAAACTAAGGTGAAGTATATTATATTTAGCATTTAAGGTGAAGATGATGACATCAGATGAATGATTCTGTTAAGCAAAGATTTTAGCAAGATGTTTCTGCCAGCTCCTCTTCTCTTTATTGCGAGCCAGATTAATGAAACTCTCACCTTTTGTCTTTAATGGCTCTTGGAGCCCCTGTCCAATTCATTGAATAGTTATGCTGATTGAATTAGGACTGGTGATACTCTAGAGTCTGGGGCAGGTTCCTATACCTGAATCCTTTATTTGCATGTTTTGTTTAAGATCGTCACCCAGGTACTTTGTCTCCATTTCTAAGCACTGCCCCCTAAAATCTTTATAAACTACTATGTATCACTGCCTTAGTTGGCTTTGATTACTGCAGCTGCGAAACAGCACATTCTCAATAAAGAATCCTGTTGAAGATGCATCCAAGTCTTCTGGTCTTCACCTCTGAATTTCCAACACATCACAGTACTCAGTAGGCTTTTAAACTACTAGTTAAGTCTGAAACAGTGCATGGTTCATATGGAAAAAAAAAATGGTAATGTGACCGCTGTCATCTGGACTAGGGAGCCGAAGGAGGCGATCTAAGTTCGGTTGCACGATAACTGTGGCACGATGCACGTGAAAGCAACTCACACTCTGGTCCATACTTGTTCAGAAAGTAAAGTAACTTATGTGTTTCAGACGTTATTAGTTCCATCCAAAACACACATACAATCGTGAGTGAGTGTGCAGTAATCCGAGTTGAAAATGAAATGCTCACAATCAGATGTCTCCTTTAAGCAGCAGAAGCCACCTTCAACGTGATGCAGTGTTGTTCACTCTGCAGCACATAATAGTCCCAAATTACTGAATAAATAGGCTACTTTGTTTTGCTTAGAGGTCATTTTGTAGCTCTCTGAGATGTGGTTTGGTTGTAAGAGAGACTACCCTGGATCGTGATTTCAGACAAATACATTTTGTTTTAACCATTGAGTGGTCAGACTTTATTTCATTGGTGAATTTCCACCACAAGATACAGGCAGAATGTGATCATTAACTCACCATCTACGTCCTCTTTGTTTGCAGATAACTCTGGACATTTTCTTGTAATGCAAGTCACACCTGAAAACACATTTACAAAGTTTTTGTTATTATTTTGTATAAAAAGTGAAGAAAATTTGAAAGGCTTCACAAGCATAAGGGAAACTCACTTAGAAGGTCAATGACCTCTCGCGTGACCAACCGCAACAGCTGCTCCTCCACCATTTCCTGAGTCACATGGTTCTCCTCATAGGCCTCCTCCTCCTGAGCACTAAAACATGAATAACAACAATATTAATAATCATGTTGACTTGACAAAGTCAACACACAGATATTCTATTTAAACTTACAACATCAGTATGTTGCCATTCTCACGCCAATATAATAATAGTTTTATTTAAATGTATTATGTTGGCTTAAGAAAGCTTCCATACTGAACAGGTGCATGATGCATGACGAGTTTTATCTTTGAAGGTCTAAATGCAGTGGATTTTGGATTGTACTTCTGTAAACAAAGCTGGCTTGAGATTTTAAAAAAAACATACTAATGCTGTATTTAAACATATTATGCTGGCTTAGCAAAGCTAACATACTGATGTTGCATTTAAACATTATTATTATGTTGGCTTGACAACGCAAACATACTATTCTACTATTTAGAGTCACAATGAAACAGAAGTAGTGACAGATCTTCTGTATTCTGACAAACATCCATGTGAAACAGATTTCCAAAAGAAAAAACAAGGGTTTCAAGAACCTTGGTTCTGTGCCTCAGTTGTTGATTGGATTTTGAAACGTGCATAATGTTCCTTCTACCCATTAGAAATATCAGTATTAGGGCTGAACGATTATGGAAAATAATCTAATTGCGATTTTTTTAACCAATATTGCGATTGCGATTTAATATGCGATTACTTTAAGTTCTTTACATTCTGAATAAGTCGACAAAGACAAGCAATAAATCATTGTACAGTAGGGATGGGAATCTTTAGGCAGCTCATGATCCGATCTAATTTTTTTCTTATTAATTAATCTTAATAACACTTAAAATATGTATTTAATTAGATGTGTAAATATACATACTTATATATATATAAACACATTTAATTAAACCAATTACATGTTAAGAATTTTAAATGGGCTATAAACTAATATAGCTTCAAAATATAAAAGCTAGTAAATAAAGAGGAACAAAAAAAAACATTACAAGCAATAAACAAAGAGTGCTTTCAGTATTTAAAAGTAGGCTGTTTTCCATTCAAGAGCTGGAGTGATTTTCCCCCTATACGATAAGCTGTAAATGTGGTCTCACCTGTTGGTTTAAGATATAACTGACCGTGTTTACATTAATTTCGTGTCAAAAGCATTTTGAGATGCAAGTACATTTAACCAATGAGTCGCTCACAGCCGCATGCACGAGCGCTCTTCACAAAGCGCGCGTAAGTATTTTAAAATGAAAGCAGCTTTCTCAGTGATTTTCATATTTTTAATATATAAGCCAACTGCATTCCAAAAGACATAAATAATGCCTTTGTGGAGCATTTGTAAGGAAAATTCCGGCGGCCAAGACCGCGCACAGCAAGAGTAACATCAAAGCTGCAAAACCTGTGCAATGAAGCCCGCGACTGTCCTTGTAATTCGCTTAAACCCCGAACTTTATGAAAGCTTATTTTTCGTAAGGTTCGAGCGGTGTCGTGTGTGTGTGTGTGTGTGAGAGAGAGAGAGAGAGAGAGAGAGAGAGAGAGAGAGAGAAATTAGAAGCAAGCAGAATACGGTTGTTTCTAAAGCACGCGCAGCGTCATCACGCATCTGTGTTTAAAAACTAAGCTCAGACTCGATTCTGAAATTCTCTGAATCGATCCAGAATTGTTGGAGAGAGACTAAATAACACAATATCACATACATAAAAAATAAACTGTTCTTTCCTGTATGCCAGACCTATGCGTAGCGTGCCAAGTTGATACTTGATCTGCAGACTGCTTTTCTCTTGCGTGTCACGTGACCAGTGTAATCGCAGCTTTTGCGGTTACAAAATCGCATTTCATCATATCGCGATATTATCGCAAATGCAATTAATCGTTCAGCCCTAATCAGTATAAAGCGCTTAAAAAATATTTAACAATTAACGCAGCATCGGTTTTTCCCGTCATCCTTTGTCTAGTGTTACAATATGACCACACTCTTATTCATGCAGATGCTTTTAAACCATTCAAGCACGATAAGACACAAAAGAGAACACAGTGTCAATCTCCTGTCTGTGTGACACACACACAACTTGTGCCCCTTCAGACAGTGCTTGAATGGACAAAAACACACAAAATTATGCCAAAATGCTCATTTTGTCCAGTATCCACGCAAGCAGTTTTAAATTAGTTAAATGAAGTCTTAAATGAACAAAGAGTTGAGAAAATTGGATGTGCGTCAGATCTGCGTCATTTGCGGCAGGTCTTAAAGTGACATCAGCCTAATAAACCAGCTGCTGTCTGTCAATAAGGACAATCAAAGAACAAATGAAAAAGAAAAATCACTCACTGCTCTTGACTAATACTTTTTAAAACTACAAAAGTTATTCAATTTATAATTTATGCAGTGAAGACTGAAGTGTTTACAAGGCACAAGAAACAGCCACAAGTGACTTGAAGTACGGAGACTAGGGGTGGGCGATATAGCCTCAAAATTCTATCACGATATTTCAAGAATATTTGCGATAATGATATTTATGACGATATAGACATTTTTTGTTGTTGTTGTTGAAAATTTTCTTATGTTTATCTCACGTAAATGTTTGCTCACTCATTGCGTTTTTACAATGTGGTAATTTTGTTGTTAAGAGTTTACACAACACAAGGAAGCTTGATTTCAATCTTTGAATTAAATGTTAAATGTGTGTAGGTCTAACACCAGTATTCAGAAATACTACAGAAACATAATAAAGTAATCAAACGTAAAATAACACAGTCTTTTAGTTCTGTTTCCTGATTAAATTAAATGCATAGGCTAATAATTCTCATTCATTACAATTAAAGCTATCTTTTGTTGTTTTGACGACAACATTAATGACAGACGCAAAGCCTATGGCTGCTGTCACTTTTACAGCTAGTGCACGGATCCATTGCTGTTTTCATTATACTGTCTGTCACACTGTCACATGCGTTTTATACACAACCGACTGTGTTTATGAGTATACTTACCAAGACCGGAAGTTTTACACAATTTTGCGTTTTTCCCCCCATTAAAGCGATATAATCCGCGAAAAATAACTTTAGTTTCTCGCGAGCTGTACTCTATGTATGCACGCAGTGCAACTCTCTCAGAGAGTGCGCGAGTAGCTTACTGGATAGTTTAAAACCGCTTGAATGTTTAAACTGATAAGAATTAAGAAGACTTGAAAATTATAAACTTGAGTTACGATGCACTGATGGCCCGATTGTGCAAGAGACCATTCAGTCATGTCCCCACTCCTAAACACGCGAGAGAGAAGACGCGCGTCGGCAGCACCGCTGAACACTCAAGCTGTTTGTGAAATTGCTAAATCGTCATCGGAGGCTGACAGGCTGCTCTCGCGCTCAGACAGGTGTTGTTGTTGTGCGTGCTAGGGAACGTAAATGCGCCATCGCGTCGCTATATCATTGATATCGCGATACGACACTTTTTTATCATGTAAAAATGTATACCGGTATTATCGTGGACGGTATGATATGGCACACCCCTAACGGAGACATGAAACATGCAGCTACAAAGTCACTGGTGGTGTGAATGGGGCTTTAGTCAGGTCTTCCGGAGAATAGAAAACTCATGTCAGTCTTATGCAACTGCAGCTTCTCTCTTTCAATCTCAACCACACACACCCGAGGCAGGGGTATCACACAAAAAGTGTGAGAAGAAAGCGGTGTTAAAAGAACTGTAAAAGAACCGATGGCCAGAACTGTACACAAAAATGTTGTATTATGCAACACTAAAATATCTCACCTCAGACTGGTCCTTTGGTTGATGATCTGCCACCGAAAGCTCAGTCTCTGTTTTCAATGACATAAAAAAAAAATAGGAGATAGCATTAGGCAAATCCTGTGCTACAAGCAATATTGGTTGCTTCACTATACCCAAAATTAATGAATGATGTAAAACAACAGTGAAGTGTCTGTGCAACATTGAAAAAAAAAATGATATCTCAATATTTCATGGGATTTTGTTGATATTGAGATTTGAATGATATTTAGGCCCTGTTTACACGAGAACGCCCGTGGGTGAAAACGTAAAAATATTTGATCAGATGTGTAAACAACTATGTTGGCGTTTTTGGGGCTTAAAAATGCAAAAAAGTGAAACCACCCTCCAGAGTGGAAATCTTAAAAACGCTCCTCCGTCACACGACGTCGGGTCGGACCTTCAAGTGGAGAGAAGTAGAAGGAAGGTTGAACACAGGCGCGCGGACTTGGTGTTGTTGTGTGGCAGTGCTTCACATTGCCACCTAGCCGCCTGGAGTGCATACTACATCGAATTTCACACACTTTTGCGTCACCATATGCACGCAGATTTCCCCCTCATAACGCTCGTCTAAACGCAGAATAAAAAGTGATAACGCAACGCCACTTTTGCGTTTTCTCTTCAGATCGTTTCCGTGTAAACATAGCCTTAGTGTGTTTTTGTGTTTTGTCTGGTTTAAGCCAGTCATGGAAAGCTGAATTTTTTTCTAGCAATGGTTAGTTTCACAGCAGCTCCAAATTAATGGAAATGAAAATTTTTTTACAATTTAAATAAGGCATTTATTGGGTGTGATGTGAAGTTTACCTGCTGTAGATAGGCAAATAATGGACCCAGCAAAGGACAGAGTAGGCTGTCATAGTACTCATGAGGACAGGACATGACTAGCTGCTTCATGAAGAGACGTGAAAGACATTAAGGAAAACAACAAAAACAAACTGTAGCCTACCCTAATGACAATTAGCATCATCTACATTTGATAAAAAGGATCCGTGTAAATAATGGCAAACTAATCCTGTGCCATCCAGTGATGTTTATGATGAATCTGCAAATGGTAAGAGTTTAAATCATGTCAATAATATGCAACTATGCATGTTTAATTGAGTCAAATACTTCTCATTCATTCTTATAGAGCGTGTTTGATTTAGTTTATACCTAGATGTTAGTTAGTGCTATTAAACATGTACTAAAATGTAGTTACGCTGGTCGTTATTCTAGTCACTAGTTAAGGTTAGTTCTTTATTCATTCTTGATCATAAGCTCATGGTGATATATTAATTTAGCTATTAAGATGATTATTTAGGTACCATTATTATTAAGTGTTAGAGATTACTGTAGAGGTTAGAGGTAGAGGTACGGTAGAGGTTACTGACTAGCTGCGTGATTCTGCATAAATTAAGAATCACAATTTGTTTTGTTTGAAATAGAAATCACGATTCTCCCACAATTCTGAACAGACAATTAACCAAAATAACATGTAATTTACTAGAGGTTCTGACAAAATGTTAATTGCTGTGGTCTATTTTTTTTTTTAAGTTTAATTTATTTAAATGAATAACTTTAAAAAAAATCTGTTTGAATGTCAGCGCCGATAGCCTCGTGGGCAGCGCGCAGACATGTAGCGATGTGAAGCTTCAGGCGACCTGAGTTCGAGTACCCGGTTGCTGGTTGAAAAGACTCGTTTTGCCAACTGTTTTCTCTCTGGTTCAGCAGCAGCGCCAACGCAGATCTGTATGTTCGCTGTGATTATACAAGGTTTGATAGACATAGAGCCGAATCGCTTTCAATTAGGAATGAGATTGCGTGGGTGTTTGAATTTAGATCACAATTTTTACTAATTAACCCTGTAGCTCTACTTTTTAGTAGAAGTATATTTAACTAATAGCAAAAAATACATATATATGATACAAAGGATATGGACTAGGGGACGGAGCCTGTGGTCTGGAACACTGTCTAGATGGAAGAAGGCGGAACCAACAATCTGCTCTGCCAAGCCTTCAATCGCATAAAAGTCTTGTTGCAAGCAGGGACCAACATTCCCAAGCAGTTGGTAACTTTAAAAAGAAAAACAGAAAAGGGTAAACAGGACCGGGAAAGTGAGATTAAACCATTGGAGAAGAGTTTTTTTTATATTAAACAAAAAACAAAACTGAATCATTGAACTTTATTGTTCCAACCAGTTTTCGTAGAGTGAAGAGAAGAAGCCTTGCATGCGCTCATCAATGTTTCTGTACACTGGAGAGTCGTACGAATCTAAAACTTGTTGAGGAATTCCTGTAGGAAACAAGAAGAGTAATTTCTTTAACATAACCAGGGTTTGGTGTTTAAGAGACAATTAATATTCAGTAATACCATCGATTCAACTGCACTGACACTAGTAGATGAGAACAAAATCTGAATAATAATATTCCATAATAATCGTTTACTCACCCTCATGTCGTTCCAAACCTGTACGACTTACTATCATCTTCAGAAAACAAATGAAGATCTTTTTGATAAAATCAGAGAGATTTCTGTCCCTCCGTCGAGAGCTACAGTATACTAGCTAAACCACCACTTCACCGCTTCAAAAGTTCATAATATACATAATCCATGTGAATTGAGTGGTATAATCTCAATTTGACTCAAACGCTTTATTTGGACATTTAAAGGGGTGGTATAATGCCCCTTTTTACAATATGTAAAATACGTCTCTGTTGTCCCCAGAGTGTGTATGTGAAATTTTAGTTCAAAATACCCACACATAATTTTTTACAGCATGTTAAAGTTGTCCCTTTTTGAGGGTCAGTAATGTGAAATTCTGTGAATTCACTTGAATTCAGGAGTCAAAGACATCTCTGTGCCGGGAGCAGCAGCTCATTTGCATTTAAAGGGACACACACATAACGACGCGTTTTTTCCGGTGAAATCAACCGAACCTGCTTGACGCACGAGAATAAACCTCAGTGGTTCTCGCACATCAAGCGAACATGCTTGAGCTTCCATTTACCACAACTGATGTGTGAGTTGATGAATGTTTATATGTGAATAAAAGCCTAAATTGAATCTGTTCATCATATAAAGCGATCGTGTCTCTTCAGAAAATTTGGACTAAACCAGTCAATTCATATGAATCAGTTTTATGATTTTTTCATTAACTTTTTGAAGTGTCAAAGTATTAGTTGCATTGCTGTCAATGGAGGGACAGAAATCTCTCAAGATTTCATCAAAAAGATCTTCATTTGTGTTCCTAAGATGAACAAAAGTCTTATGGGTTTGGAATTACATGAGGTTGAGTAAGTAATGACAGAATTTTCATTTTTGGGTGAACGATCCCTTTAACTTTGCAGTACTGACACTTTTACTGAACTGAATTAACACTGAACTGACTTGAGCTGAATAAATTACTACAGTCTTCTGTAGAGCTATTTTACAGCTGAATTTAACTTGTTTAGAATTAATGAAATCTGCAACAGTAACTGTTCTTTTCCTGTTTATTACTGTGAAGCTTCAATATAAGGTGTAATATAAATGTGACTTGACTTAACCGGTAACAGCAAAACCTGAATTATGATGTTTGTATCAGGACAGGACAAATTAGAAACCTACCTAAAACAGAATTCTTCTCCATATCCATAATATCATAGACTCTAGTAAAGGTCTTGCTAAGCCGGTTGACGTTCTCTGGCAAGAACAAGCTGTTGTGGGTCCTGAAAGGATGAAGAACATGAAACTACTTCAAAAGCGGTTACAATAGCAGAAAAACACTACATATACACAAGCTAATCATGATTATTTTCACATATCTAATGTCTTTTTTTGGAAGCAAAATTTCTAGAAATGACCTAATGTACCTGATGAGGGCCAAAAGGTTGGGCAGAAGGGCCTGCACAGGCTCTGCACAAGGGTTTCTGTAGATGGGGGTCCCGTCAGAGGTAGTGCTGACCACAAAGCCGCCTGCTTTTGCCTCCTCAGGATCAGCAGGCCCACGAGCACGCTTCACAACTCCAAGTATGGCGTACACACAAAAACTGATCTGCCATAAAAGACACAAGCCAATCAAAGCCACTCATATTCACATCTATTAGACCAGTGTTTCCCAACCCTGTTCTTGGAAGCACACCAACACTACTAATTTTCAATCTCATCCTAATATGATTAAATTCATGGAGTCTCTAAGACCTGAAATGAATGGGTCAAGTAAAATAAATAAAAAACAAAAAATAAATAAAAACAGAACATTCTTTATCAACAGAAAGTAATCAAATGTAAAACACTGCATAGTCTTTACTGTATAATTAAATATAGATTCATTCTACTAAATCTACTAAAGAGCAACAAGTGATTTTTCTTTGTCTTTTGTTGTTTGATTAACATTAATGACAGACAGCAGCAGATTTATTAGATTGCTGGCACTTTAAGATAGAATACACTGATCCAATATACTGTTACACATGCAACTTATTTCCCAACAGTTTATGTTCACTTAAAGAGGACTTATTATGCAAAATAACTTTTACATGGTGTTTGAACATAAATGTAAGAAGTAGGGCTTTCTCATGTATGTGAGGCAAATAGCCTATATGCTGAGTTTCGGTTAATTTATGTGACACACTCCATTTCTTCGTGCAAGTCAAAGATGGACCATCTTTCTGCTCTTAAGTTTATTCCGTGTACTGACAAGAGCTTTATCAGATTTTTCATGTTGTCAGTCTTGGCAGCAAATATCGTCGCAAATATTGCATCGCATGCTACTGGCATCAAACTAAGGCTGGACTATTAATCAAAAAGTAATAGAAACCGAAATTCTGAATCTCTAACCGACGTAATTTTCCCATGTCGGTTATTTCTGGTCGGTTTAATCCGGTTAATACATTCCCATTAAAAACATACTACTGCATTTGTAGTCACATGACTCCAACCCCGTCCAGTCAGCGCCATGGAAGCTAACTCAAACACAAAGTCAACACACATACAGACAGCGTGCAAGCCCGAAAGAACTTTCGTTTGCATCCTCACGAAAGTTTGTTAATTGTATGTGTTTAAAGACTTAAAACATTTATTTCTTAATACTTCCATTTATTTCTAAAACATTTCAACGAGTCGTGTTCAACCAAGTCTCTACCTTTCTTACACAGAACAACCTCCTGGACAACAACCAGTCTGGTTTCAAAAGAAGCCAATCAACTGAGACTGCCCTGCTCTCAGTAATTTAAACTCTGAGACTGGAAAGAGCAGCTTCCAAATAATACTCATCCTGCTGGATCTGTTTGCTGCTTTTAACACCGTCAACCACCAGATCCATCTGTCAACCCTCAAGACGAAGGGCATCTCAGGAACCACACTCCAATGGTTCAAGTCTTACCTCTCAGATAGGTCCTTTAGGGCAGTGTTTCCCAACCCTGTTCCTGGAGGCACACCAACACTACACATTTTCCAACTCTTCCTAATTGATCACACCTGAATCAACTCATCAGCTTGTTAGTAGAGACTCCAAGACCAGAAATATAAGGGTCAGATAAGGGAGACATCCAAAATGTGCACTGTTGGTGTGCCTCCAGGAACAGGGTTGGGAAACACTGCTTTAGGGTGTTGTGGAGGGTTGAAGTGTTAAAGTGCCTCAGGGCTCAGTGCTGGGATCACTACTCTTCTCCATCTACATATCACTAGGATCTGTCATTCAAATACATGTTTTTTCCTATCACTGCTACACTGATTACACACAACTCTACCTCTCATTCCAGCCAGATGATCCTATGGTAGCTGCTCGCATCTCGGCCTGCCTGACAGACATTTCTTGCTGGATGAAGGACTCAACCTTGCGAAGTCTGAGCAGCTTGTAGTCTCAGCTAACCCAACACTTCATCACAACTTCCATCCATTCAGCTAGTATGTCAACCATAACTCCATCCAGGACAGCCAGGAACCTTGGAGTTAAGATTGATAATCAGATAAAATCACAGACAATTGCCACTCGCATCAAATTCAAGGCACAGATGTTTCCCTACAGAACAACCACTGACACTGCACCCCTATACCTAAACTCACTACTTCAGACCTACGTGCCCTCCAGAACCTTGCGTTCAGCAAGTGAATGGTGCCTTGATGTGCCATCCCAAAGAGGCACAAAATCACTTTAACAGACCTTTACCTTGACAGTTTCAAGCTGGTAGAGTGAATGAATGAATGGAGGTATTTATATAGCACTTTCATAAGTACTACTGTACACCCAAAGTGCTGTACAATCATATCAGGGGATCTCTCCTTAACCACCACCAGTGTGCAGCATCCACTTGGATGATGCGATGGCAGCCACAGTACAACGGCGCCAGTGTGCTCACCAGCTACAGGTGGAGAGGAGAGAAAGTGATAGAGACATTTCAATGGATGGGGATTATTAGCAAGCAATGATTGGCAATGGCCAATGGAGGGAAATTGGCCAGGACAATGGGGTACTCTTTTACGAGAAGTGCCATGGGAGTTTTTAATGACCTTGGTTGAACTTCTCATCTGAAGGACGGTGCATGTTACAGTATAGTGTCCCCGTCACTATACTGGGGCGTTAGGACCCACAGAGGTCACAGGGTGAGCGCCACCTGCTGGCCTCACTAACACCCCTTCCAGCAGCAACCTAGTTTTCCCAGGAGGTCTCCCATCCAGGTACTGACCAGGCTCAACCCTCCTTAGCTTCAGTGGGCAACCAGTCTTGGGCTATAGGGTGATATGGTGATATGGAATGACCTGCCTATTTCAACCCGAGCTGCTGAATATTTAGCCATTTTCAAGAAACTGCTGAAGATGCATCCCATCAACACCAACATTTACTATTCTATATCTTTTTTCTTTTTTTTTTAAAGGAAAAAAAAATCTTGGCTACATAAACTATGCTGGACTCTTTTTTGGTTGTCCATCGAAATCCGATGATGTTGGTATTGGTATCCTATTGTTAGTTTGATTGCTTCTATTGCTCTACTCATTTGTAAGTCGCTGTAATGTAAATGTAAATCTTTAAATGATACCAATTATGCATTATTATATAGTAGAATTTGCTGGAACTTCTTTGAAAACCACTGACACTGCACCATTTAGAACTTCTTTGAAAACATCCTTTTTCGAACTCCTCCTAAACCTTTAGTCCAATTTTCACTGAAACAGACCCCGATCATCTTCAGGCCATGCTGGTAAAAAGCTGCTTTTTCATTGACCAAATCATTCTTGAACAACATCAACAAATTTGATGGCACGGTGCCAATCTGATTCTGAGGCTTTAACTCTGCAACACTTTATCATATTGACACCAAACTTATTTTTACGTCATGGTTACCGAATAAATGTAGTATGGCCAGTGTGGGGAGACAGCGCCACCTATTGGTCAAAAGTGATTTCCAGCTTTCAATTTGACGGGTTGCGACAAATAAAAAACGTGTTGCCGGTTTCATAGTAAAGGCACTATGTTAATTTACATGCTCAAAGCATCTCATTCACTGTAAATGAAACAAGCTGCTCTGAGACACAAAAATACAGTGTATCATGAACTACATGTGTAAATTACGTGTTTCACTCTGAATCTGATAGCATATATATTTACTTAATTAAATCGAAGCCTGAGCAATCTGATAATTACACTAAGCCATAGAGCAATATTGATTTTATTTCAGTATATCATGCATCCCTAGGGCACACCTACCCGTGACCTGTTGATTCCCATCTGGTCCTCTGTGTCAGTGTCACTGATCACCTGATCAGCACCAACATATGCCAAGAAGGTAGCAGGATCCCATAACACGCTACACAACACAGAAATAAAAGAAGGATTTACATATCATTAATTAATTTCAACATCTGTTTATTAAACTCAGTAAAGGCCAGTCTGGGTAACAGCATCCATTCATACCTCCTCATCTCCTCTGACAGCCACTGGGCAGTAACAGGTGCCATGAGTTCCTCCAGGAAGGCTTTCTGCTTGTTATAGTCTTTAAACTGATTGCTGATCAGTATCAGGGCTTCAATAAGAGCACACTTCTCCATCTGTGTCAGCAGCATCTCATTTGAGAACAACCTCTTCACATGCTCATACATCATGTCGAAGCATGGCTGCAATGCATGAAAAATAATCTATTATCGTTAGAGTTTATATCAAAAGAGAATGCTAATATATCACAATTTCTTAAGGCTGACATCAAACTGACTAACATCCTTTATCAAACTGTAAAGGATACGTTTTGAAATCATTTTCCACCATTAAAACAAAGAGCAGAATAAATCATAACAACTATTAAATAACATGTTTTGCATTGTGGAGGAACATTATTTGTACTTGCATGCTCTAACATACCAGAATAAAGTCCGAATAATCTCGACACATCCTAATAATGGAAGAACAGGCATGTCTTCTGACGTTCTTTACAGCTCGCGTTCGAGGTGCCTGAACACATCCACTGAACGTCAACAAGAGTGTTTGATTAGAGAATGATATGCAGATATGTTTACAAGTATGGGCACCTTACCTTGCGTTCTTCAATCAATTCAAACGTGATGGCAGGAAATATCTTAGAAAGGAAACAAAATTGATGTTGGTAGATATTTAACGCATCTATAATTGCACTAAGTAAAACACATTCAGGCTATTAATAAATAAATAAACTAAAATTTAGGTAACGATATATAAATCTATGACATAAGACTTTTATAAATACAACAGCAGAGAGGAGACAAGAAATCTTGGGGAGAAGGGGAGAGAATACAGGGGGTTAGAAAACATTGTTAACCAGATTCAAACTCACATACTACTGATTAATTGATTCTAGATCATAAGCCTTGTATAACCGGACCACAGGTAGGGGGGCTTGACATTAACACCAGCCAATCCGGCAAATGCGGGTGGATTTCAGCAGTGGCGTGTAACACAGTCACTCCTACTAGACACTTTGTCAGGTTGAATTTTATATATAACATATACATTTTTCAATTGTAGTCTTTTAAAAGGCATCTGCAATAATAATCTAAGTGCAATGTAGTGTTTTCAAAAATATAGATTTTTTGATATATATCGATACTGAAATATCTGAAACGCAGAATAGATACACAATACCAGCTGTACTTTCTAGCTCTCTCACCTCTCCGACAGCGAGTTGACAAACCCGCCTCCCCTCACTCACTAGTTTCAATTACTCCGGATGAAAATTGTTGGTGTTACAGGGCTTGAATTTCTCACACCCAAAGTGAGTGCACATAAAGCCGCCTCTCAGTGCCTTTTTCGCTGCTTATCGCACGTAAACAGTCAAATACACACAAAGAAGTGTCAAAATGCTGGTCTGGGCCAGTATTCACACAAACGCAGTCAAGTTATTTTTGAGTGAACATAAATAGTTAAGACGGAAACACGTGTAACAGTATAATGGGTCAGTGCATAAGCTCTTAAAGTAAGCTCAAATTTTGTGGTGCAACAGTAAATATGACCAGACCTTAGAGCTTTACAATTTTGAAACAGCAGATTATATCCCTCACCTTATAGAGTACTTGAGGCAGGAAGTGAGGTTGGTGTTTGACGAAGGGAAAGAGAGTGGATATGATGGTAAGAACACAGGACAGAATGAGAGGATCTCTTGTCTCATAGTTTACAACCATCTGCAGCAGCTCCATGCCCTCATCTATGGGAAGTTTCTACAGGAGTGGGGAAAAAAAAGTGTCCCAATGACAAGATTCGCTTTAAATCCCTCACTGCTGCATTATTAAAGAAATCGGATGGTCTTGCCTCTTTTTCGAGGATTTTGAAGAGCTGTCCAAATACACTTTCAGTGAAGAAAGTCATGGCATCCCACTGAACCGCTGAAGAAGACAGAGCAGAACAGAGAAACTTATTATATATATATATATCCACTAACCCTAACCCTAACTTCTATCTATGTGTAAACAAATGAGGCGCCTCCTCATGAATGACAATCTGTTCTAATTTGTAGAATTATGGTATTGTACAATTATGATTGTACAAAAATTGTATTAATTTAGCTGATGCTCTTATCCAAAGCGACTTACAATTGCTATATATTTCAGAGGTCGCACGCCTCTGGAGCAACTTGGGGTTAAGTGTCTTGCTCAGGGACACATTGGTGTCTCACAGTGGATTCAAACCCGGGTCTCTCACACCAAAGGCATGTGTCTTATCCATTGCGCCATCACCACCCCTTAAAACCAATATGCAGCCAAAACAGCTCTGATGTGTTAAGGCATGAACTCCACAAGACATCTGAGTGTGTCCTGTGGTATCTGGACCAAGATATTAGGAGCGGATGCTTTAAAGTCCCTGTAAAGGCAATTTAAAAAAAATATTCTAAACACATTATAAATGTTAGAAATGTATTGCTAAAACACATTACAAAGACTGAACTGTGAAGTACTGAATTGTGGAGTTAGACCGTTAAACAGTTTTTCACCATTGATATTTTACAGATTTTTTGGGCGGTGCTAAAAGGGTACTCGATGACGCACTGGAGCCCTGAGCTCCTGGCCCCGCCCCTACCTGATGACGCACTGGAGCCCCTGAGGCTGGCCGCTTCACTAACAATATAAATAGAGCACATTCGCATCAGTTTGCCGCTCAATCGCGAGTTACTGTCAGTATTATTAGTTACTACAGCTTACAGTTTGCTAGTTAGCTATGTCTTCGTCACGGAAATGCGTACTACCTGGATGCGATCACGTAGAGGTGGAAGAGGTGGATTAATTTTGTGACGAGCCACCTTGATGGAGAGCTGAGGATCACCACCAAAACCCGCCTCTGTAGTGATCATTTTACACGGGATAGTTTTATAAACTTTCGTCGAAGACAACTGGGATTCACTGATAATCCGCTGTTACTGGTGAATGGGGCCGAACGACTATCTCCCGCCTCGGCCTTCATCCTCCCGTCACTCCGACAACTGGTGCCATCATCGGCAGTGCGTGCCCACCAATGAGTGTAAGTTGCCTTGTGCGCTTATGTTATAATTAACCTAATAAGCTGCTAGGAGCATCCATTCCGGCTGTAGCGGGTGACAGTTGATTGTGGTTTCAGCGCAGCCAGCGGACACGCCCCCAGCGTTTGAGAGCAGAGACTACTGCTCATTTTTTCAAGATTTTGATTGCTTATTTTATGTACTTGCCTGCTTTTTTATCATTCAAATTTGGCTGGGTGTCTAATAACACATTTTTCTGTGACAAACTCAGAACACATACTTCATTTTGACTTTACAGGGACTTTAAGTCCTGCAAGTTGCGAATTGGGGCCTCAATGGATCGGCTTGTTTGACCAGTTCTGACGCTCCCCTCGTGCATCAATGAGCCATGACCCTGACGCCAGTTCACCGGTTGTTCTTTGTTTCACCAAATTTGGTAGGTACCAACCACTGAATACTGGGGATTCAGCAATCCCATATGATCATTACAAATCACACTGTACGACATGGATATAATAAACTTGTGTACAACTTGTACTGGAGACTGTAAGATGATGACGACACCTATTGAATCGTAGGCTAGGACACAAGTTTGTATAGAATAATAAAAGGTCATCAGCATGTGCTACTGGTAAACAAAGATCTCAGAAATAGGAAGATGAATCGCACTTTGACAACTGGGGTTTTTGTGTGGGCAAAAATAATAATAAAAGGAAGCGAAAAAGCAGAATATGGACGCAGTCGTGGCTAGGGAAAGGGGCGCCTTTAAACCTCTCTCACTGTACAACGTAGGAGCACCGTTTGGGAGCCACGACCACAGAAAATCACTACGATTGGTCATCTTTCGTCGGGGACAGCCCAAAATCATACAGTGTGTACCAGGCATTAGACTTGCAGTTTTGGAGATCCTCTGACCCAGTCATCTAGCCATCACTGTAGGGCCCTTGTCAGAGTCACTCAGATCTTTTTGCTTGACCATTTTTTACCGCTTCCAACACATGAAATACAAGAAGTGACTGTTCACTTGCTGCCTAATACTGTATATCCCACCACATTTGAGACGGGCCATTGTAACAATATAATCAATGTTATTCACTTCACCTGTGATTTTATTGTTGTGGCTGATCAGTGTATGTACATAGCATAATACCAAATTTATAAATTTGACCACATAGTGAATTGTGTAGGACAGGGCAAGGGTGATGGGTCAAAGTAAGAGTTCAAATTTGCATAGTTTACTGGATAAAAAAAGACTGATCACTCTGATAAAGCAGAAGCTTACATATTTGTGATGCACTCTTTGACAATTTGTTCAAAAGGAGACTTTTTTTATATAACTTGTATGATGGTCTCAAAAACCAAAATAAATGTGATGGACTATTGTTTATGAAATTTTGTTCTGCTTTATTGTGATTCTTTGGAGAAATTTCAAATAACGTTTGGAACCTGGCATATCCTGAGGTTAAATGATTATAGCTGTGTGTCTGAAAAACAGGTCTAATTCTTGTCAGAATCTAATTATCTCATTATGTAATCTTTGCATTAAAATAATGTTTCCAATGCAATGAAGCAAGGCTCTGAACCGGTTCAAGGAACGAAAACAAAAAACGGAAACGGTCGGAGAACGGCCGCATCTGAGGCAAAAAATGCAACACATTACGTTTTCATCAACTTACAGGAACAACAACTTTGTCCTGTTGTTTAATACATTTGGACAAAATATTTTGTTATTAAAGATGAAGTGCTATGCACAGGCTGTATTGGCTATGACTAGATAACAAATACTAGACTTATATTAGACTCTACTCTGTTACAAATTTTTTTAAAGTTAAGAAAACTCTGTACTTATCTAGACAACCAGTTCTTTATTAACCCTTTGCATTGCAAATAAGCAGTGTCTACAAAATGTGTGCAGCACTTCATTCTGAGCCAGGTGGAGCTACTGTATGAGGTTTTGCCAACAGTTTGAGGATCCACTGCAGTTACGAGGTTTAGACACAAACTCTTTTTAGTAGGAAGTCTATTCAAGCTCTTGTATAAAATATAGGGGAAAAAATAACTTTATTAACTGGTTTTCAGAACTGTAATATTATGGAAGAAATGCAAGAACAGAAACGTTAAAATACTGATTCTGCTCGGAGTGAACCGTTTGATTTTTCATTATGCTTTGTTTTTAAGTCCTGCAAAACACTAGCATAGTTGTGACCAAAAAAAAATAAAAAAAATTCTGCAAGCACCAGCACATTTACAAAAACAGCATAAACTTTTGGCAGATTGAAGAGTACCTACCATAAAGAAAGTGTACAAAAAATACTCACGTGTTGTATTCCCAGTATCTAGTGTGTTGATCTGATACTGTGCCCACTCCCTTGCAATTTGAAAAGCCTCAAAAGGGACAATTTTAGAAGCCAGACGAACTGCTTCCCCCTGATGAGCCCTGAAAGCTGTTTAACAAATATTGATTAGGGGTTAGCCAAAACGGGGGGAAAAATTATTCTTTAAAAAAAAGACAATAATTTAGGTTGTATTAATATTCTTTCTTTGTGATAATTTTGAGATTCAAACCATTTTATTTCTGCCATATCTTTATACATCACACAGGGCATGCACTGGTTGGAGGGGATTTTTTGTTATTCATTTTCCTAACTGTTATTTATTTTCCTAACCACATCAAATTCAATCACATCATATTCATCATCCACATACAAGTCCATGTTCTCTCCTGTCCTCTGCAGTCAACAGGTCCATCAACATACCATTATGATATAATTATGAAACCACTTGTACCATCAACATTTCTCTCTACAAAATCAATAACTGGAACCTTTAATCTCACACACACACACACACACACACACACACACACACACACACCCTGTGGTGAAACAAGCTATGGCTTGATCTGACTGCACTGACACTATTTGATGAGAACTGAGCTGGAAGATGACTTCACTGTTTTCTGCAGAGCTGCTTTATAGCAGAATTGAACTAATTTAATAATTGATGAGCTTTACACTGAAACTGAATGAACATTGAACTGACTTCAGCTGAACAATGACACCTTTTTTTTTTTTTTTTTAGAGTTGCTTTACAGCCGATTTGAGCAATGTTTGCATCATTGAATCATTTTCCCATTGATCACTGTAAAGCTGCTTTGAAACAATCCGTATCGCTTAAAAATAAAGGTGACTTGACTTGATTCTGCAATTTTTAGATCGACATATGAACTGCTGGATTGATAATATCATCTGTGCATTTGATTTTCAAGGATTGGGAAAATTACTACTAGGGCTGGGACGGTTACCTCATTACCACGGTCACGTGACTCCAACCGCGGGTCTGATCTCGTCACCCTAAAAAAAAAAAAAAAAAAAAAAAAAAAAAAAAAAAACTTGGCCTGCACATGTGTGCACGTTGTGTCTAATGACATGGATTCATTGATTCTAATGACATGGATTATGTCTAATGATATTGTGGCTTACATGGATTCAAGGTTTTCTAAACAAAACTTATCATCAAAAGATGAATCAAATCCGACCTTTCGCGAGTTGAGGAGCGCAATGTTCCATGACGCATAATAACATTCCATTAGTATTAGAGATGCGTGGATGGGCTATTATTATTTCATCCGCAACCACATCACAAAACTCATCATCTGTCCGCCATCCACCCGCACCAACGTTTTTTGATCAATTTTCGAAACCACATCCGCGGCGGTGACTGTTTTAAGGTCTATGAGCAATGAGAGGCGTTGCTGTCGCGAGGCTAGAAAGCTCTTGGCTGTTCTAGAAAGAACACTGATCCAATGCAGCAAAGATATTTAAAGGCTAAAGTCCCTAGTATATTGGCTATGTTGTATCCCCAGAATATCAGCAGTGAACTCCGTCTCCGATCAGCGCACAGGGATAAATATGAATAAGTAAATAGCCTATAACGCACATCGGCAAACCTGACCTTACCTGACTAGGCTACTGTACACTAAAATGTTATCATTTCGTTTTGAATTTTGTTTAAAAGTAGACATTTAGGCCCAGCCTACGCCGAGTTTCGGTTCATTTATGAGACGAGCTCCAGTTCACGCGCAAGAGATCGCACCTGCGCTTCCACGTCCTCCTGATTATATGTCTGCTATTTGCTTCTTAATTCCAGGCAATTAGTTAATGAAACAGTGATTAAAATTAAGGTACAATTTATACAAAACGAAATTTAATTTAAAGAAAGGCTTTCTACAAAACAAAACTTAATAAAGTGGTCAAAATCGTGTCTGAACAGCATGAGTAAGATAGGATCATACGATGGGTCACTCTTCATATAATCGACATAGATTAAATAAAAAATAACACTATATTATGTAAACATAATTATTGGCGTAAACATGGTATTATTGGAGTATAATATTTGTAATTAAGACATGTTGCAATAGGTGTGCTTTCATTTCCAATGTGAACATCATAATGTATTCTCCTGAAAATGATGAATTCAATGCAAATGTATTTGAGAATATTCTTAAATAAGGAAATCTATTCAGTGATTGGTTCATGCCAAATTACTGGTTGATGAAAATTTGACTATTTCAAATTGTGCTCGTTTTTTTCGGATGTAGGTGACAATATTTAACAAAGTCCGTCTAGCAAAAACGACCTCTAGCGCGTGCGCGAAAGTCTGTCGGGGTGGGGGGGGGGGGGCTGGCTATTTAAAGCGGTTTACCGCCATACCGCGGGAAAATCTTGCTTTTCAACCGCGGTTAGAAAAAATCCATACCGCCCCAGCCCTAATTACTACTTACTATAAAACTAGTCACTAACCAATAATAACTCACAATTAAAGCAGCAGTTGAAATCTTCATCACTATCAAAGTCCACTCTGGAGAATTCACAAGCTGGACAATCATTCTTGGAGGGAAATCCAGTCTGTAAAAGGCAAACAGAGCAATTAAGTATGATTAAGTATGATAGCAATTACTCAGAACTGCTCTGTGTCTGGGATACACAGCACTTACTTTCACAAGATTGATCCTTGCTGATCTTAAATATTTTATGGTCATTTGGCAAATTATTGGATCCTTCGATAAAACTTCATGTCGGAATAAGTTTCCCCAAGTCATTTGCGTGGACGACCTCAGAAACTGTTTTGAATAATATGCAAATACATGATTAAATATGGAATGCAATATTTAGTAACAATTCTTGGTTGACCAATGAGTTTCACTGAGTAGCTATAATGCAGTTCAACCTGGCTGGGATGAGTAGTGAAGGCAAGAAGAGCTTCCATGTATTTATTCAGGTTAACAGGAACTTGTACTTCAACATCTGAACCCTGAAGAGAAAAATAAATATCTTCTGCATTTGTCATAAGAGGAAAAAAGGATAAATGAAACACAACATGTGATCACCTCACCACTAGAGAGCAGATTTGGCTACCCAGGGCACAGAGAACCTGACACAGCCTCTTCAAAAAAGTGTATCTTCTTTCCACGACAGCACCTGATGATCTGAATTGGACGATGGACGGTTTTGGTTAAAATGAACAGGAGTGAACTCAGTTGTTCTAAATTAAGCCTGTGTTGGTTTTTAAGAGAAAAATGTAAACTCACTGTTTACACAGGGCTGCACCATCTGCCAACCTATATTAAAATAAAACCCAAACAGCATTTTGCAGTCAAACATTATCCAAGTCATTTAGAGCAGGGTTCCTCAAATCTGTTGTTGCAGGGCCACTATCCTACAGAGGTCCAGTCCCAATTCGCATACTATCCGTCCTAAATAGTATTCGAAAATAGAATTAGTACGTCCCAAATAGTAGTATGTTGAAATGAGAGTTTCAAAGATACCCGGATGGTCTACTATTTCCGGTCAGAATCCGAAGTGCAGCTCGATGCACACTCTAACGGCTAATATTGCCCACAACCCACCGCGCGTTGGACAAAGATTCAGTTAGAACTACAAACACGAGTGAAAAGTGTTAAAAACCTACAGACATGGAGAGCGCGCGAGTCCAGCGGTTATGTAGAGAGGTTTAGATAAAGGGGTTTGAGTGATTAATTATCAGTATATAACCTGACGAAAATCTATTTATTCAACGTTGTCTACATTATATTGCATCTGCAGCAGCATTGTGAACTTTTGTAAAGATATGTTTAGCCATTACCTTTTAAATGCATCATTATATTCAAATTGCAAACACACGAGGAGAGTCTCCGCATGAAAGACCCACGACTGGCAGATCAACGTGCGACTACATTTCTCTCCGAAACGCTAGGAAATCAAATTAGATTGAATGGAGGATTTTAACTGTGACAAGATGACTGACAGGGCAGTTTACGGTGACAGGATGCACGCAACAGATCTGTCCGTTAAAGATGACGTGATAGTATGTCCCAAAGCTTGCCTACTCTTTTGCTACACTCAAAAGTATGATCTTTTTCTTGACAAAAAGAGTACGTACTTTTAGGTCGTAGTATAAGTAGGCGAATTGGGACTGGGACAGAGTTTAGTTTCAACTCTAATCAAACACACCTGAACAACCTAATCAAGGTCTTCAGAGCTACTAGAAAATTGCAGGTAAGTGAGTTTGATCAGGGTTTGAGCTAAACTCTGTAAGACAGTGGCCCTCCAAGGCCAGATTTGAGGAACCCTGATTTAGAATAAGCTTAAACGTTTACTTACTGTGCAGCAGACAGGATGTAGTTCATGGCGACTTCATCAAAGAGTAACATAAATGGCTTTCTCTCCTCTAACTTTCCCTGTGGAAGTAAAGAATTTGCTCAATCAAAAATACTTCAACTGATCACTTAAACACTTGAAACTAAATAGCACTACAATTAACTTCACACAACATAGTGGTGCTAGGCAGGGCTTGACATTAAAATTTTTTGCTCACCAAACAATGTGGCTAGTGGTTTTCCAAAGTGACTAGCTACTCAGCATTTTCTCTGGCCACAACATCGATACCATGCGGAGAAACTGCCATATAGATATTTTAATATTATCTCATAATTTGGCAGCAGGTATATCAAACTGCTTTCACTTTAAGACCTGACACACAGATCTATTATGCTGTTACACATGCATTGTCTCTCTCATCTGTTTACGTTCACTTAAAACATAACTGACATAATACTCGCCAAGACCGGCATGTTCACATTATTTTGTGTGTATTTGACTGTTTAAGGGCAATAAGCAGCAAAAAAATAACTAAATTCAGCACTGTAACGACTGAGACAAATCAGACACAAGAATCTGCTATATTGAACAAATAATCTTTAAAAAAAAACTCACCAACCACAAAACAAGGTGCTAAGGTGTCTGCACGACCCACAATGTAATAGAACCAGGCCTCTGGTTGGCATGGTTTTACGACTTAAAAGTATGCAGTCATTTTGAGTCAGGTCAAAGGAAAGACACATAAAATAGACTTTCCTGCATTAATTTATAGACGGACTGATCTGTAATTGAACGTGCATCCCAGGACATTGTGTATACGATGATTATTATTACTATTATTATTATTAAGTCTTGTATAGTGTATCTTGCATTGTATTTTGTTTTATGCATGCCTGATGATAGAACTACAAGTTAATGAAGCCCCATCTAGATGGTCTTCTATCAAAATCTTCCTCATTTAATGACTGTTCATCTCAAGCCCTGCTGCTAGTTATTAGTAGTCCATTTTCCACCATTAGCAAGTTCTTCCAAAAACATCAGTACAGCTATACACTCACCTAAAGGATTATTAGGAACACCATACCAATACTGTGTTTGACCCCCTTTCGCCTTCAGAACTGCCTTAATTCTACGTGGCATTGATTCAACAAGGTGCTGAATGCATTCTTTAGAAATGTTGGCTCATTTTGATAGGATAGCATCTTGCAGTTGATGGAGATTTGTGGGATGCACATCCAGGGCACGAAGCTCCCGTTCCACCACATCCCAAAGATGCTCTATTGGGTAGAGATCTGGTGACTGTGGGGGCCATTTTAGTACAGTGAACTCATTGTCATGTTCAAGAAACCAATTTGAAATGATTCGAGCTTTGTGGCATGGTGCATTATCCTGCTGGAAGTAGCCATCAGAGGATGGGTACATGGTGGCCATAAAGGGATGGACATGGTCAGAAACAATGCTCAGGTAGGCCGTGGCATTTAAACGATGCCCCATTGGCACTAAGGGGCCTAAAGTGTGCCAAGAAAACATCCCCCACACCATTACACCACCACCACCAGCCTGCACAGTGGTAACAAGGCATGATGGATCCATGTTCTTATTCTGTTTACGCCAAATTCTGACTCTTCCATCTGAATGTCTCAACAGAAATCGAGACTCATCAGACCAGGCAACATTTTTCCAGTCTTCAAATGTCCAATTTTGGTGAGCTCTTGCAAATTGTAGCCTCTTTTTCCTATTTGTTGTGGAGATGAGTGGTACCCGGTGGGGTCCTCTGCTGTTGTAACCCATCCGCCTCAAGGTTGTGCGTGTTGTGGCTTCACAAATGCTTTGCTGCATACCTCGGTTGTAACAAGTGGTTATTTCAGTCATAGTTGCTCTTCTATCAGCTTGAATCAGTCAGCCCATTCTCCTCTGACCTCTAGCATCAACAAGGCATTTTCGCTCACAGAACTGCCGCATACTGGATGTTTTTCCCTTTTCACACCATTCTTTGTAAACCCTACAAATGGTTGTGCGTGAAAATCCCAGTAACTGAGCAGATTGTGAAATACTCAGACCGGCCCGTCTGGCACCAACAACCATGCCACGCTCAAAATTGCTTAAATCACCTTTCTTTCCCATTCTGACATTCAGTTTGGAGTTCAGGAGATTGTCTTGACCAGGACCACACCCCTAAATGCATTGAAGCAACTGTCATTTGATTGGTTGATTAGATAATTGCATTAATGAGAAATGGAACAGGTGTTCCTAATAATCCTTTAGGTGAGTGTATATGCCTTTTACAACCCATTTAAGTCAGCCTTCAAAACGATTTTTCCAGTTAAGGTTGATTATAACATTTTTGCTTCACATAACTAAAGTTTCCGGTTTCACTTTATTTTGATGGTTCCTTTAACACATTCTGTTGACTATGATTAATGTTACACCTACATGTTTAACAAGTCTCATTAGAGTGTTAGTAGAGTATGAGTACACTTGTGGGGTTAGAATAAGCTGACATGTACTTGCAAAACTACTTAGTCAGTAGAATGTATTTTGGGGGAGCATCACAATAAAGAGTTAGCAGATCAGTTACAATACAATACAATAATTAATAGACATAAACTCAAGTACATACAGAAAAAAAGCAAGTGGGCTTGTTTGAGATAGAGTTATTAGAGTCTTATTTTACATTTTATACATAAAAGCTACATTTCACACTTTCCAATGTATGCAAGTGAAAAGTGTTAGTGTACCAGACTACAATGACAGCAAAGAGTTACAGCATAAATACAACCCCAAATCCAGAAAAGTTGGGACATTTTGTAAAATGCAATAAAATCAAGAATCTGTGATTTTGTTCATTCTCTTTAACCTTCATTTAACTGACAAAAGTATAAAGAAAAGATTTTCAAAGTTTTCACTGATCAATTTAAATGTATTTTGTAAATATAAACAAATTTTGATGGCTGCTACACACCAAAAAAGGTGGGACAGAGGCCAAATAAAAGTGAAAAGCTTAGATAATATCCAAGTTAAACAGTTTTGAAAGAGTCCACAATTATCAGGTGAATTGGTCATATGATATGTAAGGGTATCGTGATTGAGTGTAAAAGGAGCATCTCAGTCTATGCAAGTGTTGCAGACCTCACTCTGGGGTCAACTCAACAGATGATAATGTGCCTTTAGTAGATAAAGGACAAGAGTGTGTGTTCAGTCAAGCAGACCTCCGTGTTTGCTGATGACACGCTCTTGTCTCACTTATTTACTTTATTTCTCATCTATTAAGTTGACCCCCAAAGTGGGGTCTTCAACAGATTTGTTGGGGCTCGTCTGGGACCAGCTCCACGCGTCACAAGGAGACTGATCCAAGCATCTCAAAACTGTTGGGAGCAGGGGGCATTGGGGCTAGAGGTTAGTGGCTGCTGCGTTCACGGACGGCGAGTCACAAGGCGAGTGCCAGGCGATCTGCGAATGGCTATCTGCATCCCGAGGTTGAGGCTGCATCCAGGATCCAGAGGGACGTCAGAGAGCAACATCATGACGGATCGTGCTAGGAAGCGGCTGGTGTGGGACATCAAGAAAGACTTAGTAACCTTACCTGCTGATGAACTTTATTGCATTGTCAAGGTCAACTGGCAGATACCAGGGAAAGACACATAGGAACTGGATCTGGGAACAGTGATGATGTTTTGAGTACACTGACACTTTCATGTCAAGTGAGTCCTTGCTTGAGGCTGAGGCTATGAGCTTGAAGCTATGAGCAAATAGCTATCATTACAAGAGACTGAGTGTTCTATTAAGCAAGCATGTACTGTTGTAAATTCCCATAAGTTAAAAGACATGCATCCAACATTGAGAACTCTCACACACACCAATACCTTATCCAATACATGATCCTGTTGAGTCAACATCACCATTCACTGTAACTGTCTCTGTGATGTTAGAAGGGCCAGAACTGACACTGGTACATAGAATGTTTTCTGATTATGAAGAACTCTGCAAGAAACTTCTCCAATATATGTCTACCAGTGTTGGACATTTTACTTAAAAAAAAAAGTAATTAGTTATAGTTACTTCTCACAAATAGTAACTGAGTTAGTAACTGAGTTACATCCTTATAAAAGTAACTAATTACCAGAGAAAGTAACAATTGTGTTACTTTTTTAAAAAAATGTTCAAATAGGCCTATGTCAAATAACTTGGATGCACCCAGTATTAAATATGTTAAATGAATGAAATGGACACTTAATAGAATAAATGATTATTATAAAACATTGAACACTAATCTACACTATTTTAATGTTGCTGTGGGACAATGTGAGAGACACTTATTAAATTCTATATATTATTCTAAATATTATCATTACTATAGTAGAACAATAAAACATAATAGATGGTTTATACTTATCGCACAGACCACAACTGGCCAACAAATAAGTTTAAAAATAAGTTATGCTACTTAAGAAATGTACCAAAAATGAATAAATAATAATGAAAATTATACATACTCTTTGTAGTGCATATTAAAATGCTAAAACTGTTACACAACTAGTAGACATACTGTATCCTAAGTATTTTCTTCCTCACAAACGTAAACCATTTAACAAGAAGTGCTCTCTCAATACAATACTGAACAATTTACCAAAAAATTATTATAATGATAAAATTTAATATTTTGGGGGTTTATTTTTATAACCTACAGAGAACGTCATCATCAGAGGTTATTTAACCCAAATTCTAGGCATGTTTGGTGCACGTTTACAACCGTCAAACAAAGATGTTTTCTGGGAATGTTCCCTGCAGGTTATTTTCGGGTTTTATTTTATAACCTAAAGAGAACATTCCAAGAACGTTCCCTGTTATTTTTAGGTTTTATTTTTATAACCTTCCCAGAACGTTCCCTGCAGGTTATTTTTTAGATTTTATTTGTATAACCATGTAAATTAATTAAAACGTTGCAGATGATACCAATAGGCTATAGAGATTAGTCTAATGCTGAAATTTGTCATTTATTTATAAACAAACTATATAATGCTCGGACACCCTCGGTCTCTCTTGCGCATTTGTTGAGCGCGCTCTCGGACACACTCGGTCTCTCTCGCGCATTGTTGAGCGCACTCGCGGCGTTCGCTTTTGTCCACTCCGGCGCCTCATAAACACACACACACACACACCAGAGAAAAAAACTTTGCAGGTCCTATGGCGGAGAGAGAGCCTACTCGGATGAAAACCGCTTCAGTGAGTTCAATTATAGTAACGCGGCTAACGCCACATTATTTTGTCAGTAACGGTAACTGCGTTGTAACGGGGGAAACAGTAATTTGTTTGATTACTCATTACTGAAAAAGATAACGTCGTTAGTAACGCCGTTTATTTATAACGCCGTTATTCTCATCACTGATGTCTACACATGCACAACATACTACTCTGACACAACATATACACACTAGTGACATGACACATGAAAAGTGAAAAGCTTAGAGAATAGGAATCAAAAGGACTCACTGACGTTGACGAGATTAACCCCTTAGGTATCGAAATTTGGTACCGAACGACAAGAGATTTTTAGATAATGGTATCGAGGCAATTTGGTCGGTGTCTGAAAAGTATCAAAATCGATACCTAACCCTAATAAACACACAACAACATTGAGAAAACAGCAAGTCTGACCATGACGGACTGAAAAGAAGAAATGAAGCAGAAAAGATTTCCGCGTGAAAGGAGACTTTGCGTACACTTACCTATTATGTAATCGCCACGTACCAATGGTTTACCAGCCCAAGCGAACCGGACATTTTGTTCAAAATGTCACATCAGTTACATCTAGGGGTGTTTTTTTTAATCCTTGCGAAATGTTTAATTGTAATTTAAATAATTTAAAGACAAATACACAATTTTTTAATTAAACCACTGTTTAAAAAAAAAAAAAGGGGGAAAAAAAGCAATTTTAGCTTTCTAAACCCCACCCCACCAAACCGAACCTTCAAAATCGTGGGATGAACCGAACTGTCAGTTTTGTGTATCGTTACACCCCTAGTTACAGCAGTTTGTTCTTCAATTTTGCTTGAAGTATATCAGGGTCTTGAGGATTTGAATGCATTATACTGCAGGTTTGAAAAGTCCAGACTCTCACCCCACACCCACTCTGTTTGCCTTCCGTTTACCCTTTTCTCTTCCAGAGAATGACTGAGAAGGAACCTGGAAGCCTTGAGAGAACTCTCTGCTGGTCAAGCAGCTCCCTGCTGTCTGGGTGAAGTTTGCCATCTTCACTCCACTTTCTCCAGCACACACACAACAGAAGCACAAGAGCACCGACACTCCTTTCATCATCACTGTTGAACAAGAAATAAACGCACCCTCCGGGTTTAACAAGTTACATGTTTGCTCTCCTTTTTCCCCAAACCCCGCTACACTGGTGGAGAATACGGGCAGAAGAACAGCGACAAAAAGCCACCCCAGAGGCAGCTTCCCTACCCAGCGTGGGAGAAATCTTCCGCCACCTTGCTGAGGTCTCTGTGCGGCGAGACAGTTGGTTGCTGGCTAAAATCAAGTGGCTAGGGAGCTTGTGTGCCTAAGAACAGAGACCACCGCCTGGATTACACCACTCGAGCCAAGAGCTTCAGCACTGCATATTCTCCCGAAAATGACAGACCAAGATGACATGGAAGCCTATCTTTACACTTTTGAGGTTGTTGCGGCTCGAGAAGAATGGGGTCGCCGTGAGTGGGCATGTCTGCTGGCCCCGCTGTTGACTGGTGAGCCTCAGCGAATATTTTATCCCTCCCACCTCGAGGATGCCGCAGACCATGACACACCAAACAGGGAGATCTTCGCCCGGGTAGGACTATCTCTGGTGTGCGCAGTTCAGAAAGTGCATGGGTGGAACTTTGAACCCAGGGTCCACGTACGTGTCCATGCTGCCCAGCTTCCCTGACTGGTCAAACTTTGGCTACTGCCCGACCAAGCCTCTGCTGAGAAAGTGGTAGAGAGAGTCCCTGTGGAGTCCAATGTTATGTGCTTTGACTCACCCTAATCGCCGCACCGTCGGTCTAACCAACCCTGAATGATTTAGTTGAGGCAGTAGAGCGGTCAGAGGGGGTTCTTCACCAGAGATTCCGGGGGGAGAGCTGTTCCGTCTGTCCGGAAGGCCGCAACGTGTTGTGGATGGCAACTCCAAACCGGTGAGCCTTGACATGCCATTCTCGTGTATTGGGACAGATCTCATAGGGGCACTGCCCAAGTCAGGTCGGGGTCACATGCATATTCTAGTAATTGTTGACTATGCCACCCACTACCCAGAGGCCATCCCCCTCAGACGAGCAACAGCAGCAGTCATCGCCCAAGAACTCTTCCTGTTCCCCGACTGGGGATTCCTACAGAGAACCTAACTGACCAAGGGACTCCCTCCGTCTCCCGGATAATGGCCGACCACTGCAAATTGCTAAAGGTGAAACATCTTCGAACCTCAGTCTACCATCCACAGACTGATGGCTCAGTGAAGCCGTTTAATAGGATGTTAAAGCAGATGCTGAAGAGGATGGGGGTGCGATTGGGACCGGATGCTGCCGTATGCGTTTTTTGAAATCAGGGAAGTACACCAGGCTTCCACTGGTTTCACCGCCTTTGTATTGCTCTTTGGACGTCAACCCGGAGGACTTCTGGACATCACCAAAGCAGCCAGGGAGTAATAGCCCTCTCCCTATCGCTCTGTCATTGAGCATATTCGAAACATGAGGCAGAGAATCGACAAGGTAATGCCTTGGGTACAGGAACATTGGCTCGAGTCCCAGCGTGCCCTGTATGACCTGCGCAACCTCGTGTGTATTGATCCCCGACAAGTTCCTTGCCTCCTGGAAAGGTCCCTACACTGTCATGGAGCGGGTCGGAACTGTGAACTACCGTTTACGCCAACCCGGGAAACAAGGCCAGAGCAGATTTATCGTGTTAACCTCTTGATGCATTGGGACACAGCGCCCAAGGCCCTGTTAGCAGAGATGGACGAACAAAAGGAGGAAAGCAATCCATGAATTCCCCTGGCCCATGTCCTAGAAACAGGGACATGCATTTCTGGGGTTGGGCGGGTACTATCGCTGTTTTATACCGGGCTTTTCCTCTTTGGCCTCTCCCCTCACAGACCTAACAAAGAAAGGCCAGCCCGACAAGGTTCAGTGTGGTCTCACAGCAGAGGAAACATGACCCTAACCCCATTTACAAAATGCATAAATTGGTCAGTGCAAACTTTGAAAATGATTTCTCTGTCTTTTTGTCAATTAATAAAGGTTTTAGAGAGAATTAACAAATCACAGTTTCTTGATTTTATTGGATTTTACAAAATGTCCCAACTTTTCTGTATTTGGTGGTGCAAACAAATAAATATGGAAAATTTATTTCAGAAAAGCAGCTGAAAAGGTAAAGTAGTATAATGTAAATGCAGCAGTCACTCACTTTCCTACTAATGGCAATTAGCAGACACTCTGCAGCCTCCAACTGAAGCTCGGGTTCGCTAAGCAACAGGCACAAGATCTCCAAAAGACGGCAGTTTTCATTGGTGATGTGGCTCAGAGCAACCCAATCAATGTAGCCAGCCAGAGTGTTGAGAGTGGCCACACCAACTCGCCAGTGAGCTTTTGTCTGGGAGTAGAAGACAAAAAACACCGCTAATTCCATCTGACAAATATGCTACTAGATGGTGATTGTAGAGCAGCTACATTACATTAAGAAACTGTAAGAAAGCATTAAAAATTTAAAATTTAATTTTTTAAAGAACTTAAATACAAAACTGCAAAAAGCAATTATGGGGCCAAGCATGACAGTCTCAAACACATTTGATGGAAAGATGCCATAAAGGATCTATGCATTACCCAAGAACAGCTTGATATTTTGAAAAGCTTTTAGCAATTATAGTCTTAAGGTCATCAGAGCCAAATTTGTTGCATATCTGATGAACACAAGAACAATTCAAAATGGTAATATTGCAAAATCGGACAAAAGCCAAATAAATTATTCCTGTAACCCGAGAATTTGAGAACACATCAATCATAAACATAATTACACATCAATCATAAACATAATTACTGTACAATACTGTTAATTTTTCATAATTTGTTATTCTTATTTTACATCTGTTAAATTCTCAAAATGCATGAAAAGAAAATTCTACTAGCCCTAGCTCTGTAACCAACAGTAGAACGCTACCATAGAGGACTTCAATCTGTGAAAATAACAGGCTCCTCTCTGCTCCCTCAGCAGAGATAATCAACACCAAATTGAAGGTAATTTAAAATATATATACAGTAGTCAACATTTGAAGTGGATCACAAAAGTTCATCAAGTTGTCCTAAGACAAGAATGGGTATTGTTCCAAATTCACGAATAACTTTGATGAAAAACACATTCTTTCCCCTTACACAAAAAAATAACAGGGTAGAAATGGCCTTTTATTTCTAAATTATGACAGTTTTCATGTAAAAATCCTATTAACAAGTACAAATAAAGAAAAAATAAAACATTTTTTAAAAATCTTTTTTTTTTTTTTTTAATCACACTGGACGTTCTTAAAGGGGAAAAAAGTGTTTTCAATGATAAACCTAATGGTTTGAATATTGGTTAAAATATGGCTGACATAAAGCATTTTCCAAACCCTGCAAACCCTGTTAGATGTAGGAGAGTTGACCAGATCTCAGATTTTCAACAGACTACATTTGAAATTGGCACTTGAAAATTGAAACTTGGGGTCTCTGACCAAAGCTTAAATGAAAGTGAACGAACCCAGTCTAAACCCTGGGTTATCTTTATCCATGTTTCACACTGTACATTTTTAGATGAACCTTTGGTTATTTTGATGAATATTTGGCCTCTAATAAGAACAGCACGAACCCCCTCACAAAAACCTGATAAATAAAGATGAAAAGTCCAACTCACCTTCAATTCCAGACCAGCAACACATTTCTAGAAAACAACATGAATAAATCCATTAAAATTATATGAACGTGACAATATTCCGTTTCATGCACCACAGTGTAAAAAAAGCACACAAATCATTTAAAAATGTTTTGCATGTGATCATAAATGTCTGAAGAACTCACCAATTTGTTGTACTCATTCACATGAAACTGCAGAATGCCAAGCAGGAAGGTGAAGATGCTGTCCATATTCTGCGTAAGGGTTTGCTGGATATCTCGCCGTCTTTGAGTGGGTAATGTCTGAAATGTGATCACGTCCTCAGCTAACCGCAGAAGGACAAGCATTACAAGTTCTGTCTGAGCATCCTAAAGAGAATTACAATGATTATTTTACATGTCATTATTTACTTAATCTGCATGCAAAATGCTCATCAAGTAGCAGATCAACAGAATGTTCTTACACTGACTCCTGAAGATTTCTGTAGAGTTTAGTTTCAACCACGTGTGTAAAATTTGACAAATTATATCTCAAGATTTTGCCAATAACAATAATTAGAGAACATTTTTTTGGCTGGTTTAGGCCCGTCATGTCCATCTGATTCCCAAAGCTTTTCATTTTCTTCATATTCTGTGCAGTAGTCTATGGGAGCTTATGGAATAAAAAATAAAAATGGTAATTGCGACTTTTTATCTCACAATTCTAACTTTTTTCTTGCATTGCATGTTCTCAAATACTGTAAGTGAATTAAAGATTATGATTTGTCATTGTTTACAATTATTTTCCTGGTTTGCCTTAAGATGCCATTTGCTCAGCCCTAGTTTCTCTTCAATTAGCTACTCATTGATTTGTATACGCCATCTATTAATTAACCAATCATCACAGCTGTGTGCTAATGTAAGATTATTTTCCTTTGTTTCTATGGTTTATCTTTTGATTGTGTAATCTAAACAAGATTTATTTTGATTCACTTGAAGCTTCTTTCTCACCTGTCCTTCCTTCACATTTGTTCCTTCTCCCTATTCCCTCCCTTTACTCTGTTCACTCAAAATGGTTTTATGCAAAATACAATGTTCTATGTGAAAGCAAGTGGATTTTCACATTGATGTTGGATCATTTGAAAAGTCTCAGTGCCACTGGTACAATGGTCTCATGCCTACAGATAGAGAATCAATCATAAAAGTTGAGTGTTTAGGCATACTTCGCCCACTACAGAGGGGATTCCCTTCCCAGGGTCTTTCATTCAAATTACCTTCTGTTGTCTAACAGGGTGCAAACTCAAACTAAGATCCTGCAAATTCCAATTATCTCACTAAATTTTAAGAATGTTTTTTATCATTTATTATTTTCAAATTGATTAATCATGTAATTGGCATAATACATGTTTTACCTGACTAATAAATTGTAGGTCTTGATTTATTCTTTGATTTTCCGGGACTTCATTATGAGTTCTGAGGATTCTGATGTTACTGCAATTGTCTGAGTAGTCTGTGTCCTAAATGTTCGCCAAATAACAAAAAGAGAGAATCACTCACTGCTCTTAACTGAATATCCTTAGTGGCTACAAGGATCAGTGTGCATTTAATTCAGACGGTGAAGACTATGCAGGTTCTTATATAATACTATTCAATTTCTGTAGTATTTCTACTACTACCTCAGTGTTTCCTATTAATTACCTGGTCACCATGATTTTGTCAAGCAAGATATCTTCCTGGGTCAAGTACAGGTATTTTTTTTAAATGTAGGCCCAGTCCTTACCTTATTCCAACCCCTAAACCTAACCACAACCCTAGAATCAGAGGGAAATGATAGTTGAATAACAATTATGTAGAAGCACCTAACCCTGGTTGTAAGCCTAAACTTGAAAAAGTGTAAACTTGTCCCTCATATCTGAATGGCTGATTGGAATGTTGTTCCAGAATCAACAAAGATGCTGATCCAGGAACACACTGTAGTTTGGTTAAATCACGTTCACCTAATTACCTAGAGCCTAGCGGCCCGCCATAGTCTAATCTGTGCTGCCAGATTTCCATAATGAACCAAAAATCTTTGAAAACTTCTCATAATGACAAAAAAAAGTCTCTAATGTTGTTTTGCGCCATTGCGTTGGCAAAGTCAAACAAAGTAAAATTGAAAGCGCAATAAGACATGGTGTCTTCAAAACGAAGTGCAAACTTTGCTCAAGTGATCATCTCATGATCCGGTGTTTTCCAGTGTACACAGTGCATGAATGTAGTGAACTCCATTTCTGCATGTGTTTTTCACATTTGCATAATTTTCAGATTTACTTTTGCATCCAAATTAGCGATTTAAAAGCAAGGTGCAAAAGAGGAACCCTGTTTTTTAATAAACTTTCTAGATCTTGTAGACAGTGTGGACATCCATTCTTCTCTTTTTATCCGGCAATTAAATTATCCCAATTCTGGGTTTTGGATATGAACACCTACTTTGTTTTTGGAACTAAACTCTGACAGGAAGGCATAACTTCAGGAGCAGGATGAAGCAGACCTGTCCTACAACATCAAGCTAAAACTCTTGATACCCCCATAGCAGCCAGGGCCTCCATCTCCTTCAGCATATCGGGCCAGTGCTGCGGCCACTCTCTCTTGATCATCTCAACTACTATGCGTGAGAGCGCATCCTTAACATGACATTCCTCTTGCAGAATTGGATGTGTACCCTAAAACAGGACATTAAGCCATATAAATAAATAAGAAATCTTCATAAAGCATGCAATAAGATAATTGAGTAGAGACACTTCCAAGATGCTCACATCTGACAACAGGCCCATAGTGCAGTTCTTCAGCCGGAGCTTTTCTTGCGGTGCCATGTTATTCCACTGAAACCTGTTCATAGAAGAATGTGTTCAGTTTAGTGTTCAATGTTCACATCCACCCATTTTGGGATATGGCATAAAAAAAACCTGAATGGAAAAAATGTGCATAAAAAACTCAAACGCTCAACTGCGGCGGATTTCTATTTTTTTTAATCTAATAAGACAACATGTATTTAAACTATGAAACTATGATTAAATCCCTTAATACACTAACTTGCGTGACACTGCCTAAACAGAGAATGTGATTGGATAACTGGACTAACTAGCGAACCAATCACATCGCGCAGCATCTCAAATGTTGGTTTGGTGGTTCTGAAACACCTGAGCCAAAGTCTGTCATCAGAATGCAGTGTTTCCCATACATTGATTTATTTGTGGCGGCCCACCCCAACATCAATATTGACCGCCACAAATAGATTTTAGTGCTTCCCATTCATTAACTAGACTGTGGTACTGTAAGACTGTAATATCACATTCGTTATCTAACTTCTCATAATATCATAAAAGGTCTTTAATGTCGTGTTTTGTGCCATTGCTGTCAAACAAACTAAAATCGAAAGTGCGAGAAGGCTTTGTGTCCTTAATCAAAGGACTGTGTTTGTGTCTCTATTCACAGTGAATGAATGCAGTGAACTCCATCTGTTCATGTGCTGAGTTTAGTGTGCATTTGGGATCGCAGTTATGCATTGTTTTCACATTTGCATTGTTAATGATTACAGAATTTCGCTAGACTTGTAATGAGACGCGTTTGAAAACTTATTTTCCGTCAAAATAAAAGCTCACAGGTAGGGGTGCACCGAATTTTCGGCCGCCAAAAATGTTCGGCCGAAAATGGCATTATTGGTTTCGGGCCGAAATAAAAAAAAAACAGCCGAAAACGTTAACCGAAAATGAATGTCACCCGCCCCTCCCATTCGTGCGCAAGCGCTTAGGTTTCACTTACGGTCAAGCTGTTATCACGCGTCTGCCTATCAAAGATAGGGATGTCTCCCGCATATTGATAGCGGCTCCCTGATGCCCACAAATTAGTTCAAATCTCCCGGAAGAGCGAGCGAGCAAGAGCTCGTGCTCCAAACCATGTAGCGCGCGCACGCCAGACAGCGAGAGACCTTGTGTGTGTGTGTGCTAGTGTGCCACATGAAGCGCATGTAAGACCCCCAGTCCAATTTTCTGTGTGTATAGCAGTTACATTAAAATTTGCGTAGCACTGCACAACTGTTTCCTAAGGCTACATAGGCTTACATGTTGTTTACAGTTTGAGTTTGGATTAAGTTCTAGTGCTGTTTTTGCACTGTTGTTTTGCACAGCAATTTAAAATGTAAGTAAAAAATTGTTTACATGCAGCAGCAGAATAAAGGCCCACTGCCATTCTGTGATTTTGTGTGCAGTTATTCAGATAATTGTGGATCTTTTTGCACAGCTGTTAAAAAACTATTTTATTTGATGGAACATAAAACTTGAAGAATAATATTATTTGGTATTATTATTTATATTTATTGTTAAAAATATTTTAGGTTTTGTATTGTATATATATATATATATATATATATATATATTAGTTTAAGTTTTTAAAAGAAGCCATTTTCGGCTTCAGTTTCGGTTTTCGGCCAAGTGCATCCTAAATTTTCGGTTTCGGCCCAGAATTTTCATTTCGGTGCATCACTACTCACAGGTTTCTCTCATGCGTATAGAAATTAGGACAATTTATTTTTCAGTGCATTTGTTTTACAATATATGGCTATTACTGTCATAGGAATAATATTATAACAACATTATTATTATTATTATTGTGTACTGTAATGTAGACAGACACTGATTCACAACTGAAAAGAGGTTTGAGTCCCCTTTAAAGTTCAGGTACAAGTCAATGCACTAACTTTTTTGTGTGTTCAATTTGCACACTGAATATAGGTTGGAGCTCTTAACTTTGAACTCTCAAAGTGCACCGGATTGATGAATTTAACTTTAAAATGTACAAAATGTTCTTACAGGGGGCATGACCCCGGACCCCACTAGAGGGACCGAGATACACCTAAAACAGATTCACAAAATCCTGTGGGAAACACTGGAATGGTTTGGTTATATTTCCTGCCCAGGAGCGTATCGCATGATTGCGTTTCCAAAAAACAGCATCCGACCGCAAGATAACATGACAGCTTTTATTGCATTTGGGGTAGAAAAAGTGCTTTATTCACAATTGTTTTACATGCTACACTAATTTTGCACAAAAGTTAAATTCTCAACTTGGGTTGGAAACATAGGCTAGCTATTGATGTACGTACACACACACAAAGGTGTTTTAGACACTTACTTGACTACATGCTCCAGTATCTGCAGCCCAAAGTGTCTGACCACTGCCGTCTGTGATTTCTCCGCTAACTGAAGACCACATTCAACGCAGAAGGGACTTTTCTCTTTGAAATCTTCAATAAACTATAACAACAAAAAAACCTATTAAAACATTTAACAACAAGATCTAGTAGATCAGCATGTACCTCAGATTTGGGGTGACTGTTCAATACAGCAGAGAGAGCAGAAAATCTGCCTTAAATGATTTGTTTTATAAACAAGGTTCTTAGCACAGTCATATGCAATTAAAGGGATAGTTCACCCAAAAATGAAAATTCTGTCATCATTTATTCACCCTCATGTCATTCCAAACCTGCAAGACTTTTGTTCATCTTCAGAACACAAATTAAGATCTTTTAAACGAAACCACTCATTGCCATAACAATGTCAGCTCTGCGTGTCCTGAGGCTTCCTACACCGTAAACTAAACATAGTAACGAACAATGACGTTGATTTTACCATATCAACGCGAGCGCGAATCCAATGATGAAACACTGGAAGAACTAACGTTAGTTATTCAACCCGAACCTCCATCGCAAGGACGACTCGAGCAGGACTTTGATATCACTTTTCTCAGTGATACACTACTCAGTTTGAGGGACATTATGAGATGTTGCAGCTGTAATTTCTCACCATTAGCATTAACAAACTGCATGTCCATCAACAAACCGATTATTTTACTTGTACTCATTTATTTGCTGAGTATTTTCTAACATATTGCGGTGAACGTGTAAACTGTATCAATAACAGTGCATGTTTGCAATACATTAGCCGAGCTCTAGCGTGAATGACATAAACCTAAACATGTAACATAAACGTTGGTAAAACAAATCTTGCTCCATGTTAATCTTTACTCAAAAGTAGTGAGAACAACACAATCTGCATTAATAGACAGTTTTAGGTAATAAAAGTATTTCAGTAAGACAGTAATAATGTGAGTTAACCAGTTAGCAGGAGACATACACAATATAAAACTCAAATCCTTTGAACTCTGAGATTTGAGAAGCAGTCTTCAGTAAAATAAAGGGAACACGGCAAAAGTTTAGGATTATAATGCTGTGGTATTGTGGTAAAGATTAACTTTAACCACTGATTCTTCACATGGTCATCCTTGGGCAGTGAAAAAAAACTGGCTTTACCTTCACATTGTAGAGCACAGTGTCCTCTCGACATGATGCTGTCCAGTATCCACAGGAATCAGCTGTCGGTTTGAGGTTCAAGTTTTCCCTGGTGTCTGCGCGCGCAATAAGTGGGCGGGCAATATGCTAATGATTTGTCTTGACGTCACAACGAAACGGTTTATGACTCGTTGGAAAAACGATTCATTTCATTGACTCAGAGTCGACTCTTACTTTTGAAAGACAATAACTTTTTATACTGTGCACTTTCAGATTTAAAACTTTGGAGGATTTTTCATTCTTTTAGAGCTATGTTACACACTACATGAAAGGTCATTTTCAAAAATCCATAATAGGGGCACTTTAAATCTGTTCATCATATAAAGGGATCAAGTCTCTTCAGAAAATTTTGACTAAACCACTCAATTCATATGGATTAGTTTTGCGATTTCTTTAATAACATTTTTGAAGCATCAAAGTGGTAGTTGCATAACTGTCAATGGAGGGACAGAAATCTCACAGATTTCATTAAAATATCATCATTTGTGTTCTGAAGTTAAGCGAAAGTCTTGCAGGTTTGGAATGACATGAGGGTGAGTAAATGATGACAGAATTTACATTTTTTCATTCAACTAACTAATATTTCAACATATGGACACTATCAATATAACTTTTTTTAATAATAATATTTTAATTTTATAAAGTTTAAGTGATCCTGTGACCACCTTGTAAGTTTGCTGAGGCCCCCGGTCCCCTGGTTGAGAACCACTGGTCTAGTGTAATGTGTTGATCCGCACACAGCTATGTTTGTTTTATTTAATTATTTATAGGTTTTGGTCTTGCAATGACAATAATATTCATCTATGTCATTGTGTGGATCCGTTCTGCTGCATCCCTTGATGTATGATCAAGTGAATGTGCATTCAACATTGTATGTATGCTATGCGAGATGTTCATTGACACAACGTCGCCTAGTACAAACTTATTTTTGCTTCTTGATTGATATCGATAAGGTTGGTATTATAAAAGCAACACATAACATAAACATAAACAAAATATGATTACGACTTGATCGTTTGAATAAACATGAATGAAATCAAATCGGGATTTTCTAAAAAAAAAAATTATTCAAATGTGAACTCCATAATATGGATTTACGTATCAATACATACATAACAATCTGTATATTGTATTTGATAGAGGATAAATCACCTTAAGGGCCTCCAGGCGGTATGTCTGACTGGATTCTGCCTCCATCATCACATTCACAGCCTTTATAAGCTCATCGCACAAAGGACGTATCGGTTCGGCCATGGCTTTAAGCACGTCCAGCAGACGGAATGTAAAACACCAGTCGACTAGTAAAATGTTACTGCACGCTTCGCTACTAGTTCAGCCTCTATGGATGTGCATTAAACAAAACGTGGTAGGTCTCTGCTGTCTGTGGACCGCCTTAATCAAGATGGCGGAAGTTACGTGCCCTCTGGGGATTGTAGTTTTTTAATGTTATTGACAAGCGCCACGTTAGTTTTACATCTATTCGCTGAATATGCGTTTTTCTGACTCTTTTCTATTAAAGCGACATTCTTACAAATATATTAAAATACCACAATTGTATATCGTAATTCATTATACTCTCACTTCGTTTTCAAACATGCCAGATCGCTTGATTTTATTTTAGAAAAAACTTTGTAACGTCATATTTGCATAAACATTTGATAGTTTTTTTTTTTTTTAAGCTCAAATCTACAAGTTTAGCTGTGTTCTTGTTAATACTAAAGTAAGTCCCTATGAAATCAAAATTAAAGTTGTTTGGCTTTTAGTGTGAATATGCTAACCTTAGTGTGTTATCCCTATAGTGTGCTCCAAAACAATGACAAATTTTGCATTCAAAACTTACCTCTCACTTCCGCAAAGGATCAGTGATTTTGAAAACATCACTGCAGCTTCTCAGAAGATTTTCTGTCCAATCAAATGCACACTAGAATCTGAAGTGTCCCGCCCCCTTCATTATAAATAGACGCTGAAGTTGCGGCTAAAATCCAATAATCGGTCACTTTTTCCACAGATGTAGCCTACTATTTTCTACATGGTGAATGGCACTAGGGTGCAGGAGCCATTTGTTGTATGGTAAAGTTTTTGTTGTCCACTGGGTGGCGCTGTTACTGTGTATAATTAGAGCACCTGAGCAACAAGGGTGTGCGGTGCGTTGGTAATTGGGAAGCACACAGGTGGATTTTAGTTTTATGCTGTCTACAACAGGGCCGGTGTTCTGGCCAGGGTTGTGGACTCGAGTCGCATGACTTGGACTTGACTTGGACTCGAGTCCCAAATTTGATGACTTGCGACTCGACTTGACATAATCAAAGATGACTTGCGACTCGACTTAGACAACAATGACTCGCGACTTGACTCGGACTTGAGCCCTGTGACTTGGAAAGACTTGACCTACCTTCTAAAACCACAGATTAGAGTTGTAATAATCACTGTAGTATATAGCACTGTATCATTGACGCATGATCACATCTATCTATCTATCTATCTATCTATCTATCTATCTATCTATCTATCTATCTATCTATCTATCTATCTATCTATCTATCTATCTATCTATCTATCTATTTTATATGTAGCCTATCTATCTAATAATCTATATGTATCTGTAATATATGTATCTATCTATTAATATATATATATATATATATATATATATATATATATATATATATATATATATTTCTACCAATGCATCTATTAATGTGTCACTATATGTACTCTGTGTGTCTCTAAGTCAATGTGTAAATGTAAATTAAATCCTAAATATAACTAAACAAATCGCACTATAAATGTCACTATATCACCAAAAATCCGCTATCTCAAAACCAAACTCCTCTCACAAAAACCCACGATATGAAAATGCGTTGACAAAACTTTTATACTGTGTGATTGTGTGATTTGTTCCCGAACTGACCAATCAATGAAACCCTGATTCGGCGGAGCACTCCACCTAGACGCTTCATTTAGCCGTTGTCACGTGACGTGGGTGTTTTGAATCACGCTTCGGATCAGTGTTTCGAATCATCTTTGCTTCGGGATCTCGCAAAGCTTCGGAACGTCTGTTTCGCGCCAGCCATCCTTATGGTTGGCATGTCTGCGAATTGTTAGATTAAGGTGTGCACAAAGGAGATGTCGGGCAGCTGCTCGACGATCTCGCCTTTGGAGAAGACTGATGATTTTATTCTCAAACAAAGCAAGTATTACTACTTAAACAATTAAGATTACCCCAGAAAGAATTTCATTACTAGCCCATCCCAACACTTATGCACAATAATTATGACAAATGCTGTGACCAACAGTTAATTATGTATATATATTATAATAATGTTATTATTAATTATGTAGTTTTGTAAAACAAGCAAACTTTTGTATTATCATATGACATAGCTATGCATGAATACACGCTAGACAAATGCAGATGATGTAAATACATTTTTATTCATGAAATTCATATTTTATTTAGTGACAACAATATGAAACATGAATAAAAATAAGTGAATGAATAAAAGAAATCATCACAATAAATAAATACATATACAAGTCAATACCACATGAAACATTGTTTTTGATTGTTTTGTTCTAACAAACTATGATGTATTTATTGCAGGCAGTGAACCCCACATCATACTGCCATCTCAATAGAGCTGTTCCCATTTTGCGGCTTTATCTTGATGAGGCAGCTGACCACCGTTCCCACCTTCGCCTGTCTATGCCGTCCATCAGGTCCCTGATTGCTGCAGTCAGACCTGGATCTGACCTTGGATGGGAACGGGAGATTGAGGTCCTTGTGTTCCTGCACTGGCTGGCCCATGCAGCATCCTACAGGGTGGTGTCGCAGACCTTCGATATCCCAAAGACCTCTGTGCATGACATTGTGCACAGAGTGAGCAAGGCCATCATGGGAATTTTGAGGAGGGTGATCTGCTTTCTGACCGGAGATGACTTGGAGGCAGTGGGAGCAGGATTTGCACAGCTGTCTGGGTCACCAGCTTCCAGCAGAGTAGTTGGTGCAATAGACGGCTGTCATATCCGTATCAAACCTCCAGCAAATAACTCCCACTGTTACTTCAACAGGAAGCTGTTTCACTCCATCCAACTCCAGGCCATCTCTGATTACCGGGGGAAATTCCTTGATGTCTTTGTGGGATATCCTGGGTCTGTGCACGATGCCAGGGTGCTGAGGAACAGCCCTGTGTATGCTGGCAACCTTTACCCACCTGCAGGCAAGTGCATCCTCGGGGATGGAGGCTATCCTTGCCTGAGTGCACCCATCTGCCTCATCACCCCTTACAGAGAGCCTGTACAGAACCCTGTGCAGGCTCGTTTCAACAGCAAGCACTCCCGTGCCCGCAACATCGTGGAGAGAGCTTTTGGGATGCTGAAGACACGCTGGCGCTGCATTTTCTTCAAGGCCTTGGAGGTGCCCTGCCTTCGTGCCTGAGATTGTTGCGTGCTGCGCTGTGCTTCACAATCTCGCTCTAGCCGATGGGGACATCGTTGAGCCAGAGGATGAGGAAGACCATGATGACGGCCCCCCTGATCCTCACAACCTTGCAGCAAGAGTGGGAGAACAAGTGCGGGACAATCTGCAGTGTCTGCTCCAAACATCCCTGTGCCGGCTCTCCATGAGCATGACTACCTTTAAAACATTAAGAAAGATAAAAATGTTTTAAAATTCATGTTGTCAGCATTCAGTTTCTTGACAAATGTCATTTTATAGGTTTACAATTACATGCAAATATTTGTTAGAGCTTTAAAACCTTTTGTAGTGTATAGGGATAAACCAATGAACTGGTTAGAAGAAGATTGCTGGTCAATCAGCAAGGCTCTTTACTCCAGGTTTGTCCAGGGTCATTGTCCCTGTAAATAAATGGAGTTAATCACTTTTGATAAAAAATATGTCAAATGCATAAATGCGATTGATATTTGTAAAGCATTTTTTGAACCAGTCAAGGGCATAAACAGTCAAAGCTGCTTAGTTTGTCAAGGAATTACTATAATGCAAAATGCATACATAAATTTACTACAATTTATATTTGGTGGGTTAAAGGGTTAGTTCACCTCAACATATCAATACAGCAATTATTTACGGTTTACTATTTACTTATTTAATGTTTTTTATTGTTTAAATACAAAAGGGAATTTTTGTAAAGTTTGTTCTGCTGGTTTCATACAATATCAGTCAATGGAGCCCAACTTTCAGAAGCTTCATGGCATTATTTATTGACGCTTTTGAAGCTTCTGAAAGTCCATTGACTGATATTGTATTAAACCAAACAGTACAAACCTGACCAAAATCACCTTTTGTGTTCAGGAAAACAAAAAACAGAAAGATCAAACAACATCAAGGCGAGTAAATAATGACTATTGAATTATTACTGTAGTTGTTGCACAGTACTGTGTGTATATATATATATATATATATAGATTCCCATTTTTATTCACAAATTTAATTCACATCAACCCAAATGTGCAAAAGATCAGAAGATGTTTTTTGTCAAATAATTTATTTTTTGGCGAGCATCTGAAGAACAGAAAGGAACCTTTCATCCCTTTCGTTGGTTTCTCTTTCTCTCCTTTCCTCTCTCTCGACTGCCTCCCGGTGCCATCTCTCTTCTCTTTCTCTTACTTCTCTTTCTTGTCTTTCCTCTCTCTCTCGTCTCTCCCGTTCTCTTCTGTCCTCCTTCTCCTCCATTTCTCTCCACAGCCTCTCCTCCCTCTCAGCCGCCTTCCGCTCTCTCTCCTCTTCTCGCTCCTCCATGTCCCGGATCAGCTCCTCCACATCTATAGCCCTTTTCCTGGCTCTTGCTGGCTCTGGCCTCACTGAGGATGAAGAGACCACAGCAGCATCCGGCCCACATGAGGCAACGAGGGCAGGAGGAGAGATGGAGGGTCTGCCCCCAATTGCCTCATCCATGGCAGGGTACCACTTCCAGGATGCTGCTGTGGCCTCTCCATCCTCAGTGCTCACCCCCGTCTGCGGACATTTCAGATCCTGCAAAAATGCACAAGCATGATACAAAAGCAGTCATTTTAACAGCACAATATTTAATCATTTAATTTATGTATTAGAAGTAACAAAATGATCTTACTTTGTATTTTTGTTTCAGGTTTTCCCATTTTTTTTTAACAAACGCCGCCGTCACCCTGCCTTGCAGGCTCTGCTCCTCCACAAAAGATCTGCAGCAAGAGAGAAATCAAGAATTAAAAAGTTATATCTCTCTTTGAAAATACAATAATTGAAATGTACTGCAAATAAAGTATTCAATTGATTTTTAAATATTTCTGTATACTCACTCAAAGCCTTTGATGGCAGCATTACGCTTTCCGGTGAAGAGCGCTTCATGAGCCACTCTCCACCGGATAAGCAGCCGCGTGTGCTCATCCGTCCCTGTAACATCCAGACAAGACTCACGTTACCTCTGTGATTTATGAGCTCAATACTACATTTACATGTTGAGGTTGTAGCTAATAAATAGCTTTTTATCCATCATAAATGTTTTTCAACAGTACTAATGGATAAATGAAATAGATTACTTATGTTTAGTTACTTTATGTAAAATGCATTAAACTAATAAAAACAGTGTTAACAACAGTGAATTCTCCTAAACAATAGTACACACACGTCACTCAGATGTCTATTTCATATCAGTTACACGTAGTAATCTTGCCAGATTTTGAATAAATATTTAGTAATGGTATTTCAGATGTATACGGTTTAAAATGTATGCAAATACAGTTTAAAGACGTATGTGTCCTTACGGAGCTCCTCTATCCAATAAAATGTGATTTACGGCAAAATCACAAATTTACCATATTATATAGCGTCTTTGCACCTTCAACAGTTCAACAATTTACAGTACAGAAAGTTAGTTCAACACATGCGATTTGGTTTGTATTTGTAATACTCACATTTGAAAACACTCTCGTCCACCCTTTCCGTCATGTTTGAGTATGAAATATCTACTTCTTGTTCTTTTTTATATCGTATCCTCTCGCGTGGCCTCCTGGGATAGATGAGTACAAACTGAAAAACACTCAAATGTCTGGGCGAAAGCAGGAGATCATCCGGGAACTTCTCGCATACTCTTTTAGGAATACTGATGTTTCGAACGTACTGCTTCCCTCACGTACTGTTTTCGCCTACTATATAGTAGGAAAGTAGGCATATTCGAACGCACTATCGTCCAAATCTCGCGATAATTAGTACGTCAACCAGGTAATTCTCGCCTACTCTTTTATGAATACTGAGGATTCGAACGTACTTTTTCGCTCGCCTACTATATAGTAGGGAAGTATGCGATTCCGAACGCAGCCTGTATGATAATGGATCATGACTAGTCTTTGGCTGTACGTTCTGCCAGCTCAACAAAGCGCAAACGTACGGGTGAAAAAAATGACCCGAGAAGATTTTGGGACCATAGAAGAAGCAAGAGACGTGTAAATGTCGCGACAGTAAACCTTGGAGAAGCCTTTGAAAGATGGCGAAAGCTTCGTGACAAGCTCGCACTGCAGAGAGATGCTGATCTCGCTTGCGTTTTAATAAACAGGTAAGTTAAGTAACAAAAGAAATGTTTAACACTATAATTCGATAAGTACAAACCCATAGCAATAAATCTTATGCTGTGTTCACACCGAACGTGAATTTAATTATTTGCGCGAGTAGATTACATACAAAGTCAATGTAAAGACGCGAATAGACGCATCATTCGCGCCGGGTGTCGCGTGTGCCGCGAATGTCTTCCGCGCAAGTTGAAAATTTTGAACTCGAGCGAATGTTCAAGCGTCTATCTTGACGCGATAGACGCGTATTTGACGCTCTATTCGCGTTCGGTGTGAACACACCATTATGGTCACATAAGATGCATATAAGTCACTCAACTTATAGGTATGTTGACATAGCGACCACACGCACAACATTCTGTCTCACACATTAGCTAACGTTACTGATAAGTTTGTTAACTAACTGTAGCTCGCGGCTATTTCATTAGGTTGACATTATATAAAGTGAAAAGCCGTAACTAAACGTAACAACAATAGAGATGTAATATAACACAATACCTCGTCAGTGAACATGTTTTCTGCTGGAGATGCCAGATTCGCTGCTTGACAGTGACCATGACAACAACTCCCATGAGCCCACGCACTTTCCGGACGTCATCAAAGTACGTCTTTTGTTATTATTTTGATTGAGTGACCCCTGGGGTGTATTCCAGAAAGCAGGTTATGTGACTTACCCGGGTAAGTTTAGGAGTAAGTAAGCGGATAACCTCTGCTTTCGGTTCCAAAAATGGAGGTAACTTTCGGGTTATGTAAGTAACCATAGCAACTGACTCTCTGAGGATAACCTGCTCCGGAGCAGGTTATGTTGCAGGGTTAGTTTGTTTCAGAGAGATTTCCGAGCATGGTGTGCCCTTTTTGATGAGGATCCTGTGGACGTAGAGGCACAGATTATACAGTAATAGCGTTACCGTTTTTCAAAAGAATCGTTAATTTATTTAACGAAGATTTTGAAACCATATATAGCAAACGTGACCCATCGCGGATTAGCGCTTAACACAGAGCACATTTTGTGCATTGCCCTTCGCTTTTTTGCGACGGGGAGTTTTTTGTATACAATAGGCGATGCAGAGCATGTGGGAAAGGCAACTGTGTGTAAAGCTGTTCGTACAGTATCCATTGCACTCAAACGGTTCCTACACACTTTTGTGCAGTTCCCTGGCCATAAACCACTGAGGGTCATTAAAGAGGAATTCCACAGAGTGGCGGGTTTGTCCGTTCCATGATATTCTATGACAGACCATTTTAGTTACACAGTTAATCTATCCATACTGTATACAGTCACAATAATTTTAAATGTTTCTAATTATAGCCTATAACTTTCAATTTCAGGGTTCCCAAATGTGATTGGGTGCATTGATGGAACCCACATTCCCATTATAGCTCCTTCAGTCAATGAAGGAGACTGTTAATAGGAAGTCAATCCATAGCATCAATGTGCAGGTGACAATAGATTTTTGGGGTGCTAAATGTTTGGGTGTTTAAATCACCCTCATTACTGGTCCCCACTAACTAGGTAATAGTGATGCAACCCACCTCATCACTAATGTTGAAGTCAAATGGCAAGGGTCTGTATGATGCCAGAATGTTTAGGGAGTCATCATTGTGCCACAAATTTCAACAGGGTATGTTTTGCCTTGCACAATGTTTTTTTTTTTATTTTTTTTATTTTTTTTATGCAATTATATACACTTTAACTACCTTTATAGGACACTTCAATGGTTACTTGCTGGGGGACAGAGGGTACCCTTGTCTGCCCTATATGATGACACCCTACCCTGAACCTGAGCCTGGACCACAGGCACAATTCAACCCGGCCCACAGCAGAACACGGGTCAAAATGACCAGGCATCCTGAAGGCAAGGTTTCAGTGCCTGCATGGGCTCAGGGTCAGCACAGAAAGGTCATGTGACATCACAGCTGCTTGTGTTGTTCTTCACAACATTGCCACACTGAGAGGTGAGAGGGCCCCCCCTTCTCTCGATGAAGATGGCCAAGAGGAACCTCCAGTGAACCCAGTAGACCCAAGAGATGGCAGGGTGGTACGAGACATGATTTGCCAAAATCACTTTAATTAAAACCAGTTTACAGTCAAGTGTTGTTCATGGTTTCTTTATTTCCTGTAACAAAAGACATTTGTATTTATTGCTTTAGATTTCATTCAACAACAAATGACAGATTAATGTTCACGAACTGTTTCCCACCTTAAGCTGGTGCTCCAGCAATTCAATTTCAAGTCTGGCCTTTTTTAGGTTAAGCCTTTTCTCCTCCATTTGAAGCTGTATAAGGTCCATCTCCATGTCACTTTTTCTGATTTGCTTTTGAAAGTGGACCTTATACAGCTCTTTGGCAGGCAACTAGAAAGACAGAATAATTAAACATGACTGAAAAAGTCTGTAATACAAACACAGACCAAATATTTAAATGAGGAAGGAGAACTGCAGATCATTTCTTACACTGCTAAGATTCTGTGTGGAGGTTGATGGACCCTCATTTGTATTAAAATCTCCTGCCATATTCTGTAAAATGACAATGACAATTTATTTATGCTCTTATGTAAAAAAGGGGGAATGCATTGTATGCATCATACCTCTATGGGCCTCCCCACATTTTCTGTTTCTGTCACAGCAGAAGTGGTCTCTTCATCGTCATCCTACAGTGAAAATAAGGAAGGATGCTTGGTCTAGCAAACAGAAACCTGAACACAATAATCACTTACAACTGTGACAGAGTGTGGTGTTGCAGGAGGATCCAATAATACAATGTGGCCATCAGCAACTGCAAGATAATTAAACCAATAAGATAATCATGCATATTCAATACTCAATGTATATTCTTAAACAAATATAACTAATAAAGAAGGACATTAGGAACATCTAAGAGTACTAGTAATAGTATTACAGTATACAGCATATGCAGTCAAAGCAGCATGCATACTGCACAAGTGAATCAATGACTGTAAAATGCATTTAAAATGCCTTTTTAAAATGGTGACAGTGTTGATGATTTTCTTTATTAAAAACACTGACAAAAACAGTGAAAACATCAATAAATCATAAGTATTAATATGGTACACCTACATTTTACTAAGCCACTTGTCTTGGTAGCTGAGTCTGACGAACTGCCCCCTGGAATCCCATCGACCACAGGTCGCCCTTTATTAAGGGACAGTGCCAGCTCCTCAGCTCGGGTGAGGGTTAGTAGTTTATTAAGGGACAGTGCCAGCTCCTCAGCTCGGGTGAGGGTTAGTAGTTTATTAAGGGACAGTGCCAGCTCCTCAGCTCGGGTGAGGGTTAGTAGTTTATTAAGGGACAGTGCCAGCTCCTCAGCTCGGGTGAGGGTTAGTAGTTTATTAAGGGACAGTGCCAGCTCCTCAGCTGGGGTGAGGGTTAGTAGTTTATTAAGGGACAGTGCCAGCTCCTCAGCTCGGGTGAGGGTTAGTAGTTTATTAAGGGACAGTGCCAGCTCCTCAGCTCGGGTGAGGGTTAGTAGTTTATTAAGGGACAGTGCCAGCTCCTCAGCTCGGGTGAGGGTTAGTAGTTTATTAAGGGACAGTGCCAGCTCCTCAGCTCGGGTGAGGGTTAGTAGTTTATTAAGGGACAGTGCCAGCTCCTCAGCTCGGGTGAGGGTTAGTAGTTTATTAAGGGACAGTGCCAGCTCCTCAGCTCGGGTGAGGGTTAGTAGTTTATTAAGGGACAGTGCCAGCTCCTCAGCTCGGGTGAGGGTTAGCAGTTTATTAAGGGACAGTGCCAGCTCCTCAGCTCGGGTGAGGGTTAGTAGTTTATTAAGGGACAGTGCCAGCTCCTCAGCTCGGGTGAGGGTTAGTAGTTTATTAAGGGACAGTGCCAGCTCCTCAGCTCGGGTGAGGGTTAGTAGTTTATTAAGGGACAGTGCCAGCTCCTCAGCTCGGGTGAGGGTTAGTAGTTTATTAAGGGACAGTGCCAGCTCCTCAGCTCGGGTGAGGGTTAGTAGTTTATTAAGGGACAGTGCCAGCTCCTCAGCTCGGGTGAGGGTTAGTAGTTTATTAAGGGACAGTGCCAGCTCCTCAGCTCGGGTGAGGGTTAGTAGTTTATTAAGGGACAGTGCCAGCTCCTCAGCTCGGGTGAGGGTTAGCAGTTTATTAAGGGACAGTGCCAGCTCCTCAGCTCGGGTGAGGGTTAGTAGTTTATTAAGGGACAGTGCCAGCTCCTCAGCTTGGGTGAGGGTTAGTAGTTTATTAAGGGACAGTGCCAGCTCCTCAGCTCGGGTGAGGGTTAGCAGTTTATTAAGGGACAGTGCCAGCTCCTCAGCTGGGGTGAGGGTTAGTAGTTTATTAAGGGACAGTGCCAGCTCCTCAGCTCGGGTGAGGGTTAGTAGTTTATTAAGGGACAGTGCCAGCTCCTCAGCTTGGGTGAGGGTTAGTAGTTTATTAAGGGACAGTGCCAGCTCCTCAGCTCGGGTGAGGGTTAGCAGTTTATTAAGGGACAGTGCCAGCTCCTCAGCTGGGGTGAGGGTTAGTAGTTTATTAAGGGACAGTGCCAGCTCCTCAGCTCGGGTGAGGGTTAGTAGTTTATTAAGGGACAGTGCCAGCTCCTCAGCTCGGTGAGGGTTAGTAGTTTATTAAGGGACAGTGCCAGCTCCTCAGCTCGGGTGAGGGTTAGTAGTTTATTAAGGGACAGTGCCAGCTCCTCAGCTCGGGTGAGGGTTAGCAGTTTATTAAGGGACAGTGCCAGCTCCTCAGCTCGGGTGAGGGTTAGTAGTTTATTAAGGGACAGTGCCAGCTCCTCAGCTCGGGTGAGGGTTAGTAGTTTATTAAGGGACAGTGCCAGCTCCTCAGCTCGGGTGAGGGTTAGCAGTTTATTAAGGGACAGTGCCAGCTCCTCAGCTCGGGTGAGGGTTAGCAGTTTATTAAGGGACAGTGCCAGCTCCTCAGCTGGGGTGAGGGTTAGTAGTTTATTAAGGGACAGTGCCAGCTCCTCAGCTGGGGTGAGGGTTAGTAGTTTATTAAGGGACAGTGCCAGCTCCTCAGCTGGGGTGAGGGTTAGTAGTTTATTAAGGGACAGTGCCAGCTCCTCAGCTGGGGTGAGGGTTAGTAGTTTATTAAGGGACAGTGCCAGCTCCTCAGCTTGGGTGAGGGTTAGTAGTTTATTAAGGGACAGTGCCAGCTCCTCAGCTGGGGTGAGGGTTAGTAGTTTATTAAGGGACAGTGCCAGCTCCTCAGCTGGGGTGAGGGTTCGTAGTTTATTAAGGGACAGTGCCAGCTCCTCAGCTGGGGTGAGGGACGGTGGAGGTGGACCCCCACCTGTTTTACGGGCCTCAGCCTTCTTTCTATTGGCTACATAGAAAACTAAATTACATTAAATACTAAATTACATGGCGTCAGTAACAAGTTTAGTAAGTTTAGAAAATATTACCTTGCTGGAGAATGTTTTTGTGTTTCATTTTTCCTTGGCTCACACTTCTAGCTCCAGAAAGATTACACCTGATAAAACAAGAAGCCAACATATAAGCTAGCCAATTATGTGCATTACTACTGTAATATTAAGAAATGTATGGAGGCCAACAAGTAAATACTTGTCTATTTTTACTACATGCTCCAAAGAATTTTTGCGTCACAATGAAAGGGGAAAATAGCCCATTTATAATTTTCTAAACTCACGCATTTACTCTGTCTGTTATTTTTTGCCAAATGCCAAGCCAACTCTCTTTCTTTTGCTGATGCAGCAGTATTGCTTTTTTTAGTTATAATGGGCTTATAGTCTTCATAAGCAAGTATTAAAACCTCCAACTCAGTTTCACCGAAATACGTAGCTCGGTTTTTTTCTCCCTTGGTTTCCATGGTGACTCCTGAAATCGGCGATCCATTGAAAATGTCTTTATGTACTCGCCGTGCGCGCGCATTAACTCTGGGTTACCAATAGGAGGTTGATTAAACTAACTCTTCACAGGTGTTTTGGAACCGACATACCCCGAATAAGCAGGTTTTGGGTTAATCAACCCAGAGTTCAGGGTTAATCAGATGGTAAATTAACCCAGCTTTCTGGAATACACCCCTGGTGGCCAAAAGTTACATACTGTGCGTTTAAGTTTGCTGATGATTCTGTTATTGTCAGCTTGCTATCGGGGAATGAGCGGGACCATGGGCCAGTCCCTAGTGACTTTGTAGAGTGGTGTGATGGTTCATTTTTACAGCTTAATGTATCTAAAACTAAGGATATGGTCATTGACTTTCGCAGGACACCACCTCCCCCTACAGTCACGGTTATTAAGGGCACGGATTTTGAGTCCGTGGAGATATACAAATATCTTGGAGTCATTTTAGACAACAAACTGTGTTTTGAACCGTTGGTTGATGCGGTCTCAAAGAAATTCCAACAAAGAATGTACTTCTTTAGGAAAATTAATACTTTTAATGTTTCTTCAGACATGATGATTCTGTTTTAATCGTGCTTTCATTGAATCGGTTTTATCTTTCTGCATATCTGCTTGGTTTGGAAGCCTCTCCCTGACAAATAAAAACAGACTTGGTAGTCTGGTCAAAGTGGCGAGCAAGATTTCCAGGAGAAGTCAGGCTCAACCAGGGGAGTTATACATAAAACAGGTCCAGAGGAAAGTTAGAGCTATAGCTCATTCACAGGATCATCCCCTTAGAACAGAGTTTGAGCTTTTGCCCTCTGAGCGGCGTTATCGAGTTCCTAGCAGCAGAACAAAGAGGATGCACATATCTTTCGTTCCGGCAGCTGTGAGGCACCTTAATGGCACTTAGCACTTTATATTAACTTGCACAAGTTGCATTTTTGCACTTGATGGTGTCCTGTACTTTATTTATTTATTTATTATACATTATGTACATTGGGCGCTAATGTGAATTCCTTCTTTGCTGGTTGGTTTTGTTGGTGAGTGTTGTTGTATGTTATGTGCTTTATGTTGAGCATTTGCTGCAAATTCAATTTCCCCTAGGGGACAATAAAGGTACTTTGACTGATTTTGACTTTGATCAGTGACCAGATTTAACTGGCAGGAGGCGCTGTAAACACTTGTTTCAACCGTCCCGACAGTGCCTCCTTCCAGTTAAACCTGTTTTGCCCTTAAACTAAAAAACTCTTATATTACACAGTTAAGTGTGTGTTTTAGTACTAATACACCTTCCGAATTATCATTACAATGGCACATGAAAACATAAATACAACTTGTCAGTAAAAAAAAAACGTACCGCACGAAAGAATTCTCTAACTGCACTCAAAAACTGTTTTCCGGCTCTAACTTTAAAACGGCATGACGTAAAGAATGGGTCTGTTCGGCATTGCGTGCTGTACGTGCTGACGAAATTTGACGTACATGACGTGAGTGGTTTTCAAGGAAATCTCAATGTTTCATCCGTCCCGCGTTTCAATCGTCCCGGCTCTCCCCTATGTACAATTTCTGTATTAAAATCCCCCCCACCCCCCACTAGAACAATGTTATACATTTTGTTGACTTGTGTACTTACATTATCCCAAATGTTTCAATCCAGAGACATTTTAACCAGTGTGAAACCCCGTGTCATTACGTCGCCTGTCAATTACATCATACCCGCGTTACCCTCGATTTCTGCTTTTACTTCTGTAGAAACCATGGAAACACAAAGGATGTTTTATTAGACATGTGAGCAACTGTTTGGATACCTTTATCGTCAGAAAACTAATCATTGTTATATAGCTCAACACGGTTAGTCTTACCGGAAGTAACATGTTTGTTTCATGCATCGGAAATACTATTCTGTCAAGTGGCTAACATAGCAAAATCCGAATGAGCTTTATTTGTAGTAACAGAAAAACAGCATTTTCTCCACCATACAATATATTTTAAAATGAATTGCATGGTTTTAGCAACACAAGTCATGCAGATTTGACTACTAAGATAATATTGATGTAGCTGCAGTGTGCAACAAGGGTCTCACACCAGCCACCAAACGAAAGCACAGATAACTGCTAACCTAACTTTCACCACACTCAAATGTTTAGTAAGATTGTTTTGACCAAGAAAAACACCCCTGCCCCACAATTTTAATTAATCAAATAAAGTGACCTGTATGCGTAGTAATTCAAACTACGCATTAATAAAATTTTAATTTTAAGTAATTCATTAATAAAATAATGTAAATTTAAGTGATAAAACTTTTAGGGAAGTAGGAGGCAAGAACCGGCAAACATGACATTAATCTTAAAATAAACAAACAACAAACCGAAAGTAGCGACAGCAGCATATAAGCATAATTAAAACAGCAACGTAAAAATATCCCAGGCCTGGGTCCTCATTTATAACCATTGCGTAGCCTACGCACAAAACAGGCCCTGAAAGAGGCGTACGCCACTTCCGACGCACAAGTTGTGATTTATAAAAACAAACTTGACGGGAAAATTTGCGCATCTGCAACTCTGACCCATGCGTACGAACATTTTGGAGATGGAGCAGTTTGGCGACACCGATGGTGAGCTGGAGTTACGTGTCTTTTTGGTCACTTTTAGACAGAAAATCTAAAAAATATATACAGTACATATACAGAAAGATAATACAAATATAATTTCACTCACCAAGCCTATCACATGAAGCAAACATCCATCCCTTCTTAAATGTCCGCGCCAGCGAGCGGGTTGGGCCGTGTAGTGAAACTGACGCATAGCATAACGCATCTAAAGCCGTAAATCTTCATTATAAGTCCTAATCATAAATACAGTTCATGTTCACAATAACAGTTTAAATAAATAAAACAATGATTTAAACTTTGTTTTACTTCTGTTGTATAGATTTAGATTAAATATGCCATTCTGATTAATGGAGTCAAACACTTAAATTACATGAAATCATTACTGAGAAGTTACAACATTTTTTATATTCAATAAATAGAAATATTTGTTGTGGATGCAATGCTTTCGAACACTTTTCCTCTGACATGCTGTGTTTTAATGTATTAACTAAATAGATAATTGCTTATGATAATAGCAGATTGTCTGAGAAAATAGTTTCGTGCAAATAATTCACAACAAGGTATACCTGTTTCCATTAAAAACATAAATAAATTAAAAATACTCTTTGGCCAGTGGAAAAGATTGAGAAAAACTTTCTCCGAAATGTATTTTACACTATTTGATTTATTTATTCAAAAACAAGGCAAGGATAGGCTACTCAATGATTTTTAATAATGTAACTAATGTGACAGCACATCCACATTTCATATTTTCCTAATGTCTTGTACCTTAAACATGTTATCACGTGGATGAATAATCATATGCAAATGATATGCAGATGAGGATATGCATAGTAAAACTAGGCGTTGTAAGCTCCATATATAGTTGTTTTGGGGAGGAGACGCATGTGCACACAATCTTCCGCTAACTGAGATTTATAAAGTGAATTCTGCGCAGGTTCTGGCGTACGCACGGTTTTACAAGTCAGAATATTTTTTTGCGTACGCCATTTTTGGCTTTCTGGCGCACGTACACTTTTAGTAAGGATCCTACGCACAGTTTTATAAATGAGGCCCCTGGTCTTCTCTCGCCCTTCACTGTCATCCCATGGGACTCGAGACTGGTGTGTCGCACAGGTATCTGGCTCTCATTAGCAGTCACTCCACCGGACTCGTTCCGCTCCCACGGCTTTCGGCTTCGGCCTGATTCATACTACAGTAATGTTAATAAAACTTGAATAGCTCATCTATGAACATGATTTCTTCCTGAGTCCCATCAGATTGCTTTCATTCAGCAGTGGAGGTGAAGACGACTCTTTGGACGCTTATTCACGGCATCATTTGTTACTATTTTGAATAAGTGACCTCTGGGGGGAAACATTCATACTGTGTCTTTAGAAACAAGGTAGTTATTGAATCAAAGAACTGGTTCAAAATGAATGAATTAAAACTACAACTGTTACAACCGGCTCATTCTGCACTTTTGTAATTTGTTAATTTGGTTCAATATCCCATCTAGGCATGCTTTTTGGCTCATTTGGTGCTTCGCAAGGAGCTTGTGTGCTACTTCGGATGGGCATCTTACATCGTCAACACGGAACTAAAGTTTGCTTCTGTGAACCAGCTCGACCGGTTAGCGGCTTAAAAAAACGATTCGTTCAAGAATTGAACATCACTAGTCCTAACACACTCTTCTTACTCTCTCTGGACTCTAATCACCAGCACCTCTTCCCAATCACTCTCATCAAGGACTGCATATAAACCCAGCACTCACACAAACACATGGTCTGGGCATGTCAGTGTTTAGGCATCAGCTTCAGACTACCATTACCATTTACCTGTGGATACTTACCTTGTTGCTCCTTCGTCTGCTCTAGCATCTTTGATCCCTCACCCTGGTGTGTTCACCCCCTTAGTGCTCAAAGTGGACCGGTACACACTTCTATATTTTAGGTTGTGACATACCCACACTTTTTCTTGTATACCGGCACTTCTCACATGTTGCTGGTATCAGGGGCGTCACTAGACCCTTTTCCTACTTAGCTCCCTAAAAAAAGTGTGATAAACTCTGAAATCTACAGTATAATTCGTGATTGCCTCAGTCCCCTTTAAACCTTTTATAAAATATAAAAATGGTGGCAGGCTTAGGCTCCTCCTCGTCTTTTAGTCAGCGCTATAGACCTTATTCAGAGCAGTGCCAGGACAGGTATGAAAGCAAGGCTGTGAGGGATACACTTACCGTGCTCTTTGTCATAAATGTTGTTATGTAATGTGATGCGGGAGTGATACGAGACAGTTTCCCATCCACTGTAAAGTTTTCGCAGCGTTCACCTCATCACACTAGTTTTCCTCCAGCGAAAACGAATGTGCAGACATTTAAAATGTTATTTTCATTTGAAAATGTAATTTTTCAATTAAAACGTCTTATTGCAGATTACTAGCCTGGCTAACGTCAGACCCACGTCTCATTGAGACGTTGTCACGGGGCGGCCGCGGAGAATAGTGTGAGGACTCAAGTGCAGAGGTGAAGAAGTGTTTAATTAAGTAAAACATAAATCAAACAAACAAAGGAAATCCAGGTCTCAAGAACTAAATAATAAATCCAGGAACATGACATGGCTGGCACAGAACTACACACAACTCAACACCCATAACTTTAACAATGAACGAGCACAGGACAGCAAACACAGGGAGACTAAATAGGAAAGCAAACAAAGAGGGTAACGAGGGAAACTAGGTGAAGCCAATAACGAGGTAACAAGGTGGGAGGTGCTAGACAATCCACAAGAGCACATGGCACACAGAGAACTCATGACAGCCATACACTCACAGTAAACAAGACCGTACACAAACACAAGACCAGGAATGTCACGGCTCTGTCACCAAACCAAGAATAACCAGAATAGCTGTGACAGAACCGTGACAGACGTGGGTCTGGGAACCACATGTTCATTTTCTCGTATTTGAGGCGTGGTTTACGAATGCCCAGAGCCGTTTATTGGGTGCTACGAATGTCTATCAAATGCGCCTGTACGTAGCTCAGAGCCAATCGTTTCAATTATACCAGATGACATATGTAGAGCGACAGAAATTAGACGAGGAAGAAGACGATGGGTCAGAGATTTATGTGTACACGATGGCGTTCAGCAACTATTGCCGTTTGTGCAAGACAAACATGAGGGTAGAAGGTATATATGGACACTCTACAGACAAACAAATATAAACAAACTGCTTCGGTGTGTCGCATAGACGTCGTCATCGTCTTGCTGCTCCCTTCCCGTTCTGTGATTGGTCTCCTCGCTGAGGCGAAAATCTGGTCCATGGAATCCAGGCTGCCTAGCAGCGTGAATAAAATTTTTTTGTTTTTTTTTGTTTGTTTTGTAATCTCTTTATTTTAATTTTCTTGAAGACAACACACACACACAATGCCACCAAAAAAGTAACTATACATGAATATAACTAAATATACTTTCTAAGCAGTACCATTGTAGCCTACATGCTACATTGAGCTAGGTATTTACAGCTTTTAAATTAGAACACCCCTCCCTCTCCCAATCCAAAACACGATTTGACTTTTCTAACTTTAGCTAGTGTGTAATGTTGCTGTTTGAGCATAAACAACATCTGCAAAGTTACAGCGCTCAAAGTTCAAAGCAAAGGGAGATATTTGCTTTTTAAAAATTCAATTTCTAAGGACTACAGCAAACAATCGGGTTTTGGACTACACGACATTCCTCCAGGTTTGCTGACGTCAGCATATCCCATTATTTGCATAAACCCATCCTCCGAGAATACTTAATAAGCGGGGCGAGGCCATTTTATATTGCTGTTTTGGAGATGAGTTGTCGCAATGCCGTCGAAACGCTGCTGTTATTTTCATCCGGATTGCAGGTCCACTTTGTTCCTAGGGACGAGGGAGTTAGGGATCAATGGTTAAAATTTATATTTAACTCGGTCCCTCATAATTATGACCCAAATCTCGCTCTCTGTGCTGCACACGGAGGAAAGCTTCCACAATCTTCGCGAGCTCAATGCATGATTCGCACATCGGCTTGTCCTGAAAGATGGAGCAGTTCCAACTTTAAAAACAGAAGCTTTTGTTTACGAGCCACAACCTGTAAGTATGATTTATTTTTCGTCGATGTGTTTTCCTGTAATAGTTCGTATTGTTAATTGTACATTGTAGCAAGGAAGTAAACAAATGACAACGCTGTTTGGCTCTGCTGGTTTGTTAAATGCTCATTCATACTTAACGTTATCTGACAAACACCTAACGTTACAAACTTTTTTTTAATCTCAACAGCGAACTTGGAAATAGAGTAAATTATTCTTTGATTAGAGCTTTTATATTTATCTACATGCTTGTTTATCTACAGACATGCTAAACATGGTTCTGTGTTTGATTTGGCAGCCGATGTTTAGTGTTCGTTTTGGGTTAATAGTTCTGTCGACAGATATTTGTCTACAATCGTTCTAAAAATACAAAAGTAACGGTGGCATACAGTCAGAAACGATCACTATAGATCCGCAGTCTTTACTTAAAAAAAAATTCCTTTGAGGACTGTAGTATAATTTGTTAGAACGATTATATGAAATTCTTGTTTATGAAGCTTATTTTTTTGTAATTCTATAATAACTAGTACGATTAAATAACAGCGTATCTAAAAAGTAATGAGAGAACAACAAAAAACAAACCTTTCTGAAACGTCGTTTAACAGCCATTCTTGAACAGGTTCTGCTCGATCATCTGCACTAACGTTTCCCCGGGTCCGATTGGTTTTATTGACGCCATTGTTTATAATACACCAAAGCACAAACTACCGTTAAAGGTAAGAGGCGTGTTTCCGGAAAACGTGCACTAGTCGGTTAGCGAATCACAACACACTGGGCCAGCTAACCAATCTGAGCCCATTGCGTAGTTTTGAGGGACTGGCTTCATAGAACCAGGAAACCATCCGACCGTTTTTACAAGGAGGGGAAGAGCAGTGTAGAATAAAGGTAAAATATATGAAAAATAATGCAATTTTTAAAAAACGAAGCATCAACGCGTTACAGTGCACCCCACAAACACAATCAAGCCTTCGAAAAAATGCGTTTTACCACCCCTTTAACAAATTTTGAACCGAATCCAAATTTTATATAATCATATATTTCCACTCTAATTGGTCAAAGGCTCGTTGAGCGTCTAGTGAAATTACACGTCTTTACGTTTTTCTTGTTATAAATTATGTTAAACAGCCGTCTCAAATTAATATATATATATATATATATATATATATATATATATATATATATATATATATATATATATATATATATATATGCCTACTGGGCATAAAACCAGTCTGGTCCTGATGAATTATTGAACAAATGTACTTTTTCAGCCTATTCGCAAGAATTTTGCAGCGCTTTCTTAAGAATAGTCCCACAACTGGTCTGTATTCCATCTCTAAATTTGTTATTTGTGTGTCAATACATTCAATTTGGCTCTATTCTCTCTATTCTTTGCTGTTTGATATGCTATAATATCAACTCTGATAACTGCCTTTATTGCCTCCCACAGGGCCAAATCAGATACATCTCCTTTATCATTGTTTTCTAAAAAATAATGTAAACTTGTTCGAAATATATTCACAAAATTTGACATAATTTAATAAAATATTATCAAATTTCCAGGCATAATTTCCTTACTAAATTGAATTCTTAAATTAAGAGAAACAGGGGCATGGTCTGATAATAATCTATTATGATATTGAGTTGAAACTACACATTGAAGACGAGCGAATCTTCGTGTCTTCGGACAAGATGGCCGACTCCACGTCTGTGTCTTCGGACAAGATGGCCGACTCCAGTAACGTTGTGATTGTTCCATGTCCTAGTTCCTATAGTCCTGTATTCTAGTCTATGTTTGTGTTCCAGTTTTAGTTTCGAGTTTTCATGCCTCGTCATGCCTGTGCTTTATGTTTGATTTATGTTTTGGAATTAAAGTTGCACTTGTTTTTTTTTTCAAATTACCTCCAGTGGATTGATTCATTACACTTTCTTTATGCCGACAATTCGGATGTTTTGTCGTCGAGATCTTGACTAAGTCACAGGACTTTTCCTTAAGCTTTTCACATTCAGTCTCCAGGTGTGCACACAGTTTCTCCAGTGATTTGATGCAGGCTTCGTGAACTTTTGCTGCCTCTTCAGTCGTTGCTACTCTGGTGGAAATATTAGCAAGTGATACATTCACCTCGGATAAAGTAAATGAAAGGACATCGAACTTTCTGTCAAAGGTGCTGCTCAATTTCGCTATTGCTTCCATAATGTCTGTGTTCGTCGGCACCGTTGCTTCAATGCTAGCTTGATTAGCATTAGCCGGCGACGACTCATGAACTTTTTCTGTACCTCCTGGCTCCTCAGTATTCGATTTTTCAGTTTTCTTATGCTTTGTCGGCATTGCTCAGGATATTCAGAATGAATAACTTGTGATTTTTAAGCGGCTACAAAATATTTTAACAGATATTACAGACTTGTGAAGAGCTATAAAAAACACGTTCACTCCATTTGGTGCCGGAAGTGCGCCCTTGTTGGTTTAACTTAAAATAAGTAGCCTAACCTGGTTGTCTTAAATGTTTTTGTTCACTTAAACTTAATATTTGAGGTGATACAAAGAAAAAAGATTAGTTTATTCAACAGAAACTCAAAATATTATGTTATCTGAACAACATTTGTGACAGAGAAACATCATGTGGAGTTATTTTGTTCTACTCAGCAGGTGATTTTGACATTTATAGCCTAAGAGTAAAGGGACTTGTGTTTTTGATGTCACTTTGAAGTGGCAAATTGATAGATTCATATTCTGTATTTAAAAAAAAAAAAGAAAAAAAAAAGGAATGGTTTAATATAGGGCAGATTAAACATACAAGTCAAGGCAATTACAGTATAATATAAGGTCTGTCTATATTCTAAATTAATAATGAATATGATCATTATTATTACATATCATTACATCATATGATATGATAAATTAAAAATAAATATTCAGGGATTCACTTTATAGGTAGTGTAGAGCCAATTGTATTGTTCCTGCCTACACGAATACAATATATTACATTTTTTGTACACTTTTCTCTGCACTCAAAGCGGTTTACATAGAAGGGGGAATCTCCTCAACCACCACCAATGTGCAGCATCACCTGGATGATGTGACGGCAGCCATAGTGCACCAGAACGCCTACCACACACACACACACACACACACACACACACACACACACACACACACATGATTAGGAGGCCATGATGGACAGAGGCCACTGGGCAAATTGGGCCAGGATGCCGGGGTTACACCCCTACTCTTTCAAAAGACATTCTGGGATGTTTTGTGACCACAGAGAGTCAGGACCTCGGTTTAACATCTCATCCGAAGGACGGTGCTCTTTGACAGTATAGTGTCCCAGTCACTATACTCGGGACTTTAGGACCCACACAGACCACAGGGTGAGCACCCCCTGCTGGCTTCACTAACACCTCTTCCAGCAGAAACCTGGTTTTCCCAGGAGTCTCCCATCCAGATACTAACCAGGCTCAGCCCTGCTTAGCTTCAGTGGGCAACCAGTCTTGGGCTACAGGGTGATATGGCTGCTGGAAACTCATGTCTGCCTGCCGTCTTTGATTCCTCCTTTCCGTGACACTATAAACTTTAAACATGGAAGAGAGGTGAACGATTGCTGCTATGACTGTATTCATTATTAGTTTTTTCCACATCAGCTACATCTCCTTGTCTTGTTGTTAAAGTAGCATATGGTATTAAGGCTACTTACCATTTTAAAGGGGAAATGAAACGTCCATGTTTTGGCAGTGGTAGTAGCTACATATTAGAAAAATCACTTTGCCTAAAATTTTATTTGAAAAAGTTGTTAAAACCACAGATATGACAAAATTATTTTCATAATGTCTAGCTAGCTATCTAGCTAGCGAGTCGCCATTTTGGAGTGACGTCACAGCCTACGTAACGGGGTTGGTTGGTTCCGTTGGTGAGTGAAGAGACTTAAGCGTTCCTGGACCGGACTGAATACGCACTTGATTTGAAATGGAGAAAGACGAACTTGAAAGACCTGTTGAGCCTGTGTGTCCCATTGCGTATGCATTTGAGCCGATACGGCGTGGGAACCGAGCAGTGGTATGTCGCTGTGTCGAACAGCTGGGCGAAGAGTTTGGGGCGAAGAGCGGCTTGGCAACGCTACCTGGTGTCAGTGTGGCTGTTGTACTGCGATGCCCACCGTGTCAGAGTCCATCTGCTGTTAAGAGGCTGATCTTGACCATGTATTGCGTGGTCAATCCTGCATCACCATGGCGCGCACATTTACTATGCTGTGCCGGGAGGTAGACTTGTTGGAAGTGGCTATGCTTTCCCTGAAGGATGTCAGAGCCGTTAGCCAGCGCAGCAGTACAGGTTTCCGTTTCAGCGGCAGTTTATGAAAATGGACTGTTTTGTCCTTGGCTTTGACCCTGTAAAATTTTTTTTTTCATCCAGGAGCAATGCAATAGTGGCCTCCCTTTTGTCTTCTGTCCTGTGGCTCATCAGTCTCCATCTTCCTCTAAGCTACCTGTCTTTCACTGTCTCTTCCACTAACTTACCTCTGTCTTTCGCTATCTTTGTCTTTCACTATCTCTGTCATTCACTATCTCTGTCTTTCACAGTCTCTTTCACTATCTTTGCCTTTCGCTATCTCAGTCTTTCACTATCTCTATCTTTCTCTATCTCTGTCTTTCACTGCGTTTTACTGAACTCAGCCCAGAGCGTTTAAAGCCAACCAACCCCGTGACGTCACAGGTTATACTGCACAATGGCGGCACCCTTGCCGCGAAAGATATAACAGTGTTTATATGTTTACATTTGTCATGTTTCTTATATAATTGTTGATTATAGTGGAAATCCATCTTGTTAATCATGTAAACTTGATTGACTGCTTCATTTCCCCTTTAAGCGTATCCACAACAAAAAAATAGCATGTATTTGACCGAAATTTCAGAGTCATACAAGCTGACTATCTAAATAGCGCAGTGAATGTTATGGTTGTCAATGAATGGGACGCTACATTTTATTCAAAATTAAATATTTTCAATACATTTTGGCTTTAGTACAATTTCTCAAAGAAATAGGCAAGAATAGGTGTCCTAAATGATTTCTATTATTTCGGACAACAATGAACTTCGTCAAGTCACCTGTGGGCCCAGATTCAGTGGGACATCATGACAGAGCTCACTCAAGCCAATTCACAAGAGACCTCCCGAATTCCCTCCTGACAGAACTTGTACTAGGGCTGGACGATTTTGGCTAAAATCATAATCGCGATTAATCGAACAAGTTACCTCGATTACGATTATTGAACGATTATTTAAAAAAAATTCTTTCTCATGTGTCACTGGCAAGGCTTATACTGTAAATGTTCACGGTTATTTTTTTTAATGAAAGAATGCATAATCCTATCTTTGTGATTCTAAAATAAGGAAACACACAGATAGCTTTTAATGCTTACTTATTAAATATTTCAAACAATTGAATCAAACAAAGCATACAATGCTTGAAATAAAAACGTCTTATAAAAAAGTAATTAAGTTTTAATGTAAAAAGAAAGTTTCCTAAAAATGTATAGTCCTTTTTGTAAACAAAATAAATCTTTGTAAATATTGCCATCTTAAAAGTAAAATATAACTTGTATAAAACTAAAAAAACTAATCCTTTTCATATTGTGTAGCATTTGTAAATGCTTGTGTTATCGAAACCTGCTTTGTGGAGTGGAGGCACTTGTTGCTGGGCGTTTGTCAGTCTCTATCTTTTTTCGCGTGTTTCTTTGGTACAAGCGGCTCCTGTTGCTGAGTTGACTTGTTTGAGTTCCCTTTCACACAGAGATTCCGGAAAATACACGGATAAAGTGGCCCGGGATTTGACCCGGGTTCGTTTGACTTTGGTTCATTCACACGGCCAGTGATTTTCCGGAATCAAGAGAGTGCGTTCACACAGAAACAGACAACCCGCAAAGACACGTGACATGTCCCAGCGGCGTCTATAGTTTGCTTATGAGCTGCGATTTCTCTCTCGAGAAACCACGCTTGTGCATTTTTTTTCTCTGATTCGAACATAAACTAGCGCATTACGAACCGTTTCACGCTGGCGAACGATCCCGGCTTAGCGCCATTATTACGACACGGCATTGATTACGGCTTTTGTTCACACAGCGCGCGTTCCGGGACTGAACACGGCAATGTTACTATGTCCCCAACTTGGCATCAATCCCGGGTCGTGTTTGCGTTCACACAGAAGGTGTTTGTTCTGGCAATTTCCCGGGATCAACGCGCTGTGTGAAAGGGGCTCATGTTGCTTCAATGTCGCAGACTGGACGGGACTTACGTGACTACACACGCGGTAATACGTTTTAAGGGGAAAGTAGGCCTACATTAACGCACAGTGGACGGAAATATTAACAGGATTAAAAAACCGAAATAACCGACATGGTAAAATTACGTCGGTTATAGGCTCTGAATTTCGGTTTCGATTATTTTTCGATTAATCATCCAGCCCTAACTTGTACCTCAGGATCTTTGTAAGAAAGTGTTACAGCAAGTTCATTCCTCGCGCAGCTCCGGTCATCCTGGAATTTCTGCCACTTTTCACCTTCTTTAGAACAGCTTCAGGTGGCCAACCATGCGGGAAGACAATAAAATGTATTCACGAATGCATCACCTGAAACATAAGCAACATAAGCCCAGACAATTACCATCCGGCTTACTGCATCCATTGCCAGTTCCTCACCGACCATGGTCCCATCTTGCCATAGACTTTATTACCGATCTCCCCAAATGCAATGGTAATACCTCAATACTCACTGTCATACATCGCTTCTCCAAGGCCTGTCGTTTAATTCCACTTCCCAAGCTGCCCACAGCATTTGAGAAAGCTGAACTCATGTGTAACTTTGTGTTTCGCTTCTATGGCCTCCCTGTAGACATCGTGTCGGATCGAGGCTCCCAATTCACATCTAGAGTATGGTCAGCATTCTTCCAACAACTCAATATCAACATTAGCCTAACTTCACGATATCACCCTCAATCTAATGGTCAAACAGAACGCCTCAATCAACAAATCACCTGGTTCCTGAGATCCTATTGTCATCAGAATCAAACAGATTGGAGTCGATACCTCATGTGGGCAGAGTACGCACAGAACTCACTTCAAAAGCCCTCCACCGGACTAACTCTGTTCCCATGTGTTATGGGCTTCCAACCTCCGCTATTTACATGCTCAGGGGAACCTACCGAGTTACCCTCTGTCTACGGCCACATCCACACGAAGCCAGAGCTTTCCCTATCCAATCTTTTTTTTTTTTTATATCGTTCAAATTTTTTTTACGGAAACACGGCGTCATCTCAAGAAATATATGCGTACACATGAAACTACTGAAACAGACTGAAAACGATGTGGTATACATGCCAGACCAGTATGTGGCACTGTAATCTCTGCCACAGAGACACACTAAACAAGGAGAAGAAGATTTGGAGCATGCGCATAACCTTGCGAGCTCTATACGAACCCAACACGACAGCGGTGTGTGACTAAAGGCTGATTTATACTTCTGAGCCTCTACGATATAGACTACGCGTTGGTTTTCATTTATACTTCTGCGTCGTTATCCGCGTTGATGCGCAATTACACATGCAGAGGAGAGGGAACATGTGAAACCCGAGGGAGGGGTTCTAGCAGGCCAATCACAGCGCTTGCGTCCGCGTAGAATTGACGCGTTGTTACATTTTTGGAGAGGTGCACCTCAGGTACGCCGAAGGGTATGCGCGCTACACACAGCCTACAACGTAGCTACGGTGTGAGTTCGACGCAGAAGTATAAATTGGGCTTAATGCTGACACGTGGTGTGATGACATCATCATTTCACAAAATGTACGGATTGGCCGTACACACGAAAACGCAAGGACGTCGTTTTCAGATTTATCCACTCTGGGACCCGGTTTAAAAAAATTGCGGTTTCAGTGTCCCAAAACGCCAGATCCGTCTGGACGAAACGCCAATACGATACAAAATTTGTACATATACAGCTAAACGCGTCTCTGTGTGGACAGGGCCTACGATTGGCTCCAGAGAAGCGAGGACATCTGGAATCAGGCTCACACCCACTTGCTACATGCTGTCAGGAGACAAAAGTTGATATCCGATTGTCACCGTCGCTCCAATCCTGAATATACTCCAGGTCAATGGGTCTGAATATCCACCCAAGACCTTCGCCTTAGACTTTCATGCAAAAAACTCAGTCCCAGGTATGTGGGTTCCTTCCAAATTGTTAAACAGATTACACCAGTTTCTTTTCGTTTGGCATTGCCTTCTAATTATCGTGAATCATGTGAAAACTCCCGAACGCAATGACTGGATTTCGCCGAGCAACTCCGCTTTAAAGTTTTACCTTATCAGGCACATCTTAACCTTTTTAACTCACAGTAACAAGCAGATCAATCATTATCTGATCATCATGTACCGGATGATTCACTTAATCACAAATAGCCTATGACACATGCTGTACAGCACAGGACGTCCTACATAAAAAGGTGTTTTTATATGATGCTGGATCACAGTGTCCTGTTTAGAATAAACACAATGTTATGACTCGTGTTGATGATGTCAGCTCAGGAATGTGAACAGTGACAGAGATAGTGAAGGCCTTTGTCTCTGTAAGCAGTCTGGCTTCACATCATCAGAAGTGTCAACAGAAGGAAGTGTGGCAAAGTGAAACTCTTGCAAAACTCTTGGATTCAATCATCCAAGCATTAAATCTGCTTGTTACTTAAATTATGTTTTAATTGCTCTGTAACTGCACCAGTAGATCAGTTTTATTCACATTACAAAATGTAAATACTACAATATCCAACAAAGCATGGTTTATTATCATACACTACAGTAAGCTGTTGGAGTAAAGGAAACAAACATTATGTATGTTTAAAAAAAAAAAAAAAATGCACGTTAAAAAAATGTATATGATTAATAAGTTAATAATTTCTTTACGTGCTTTAACTCATCCCTTTTCAACTTTTTAAAAATAAATGATACAAGATTCAACTCATTTTTAAAGTCAGTTTAATGTAATTTAAGTTGAAATGACTTAAAAATCCTAGTTGATTGTACTTAATTGAAGGCAGCAACTTTTTTTCCCTTTTTTTACAGTGTATGTGCCCTTAACTTAAGTTAACCTATGCTTAAGTAATTACTTACATCAAAATGAATTGTTTGGTACTTTATACTAATTGTGTTGATGTTGTATTGCAAAACACTTGTGCTGCTATTGAGCAGGATATGGGTAAGGATATTAGGAGTCAGGACAGGTTTAGTGATATTGGTACAGTTAAGGGTACTTTAAGGATTAAGGGAAGGTCAACAGTGTAATTATAATGTAATTCTAGAAATGAATGCAGCTGCATTAACATTAAGGATTAAATCAAGTAGGCTACAATATAAAAACATGTATGTACACAATAAGTGCACTGTATCAAATTATTAATTTAAATATTAGTAACACTTTATTTTACAGTACCTGTATGTCTTACTTACAGTGTACTTACCTAAGAAAGTACTGGTTAATATAAGGTAAATACATGAATTAAGGTTAGGATTAGGGGTAGGTTCAGGGTTAGTATTACCCAGTTATTTTAATTGCTTTGATAAGTACTTATGTATATGTGGAACAGGACTGTAAAATAAAGTGCAACCTAAATATTAGTATATAGAAGTTAAAGACACTTAATATAAAGCAGGTCCAAAAATACTATTTGAGTTGTTGTTTTTTCACTTCAAAATGTCATGTTTAATTCAATATTTTACTTGCTATTTCTTTGTAATTGTGAAATTGTGAAGAAGAAAAAAATCTGTGTATATTTCTTACCACATCCATTGATAACACACATATTTCATCACTATTTGTTTCTATAAGCAGCCTATCCTGCAGATAAGACTGTTTGCACTTTCCACACTGTGTGTAAAGGTGTGTTTGAAACACGTCACGCTTGCGTATCCACAACAACGCTATAAAAGTGCAAAAGCTCAGATTTCAACAGACAGCTGGACAACAGTGACACTACATCACCAAAACACAGATCCACAATGAAGGCCTGGTTCGTCCTGTTCCTGTTGCTGCCTCTCTGCATGGGTAAGTCAGGAACCGCTCGCATTTCTTGTTTGATCACAATCACATCAGATCATTTACTGTATGCTGAAGGTAAGGCTACTACTTACTACTACTACTACCACTACTGAAGGCTGCTACTTTGTTGTTGAACTAGCTGAAAATAGATGAAATGACGACGTGGATTTCTACAGCATCAGCTGGTTTTTCTCTTGCACACTCACTTTATATTACTGTGTTAAGTTTAATTGAAATATTGCATGTTACTACAATAGGTATTCTCAAACAATGCAAAGATGGTCAGGTCTGGTGAATTGGAGAAACTAAATTGCCATAATAATTTGAGATAAATAGTACTTTTCAAAAGTTTGGGGTGCGTAAGATTTTTAAGGCTTTTCAGAAAACTCGGCATGCTTTTTTATAGGCTTTAGAAATCATCATAAATGATCATTCAAAAGTTTAAATGCTCAAAATTCATCTTGTACAAATCATTTTGAAATTGGACACTGTGTCACCATGGAGACAGTACTTTAAAACCTTTTAGCTGCTCTGGTGTCATGTTTCGTTTTACAAAATGTACGGCATTATTTTAGAATCAAAACTTTTTCTTCTTTTAACAAAACATATCGTTGGAAAGGTATGTTCGAGGTTCCATATTTGGTGACTGTTTTGTGATACAAGTGATAAATGTATTAATTTGTGGCAAGAGAAAAATTCAATGGAACGTCACCTGGTGGCTATTTTTAACGGCAAAACAAATTCTCATAGAAACTTCAAATTTGGATCTCCACTTAGACATATGGGTTAACAAAAAAGTTTATATATATATATACATAAACTTAAATTTCTATAACTTTATTTTACACTTTCATTTTTTCAACAAGCATTTTAGCAATAATCTGCTGAGTGCTTCTTTAAATTTAGACCCAACCTTAGGTTTGTATTCCACAGCATTCATAAATTACACCCATTTAAGTTCGGCTAATGCATTTTCACGTCTATATTCAAAAAGCAGGATGACAGTTAACAGGTAGAGTGTTTATTAGGAATTTTAATGCAGTAACATTGCACAAGTCTGAAACCTTTCTGACATCATTGTACTGTTCTGACAACAAACTAAAGGTCCGTGTGTTTGTTTGTGGTGCAGCGGATCATTACATCGAGTGCTATGGGGAGGATTTCCTGATGGTGAGGAACATGGTCCTGCACTGCAGAAGTAAAGTTCCTCAGGCCTGCTACACCAGAGGTAAATGAGTGCGCAAACAACACGATTCCACATTACACAATCAGTGCAAATACAGATTTCAAAGATCAGTGGAACCATTTCATCACAATGTGACTTCTGTTGGAAACATCAAAGTTGTAAGTAGGGCTCAACTAACAACCTGGTGTGAATTCCATTTTAAACTCATCTAAACTTTGAACAGTTGAAAAATACTTTCGCCTGAAAATACTTTTTTTGTGTTGATTTTAGGACATTTAGCACATCACAATTGCCCTTGGTCTCCTCATACTGTAGATGTTTCAAACCCATCATCTAGGAAAAGGAAGATAATACTATGATAAACATTTGATATGTTTCAAATCTTCTCTTTCACAGTGACTGGAGAGAAGGGCTGCGTCAGCGTGGACTTCTGTCAAAGGAAAGGCTGGAAATGCTGTTATGAAAGCCAGTGCAATGCTTGATCCTCACACGCTTCCTTTATCATCATCCTTCTTCATAGTCTAACACCATTGCAACAACGTGACTTAAAAAAACAAAACAAAAACAAATTGTGACAATCAGACTGTGATTTCGTGTTCATTAAATGTAGATAGAAATCATCTTGTTTGACATGCATGCTTATAATACAGTATGAAGAAATGATATTAGTCATCCTGAAATCAACAAATAAATCAAGGTTTATTAGTTCAGCAGAGAACAGGCAGTTTTTCTGAGTCAGGAAGAAATACACACAACATAACCTCTCTCTCTCTAAATGAACATAAACATCATTCAAGGTCTGCAATGTTGCTTGTTTACTGGTCCAAACTTCAAAGTTTACAAGCATAAAGCTCTTTTTTTTTTTAATGTGTGTTTAATTTTATTTTTTGCCGACTCACTCAGCTGAGGGTCAAGGTTTTGCTGGAATGACTCGGACTCTGTTCGCCCCTGTTGGTAGATGTTGCAACTACACCATCTGGCAGCAAAAAGCATATTTTCTCGGGCATTCAAAATTAGCTGTGTATTCTAACAAAACGTAGCATGAATTTTAGTAAGAGCTACTTAACTGAAAATCTCAAAGGGCACAAAGTACAATCCCATTAGCCTCAAAAAATGTTTTTATGTTACACAACCAAACAGTAATGCCTATTTTTGATTAAACATTGAAGTTTACCAATGGTATCGGGTGCAGCGTGGGGTTTGATCTTAACATGGTTGCGTCCAAAATCACACTCAAGTCAACTTTATATAGCTCTTTTATAATACATATTGTTTCAAAGCAGCTTTACAGTGATGGCAGGAAAAATTATGCCTTTCGGCTGTTGTTCAGCTGACGTCCGTCTTGATTCAGTTCCATTGTAAAGATCATCAATTATTAAATTAGTCTATAAAGCATCTATAAAGCAGTTTTGCAAAAAATTATGTCATTGTCCAGCTCAGATCGGTTCTCGTACAGCAGCGTCAGTACAGTCCGATCAATAATCCTGTTAAACATTAAAGGAGAACTCCGGGCAATTTTTAAGTTAATCTTGATCGTTATACCTTTGTGAGTAATGTCTATAGAAAAAAAAAAAAAAACGAACCGGATTGGTGCTTTCATCACGGAGCTGTTCCCGCAAATGCCCAGAGCTCCCACTCAGCTAAAACGGCAGTTATGGGGGCATATACATAAAGAGTGTCTTTGTGCCTCATAACAGACACAAAATGCAATTAAAATGTCTGTCCAACATGAACAGGCCCCTTACATGTGAACAAGATCCGTTTAGCAACTTAGCCATTGTTTAAATTCACCTAAATAGTGTTTTAGATGGCTAGCTGTAGTCTCGCGCTGAAGTCCCATGGGAACTCAGTTGTAGCCGGGAAAAGGTAAATACCAGTGTGCAGGTGGGAGTATATTATATATATATAAATATAATTGAAGACATAGAAGCTAGTGAAATAATTAAAGTTTTGCAAATAAGACTACAAAAACAAAGTTTACATTACCTACAGTGGTTGCACCCGTCTTCGTCCACGGATGGATTTTTTCTTCAACCGGCCCCGCTGTGTTGTGTCTGTGTAAGTTAGTCATCCTTGTCAAAGTGTTCGCTGCAAATGCGTAATCTTTAGCGCGTAGTACTTGTATGGGAGTTCCCTTTCGAGAGGTCTCTCCTATTGCGTAAGTATCTTACGCTATGGGAAAACTCCTTTTCTCGAGAATATTGAAGTCTTTATGTAAAACGCATTGCAGCTGCACAGCTGACAGCAATGAACGAAGGAGCTCGGTCATTGGCTGTGCTGCGGCAACTTGCTCGAACCAATGACGGGGCGACTCTGAATGCGCGACCAATGAGCGCGCTTCGCGCCCGCGTGCGTCAGAGCCCGCCAAGATGGGCATGGTCAAGAGCTATATACTGGGTGAACCGTCATGAGAGTTCTTTAGATTTAATCTCCTTCAGCGAACACCTTCTTTGCTGGATCCTCCGGATTATTGAAGCTTCGCCGCCGTCGAAAAGCATACCAGCGGGTTTGCTACGAGGACGTCGGCACCTTCAGCCGCCTTCGAACGCCATCCTACTGAGCCATCCGGCGTGCTACACACGCAAGTATTTTACATCTGTTCGCCCCGCGACACTTGTAAAAGAGCAATTTTCTGAGGCGTTGTTTCAAATGCCTTCCTGCGCGTCGTGCAGAGACCTTCTCCCGGACGGGGATCGTCACATCATCTGCGCTCACTACCTGGGCCAGAAGCTGCTTTGACCAAGGGCGGATGCCCGGAATGTGATGGCCTGGGTCTCTCCACACTACGGGCTCGCCTCGCCGCTTTCGCCGTGAGCGAGCCCATCGCCGCCACCCCTCTGTTTGAGCCGCGCACTAAGAAAAAGCGTTGCTCACAGAGGCTTCCTGAACCTGAGCTCAGTGACGTCACGCCGAGCAAGTCTCCGCGTGCTTCACCGCCGCTCTTGCCTTCCCCACCGCCGGTTCAGTTCACCCAGCCGGACCCACACCCCTCTAGCAGAGCGGTGGGCCTTGTGACTTTCGGCGCGTCAGAGGACGACGGGGGAATGGATGACAGCTTGTCCATCGACGCTGCATCGGACGACTGGCCGGGCTCCACTCTCGACCCCGCCCCGTCGACGCTAGCTAGCACGAGCGGGGGCTCCACCATGGATACCGAGATTATCCGTGTCCTCTCTAAGGCCGTGGAAGACCTCGGGCTCGATTGGTCTTCTCCTGAAGAACCAACCCGGAGCCGACTCGATGAGTGGTTTCTGCAGGGGCGCCAGCAGGCCCCTCAGCAAAGGCCTTCTCCCTTCTTCCCGGAAGTTCACGACGAACTCACCAAGTCGTGGAAAGCCCCCCACTCTGCGCGCCTAAAGCCTTCTTTTTCTTCTTCGCTCTACTCTGTGGACGGCGCGAAGGAAAGAGGCTACGAGGGAACGCCGCCCCTCGAGGAGGCCGTGGCCAATCATCTCTGCCCGCCCTCCACCACCGGATGGAAAGCCAAAGCTTCCCACCACTCGAAGCCCTGCCGCACTACTTCTGCCCTCGCCGGTCGCGCCTACGCCGCCGCCGGCCAAGCTGCATCAACGCTTCACTCAATGGCGGTACTTCAAGTGTTCCAAGCCAAGCTTCTCCGCTCTATGGACGAGTCTGGCCCCGAACCCGAAGCCTTTAGGGACCTACGCAGCGCAACTGATATAGCTCTGCGAGCCACGAAGGCCACCGCCCAGACTATTGGCCGTGCTATGGCTAATTTGACTGTTCTCGAGCGCCATCTGTGGTTAACTCTGACTGAGATGAAGGACGCGGATAAGGCGCCATTTCTCGACGCGCCTATCTCCACCAGCGGGCTGTTTGGACCGGCGGTTAAGGGTTTCGCCGAACGCTTCACTGAGGCCCAGAACGCTTCACAAGCTATGCGTCATTTCCTGTCCAAGCGCTCCAGCTCATCGCAGAGCAGACAGAGACCGCCACAGCCGCAGCGGGCTAGAACAGCTCCCACCGCCTCTCAGCCCGCGCCTCAGGCTGACGCTCGACGCCGCTCGCGCTCTCACAACCGCAAGCCGCCTTCTGAGCGACGGGGTCCTCGGCCCAAGATTGTGCTGAACCCAGAGCCTCGAAAGCCGTCCTAGCCACAAGAATGAGAAGAGAGAGTGCGTGTCTCGCAAAAGCCGGACCACTCTCTCTGCAAAAGCTCAAACATTACCCAGTCCCCTTACAGGCAGCTGGATATGTCCATACAGCAGTCACAGAGCCAGTCACAGAGCTCGCTCACCTGCAAACAAACGCCGTTTTTACCGCGACGCACAGAAAACACAAAAAGAGTATTTTTCTGCCTGTGTCACTAAGGGTTCACATGTCCACAAAGTGTGCATTCCCAGATACTGTCAAAACAGTGCCAAATTCATTCCCAGCTCAGGCTGCGCTCCCCATGAATGTAGATCACTTGCCTACGGTCATGTACGCACCACTACACACAAGCACTGTTCACACAGTTATAAATTCATCCCCAGTAAAAGCGGGAAACATTATAAAAGTGACGCGTGTGCCTACCACTGTTTATGCACCCCCACTTATAAACACTGTCCTTACAGTGTCAAACACAACCCCAGCTCAGGCTGCGAGTTTTACAGACACAGCGCGCGCTGTTGTAATCACACACGCGCCCATTCACTCAGCTGCTCAGCGCGCGCCCGCGCCTCTGAGAGCTACGAGCTCAGGCGATTCGCTGGCCGGGTCCCTACGTCACAGCGGCCCGCCCCTAGCCTGTATTCAGCCCATATCTGTACACGCAGCGGCATGGGAAAACATTCCAGATATGCCGAAATGGGTATTGAATATAGTAAAGCACGCATACTCGCTCCAGTTCGCTCGCAGACCACCACGTTTTACGACTGTGGTCGAGACGAAAGTGAGAAAGGAGTGTTCACATGTTCTACGCACCGAGGTGCGCAAACTAATAGAAAAGGGCGCTGTGGAAACTGTTTCCCCCTCTCTGAGCGAGGCAGGTTTTTACAGCCGCTATTTTCTCGTCCCGAAAAAGGATGGCGGTCTCCGCCCCATCCTAGATCTCAGACACCTGAACAAAGCACTAATGATTCGCTCGTTCAGAATGTTAACAACCAAGCATATCCTCGCGCAAGTACGCCCAGGAGATTGGTTTCTCTCAGTGAATCTGAAAGATGCTTACTTTCACTTTCCAATAGCGCCTCATCACAGGCCGTTTCTGAGATTCGCTTTCGAGGGACAGTCATACCAGTACACAGTACTTCCGTTCGGCCTGTCCCTGGCTCCCCGTACATTCACGAAATGTATGGATGCAGCACTTTCCCCCCTAAGGCGAAGGGGAGTGCGAATACTGAATTATCTCGACGATTGGCTGGTTCTAGCTCAATCAGAAAGTCAGTTAATAACACACAGATCTTGGATTATCAGCCATTTAGAATGCCTGGGTCTAAGAATCAATTTTGCAAAAAGCATACTATCTCCCAGCCAGAGGATTTCTTTCCTGGGAATAGTTCTAGACTCGATGCAAATGACAGCGCCCCCGTCAAGCGGTTTCAGAGGATGCTCGGTCTCATGGCCTCAGCATCGGCCGTACTCCAGCTAGCATTGTTGCATATGCGCCCTCTCCAACGCTGGCTCAAGAGCCGCGTCCCTACTCACGCGTGGCGTTCGGGCCACTTTTTAATCAGAGCGAACCACGGCTGTATAAAAGCCCTGACGCACTGGAAAGCCGCCGACTGGTACCAGTCAGGCGTGAGTCTGGGTGTGAACACAAGGAGAAAGAGGATAAAGACAGATGCCTCCAAAATAGGTTGGGGGGCCCTTTACGAGGGCAGGCCTGTCTCCGGCTTTTGGTCAAACCCGGAGAAGCGCCTACACATAAACTGTCTGGAAATGAAAGCGGTCGCTTTGGCCCTCAGAGCCCTGCTCCCACATCTAAAAAACGAACACGTCCTGGTCCGAACGGACAACATGACGGTAGTGTCGTACATAAATCGCCAGGGTGGACTCAGGTCGAGCTCCATACATTCAATGGCCAGGAGACTCATTTTATGGTCCCAGCACAACTTGCGCTCGCTGAGAGCAGCGCATGTGTCAGGCGCCCTGAACCAGGGGGCAGACATGCTATCCAGAGACAAGATTCTCCCAGGAGAATGGGCTCTCAACCCGCTGACGATTCAGTGGTAATGGAAAACCTTTGGCAAAGCGGAGATCGACCTCTTTGCCTCCAAGGAGAACGCGCACTGCTCTCTTTTCTTCACGAAAAGCACAGACGCGCTTGCCCAGAGCTGGCCGAGCCGCCCCTTATATGCCTTTCCCCCGATCGCGATGCTGCCACAGGTCATCAGTCGGGTCAGAGAGGAGAAAAACGCAGTGCTGCTGATAGCCCCACTCTGGAAGAACCAAACATGGTTTCCAGATCTGATGCAAATGCAATCTACACCACGGCCGATTCCACTGAGGCCAGACCTCCTCAGTCAGGCCAGCGGGATGATATTTCATCCCCGCCCCGATCTGTGGGCATTTGCATGGCCCCTCAACGGGTTCCCAGGAACCTCACGAGCGGAGCACTAAATACCATCGCTGAGGCGTGGGCGCCCTCCACGAGACGCTTATATGCCCAGAAATGGACCTTGGGGGACCTGCGGAAGCAGTGGACTGAGTCTGGAGTAGAAACATCCAGAGCCACCGTGCACAGGCGTGTGCAGGAAATGGGCTACAGGTGCCGCATTCCCCAGGTCAAGCCACTTTTGAACCAGAAACAGCGGCAGAAGCGCCTGACCTGGGCTACAGAGAAGCAGCACTGGACTGTTGCTCAGTGGTCCAAAGTACTTTTTTCGGATGAAAGCAAATTTTGCATGTCATTCGGAAATCAAGGTGCCAGAGTCTGGAGGAAGACTGGGGAGAAGGAAATGCCAAAATGCCTGAAGTCCAGTGTCAAGTACCCACAGTCAGTGATGGTCTGGGGTGCCATGTCAGCTGCTGGTGTTGGTCCACTGTGTTTTATCAAGGGCAGGGTCAATGCAGCTAGCTATCAGGAGATTTTGGAGCACTTCATGCTTCCATCTGATTTCATTTTTCAGCACGACCTGGCACCTGCTCACAGTGCCAAAACCACTGGTAAATGGTTTACTGACCATAGTATTACTGTGCTCAATTGGCCTGCCAACTCTCCTGACCTGAACCCCATAGAGAATCTGTGGGATATTGTGAAGAGAAAGTTGAGAGACGCAAGACCCAACACTCTGGATGAGCTTAAGGCCGCTATCGAAGCATCCTGGGCCTCCATAACACCTCAGCAGTGCCACAGGCTGATTGCCTCCATGCCACGCCGCATTGAAGCAGTCATTTCTGCAAAAGGATTCCCGACCAAGTATTGAGTGCATAACTGAACATAATTATTTGAAGGTTGACTTTTTTTGTATTAAAAACACTTCTTTTATTGGTCGGATGAAATATGTTAATTTTTTTAGATAGGAATTTTGGGTTTTCATGAGCTGTATGCCAAAATCATCAGTATTAAAACAATAAAAGACCTGAAATATTTCAGTTGGTGTGCAATGAATCTAAAATATATGAAAGTTTAATTTTTATCATTACATTATGACAAAATAATTAACTTTATCACAATATGCTAATTTTTTGAGAAGGACCTGTATGTGCTTGTGTCACACTGAGCGCCTTTTAGCCGCTCTGTATTTTTTCCCACATATAAAGCTCGCCTCTGCTGGCTAGTTGGATGATAACTTTGCTTTTCAGCACAGGCACCTGCCTCTGGCTATCATAAGGCGAAGTTCAGCACGCACGGCGTTTTGCATGGTGTTCCCATAGCGTAAGCTACTTACGCAATAGGAGAGACCTCTCGAAAGGGAACGACTCGGTTACTAACGTAACCTCGGTTCCCTGAGAGGAGGGAACGAGTATTGCGTAAGCTGCCGTGCTTGTGCTTGGTTAGTTCGCTTCAGTCCTTTTAACCTAAAGAACTCTCATGACGGGGCGCCCAGTATATAGCTCTTGGCCACGCCCATCTTGGCGGGCTCTGACGCGCGCGGGCGTGAAGCGCGCTCATTGGTCGCGCATTCAGAGTCGCCCCGTCATTGATTCGAGCAAGTTGCCGCAGCACAGCCAATGACCGAGCTCCTTCGTTTATTGCTGTCAGCTGTGCAGCTGCAATGTGTTTTACAGAAAGACTTCAATATTCTCGAGAAAAGGAGTTTTCCCATAGCGTAAGCTACTTACGCAATACTCGTTCCCTCCTCTCAGGGAACCGAGGTTACGTTAGTAACTGAGTCGTTTTCACATCAAGTTGAAGTACAACTAGCCACAACTGCAGAATCTCGAGGTCATGGAAAGGAAGACGATGAAAATGTAAGTTCTTGTATTTTCGCATTCTGTTGCAACAATTCGGAACGACACAAACGCGAACCATTTCTTCTTCACTTGTGAACAACTCTGATCATCACTCTTCACACACTACGCTCCTCCCACCTGCACACTGTTTATTTTTTTCCGTCTACAACTGAGTTCCCACGGGACTTCAGCCCGAGACTACAGCTAGCCGTCTAAAACACTATTTAGATGAATTTAAACAATGGCTAAGTTGCAAGGATAACTACACAGACACAACACAGCGGGGCCGGTTGAAGAAAAAAGCCATTCTGTGGACGAAGACGGGTGCAACCACTGTGGAGGTAATGTAAACTTTATTTATCCTTCCATTTGGGCACACACGGCTTGAGGAGAGATGTGCAGTAATATGTTTTTGTAGTCTTATTTGCAAAACTTTAATTATTTCACTAGCTTCTATGTCTTCAATTATATTTATATATATATATATAATATACTCCCACCTGCACACTGGTATTTACCTTTTTCCGGCTACAACTGAGTTCCCACGGGACTTCAGCGCGAGACTACCGCTAGCCGTCTAAAACACTATTTAGGTGAATTTAAACAATGGCTAAGTTGCTAAACGCATCTTGTTCACATGTAAGGGGCCTGTTCATGTTGGACAGACATTTTAATTGCATTTCGTGTCTGTTATGAGGCACAAAGACACTCTTTATGTATATGCCCCCCTGCCGTTTTAGCTGAGTGGGAGCTCTGGGCATTTGCGGGAACAGCTCCGTGTTGCAAGCACCAATCCGGTTCGTTTTTTTTTTCTATAGATATTACTCACAAAGGTGTAACGATCAAGATTAACTTAAAAATTGCCCGGAGTTCTCCTTTAAGTGTCCCCACTAAGCAAGCCAGAGGCGACAGTGGCAAGGAACCTAAACTCCATCAGTGACAGAACCCAGGCTCAGTCACTCAGTTCTCCTTGGCCAACAAATGAACAATGCATAATTATGATTCAGACAGCATTACAGATCAGAAGTCAGACTGGGCACTGGCACTGTTGTTGTGCGAATGAGAGGCCGGAGGGCGTAGAACGGTGTCGTGTTAGCGGCCCCATAGTTAATAACTAATGATCTTTGCAACGGAAGTGAATCAATCAAGACTAACTTTAGCTAGACAATAACTTTATTCTAGAGCTGCTGTAAAGACCAAACAATCTCTGTGTCTTTCATTTCCTATTATCACTTTAAAGGGTAACTAAACCCCTGGTCAGAGCCTGACTCCACCCACTGGCAATATTTGAAAAATGCTGGAAAAGTGGGCAGAGCCCAGCGGAGGGGGGCGTGCACCTGAGATCTCTCTGTATGGAACCTGCCTAAGTCACCAACAACCGCTACGTCACGAACCACCGCAAACATCCAATAGGAAAATTCAACTGCAGTAGCCACCGTTCAACCTGAAGAGGGCAGCACTCAGACGTTTTTACACCATATATTGTAGAATTAAATCACAAAAAATGTACTGGAATCAATGAACAGCATTTATGAAGCTCCATTCTTACAGATCATTAACTAAAAAAAGTTGTTTTAGTGTTATTTACCCTTTAAAGCTGCTTTGAAACAGTACATTTTGTTAAAGGGGTGATGAACTGAGAAATCAAATTTTCCTTGAGCTTTTGACATCTAAGAGGTCATCATATTATAAGAATATCCTGTAAATTTCAGAACTGAAAACGTCCTTGTTAGTCCAATAAATGCTTTTATTGACACCAGGCTCAGCAAAGACTCGTTTTTCAAAGTGGGGAACTATGACGTCAACGAGGATAAAACACCACCCCCGCTGAAGAAGATCAACGTCTACTTCAACACGGTTACTTTAGCCCCGCCCACCGATTCGCGCATTACACGCATAGCTAAATAACATGGGCCTACCTCGTGATGACAAACCGGATCGAGCTACCGAGCAATAAATATGACATTTACAAAATATTGTGCAGTGCCTGGTTGTGGAAGAAGACTGTCGCTGCATAAGCTTCCTCTGGATTCCAATAGGAATGCTTGGTTAAACTTTATTTTTAATGACGTTCCAGCTGATGTGGGTAAAACATTGTCCGTTTGTTCGCTTCATTTCACTGAGGATTGTTTTGGAAACAAGCGCAGGTCGAGACTGGATTTGCAGACCGATTAAGATTAGAAAACGGTGCTGTGCCTTCTATATTGGATCCGACAGGAATGGTGCAACACACTTATGTGAGTAAAATTTTTATTTAAAAAATAATAATCATCTGATAGGCTAGTATTGCACTGTTACAGATCGTTTGATATCTAATAATTATGTGTACATGTGTATCAGTCTAATCGTTACTGACGAGTGAGTTGAAACTCCTTATAATATGCAAAACTGTTATCCACTCACAGCAGTGGGCGTTTACTTCCAAGTCTTCAATGCGAGACGCCCATAAAAACCGACCGTTTTTGAGCTAGGCTCAAAACTAGGGTAGAAAATAGCCTATTACTTATTCATTTTGATGTTTTTGAATGTAAAAAACAAGCGAACGTCATAAGTTGACCTCAGACAACAATATAACATTTTTTTAAAAGCTAGTTCATGACCCCTTTAAAAGCACTATATAAATGAAGGTGACTTGACTTGAAGAGTGATTCATCACGCCGGTCTTGAAGAGGTATGGAGCTGTGTGGAGGACCTGTCTGGTTCCTGTGGTCTCTGCTGAGGATCAGTGCTGATGGCTGTCGTGTCGACGAAGCCTTCACAAGGGGATTGTCTAGTAGACAGGGTCTCTGCTGACATTCAGGGCTGCGTTTTGGTTGTGTCCAGGTGCAGGTCCACCATCTGATCTGGATACGGACCAGATCCAGCTGACTGCGGTAACCTCGGGATAAGGATGAGACAAACAGACTAATATAAGCGTAGATGCTATTCATCTTATGATGTAATGAGTACATCAGGTGTTATAGTCTATTCTGACTAAACCCAACTGTGATACTTTTATTCTCATATATTTATATTTTTATTTTTTATTCTTATAATTTGTAGTATTATGTTTCTTGTTGTATTTGTATTTGTATATGTCCACTGGAAGCCTCAGTACCAAAAACAAATTCCTTGTGTGTGCAAGCACACTTGGCAATAAAGCTCTTTCTGATTCTGATTCTGATAGGAAGTGTTCCTGGTTTCGGTTGACCTAATTTATCATTTAACTGATTTGAACATTAAAAATTGATAATGTTCTATGTGTATGCCAGTTTAAAGAGATTTTAGTCTAGATTTAAACTGAAAGAGTGTGTCTGCTTCCCGGACAATGTTAGGAAGACTGTTCCAAAGTTTTGGTGCTAAATAGGAAAAGGATCTACCGCCAGCAGTCGATTTTCATATTTTAGGTATTATCAACTGGCCAGAATTTTGAGATCACAATAGACGTGAAGAACTATAATGCGTTAAGAGCTCGCTCAAGTACTGGGGAGCTAAACCATTTAGAGGTTTACAAGTAATTAGCAAGATTTTAAAATGTATACAATGTTTAATAGGGAGCCAATGCAGTGTTGACAGAACCGGGCTGATATGGTCATACTTGGTTCTGGTAAGAACTCTAGCTGCTGTGTTTTGGACCAGCTGTAGTTTGTTTATTAAGCGTGCAGGGCAACCACCCATAAGAGCATTACAATACTCTAGCCTTGAGGCCATGAACGCATGAACTGTTATACGCATTTTTCATTTTTGAGCATATGTCGTAATTTAGATATATTTTTAAGATGGAAAAATGTGGTTTTACAGATGCTAGAAACGTGGCTTTCAAATGAAAGATTGCTATCAATGAGCACACCCAGGTTCCTAACCGACGACGAGGACTTGACAGAGCAGCCATCAAGTGTTGAACAGTATTTTAGGTAATTATGTTCAGAGGTTTTTTGTCCAATAATTATAATCTGTTTTTTTTATTAATAGGAAATTACTAGTAATCCAATTTTTTATATCAGCTATGCATTCCGTTAGTTTTGTAAATTGGTAAGTTTCGTCGGGGGGCGTGAAGAAATATAGAGCTGAGTATCATCAGCATAACAGTGAAAACTAATCCCATGTTTCCTAATGATATCTCCTAAGGGTAGCATTTATAGAGTGAACAGCAACGGTCCTAGTACTGAGCCTTGTGGTACTCCATACTGAACTTGTGATCGATATGACATCTCTTCATTTACTTCTACAAATTGGTAACAATCAGATAAGTATGAATTGAACCATGCCAATGCAATTCCACTAATGCCAATGACATTTTCGAGTCTGTTAAAAAGAATGCTGAGGTCTATAGTATCAAATGCAATGTAATAATGCATATTTCCCTACTATATAGTAGTTGAAAAACAGTATGTGACAAAAGAAACAGCATGTAAAGCAAGTAACAGGAAGTACCTGATGACCTATTTGATGAGAGATTCTGAAGTGTGTATACGATGGATGATGAGGTGAGGATTGTGAATGGGAGTGAAGCAACGCAACTGATGCTAGTAGGTCACATGATAAATGACAAGATTGCAATATAGTACGCCTGCATCCGAAACACATTCATACTTACACTTTTAAACACTTTTTAGAGGTTGAGAAGTAATTACTTTTCCAAAGTGAGTACCTACTCAAGAGAGTATGCTATTTCAGGCGCAGCCCTGGTTTGTGAGAAAAAGAAAACTTGTAGACTTCTGTGGAAACAACAGTGGTGTTGGACTTTATACTGACACCTACTGGTGTGGATGTGGAAGCTCGCAAAAGCGTTTCAGGTTTTCGGTTACAGAGGCCACACACAGGTGCATTTGTCGCCCATGACTAATTTATTACATAACCTAAGTGAGTATTATTCAGCTGGTCATGAGTATACACTGTTTTAAACATTTGTCAAAAGTATTTTTTTTTTTGTTTAGGTGTAAAACATTAGTGAAAGATCTTTAAATGACTAAAGGCATCTCCAGAAGAAAAACACAACAACTGTTTTTAAAATGTTTCTTTATTTTCTAAATTCTTCAGTATTTTCTGCCCATTGGCAGGAATGCATAAGAGACAGATTGGCTCAAACTTTGTCACAAGAAAAAAAAAAGTTGCCTTTCCATGTTTCGTTAACATCATTGATTCATTTGCATAATCAGGATCATCCTTGTGGTGGTTTTCATAACGGTCATTCTTTTCATCAAAAAAAGCTTAGCTTTTTCTCCGCACCATTATTTGGTGAGTATATAATCAAACATCCTGCAAACAGTAAAGCATTTGGAAGTCCAGAGCTGTACTCAAGCCCAACATTTCCTCCAAGTGTAAATACAATCACCAGCTGGGAATCTAGACCCGGACGTTTGCATTTCCTCTCTCTCCCCGTGTATGTTTTGGAAATTAGCTCTTGGATATTAGCAGATATAAAAACACAAACAACAGTCTCCTCAACGGTGAAGGCCAATACATTGATATCAAAGGTTTCGGCGTAGCTTCCCTCGTGTTTTTGAATACTCTCTAAAAATACCCCAAACCTTCACCATTACTACTTCCAACACACCATTCTTTTCAACATCAAATAACAAGGCAGATCATCAGCAACATTCAAACAACATTTGTGTATGCAACGCTCCGTTCGGCTAACCGCTTTCAGATAAGCACCGCCCTCCCCACAAAATAGTTATATACATACAGGTACACCAATATATACACAATAAAGCCAGCCCTGAATGCAACAACAAAGATGACAACGAAGGTCTGTGAAAGAGCGACACCGAGCCTGCAACTTGTGTAGAGATTCTGAGAGTTGCCCTTTTGATATCAATGCTATGCTGAAGATTTAAGAGGCCAGACGTTCAGGCAAGTGGCCCCAAAAGTATTTTGATACTTAAGTCACACTTAAAAGAGGTCTGAATGCCATTACATTAGATACAATAATATGAATAATTATGATCGCTTTTCTGAGCCATTTGTCAATGACTTTTAATCAGCTGGTGATTTTAGAGCATGTATTAAGTCGGCATTACCATCTCAAGTTCACACTGGTGTCCTAGCAGAGGAACCACAGAATCACATTAACTATCAAAATGACTCACTAACGTTTGACATACACAATGTGTCACAGTACTTTTGTCTTCATTTTGAACTCGTTCAAATGTCTTTTTGCGAAATGTCTTGCTTGAAAAGTGAGCATGTACCATGTTTCTATAAAGTAAATGCCACTTGTATTTACTTGACACTTCCCTAACTAGGCCTAATGCTTTGAAATTCATATTTTAAGTGTGGCTTAAGTGTCCCACTGTACAGGACAAGACAAAAAACTTTAAAAACAACATGGAAGTCCATGGAAAATCTAACTAAGGCAATCTCAGTGAAAACCTTCCCACTTGCTTAAAAAAACAGGAGTAGTCCATAAAGCGTACATAAAAAAGGTATAAAATGTTAACTGCAGACCAGCTGAGGGGCATTCGACTAAACACCATCTACAGCGCAAAAGTTGCATAAACACACAAACACCACACTCCTCTACCCATCTAAAGCCACCTAATCGACCATTACATCCATTTCATGCACTTAAAAATCACCTGGATCAGACACATACTGTATGAATGTGAGGCAGTTGAGTCTTGACATCCTTCAATACTGAGTATCTGAATGCTGACGTGTATTATATTATACACATCACAGAAGATTGTCATTCTTTCACAATAAAAGGAAGGAAACCCAAATGACTGTAAAAGTGTATTTGTACCAGGTTTCTTAATCCCATACACCAATACAGCATCATATCCTGAAATGTGAGTGTAAACCATGCCTTTGTACACAGAGACTGCACATACAAAGCATTTCAATACCCTGCAATGCTTCCCTCATAAAGCTGGTTTGAAAGCTGTTTTCATGTCATAATATTGATGATTTAGGTTCTCGTTCATTAAGCAGCGCCGGAGGAATCTCTGTCTTAGCAGCTGCGCTCGTGTTTCTCTGATTTAGATTCTTTTTCTCTGAAATCAATCGCTTCATCTCATGATACCGAAGCATGTAAAAGCCATAGCTTGTTTATTGATTATTTAGTTGAGCTTCTTTTTCATCCATATTTCCATGCATTGTTGAGGGAAACACAAAAAGGCTTGGGAGCATCCTCTTATAAAAAAGTACTGTGGCAGTATCATGGAACTGTTGGTATCATATGGTAATACCATGGTATTTTTTGAGTAACCCCTAAAGGGACATGGTGAAGGTAAAAAAAAAAAAAAATTGTATATTGCGTTCTCTCGCAAAAGTATTGTTTGTCCGTGAGAATTTTTGTGTGCACTCGCCATTACTTGCGTGAAATCATGAGGTGGGAGGAAAAACTATTTTAGTGCTTTCGCGTCCGAACGCAAAGTTTCTCTGATGAACGCAATACTTTTTCCATTGAATGCAAATGTTTTGCAAGAGAACACAAGTTTATTTCTTATATACAGGTCCTTCTCAAAAAATTAGCATATTGTGATAAAGTTAATTATTTTCCATAATGTAATGATAAAAATTTAACTTTCATATATTTTAGATTCATTGCACACCAACTGAAATATTTCAGGTCTTTTATTGTTTTAATACTGATGATTTTTGCATACAGCTCATGAAAACCCAAAATTCCTGTCTCAAAAAATTAGCATATCATGAAAAGGTTCTCTAAACGAGCTATTAACCTAATCATCTGAATCAACTAATTAACTCTAAACACCTGCAAAAGATTCCTGAGGCTTTTAAAAACTCCCAGCCTGTTTCATTACTCAAAACCGCAATCATGGGTAAGACTGCCAACCTGACTGCTGTCCAGAAGGCCATCATTGACACCCTCAAGCAAGAGGGTAAGACACAGAAAGAAATTTCTGAACAAATAGGCTGTTCCCAGAGTGCTGTATCAAGGCACCTCAGTGGGAAGTCTGTGGGAAGGAAAAAGTGTGGCAAAAAACGCTGCACAACGAGAAGAGGTGACCGGACCCTGAGGAAGATTGTGGAGAAGAACCGATTCCAGACCTTGGGGGACCTGTGGAAGCAGTGGACTGAGTCTGGAGTAGAAACATCCAGAGCCACCGTGCACAGGCGTGTGCAGGAAATGGGCTACAGGTGCCGCATTCCCCAGGTCAAGCCACTTTTGAACCAGAAACAGCGGCAGAAGCGCCTGACCTGGGCTACAGAGAAGCAGCACTGGACTGTTGCTCAGTGGTCCAAAGTACTTTTTTCGGATGAAAGCAAATTTTTTGCATGTCATTCGGAAATCAAGGTGCCAGAGTCTGGAGGAAGACTGGGGAGAAGGAAATGCCAAAATGCCTGAAGTCCAGTGTCAAGTACCCACAGTCAGTGATGGTCTGGGGTGCCATGTCAGCTGCTGGTGTTGGTCCACTGTGTTTTATCAAGGGCAGGGTCAATGCAGCTAGCTATCAGGAGATTTTGGAGCACTTCATGCTTCCATCTGATTTCATTTTTCAGCACGACCTGGCACCTGCTCACAGTGCCAAAACCACAGGTAAATGGTTTACTGACCATGGTATTTGGCCTGCCAACTCTCCTGACCTGAACCCCATAGAGAATCTGTGGGATATTGTGAAGAGAAAGTTGAGAGACGCAAGACCCAACACTCTGGATGAGCTTAAGGCCGCTATCGAAGCATCCTGGGCCTCCATAACACCTCAGCAGTGCCACAGGCTGATTGCCTCCATGCCACGCCGCATTGAAGCAGTCATTTCTGCAAAAGGATTCCCGACCAAGTATTGAGTGCATAACTGAACATAATTATTTGAAGGTTGACTTTTTTTGTATTAAAAACACTTATTTTATTGGTCGGATGAAATATGCTAATTTTTTGAGATAGGACTTTTGGGTTTTCATGAGCTGTATGCCAAAATCATCAGTATTAAAACAATAAAAGACCTGAAATATTTCAGTTGGTGTGCAATGAATCTAAAATATATGAATGTTTAATTTTTATCATTACATTATGGAAAATAATGAACTTTATCACAATATGCTAATTTTTTGAGAAGGACCTGTATATATATATATATATATATATATATATATATATATATATATATATATATATATATATATATATATATATATATATATATATATATATATATATATATATATATATATATATATATAAAAAGATACCATACTCAAATACCATGATATTCCGTCCAGTCAGCGTAAAAAAAAATGGCCCAATTTACCTGAATTAGCCCTATGGTACGAATAATACCATAAAAATACCAACAACAACAAAAAACTGTATTTTTATGGTACTTTCTGGTGCTATTACATACAGGAGTGGAGGGAAACGACTTTCTCTTTTAGACTCTCTCCAAAAAGAGTGATCCTGAGAAAATGTGAGGGAGAGAGGGAATGAAAGAACCGGCGACTCGCGTGCACATACACACTCACGCACGCACATTTAAGACTCATTTAATCTTTCGTTTCTCTCATACGATAAAAAAACAAGAACGTTTCAGTCCAATGAACAAAAATGACAAGAAAAACAGTCCCAAAATGAAACCTAAAAACAATTGAGTCTCTGAGAGAAGAGAGTCATTTGGATGAAGGATTAAAACGGATGGTGTGAGTCCACAGAGGAGATCTCCAGTCTGAGAGAAAACTGAGGCAGATGTGAGGGTGGTACGGCATCTTTAGACTGAAACTGGGGGATTTATAAAACAGACAGGTTATCGCCATGCAGAGCCCATCTTGAGGCATGTGTGTGAGTTGTGTTTGCTTTGAATGAAGTGCGCTGCTGTTTATGGCTATTCTTCTGTAAAGAGGCGATGATAATCATGCCGAGTTGAAATTCAAGGTATCTGTGGACTATGGCCTGAATCGTTGAGGTCCTCGAGTCCGACCAATGAGCCGGGGCCCCTGCCTGGTGTCACCAGATATACATGTCCAGCAGTTTTTGGCTCAGGGAAAGATGCTATGCAAGCATGCAAATCAGCTTCACATGCAGTCCTCCACCAATGTTCACAGAGAGCGAGAGAATGAGCATCATGTGACCTCATTAAAATGGTTAGGTCATCTGAAAATGAACATCATTCACTCAGCCTCATTTCGTTCCAAACCTGTATGACTTGCCTTCTGCAGAACGCAAAAGAAGATATTCTGAAGAATGAAAGTCAAAGGGGTCCATTGTTGTTTTGGACTCAACTGACTTTCAAGGTATTTTCGAAAACATCTTCGAAACATCTATAAAACGTCTTCTAAACATCTTTAAAACAACGTCTTTTGTGTTCCGCAAAAGAAAGAAAGTCATACAGGTTTGGAACAATATGACGATGAGTAAATAAAAAAAAAATGTTTGTTTATTTTTTAGGGAACCATCACTTTTAAGTGAGGAAAATCAATAAGAGTATTGCTGAAACGTCAATAAATTGAAAGCATGTGTCCATTTGTATGTTGTATTTGTGTGTTAGTCTGTGTATATGAACTTGCACTTTGTTTGGATCTAAAACTGGTAAATCGTTTTCCCCCTTTTATTTCCCCATGTATCACAGTTACTGATGTATGCATGTGTGTATTAGTGTTTGTGTGGTAGTGTGTGTGTCAGTGTAAATCTGTAGGTGTGCTAAATCTTTTCAATGGTTTTTAACTACTCATTCCTAATCCCTCACCATCCAAGTCGGACCAATGCCTCCACGACCACATCCACTGAACAAACCGTCAACGTAACAACAAACTAAGACACGAAATGAAAAGAAAATCTCAAAAGGATAAAAACTGAGAAGACTCTGCTTTAGTAATCCGACAGGAATTTGAGCAGGCGAGAGAAGTGGGAGTGCTTTATAAGGGGGGGTTAAAGGGCATGCCCTCATCGCTGGGCGTGGCTGTATCATCGCTAGGCTCGAGGCTGTCCTTAGGGCTCAGGGTGCTGTCAGAGAGGGGCGTGGCCTCATCGGAAGGGGGCGGGGTTTCAGCCGAGCCATCCTGCTGTCCATTAGGAGTGGCCGTGTGCAGGGGTTCGGGGGGCGTAGGAGGGGGAGTGTTGGTGTCAGGCTGGGTGCTGATGGGTAGCGAGGCTGGCACCGGCATGGGCTCAGTAGGAGTGTGGGGGACGCTGGGTACCGACGCCACAGGGCGAGGGGTGGAGTTGTGCAGCAGGGATTCGCCCAGGCCCAAGCTGGAGTCGCTGTGCACCAGGGAAGAGGTCTTTTCCACCAGACGCCACTGCATGATGCTCGTGTCCTTGCCGCCCGTTGAAATCAGGTGACTGTCGCTGTGCATGAAGCTCACGTTTGTCACGTGACTGCTGTGGGCGCTGTACTTGTGGCTTGGGGCCTGCAATTAAATAACAAAACCAATTTAATTTCAGATAAATCAATGACAATATCGCCCTGGCCTTAGGAAATTCACCCAACTACGTTCAGACTTTTTTTTTTCTCATATGCGAATCAAAAGTTTTTTCCATAACCGTGTAAACAGCACATGGAATCTGATCTTTTTGATTCCGATTTGGGCCACTTCCATATGTGGTCCTAAATCAGATACAGGTATGATGTTTTGCAATGCGACCTCAGTCTGAACCATCATATCTTTCACATCACTACATTTAGAAAATAGATAGTACATTTTCATGCCAACTTTAAGATACAGAAAGAACTTAAAATCGTATCAATTTAAAAAGGTTACTGAATCAATTTGGCGTTAAGTGTATTGATACATATTGAAACAAAAACCAGTGAATCATGAATCAAACTGATGTACTGATCACACCTCTAGGTGTGGCTTGGCTTCAGAGATTTAAAAATAAATAAAGATAGATACTCTAAAGATACTCTTTAAACCAGGGGTCGGCAACCTATAGCACGCATGCTAACATTTGCACACGGAGGGATAATCACTGGCACATGACAATAGTATGCATTTAATTGAAAGAAAATCCCTGGAACTTGCATACAGACGTATATTTTGCAGTAATCATTACTCACAGCCAGTTTTATTAAGTTAGGAGCTATAAATACTACTAAACTGTGAGATTATATCATGCCCTAGCACAGGGGTTTTCAAACTTTTTGTGTGTGTGGACCACTATTTGTTATCAAGGATTTTCGCGGATCACCTCATAATACACATAATAAAATGTGTCTACACACAGTCCTACCTGAATTAATCCGCACCTCTAAAAAGGGTTACTAGCACTAAAACTATAACTGGTCATCACATCAGTACAACAGGCTTGTTAAAAGAAAGTAAACTGCACACAACGGCTGCCACATATTTAATGTATTCATTTACTCAAGCGCCCGAGGGCATAATCAACAGGCTTATTTCCATAGCAATGGAGTATGAAATCTATACAGTAATAAGAACACTTTGATATAGTCAACATTTCAAAACCTTTGGCGATTTTAGGGGATTATTAATCTTCAGAGTTTTACAAGTCCTCAAAAACTAGGCTTGAGTTTGTCCACTTAACAGCACATCCGCAAAACATTTCAGAAACGCGAGATCAAGAAACTAACTGGAAATTAAAATAATAACAGGCCTTATTCATTCCATTTATAAACATTTAGTTTCATATAAATTGCCTATAAAGGCTATGTGTGTGATGTGATAATGAGAACATATTTGCCTCTGCCCTATATGCATTTAATGAAAACACAGTCGGCCTACTCCAGATTACAAATTTAAAAAAAGTAGTCTAGCGCATAGTTGTCAAGGGCCTAGCGCATAGATCTGACAAACCATGTGTATGCTTCTGTGACCATCTCTCCGCATGCCATAGGGAGTAAGTGCTTTAAACTATAGTAGTGAAGATGGTGTGATGTGACAGACCTTTGGTCTTGAGCAGGGATACTGGAAAAGATGCACTTTACAGAAGTCATCAGCCAGAGCGATCACCTTCCTGTTGTGAGATCGCACCAGGGCATTGATATCTGTCCCGTCTGAGCCCTCCGGCCAAACACCTGTTACACACACATCAGTGCACAACATCACAACACTGTGGCTACAAGAAAGATTCTATCAATTTAATAACTACATTCATCACGAGCCTGTCAGTATTAAAACAATGTAGCTTTTCAAACAAGTGATATTTCCAAGAAACGTGGAGGAACAAAACATTACATCATGCGTATTATTGCCTAATTTGTTTTTCCACCAAGCGAGACATAAACGGATGTATCAAGCACACTTTTCTAGACTGTTCTTTCTCATATGTGAGGAGTCATTTTAGTCATTCAAAGGTTATTTTTACACTATGAACATTTCAATCAATCATAGATCATATTGCATTTGTTTGCACAAGCTCGGTGTCACCATCATGTCAACAGATAATTAAAATTACAATGTGATGATAGATTGATTATAAAGTATATTTGAGACTATAGACTATATAGATCTGGCTATATGTTTAAATTAAACCCTTTTCTTTTCATGACACATTCACACTACAGTACAGAAGCTCTTTCGGCATTATCCCGAACATTGTAAGCATTCATTTCATGTGTCATGAAGAGAAAAGAGGCTCTCGGGAGCACGTGTAAATGTCATATGCTTTTGATTTTCCCGCCAAAACCTAGTGAGTACTTCACATAAAAATCAGTCTGAAGACTTTGATAGACAACATAGGAAGTCTCATTTTTTAAGTTTCATTACAAGCTGTTCACATATCAGCAATAAAAAAACTGAGTATTACATGAACATTCTTACATATAGCCCCTTTAAACAATTGCATTGATAAATATGGGTCATCACTGCTTTTAATTTAATACTATAACTTAAAATGTTTATTAAAGTGTTTTATTGTTTATTCTTTCATTTTTTTTTACCTTTTGTATTTAATGTGCAAATTTGTAATTTAATCTTAAACTGGTAGCAAGAAGTAATACAATTCCTTCTTATTTTTAACAAGTCAAGGTATTTTGACCTTATAAATATAATATTCATTAGCATATAGACACCTCACCACAGTCAAAAACTATGATCATAAATGGATTAGGAGTCTTTAGCAAGATCACCAGCAGGAGGCAGAAGAACACCAGGTACAGGACACACACACACACACACACACACACACACACACACTCACACACACTTTTCTGTAGCATCATTCATCGTACTGCTCTAATCTATTGGCTCAGTGTTGAGGAATTTGTACAGTTCTACCAAATATTTTTCCAGTCTAATAAAGTGCTAAAATATGTGGAGCTGTGGTGAAGACTGGGCCGTCTTTATTCAAAAGCACACAGTGTAAATGTGCAGCCGTCTCCAGCATTACAGACAACACACTCTGCTGACAGATAAAGTGTGTTTTGTGGCCTGAACTACTTTTGGGTTTTGTTAATCACCCTGCTTTGACATGAAGTCACTCAGAATCTGAGCGCACATTTCAATGACAGACTATAATTGCGTGAATAAAGACAGATCTGCAAAGACAGAAGGAAAGAGAGAAGAAAAGAGAGAACAGATGACTGACAATCAGACTAATAAATAGGTGATGAAATACATTTGTCACCAGAAAATGAGCTAAATATGACAAAACCTTCCTCTGGGGGAAATCTCCATTTACACACATTATATATATGCGGCAATTACTAGACTGCATACTACTATAATGTAAAAAAAAATATTTAAATAGAAAACAGTTATATTAAACTGTAATAATATTTCATAATATGTTTTTTTTAGGATGAGCCTTCTCTTACACACACACAGAGGTCCAACATGTCCTCATTTAGACAGCCAGTAACTGTGTGTTGGTGTGTGTGTGTGTGTGTTTGAGAGAGAGAGAATGACTAAGACCCCCTTAAGACTGAACCACTGACAGGAAATGAGTGTGAAATGGAGCATACAGTTCAAATACCAGACACACGTTTGGAAAAAACTGACGAGACACGCATACGCAGAACACACACACAATACTCATAATACATAATCAATGCAGGCGTCCTTCTAACCAATGTTCAGTCATAAGTCCCATAATGCATCACACCACAGATACTGACCGAAGACATGGAATCCGAGCACACAGGTGTACGAGGCCCAGTCGATGTCCTTGCACTCAGAGCGGTTACGGATCAGCTTACAACCGTTTGGAATGTCCCCTGTGGACGAGGAAGACAACATGTCAGAAAAACACAACGTTTCAACAACTTTTGGTCCACAGGCAAACACAAACAGTCATGCTGAAACAGTCAGGGTGAATTTTACCCAACCAAAGGCGCAAAAAATTTAATATGATCGGACATTAATGCTTGTCAGAGAAACTGAGCCAAAGAGAGATTTTTTTTTGCGGTCAGACACTTACAGTAAAGGATTTCATAATCTCCTGAGTTGGACATGATGAACTTGTTGTCGGGGGACCAGTCGAGATGTGTAATGTAGCTGGAATGTCCCTGAGGAAACAGATTAAAAGATTTGACAATGAAAAAGGGGGAAGAAAACAGTTCTATCACAGCATTTGTTAAACTGTTATGGATCACAGAGCTGCTCGAATTCTGTAAGACATTGACAGGAATAAAAAACTTGTATGTAATAAAAATTTAATCTCTGTATGTTTCGCAAGAAAAAAAAATATTCCAGGGAACACAAAAGAAGACGTTTTGTAGAATAGCTAAGCTCATCTTTTCACTGCAATGAAATTTGATAAATAAATAAATGTTTTTATACGGTTCAGTTCCAAAAAAAGACAAAAAAAAGCGCTATTTATAAATGTACATTCATTCAACTACTGCATTCTAAGACTTCAATAGCCACACAATATCTCTGCGCAAGGAAAACACCAAAACAATGTCGCTGTCGGTCAGAAACCTTGCATCTCCATATTTTGTCATTTTTGCTATTATTTTAATTTTAGAAATCATCAAATTCATAAATCATTACTTTACGTCAGTCTGTGGGTTTTGCAAATATTTAACGAATGAACAGTAGTAAAAAGAGCTTGTGACTAAACCTCGTATCTCCATTGGATCCTCAAACCAAACCTCATAGCTCCGCCCACCTCTACCGTGACTGAAGAGCCGCACACAGTTCAGAGCGTCTCTGCTCGAGTGCAGTGCAAGAGTAAATAATGAACTGGTTCTTTGAATAGGTACAGAGTTAATGTTTTATGTATTTGAGGAGCGGAGAAGAGTGTCTTAAGCTAGCGTTTGTCTTCGACTCACAGCCAATACCTGTGTGATGCACGTCGACGTTAATAACATGAGATTTTGGCCAAATGACAGAAAAAACTGAGCGCCCACATTGCTAAAATAAATGTTATAAACCTGTAAGTTGATGAAAACGTAAATCGTTGCACTTATTTCCTCAGATGCGGACATTCAAAACATGTCCGAAATTGTTCAAAAAAGTACTCTTTTTAAAAGTATGCTAAAGTGTGTGTCTTTTTCACAAGGGAATAACACATCCTGAAGACTTGGAAAGTGGCGTACGAGTCACATGGACTACTTTTATGATCGTTTTATGGTCTTTTTTGGAACTTGACAGCAAATGAACATCCATTTTCAATGTATAGAAAAGAGCAGCTTGGACATTCTGAAAAATATCTCATCTGTAAACATATCTCAATATTTCACAGAAGACAAAGTCATACAAGTTTAAAACAACATAGAGGCGAGTAAATTATGACTTTTTAGGTAATCCAGCTCAGGATGCATAAAATTAATTGAGTTCAAAAGTCTAAAAAGCACTCATCTCCAGTGAGACAGGAAACGTCTCACAGAACCGGACAACTAATCAAAGGATTGGAAAAGGACAAAAAAGAAAGGCTTTTTAAAGAGTGAACGCAATGGAGTCGATAAATAATGCTGGAAGGGTTTCCACCCAGCTCAATCTCAGCTCATCTGATCTGGCACTGACTAATCCGAGTCCACAGGCTTCACTCCCACATGAGCACTTTATGTGTGTGAGTGTGTGTGTATGTGAAAGCCTGCTATCTGCACACTATCTAGTACCCACTAGAACAGTGGTCTTCACTATTTTTTTCATGAGAGCCGCACTGATAGGACAAAGTCAGTAGGAGAGCCATTTTTACAGGAAAGTATAAAAAGTTACATCCAGTCATAAATACCATGTCTGTTTATTAATATGTCACCCCTGAACATTCAATATGCAATGCAATAAATATATATATTTTTTAATGATTTACCAGTCAAATTTGTAACTGAGACAAGATGATTTCCCTTATGACAAAAAAAAGCAGGATTTCCAGAATAGATTCATCCCAGAATGACATTAAGTTATTTTTTTCTACATTAGCCCCTCATGTAGGCTATCTAATCATCCAAGAGCACATGCGGCGTTAAGAGCTGGAAATACCGCCATAACTGGCAACTCCGCAGGGACTGGATATGTTTACATGCACAACTTTTGTTTAAATCGGTCTGAATTCATTCTGTTTGATTAATCTGAATGTATTGTAGTTTACATGAATGCTTAACATCGTGATATGATGCATGATCGGGGTGATGTGCACGTTTATAAGTCAAAAGATTCAAATCGGAATAGGTTTTTTGACATTCGCACACTGCACAAATATACAAAGTTTCCCGCTGTTGTCGCGTAATAACCATTTTCCTACATTGGTTCTTTATTTGTTTTAAACAGCAGACTTAATATCAAATTCTGGTCATAATTTGGAGACTATGATGAACCGTTATGCCGTGCTGTTTGTATTGATCACGCAGTAAAAATGCCCAAAATCAGTCGTCTGTGGATGAGAATCTGAAACAAGGACTGGTGAAATGTTTTTATGAAATATCTGTAGTGACTGCTTGATCATATCACTGTATTATTTACCGCCATGCGAGCCACAAATGAAAGCTTGGCGAGCCGCATGAGGCTCGCGAGCCGCGCAATGAGTAACACTGTACTAGAATATAAAGATCACCTATCGCTCCATTGCCAGCTTTTCATACACATCCTGACATGTGATTTATGTTTCCAGTGTCCTGTAGAAAGAGGTCAGAAGAAGTCAACATTCCCACAGTGCACCTGGTGTACAGCTCAATGCTGCTTTGAATTTTGCACCTCGACCGTATTTGGACACTTAAGACACATTTAAAAATGTATGAATCTCAAATGAATTGCGTAGATAAACTATTAAACCTGCATTCATATCCTGGATTTTGTTTCAGAAAAAGACTTAACTTTTCTGGGCCATTTTCAAATACTTAATCAGCGTGGTGATCTGTAGTTCTTTTGACAAATGTTTTCTGGAAAATATGTTTTTGAGGTATTTGTCTTCACAATAAATCACTCAGTTTGAAATTACGAAGTTTTGCTTGCGTGTCCAAATCCGTTTTGAGGACACTGTATGTGTTCATCTGCTCTAATCTGTGTGTGTGTGTAACATGCTTCAGCTACGCTAACAGACACACACACACACACACACGCACACACACACACGCGCACACACACGCGCGCACACACACGCGCGCACACACACGCGCGCGACAATGACTGTCCACTTCTGCCAGTAATATCATAATTCAGTGTATAATTTATAGTATAATTTGTGTCCCTTTTTGATGAAGGTTTTTGATACAGAAATCTGCTTTAAGTGTTTTTCAAGCTAAAATATTGCACGTTAAAACGTGATGGTGTATTTTTTTATACATAAAAAAACTTCTATTCAACAAGGATGCATTAAATTGATCAAAAGTGACATTAAAGACATTTATAATATTATGCAAGATTTCTGTTTCAAATAAATGCTGTTTATATTTAAAGAATCCTAAAAAATATGCATCATTATCTGTTTTCAACATTGATAATAATAATAATAATAATAATCAGAAATGTTTCTTGAGCAGCAAATCATCATATTAGAATGATTTCTGAAGGATCATGTGACACTGAAGACTGGAGTAATGATGCTGAAAATTCAGCTTTGATCACAGAAATTTTTAAATACAGTAAAATAGAAAACTTATTTTAAATTGTAATAAAATGTTACAATATTACGGTTTTACTGTATTTTTGTTTACATAAAGGTGAGCATAAGAGACTACCAAACGGTAGTGTAATTTCATGTATATAGCTTATAGCCAGACATATTTCTATTCAAAATTCAACATTTTGTCATGATAAAATGTGCAATGGTTTTCCCATTGACAATATATTAATCACATTTATTTTATATAAAAACAACTTTCTTTAAAACTGGATAATTCATTTTGGATATTTTTGTCTGACAGAACGTATAAATCCTCTGTTTCATAGAATGACTGTATTATTACTGTGATCCAGCACAGATGTAAATGACAGAAAACTGCACAAGAGCAGGAGAGGTGTCAGAAGAACAGTGTGTGATTGAGAGCGTGTTGATGCGGTTCAGACCCGGTTCAGTCACGCACAGTTAACTCTCATTCTCCGCTATAGTGGAAATACACAAGAATGCAGCCGTCAAGCAATGACGTGAACCGTAAAATAAGTCACAATCTTTTATTGATAGATTGATGAAAGATACATTTATACTGCTTTATCTTTGTATTCTTATTTGTTTCATACATGTCTAAACCATTTTCAACTAAAAAATAAGATTTAAATACATTAAGTATTAGTTTTCAAACAATGTTTTTTTTTTCGTAAATCTTGAATACATGAAATTTGTGGCAGGACAAGCACCAGTGGTAATGTTTTGGGAGTTAAACCGCCCCTATTACAGTAAGCTTTTTTTGGGTATTACCTTTCATGTAGTCTGTAATATAGCGGTTTGTGAATGTAAACGGTCTGCAACGTTTCAAAGGTCAAAGTGCAGATAAATGGAGTTATTGTCTCCTAAAAGAAAGAAGTGATTCTGAACTGCCTGAAACGAGCTGTCAGTAACTCCAGTCTCACTTCCTCCACAAACACTGGAAAAAAGTTGCTGCCTTAAATTTAAAGTACAATCAACTTGGATGTTTAAGTCATTTCAGCATAAAATATATTAAACTGACTTGAAAAAAAATGAGTTGAATCTTGAATAACTTAATTGCTTAAATTATTTTGACGAGTTAAAGTAATGTAAAAACATGTTTTGTCATAACTTATTGATCATATAATTTTTTACAGTGTGCGCTGACATGTTAATGAGCGTTTGGTTTCCGAAGCGATCGACCAATCATAACAGACTGAACCATCTGACCAATCAGAGCAGAGCAGAAAGGAGGGTTTTAGAGAAACCAAATCCTTAATTGAACCGTTTCAGACTATGTGAGAAAAGAGCTGATGCTGGAACGTAAATTATTTTTTTGACCTTGCATACATTTAAACCTATTGCAGAAGACCTTCAAAACTAAATTAGGAACCTTTAAAATAGCAAAATAGGGGCCTTTTAAATGTGCCTTCTGTTCAATTCCACAGTAAGCTGTTTTTAATTCTGTGCAAACAACCATATAAACGTCAGATACTCACAGAGCATTTCCCATATCTGCTGTATTTGCGTCCCTTATCCGACACTGTGTAGAGGTAAATGAAGTTATCATGTGATCCCACTGCCAGCAGCGTGCCGTCTGAGAAGAGAAGAGGCAGCGAAACCGTGAGGAAGAGGGACATTCGGCAGTCGGCTCAAAACAGGAATGCTAGAAACGCACACATACACACACACACACACACTCACCGACAGAGAAGCGCATCACTGACAGCTGCTCATTGCCGTCTGTGTGAATGGCCACCAGGTCTCGAGTCTCTGCGTCCAGGGCATACCACCTGAGACACACACAAAACACTGTCTGAACTGCAGCCGCTAAACCATTTTAGTGTTAATGGATGTACATTTATGCCAACTTTCCCAGTGGAGATGACAGGTCACTTACTTGCCCGAGTGTGTCCCGATGGCCACGACCGAGCCGCTAGGATGGAAGTCTGCGCAGTGCCCGTGCTCCTAAACACACATCCATGAGCTCAACTCCATTACACACCTCTAAAGCAGACATTTACAACCTCGACTGATATCACTGCTTGTTTTCAGACTTTTTCATTTTATTTACAGAAATTAGGAGAGGCAATATATTCAAATAATAATAATAATAAAGAATAAATATAAATAATTAAATCCAATAATTGCAGATGTTTTAGAACTGACTGTATTTCAGGTTCACACTTTTTATGAATTTGTTCACAATTTACATGATTTTTCCAGTCTTTCATGTTTACGGGATTTCTTTTTTAAAATTCATAAATAGCAATTTCTACCTAAAAAAAAAAACATTTAGGAGTTTAACATAACCACACAAAATTCATAATTTAATTTCCATGACCGGATACCACACTTCCCTTCATATACAATAGGCTGTGGAAACCCTTGATCTTAAATTAAATGACATTTGAGGAGGGAAAAAATATGAAATTATGAAATATGTATTGATTTGAGCTGCTTGAACTTATTTTCAATTTTGTTTTGCCTTGTTTAAAATAATGTTAAGCCATTTTACAGCCCTCTTGGAAGTGTGGAGTCGCCCCCCAATTTCTACGTTTTTCAGGTAGGTTTATTTCTTTGTTCTGTTGTAATTCGTCGTCTTATTGCTTGTAATTATTTTCTTTGTTCTTATGTTATCACTGACTGTTTACTTGTTTTCAGTAAGCTTGAGAGTTTTTTTATATAGGGTGGCATCAGCTCTTTTTTGTGATATTCAAATTGGTGACAAGAATTATGAAATTTCAATTGAATCTCAATTTTTGATAATATAAAAACCTTATTTTAAGCAAAAAGAACTACAGTATTTTGTTGTATAGATCATTAGCGTGAAATACAATTACTCATATCATAATGTAAGATTTTGGTCATGTCTGAGTACGAGCACATGTCTGCAGACGTGTGTTAAGGCCTCATTATGCTTCTGCGTCAACTCCACGGCGTCGTGGCCGTTTTATGGTTCTGCGTCAGGTTGAGTTGCATCGCGGTGCATCTGACCAATCACAGCCCTTGTGGTCTGCGTTGCCTCGACGCATAGTTAAAATTTTTTGGAGGTGCACGTTGAGCTACGGCGGAGGGGTTCGCGGCGACGCAGAGGGGTCTGCGGGGGTACGCCGTCGATTGGACGCAGAAGCATAAAACAGGCTTTAGTGTGTGTGTCTTACGTCCAGCAGTCGGGTCCACTCCAGCGTGTGGTCCACTGAGCTCCAGAGACACACCTGCCTGTCCTGAGCACAGGAGAGGAACAGGTCCTTGAAGGGGTGGGACGCCAGACCCCACAGTTCATCCGTGTGCCCCTAAAAATAAAGACTCCCGTGAAACTAACTCCACAACTACTGCAGGAAAAAGCACATGTGTGATAACCACTGGCACTGCTTCTGTGTGATTAGTGTTTAAAGGGATAGTTCACCCAAAAATGGAAATTCTGTCAGTATTTACTCTCCCTCATGTTGTTCAACCCCGTAAGACCTTCGTTCATCTTCGGAACACGAATTAAGATATTTTTGATGAAATCTGAGAGCTGGATCACTCCTCCATAGGCTTCTAAGGGATTGAAACTTGTTCCCCGAAAAGTTATTAAAGACATCGTTAAAATAGTCCAAGTGACTACAGTGGCTCAATCTTAAGTTTATCAAACGACGAGAATACTTTTTGTGCGCAAAAACAAACAAAAATAA